>OY755184.1:11241250-11958900 GCA_963576735.1 Bedellia somnulentella
GTTAATTCCGTTAGTTTGAAATCTGATAATCTTACATAACCTAACCTAACGTTAGTTTACTATCTCGCTATCTATCTAAAATTATAATTTACTAGTATTTACAGTTTTACGGTGACATGTATATTATGATAATTTCTCTGCGGAGTGCGACGCATGCACACCAGGCTTAGCACCGCTCACTGTCCCCTAATTCCATCCTTTATAAATCGACGTCGTTGCGAGCGGAAGAAATTTCTTGATTTTTGAGCGCGATTGTGTTACGAGTACCTACTGTTGTTGAGGCACTATCGATTGATTTATTTTTCGTATGGTTTTCTCTATGTAGCAATTTTCATTTTGGATTTGTCTGTTTGGCACCGACTTCAAAAAGAAGAAGTTGAATAGAGTTGTACATAATAAAATAAATAAAAATTATTTTATACTTTTCAGTTGGATTTTTGAAGGCGGTTCTTTTTTAAATAAAAAATAATAATATTTAATTTTTCTGTTTAGTTTTAGTTTTTGTTTTTTATTTTATACTTTTTAGTGATAAGTTCTTAAATCACTCTGAGTTTTTTTAGTGAATTAGTGATAGTTTTTGAGAGATAAGTTTTACTGTCCGTTTATTTTATAGTTTTTTTAACAGGTAGTTATAATATTTGTTATTATGACTTTAGCTTACTTGTTATTATTTTGTTTACCTGCGGGCCTAGATAGAAAAGCAAAGGATGCTTTAAGGAAAAGTCGCGTAAGGGAGAACGAAACACCCATCGAAAAAAAACAAAGACTTCAGCAGGGCAAGCACGAGCCGTATTTAAACTAGTTATCGCGTGGGATAAAGCAGCCATCTTTTACGCACTTACTTAGTATCGTATACTGCCATCTTATTCTAACCGTTATCGTGTCGATAACTCGTGCTTGCCCTTCAGAATGAGAGAGATCGTCAGCGTGCTGCTCTTGCTGACGAAACAGATGAGCAAAGAGAAGTTCACCTATCACAAATGCGAAGAAACACTCTTATATATAAGTAGCGTTGAGTCGAGTAAAATCCCTTGATGAGATGGCTTTAAGTGATATAGATTCAAAGAAATTACTTAAATGGTTAACACCATTCCGAAAGCGCGAAATTCCCCATGACGAAAGCGCCTTGATTGAAATGACCAGGATGAAAAACATGATGTTGCAATACATATTTTTTTCTTTAATATAATTAAGAGTAATTTATTCATGTTTTAATATACTTTTTTGTTCAATAATTTAGTAACTCTGTTTATTACTAATAAAAAAACTTTATTAACATATATTGATAAATTTCTGTCTAGTATTGATAACTTTACATACATACTTGTATTTCAAACTAAGAAACCTCCTTTTTTCGAGTCGGTTAAAGAACTTTTAACCCATCTTCTAAATGTAACGAATACTTTTCTGAAAACCGCATCCAAATGGCTTAAGCCAAACGTGAGATAATCGCGGATCAACACACATACATACAGGTCAAACACAGAACCTCCTTTCTTTTTTTGGTCGGTCAAGGCACTAAAACCTTCTCCTAAATGTAACGAATACTTTTCTGAAAACCGCATCCAAATAGCTTAAGCCAAACGTGAGATAATCGCGGACCAACAGACATACATACAGGTCAAACACAGAACCTCCTTTCTTTTTTTGGTCGGTTAAGGCACTAAAACCTTCTCCTAAATGTAACGAATACTGTCCTGAAAACCGCATCCAAATAGCTTAAGCCAAACTCGAGATAATCGCGGACAATTATACAATTATACATACATACATACATACATACATACATACATACAAACAATCGAACTGAGAACCTCCTTTTTTGAAGTCGGTTAAAAATGAGACAATATTTAATTATATTGCATACGAACTTTACCCCCCGATTTAATTTTCTTTATAAAAATCGAAATCTTTGTAATAATTTTCAAACTTCTAAGTGTACAATTTAAAATGATACATATAAACTTCACACCCTATTTTATATATACAGTAGAATAATGCTTGGGTACACCAGAAACCCCATATAATACGGGACGCAGCAGTATTTTACGTGGTTTTTTTTGAGTTGCCGTGTAGTGTCGGTTTAGAATAGCACTACCCCATTTCTACCGGTACGTGAGAGGCGACTAACGGTATGGGGCTATTAAGGGATTTTTGTGCGATGCGGTTGGAGACCCATCACCAACAACCTTTATTTTTACTATCTTTTCCCCAATCTAATTTCCAAAAGTGGCTGAGGAATTTCCAATTCCTTAGCTCTGGCTACCCCTTCCTGGGATTTATAGCCGTCAGTATATGTATGTATGTTTTTTGAAGAAAGTCTCTGTATTGGTTAGCACATAAAAGTGCAAAGAAATGTTATAAGAATTTAAATCGATTATGATAACAAATCACCGTCATATAAGGTTAAGCATAGTTAACGATTACTTATGAGCCCGTGATATCAGAAAACTAGTTACATTATATGCAAACGATTATATTATATTTAGTAAAAAGATAGAAGAAAGATATTAACTTTATTATACAGCATATGCAAAACTGTGAGAGTATGTAAAAAAGTATGTACCAATAAAATAATCGAACGTATCTTAACTTAATTACGAATATTTTTTACAAGTATGTTAACTAAGCTATGAGCTGTGAAGTATATATCAATATATATATATATATATTAAAATATCAAAATAATACACAACTAGACTTAAACAATTTGCAATATAAGGTGCATTTACACTACACTACAACAACGATATCGATCCGTTTCGATACACCGAGCAAATTAAAATTACATATTAACATATACCTAATTTATATACTGCTGTGTAGTGTCGACTTTGTCTTCCTGAATTTTGATGAATTTTGGGCGATGCGGTTGGGGACCTGTCACCAACAAGCTTTATGTTACCATCTTTTCCTTATTTAAGTTCCAAAAGTGGATGAGATATTTCGAATTTCTTAGCTCCGGCTACCCCTTCTAGGGATCAAATGCGCAGATCTCAAATTCGGTTCATAACTTTGGCCTCTTAAACATAAAATTCACCTAACAAAATATCACACTCTGCGAGTCTAAAGAATCGTAAATATGTCTTTCTGGACGTAAGTCATATTTTTATCACCTTCGCCGCGGAGACCCTCCGTCCATGGGGTTAAGATGCGCATAGATTTTTCAAGGAAATATTTGCGCGCCTAGTCGAAGTAGCAAGGATCCTAGGGCTGACACATAATTTGGTCAATAAGTGGCCATTGCTATTCAGAGGAGCAATGCAGCCAGCCTTTTGGGAACCCTTACTCCTAGCGGCATAGATTTTAAATTATTTTTTATGTACTTTTATTTTGTATATGTTGTAAATATTTTATAATAATAAGTTGTAAATTGTATTTGTAAATAATAAACAACAAAGTCGGGTAATAAAGATATTATGACTTTAAAAAAGTTACTTAAACGGTAACCGTAAAACGGTTAGTTATAAATGTATTGTATTAAAATAAATAACAAATCTGTGTATACTATAAGGATGGCGGTTGGAGACAAGTAAATGAGACAACGAGTAAGGTTCGACTAAGATATATTTGTATTACACGTATATATATTTTTATGTATTTATTATTATTTTAACTTAATTGAACTTAATGTCCATACATGATTACGTTGATTCGAATATAGGTTGAATAATATATATATTTTTATTATTATTTAATTAATTAGAACACTTCACTAATCTGCTGGGTTTCACGCGGATCCTGGGGACCTCAAACCTTGGAGACCCTCTGCATACGCAGCATCCCAGCGTCGACACCTCTGTCCACTCTTTTATTAAAACATTTGGCGCAATAGCGCAAAACGAAGACCGCAGATATTAACACAAACATCAGCAGTATAATCAGCATGCACCAAGATATTATGCCGATATGAATGTCCACACTATTTGTTGTTATATTATTTTGATATCCAATTTGCGCCGTCACAGGGGTTTGCACTGGGGGTTTAGGGGTAGTATATGTAGTACCCATTTTAATTTATTTTCACTGGTGTATTTATTACACCACGACAATTTTTCCCGACGAAAGTAACTTTATTACTGTTCAAATCCATTTTTATTTTTCGCGCAAGCAGCTACACTTTGTTTTTGTTCACGGTCGCCATATAAGGATGGCGGTTGGAGACAAGTAAATGAGACAACGAGTAAGGTTCGACTAAGATATATATTTGTATTACACGTGCGCATCATGAACTATAATAAGGATATAGATAGAAGCTATAAGATATAGGTATATAACTCTACAATACTTCTATAGAGAACTCCGTAGATAGCTTAATAAAATTTTAACGATATAGACATAGACATACCCTATAAATTCCCGGAGTAGAATTCACTGAAAAAGGCTTTAGGTGCAAAAATGTTTACCATCCTTGGTTATAGAGAGAATTTAATATTACTGAGAGACTAAAACATAGACTGAAAACGTAACATTTTACGGACATGATTCTTTCGGGAACCGTAATTATTAGTGGGAGAACAGCGAGTAATGATATAGTGAAGGTCTAGTGGCTTTAAGACTGAGAAATCGAACATTTTAATCAAAGAATGAGAAATCTTTTTTTTAAATGATCTTAAGTGAAGGTTTCTAAACAAAAAAATAATAAATGAAACCCTCATGTGTGAAATATTTCTAATAAATAAAGGAAACAAAAATTCGTGAAGGGTCGTGAAAGTCGGAAGAAAGGGTCGCGGGTTCGATCCCCGCTGGTGTCAAAATTTTTCTTTCCTTTATTTATTTAAACGTTAGTAAATTTCTGGGAATTTAAAAAAAAAACTGCACATTCATTGATTTATTCACTTTATGCCACTAAGTGATGATGGTGTGCTCCGACCAATTTCGGTCGGTTTCGGACTCGCTTGTGAGCTTGCATGTGGCTTGTGTGGCCAATCCTATTTGTGAACATCCTCGCACACTACGGACATGTGAGCACACCATAATTATCTTTAGTTAGCGGAGTGGGCTGGCTCTTAGCTCATAGTGCTTGATGTCCAGTTCAGTAGATTTCATAGTCGCGGACCTTGGTTCCAACCAAAGCCCTCCACTCCGGTCTTTAGGCGGCATATTTCTCCCACTGGGATGAACCTATGCCGCACCTCTTCATGTGCCGCTTTAACACATCCTTGTACCTGAGGCGTTGACCGCCATATTTGCGCTTGCCCTCCTCAAGTTCCGAGTTGAAGATGTGCTTGGCGACTCTTTGCTCTGTCATCCTTGATTCGTGTCCGCGCCACCGAAGTTGTTACCGCATAAGATAAGCCTCAATGCCACCTATATTGGCTTGTCGCAGCACTTTGGTATTCCGCACCACGTGATCAGACCATGTGATATTTATAATTTTGCGCAGACACCTGAGGTGGAATCGGTCTATTCTGCAAATGTGACGACGGGATATGGTCCATTTTTCCACCGTATATAGGATGCTAGGCAGAAAGACCTCCCAGATCCCAATCTGTTTTCAAGGATATGGTAAAAAATCACTACCTTACTGAAACGCTATAATACTATTTCAAATTAAAATAAATATATTAAGTATATAAATAAAAAGTATATAAAATAATATTGATATGTGTTATAAGTATTAATTCATCGTATCATAGGTATGTATATGTTTGTTAATAATTTATTAATTCTAATTTAATAACTGGAAATAGAAAATTATCATATAGTTATTGTGTCGATCAACACATAGTGATCAGTTTCAATATGTTGTTGGCCATCTATCTCACATGACTTTAATTTATTGACCTCTCCATTCAAAGGCTTTTAGTGATAAGACCGCCAATTATACTTTTGTTATTTAATTCTGTTTATTTGTAAATGCCTCTCCTTTTTGTGCAATAAAGCGTCTCGTCTATTGTATTTTATTCTATTTTAAAAATATTTAAAAATGCTTTTATAGAAATGATAATATTTAGACAAGCATATTCAAGAATCATTCTAATAACCATTTGTATCATCATCATCTTAAAGATAATTTACTATGTTATTAATTATTCATTAATAGTTCATAATCTTTAGGATAAAAAAAAATACTAATCTTCTCATTAAATTTATTAAAACTCAAACTAAAATAAACTAGTGAAACTGTACCTCCTACACAAAATGTTCCTCATATTAGTTGTTTCCAAGCCAGCACACAGCGCTCGTATGTAATGCGATGAAACATATACGTGAGCATATTTCTATCAAAACCCACCTTTACGACGTACAACATACAGTTTATTATGAAGCGTGTATTTTTTCGAAAAAAGTATGAGTTAGATGAAATATTTGTAAAAATTACTGCACGTATTTTTGTTATCATTTTGAATTTTTTCGGTCTTTTTTCTTCTATATATTCACTTTAGCATTCATTCCTTTTTTTATGTAAAGCGTTTTTATATTGAGACATGGTTTATTTTTATTTTAAATAAAATTCTTTGTGTGAGGAAAACTGTCGACATTGCGAAAACCACACGATATTATTATTAATCAACAATTTATTAATAAGGTCAATCTGCTATTAAAACCAGAAATATTTTTTAAAGAATAACTACAAGTAACGTTTTTCTATTGTTGTTTATTACGCATTAATAAAAAAAGCTATTTATTCATACTCACAGCACATAATCATACTCCCACTTAGGGACTCAAGCCTACCTGAATAGTATGGTCTAGTCTTAGTCCATCTAACCAGTTTGAGGTGAATTGGTTAGGAGGTTTACATTATTTAACATCACATTTATTTGTCTGTAGGACTACAAATACCCTCCATATAATAACTAGATAAAATAATAGCCGTGTAGTGCTGGCTTAGAATGTCACTACCCCTTTCTTCCATACCGGTGTCGTAAGAAGCGACTAAGGGTATCGGGGCTTTTTATTGGATTTGGGCGATGCGGTTGGAGACCCATCACCAAAAACCTTTATTTTACCGCCTTTTCCCCACTCAACTTCCAAAAGTGGCTGAGGAATTTATAATTCCTTGGCTCTGGCTACCCCTTCTAGGGAATTATAGCCGTGGGTATATGTATGTATAATAACTAGACTCCAGTTACTAAAAACAGTTTGTTAATAGCTTATGTATTTAGTTAGAAAAATCTAATCAAAACTTTCGTGCTCATAACATTTTAGTGGAACAATTAAGAGGAAACTCATATAAAACCACAGGAAAATATGACACATGCGAGGGTCATAACAGTGATATTTTACGTCATACGCAGTCACTTTGTATGCGAATGACTACGCAGGGAAATCTGTCTGCTGCCACGCAAATACTTGGGCCTTGTACATTCATCCGTGTGTAGATGTTGATTACCTGGTTCAATAAAAGTGCCGGGCGTCGACATACTATACCTTTATTATACCAGTCATTACATAGTGGTAATTCTATTATAATTTTTTGTTGCTTTTCATTGATTGTAAACTGCATTTTTATGTACAGGTCTGAATTTCCATATGTTTGGTTGCGGTTGAGCTATATCATTTATCCCCGATTTCTGTATTTTGCTTGTGACCTCACTCCTCCTAAAAGACTGGATCGATCTCTACCAAACATTGCATGATGGTCATAATAAACATCGAGTACCAGGTCGCGACGGACAGAGATTCTTTCGAAAAAAATGTTACCATTGATGAAAAATCACCCTTTAAAGTTTCCCAAGTAAATCTACGGGAAACCATTCCAAGCAAACCTAGTAAAACCATGTTTGATTTTGTCTGTTTTTGATACGATTTTCGGCATGCAAATCTTCAATGCCAACCTGGTTAGACTAAGTTACCAAGGGGGTATTTAGGTTATTATAAATATGTAAATATATTTTATTCATTAGTTGTTGTGTAAATAAGAACCTTATATACAGAGTAATATTTTTTTTCTTTGGGAGGACGCTAGTGTGGGACGCTACCTGCGTCGACACACTGGCGCCGTCTCATTTGTCGGGGTCTGCATCTAAAGCTGGCACTGCGGCAACTGAAGCTGAGGGTCTGAAGAGGCGCAAATACAGCAATTTAGCTGAAGAGCATTACTTCTCAGCCTTTGCTGTAGAGACTCTCGGTCCATGGGGCCCAGATGCGCGTCGTTTTTTCAAAGAAATTTCGACGCGCCTGATCGAGAAATGCGGGGATCCAAGGGCTGGCGCATTCTTCGCTCAAAGAATTAGTTTAGCGATTCAAAGGGGTAATGCAGCCAGCCTTCTCGGAACCCTGCCACCAGGCGGCAGCGATTTCGAGAGCATTTTTTATATAATTTAATGTAGGTTAGGTTTTTTCATATATTATAATACATATATTTTTTTTTAAACTGTATATATAGTTAAATGTGTAAATAAATTTTTTATAACCAGTAACAAAACTGATTTTATAAGAACGAAGTTTATATTCATGTAATGCAATATCAATCTAGTATTGAACTGCTATATCGTCTGTGCATTGTTGGATATATTATTATATTTAATATATATATTGCTGTGTAGTGTTGGCTTAGAATAGCACTACCCCATTTCTTCCGGTGGGTGTACGTAAGAGGCGACTAACGGACTTGGGGCTTTTTAAGGGATTTCTGGGCGATGCAGTTGGAGACCCGTCACCAACAACCTTTATTCTACCATCTTTTCCCCACTCAACTTCCAAAAGTGGCTAAGGAATTTATTATTTCTCAGCTCTGGCTACCCCTTTTAGGGATTTATAGCCGTGAGTATATGTTTGTATGTATGTAATATTAAAATCATTAGGAAAATAGCACTACCTCTCTTCCCGAGAGATACATACATAAATAGTCATGATAGCCCAGTGGGTAGAACACTGGGTTAACGTGCAAGCGACTAGTGTTCAAATCCCGGGTCGGGTCAACACCAATTTGTCTTTTCTAAAGACATATGTGTGGTTAATTTATCATGGTTGTTAACGGTGAGGGAAAACATCTTGAGGAAACCCACATGGCTGAGTTGTACTTAGTCATGTTACAGTGTATTCGTACAAAACGGCAATAGGCCTGCCCCCTATCACTTGAGTACACTGTCCATGCAAAACGTGGGTACTCTGAACACCAGATGACAAAGTCATGTGATGTTCAGAAGTATTAGTAACTCTGCCAACCCCTTCGGGGATATGCGGCGTGAACGTTTATGTTATGTTATGTTATGTTACATACATACATATAATCACGGCTATAAATCCCAAGATGGGGTAGCCAGAGCTAAGGAATTAGGAATTCCTCAGACGCTTTTGGAAAGTTGAGTGGGGTAAAGATGGTAAAATAAAGGTTGTTGGTGATGGATCTCCAACCGCATTCCCAAAAAATCCTTAAAAGCCCCAATACTGTACACACCGGAAGAAATGGGGTAGTGCTATTCTACACAGCAAGTTCCCGAGAGATGTGGGTTCAAATTTAGTGTCGGATACTAATGTATATTTTCTTAATTCATGTGTGTGGTTTATTTATGTAGACTATTGACGATAAAAGAAAACATCGTGAAGAAATTATAAACTCAGTCATGATATATAGATCTATAGATTGTTCGCAGATCAACATTGGGTTTGCATTTTACATACATGCATATATACTCACGCCCATAAATCCCAAAAAGAGGTAGCCAGAGCTTCAGAATATTAATTTCATAGCTACATTTGGATGTTGATAGGGGAAGATGGTAAAATAAAGTATCGTTGGTGATGGGTTTCAAGCTGCATCGCCCAAAAAAGCACTTATTTTGCATTCTATTATTAGAAGAGAGATACAGCGCGATGCATTTTTAGATTTGTTAAGACCTCTGCCACCCTCTATATCTCTGAGTTAGGATATGTACTGGATTCCTATGACCTGAACTCTTTTCCATTTTCATTGTTAATAATGTTTTGTTATTTAATTTTTGATATTTAAGATGTATCTTACAATGATCTTTTTGATTTACGTTATCGTATTCAATCTAATCAAAATCACAACATGCAATCTTACATATCTATACAACAACGTAAAACAGATCTCTGACAGATAGGAGTATATTTTATCAATAAATAGTACTTCAGCACCATAAGTTTGTTAAGTGGTTCGCTCTAGAAAGATTAAATTTAAAATTGACGCATTAGATTCATGACAGGGCTACTCTGATCTAGTTTTCAGGGAAAACCCCAGCTTTTGGCAGATAGAGAGCATATACATAAAGTATTTTATAAATTATTTTGCCGTGTAGTATCGGCTTAGAATAGCACTACCCCGTTTCTACCGATGGGTGTACGTAAGAGGCGGCTAACGGTATTGGGGCTTTCAAGGGATTTTTGGGCTATGCGGCTGGAGACCCATCACCAACAACCTTTACTTTACCATCTTTACCCCACTCAACTTTCCAAAAGTGTCTGAGGAATTCCTAATTCCTTAGCTCTGGCTACCCCATCTTGGGATTTATAGCCGTGAGTATATGTATGTATTTTATAAAATAATTAAGTACGTAACTCACTATACTGAAAAGGGTGGCCAGACTTTCGGAATAGGTAGTCTTCCTTAGCCTCTTTTGGAATTGGGATGGGGAAAAAAATGTAAAAATCAAGGATGTTTGTGATGGGTGTCCATACATACATACATACATACATATTCTCACGCCATTGCTTCCCATTGGGGTAGGTAGAGACTATCGATCGCCACTTTGTACGATTCTGGCAAACCTCTCTAGCTTCATTCACATCCATCAATCTTTTCATACATGCTCTTTTATTATTTTTTAATTTACTTAAAAAACCCTTTACCTTACATCGCCTCTTACGATCACCCACAGGTAGAAATCGGGTAGCTGTGTAGTAACGGCTTAGCATTTTTGTATGTATTTAATAATTCAATTGATTTCTGAATATATTTTATGGTTTGGTTAAAGGCTTCAAAGGATTTTCCATTTAATTTCAATTGAGTTGAGTCAAGTAGTTGTCAAAATATTACAGAAATATAAAAATGAATGCATAGACGACTCCGTTGTTTATCAATTTTTGTATGAAAAATTAGGTTTCCGTCAAATGGTTGTATTTTGTTTATATATTAAAAAGTCGGTTTTTGTTTGGTTGACAATTTTGAGAGGATCATCTACCTGTTTATGATATCTTTATCTTATTTTAGGTAAACAGGTCCTCTTATCGGAAACTATTCGATAGTTCAATAAAATTAGAATATCATGGTTTCTAGTGTGTTTTTCATTCATTATTTTACTAGCCGTGTAGCAATGAACAACTATAGTCTAAGATTATGTGTAATATAAAAATAAGAAGTTGATAAGCTAGTTACATACAAAAAGATGGATAGATAAATCATTTATTTGCATTTCTAAGATACACAATGTGGAGCCAAAGTGAACAAACACAAAATAAAATATAATTATTTCCAAACAAAACGTCGCATAAAATACCTAGTTTAAAACAAACATTCATACGTTATTTAAATATAAAGGGAAAGCTAGAGCTCTAGAACTAGAAACTCAGCTAATATTGGTTTTTTTTTTATTTAAAGCAACAGGGCTCATATTGTTAGTAACAAGACTTATCAACTATGTTAGACACCTTAAAAATACTTAATACTAGTTTTACCTAAGTATTATATTTACATTGCAGATTAATACAATGCCATATATAAGGCGAATCCACCCTATCCGCAATAGCTTGCAGGATGTTGTTGGGGCTGGCCCGCACCCTCTGCAGCACGCAGGCGTAGAAGCATGCTACTCGCGCTTCGGCAAACATGCTTGATGCGCTGCAGAAGCGGGGCAGCCCCATCAACACCCTGAAAGCGTCATTATATTGCACTCTAAGTGCATGATACTGCCGCTTCGTATGATTAGTCCATAGAGCGCACGTGTAAACTGCACCTGTACATCGTGCGAACCTACGGACGATCATGTTGGCTCTTACCAATTTATTAATAATTTATCATGGTTGCTAGCGGTGAGGGAAAACATCGAGATATGGCTAAGTTGCACTTTGTCATGTGACAGTGTATTCGTACAGCAACATCGCCCTATAATATTTTAAAAATCCCTGTACCATTCATATCACCCACAAGAAGAAATGAGTTAGTGCTATTCGAAGATAACATACATAACAATAAAAGAAAATTTAATAGATAATAATTTAAGACAAAAAAATTGCATTTAATCAGCCAGCTTGTTTCACAGAATTGAAAATGGGATCCACCTTAGTGTTGTGCTTGACCCTTTTCCATTTTTCCCTTGATTTAAACCCTAATAAACCGCGACCTCCAGAAACCATTTTAGATTTTTTAATGCCTATAAACTTAATAAAAGGACCTGATTTTATTTTCACACCATCAAGTCCATATAGGGTAGGCACAAGGACCCAAACAACAAGCACAGCTACTCGTACTTGTACCTTTTCGGACACCGACTGACTTGACTCTAAACTATTCACATATCAATTTACCACTTAAATATCCTTCATTCAATCATTTGAATTAATTTTACTCTTATTTTTTTTATTCAGATCATCGTGGGATCATACTAAACATACCTCTGAGAGAAGGCTTTAGAGGTCTCTGGTAAATTGTTTATTAAACAATATAAGCTGTTTTATAATAATAGAACCAAAGGTATCATTTGCATATTATGACATCATGTTTTATATTTTAAATATAACAACCGTTAATGCTAATGGCTTAGGAAGAGGTCATTGATTGCTACTTTTTACGACGTTGACACCTGTTTCGCGTATTCCAACCGGCAGTCTGTATTGTTTTCGAACTACGTGGGAAAGTAATTTTTCCAGGTTTGACTAATAGAAGTATATTTGTTTAACTTATCTTTCCTTTTAATTTATAACAACCTTGATAGCTCGGTGGGTAGAACACCGCTTATCGTACTGACCATGAGAGTCTAAATCCCGGGCCGGGCCTACACCAATATGTCTTTTGTAAAGTCATATACTTACTTAACTGAAAACCAGTGTTTTGCCACTTGGCAATATCAAGCGCTGAGTTAGGACCTAGTTTGTGTTACCATAGCACTAATCTTTAGGTCAAAAATATTGTTTTTTCACTTTTTGTATTGATTTTTAAATTGTATGGTGTTATGTTAAGATAAATAAACGAGTTATCTATCTATCTATCTATCTATATACATACATACATACATATACTCACGGCTATAAATCCCTTAACGGGGTAGCCAGAGCTTGGAATGAAAAATTCCTCAGCCACTTTTGGATGTTGATTAGAGAAAAGATGGTAATAATAAATATTTTTGGTGACGGGTCTCCAACCATATCGCCCAAAAGTCATATGTGTGGTTAATTTATCATGGTTGTTAACTGTGAGGGAAAATATGGCGTGATATATACGTATTACCGTGCAACACACGATGATAGACCTGCCCCCTATCACAAGAGTACCAGTAGTACCTTTGGCACAGTGGGTACTCTGACACTAGGTAACAATGTCACGTGATCTTCAGTAGTATTAGGACCTCTACAACCCCTTCGACGACACGCGGCGTGGACGTTTGAGTTTGAGTTTCTTTCCTTATGATTCAAAAAAAAAGTATCGTTTTTATTGCACCTCTAGTGCTTCGTTAACGCTAATGAATTATTAAGACTATTTAATTTTTTTATTTATATTTATACAGATGCACGTTTGTTTACTATGTGAAATAGTGTTCAACTCAAATTTAGTGGAAAAATATTGGTAAGTCAGTGCATAAAAATTGAAACCCAATGAAAAAAGCTATGGGTTTTAATTTCCAATCGGTCCTTCACCAATATGTATCTATTCCAATTTCATTAGCGTAGGTTATTTGTCAAGGCTATTGCGTCAGGAAACAAATATGAAGAGTCCCCTAAATACAAGATATACAGTTTATTTGTGAGATAGTGTATTTATATAAAAATTCAATAATCTTAGCACCTGTTATCTCATAATATTCTCTGAGTTATATCAGTTTAAATTTCTCAAAAATCATTATAACTTTGAACTAAAGAATTAATAATGTACTTACCAGGCTTTGATACAACCGGAAGATTAACATCCACAACCATTTTGCTTAAAATCAAACACACACAAAGTCACCGATTCAGAATACTTAAATATAGTTTAGAACTAAAAAGAGTTATAATTATTTTAAATCAAACTGTAATGTCACAGTCTCATTTTCCGGTCGCCGAGCGCAAAGCCTGCGTGTGAACTGTACATGATTGTTTTGAGTTAACTATTATATAAACTATGAAGTCTCAGAGCACGTGTGTTGTAGCACCTCACATTTATCTGAATTTATATCTTTATATCAAAAGAAAAGCAATCATGATATTAAATTGTCATATAATAATCCTACTACTCTTACCCAAATAAAATTGATGGTACAATATAACATAATAATTAAATGGTAGGACTCGGAAGACTCATTTGGACCAAATGGAAAATGAGCTCAAAAGGCAGGTGTTGGAAGTATGAAGAATAAAGAAGCATGTACGAGAAGATTGATTAATGTGAACGAAGCTAGGGAGGTTTGCCAGGAAACTAGAAAATGGCGATCGAAAGTCTCTGCCTACCCCAATGGGAACTAACGGCGTGAGAATATGTATGCATGTATGACCTAGAGTATCGGTTCAAAATAATACTTACTTATTTCTGGCCCAGGGTATCATAATTTTTGACTTTAGGTTTTGAGAGATATGGCTGGAGGCCATTCACCAATCAACCTTATTTTTAGAATCTTTTCTCAATGCAACTTCCAAAAGTGGCTGAGGTATTTCCGATTCCTTAAGTTCCGGCTACCCTTTTTAGGAAAGGACGAAATAAAGGATTCGTGATTTGAGAAAGATATTGAGTGTTGACTTTGTAAAAGAATATAAAAATAAAATAGTGGTTTGAGAACAAGGAATTATGATCGTTTTGTGAGCAGTAAAAGGTTGCAAGTCCAGATAGAGATTAATTTAAAAAACCGGGATTGCATTAAAAGAAAATAAAAGAAGAGATAATATTAGAAGAGATAATAAATATTAGGGAAACTAGAATCATCGTCAGGTTAACTATTTATTGCTGTGTAGCATCGGCTAAAACATAACACTTGCCTATTTCTCTCGGCGGGCTTCATAAGAGGCTTAGAGTTTCAGAGTCTTTCAATGATGATTGGGTAATGTTTCTAGAGAACCATATCAAATCATCCTTTAATTAACTTTCTCAAAAACTTAGACTCAAATGTTGACGCTGAAAGCCTTGAAGGGGTCGGTAGAAGTACAAATACTTTTGATCATAACGTGACATTGTCACCTGATGTTCAGAGTACCCACGTTTGCCAGTAAATAGATAGATAGAATAGACAAATTGGTGTAGGTCCGACCCAAGATTTGAACCTTCATCGTCTGCACGATAAGCGGCTTTCTGTCCACTGAGCTATCAGGGTTGCCCCAATAAATATATTTTACTATCTATCCGTATAAACTCTTTGATGCTCGGAACATTCAAAATATTGACAGTTAGTTAATAAGAATGGAACCTTGATTCAGAGTCTATATTTGCTAAAAAGTCACTACTCTTTTGCCCTGAACGGAATTATTGTCCTCCCCCACTTCGTTATTATATCATATCTATCAGTATTCAAGTGTTTATTTGGTTGTTGAGGTTTTCAAACTTGTAATAAACCTTGATAATTGCATTGATTTCTGTGATTCAATGCTTACTGACGAAGTCCGTAGCTGAGTGGATAGGTTACTAGCTTCTCGGTCCGGAGGTTGCGAGTTCGATCCCTGCTGAAAGCAAAACTTATTTGATGAGCATAAATTATTCTGTCTAAGTCTTGAATGTTATTTATACGCGTATTATTTAATATTAAATATATCGTTGACTTAGTATCCCGTAATGCAAGTTCTACTTTGTTTGGGGCTAACTTGATCTGTGTATAACGTGTCCATATTTTTTTTATTTCTCCCAGCAGACATCCACAGCTAGATAAAAGCCTCCTTTAAATATATCCGCAACGACCGGTCCTGCACTGCCTTCATCCACTTGCCTTTCCTCGACTTTCACTAGTTCACTATGTCAACCGAAGTTACTACAACTAACCACAAGTTTCTCATAAATAAAAGATGTTATTAAAGGAAAGAAAAATTTCGACACTGGCGACAATTTTTTTCCTTTAATAACATCTTTTATTTATGAGTAATAATCCTCACATGAGGAATTCATGTCAAAAATTATAACCACAAGTTTGCCTGAGAAAATTAGAAGCGAACCTAAACTAGTAAGGTTTAAAGCTAACCCAAAGACATTTTATGTCATTTCTTTATGGTAAGTTATTATTTTGAGGTAAGATATTGTTTTGATTAACAATTGTTAAACAAGTTTTGTTCATTTGTAATTAGTATTAATAAATTAAGTGAATTCTCTATTCTTGCAGTCAAACTGTTATGCAGTTTTGCAGGACTTTTTTTCCTGGTTTCTAAGTTTTTTTATAATTCATATTTTTTATAATTCATATGAATATTGCTAAATGCATTCATGGTACATCAATTCATGATTAATAACGTCAGATTCAATGTCAAAGTGCTATTATAAAAATATTTGGTTATACAATCTTATTAACCATGAAATTAAAAATTGGTATAATTAAAAATAAAGATCACATTTATAAATTTATATATTGTCTAATTGATATGACATCTTAACTAATATTGGTACAAATATTGTGCATCATAGTAATTTCTTATATAAAAAAATACTAAAACATTTATTCTGTTTATCAAAAGAAATACCCGTATCAATTAATGTAATTAAAATGAACAATTAAAGAGTAGTTAAAATTTACATCAATCAAATTTCGATTAGTACTGGAACCGTTAAACTCTAGCAATTTCGTATTAGTTTTGTTTATGGGAGTTATTGAGTACCTAAAATCCGGATGTATACATACATATACAATATATACTCACCGCTAAAAATCCCTAGAAGGGGTGGCTAGAGATTCAGAACAAGAAATGACGTTTTTATTACATTCATACTTATTATTTCATAATAATAACACTAATAAATAAAGAACAAATTAAGGAAAAAAAATCGACACAGGCGGGTTCGATTCCCGTTTTTATTACGACGAATGACGTTTTATTATATTATGTTTTATACATTCATAACTAATATTTCATAATAATAACACTAATAAATAAAGAATAAATAAAGGAAAAAAAAATTTCGACACAGACGGGAATCGAACCAACCTGGGTCGAAATTTTTCTTTCCTTTATTTATAGTAATAATCCCCACATGAGGTTTTCATGAACAAAAACATTCAAATTAAATAATAACACTAGTTTGCACGGTTTCCATACCCTAGCTGAAAGTTGTTATTTTATATTGTATTTAGGTAGAATTACTCAGAAAAAATAATAAAAAAAATCTGTCACGTCTAGTTTAAAAAATATACATACATACATAAATACACTCACGGCTATAAATCCCTAGATGGGGTAGCCAGAGCTAAGGTATGAGAAATTCCTCAGCCACCTTCGGAAAGTTGAGTGGGGAAAAGATGGTAAAACAAAGGTTGTTGGTGATAGGTCTCCAACCGCATCGCCCAATAATCCCTTTAAAGCCCCAATACCGTTAGTCGCCTCTTACGTACACCCACCGGAAGAAATGGGGTAGTGCTATTCTAAGCCGACACTACACAGCTTTAAAAAATATGTATTTACTTAAAGGGAATCCAAAATTTTTGGAATAAATATAGAAATAAATTATAAATGACAAATTTTAGCTTTCTTTTTATAGTTATTTGAATCAATTTCTCTTATGATGGACAAACAGTAATCTCCTAACATATTGACATCCTAAAATCCTTGATGTCATTCTTAGAAAATACTTAAATCTTGGTGAAATCTTTAACCCTGCTCGTCGATCATAGTTCCTAAGTTTTAAGGGACAAAAATCAGATGTCAGTGTAGAAAATGTATCTTTCCTGACATGTTTTCCCGGGATATCAGTACAATTACAATATTCGCCTTCTCTTTCTTCTTCTGAAAAAAAAACTGAATAGATGTTACTTCTGTTTCTGAAACTTTTGTGTCTGGTAGTAACAATTTCCATTATTGTAAGCGGGAGCCAAGAAGCTCTGCTCTAGATCTGAATAACAGTAAAAAAATAATAATATTTATTTACACACTCGCAATATAAACTTGACAGATGAAACACCTAATATGATTACATTTCACTTTAAAATTTAACAAAAATCAACACAAAAATTAAAAAACATCAAGAAAATCTTAATTATTTTGAATAACATAAAAATCTCAGAGAAGTATTTGTGAAGTCAATCTGTGAGCACGAAAATAAATCCACTTCCTCTGCGATCTGGCTCAGTGCAACGAGTGCTCGAGAGAGGGGACTCTCACTCAGCAAGTTAGTGCGTGCCGATGGCAAGGAGAACAATCGGCCTCGCCGTCTTCTTAGGGTATTACTAGGAACAGCTAGTTTTAGCATGTTCAAAAGTGTAGGATTATAAATTCTACCCATTAAAATACCAAGCAAACAATAAATCAATGTGAAATCCCTTCTTACACTCAATGAATTGTACCCTACTATACCCAGAATGAATAATGTGGGATACATCAATGGATAGTAGATATACACACCGTACATTTTGAAATAAAGAAATCTAGTAAATTTGTTCTGTATCTTTTCTACTATCAGGCAATATTTTGCTTCATGTGGAGACCAGACAATTGCGTTGAATTCTAACTTGACTTAATACATTCAAGTTCATAAATCCTTTAGCTGTGCGAAGCACGAACACGAGAATCCTGAACGCATTTTTACAAATATCAACAACGTGATTACGAATGTTTTATAAGATCATTTAATTCGGCTTGGTGAATTAAATATGGAGTGTTTTCTTGAGGTACAAATTCGTCAGAATCACTAGAAATTGGCTTCAATTCAATATCATTGTTATTGTCATTAAATATTAAATTTGCACTGGAAATACCGGGACAAACTGGGTGTGGTAGATCTTTCGAATGTAAAATTGGCTCAGTAATAAAAGGAACTTCGGCATATATAATACTTGCTTTATTCTTTTTATTTCATCCCAATGTCTTTGTAACACAAGAGTAACAATCAGTTTCATGGTCAATCGGTACTCTCCATAGGATTGTCGATGACCACTGACCGATAATCATTCTACAGCTTTCGCAAAATACGTGAAACACCCACTTTTTATCTTGAGTTGCTACAGTAAATCCAAAATAATGAAGATATGCATTTTTTACGAAGCTACAATAGTCCTTCTCTTTTTTGAAAATACTAACTGTCTACATACATAAGAAAAGCGATAAGAACATTGTTTGCACTTTCTACTAGACATTTTAAATCAGTCCGTAGCAAGATAACTGGCGTTTAAAGCGAATAAATAAACTTAAACAGCGTGACCACGTCGGGTAGTTAAAAAAAACATTTGACAGCAGGAAAAAATTGTGAAATGATAAAATATTTCTGCTTACCCTTTAAGGTTTAAGGAGGGTAGATAAACATATTTACATACATGTTTTCGGGTTATGTAAAAAAAAAAAATTTGTAAACTAGTGTAATCTTTTCCCCACTTAACTTTCCAAAAGTAGCTGAGGAATTTCTAATTTTTTAGCGGTGGCTACCCCATCTAGGGATTTATAGCCGTGAGTATATGTATGTAAGTAATATTTTAATAACGTCAAAAATGAAACTTTAATGACTCTATATTGTTTTGGAAGGTGTTTAGAAACAAAAACAAGCAACAAGAAACTCCTTTTTCGACCGACTGCAAAAGGAAAATTACTCTGCTCAATTCGATTGTATGTTTTTTTTTATATGAAAGATTCTCAATTACTCCGTCAATTGTCCATCAATTTCAAATGTCGTTTTTCTGTTCTGATTAATAGCGTGGTTTTAAAAATAACACAAATTAAATAGTTTCCGTCAAATAGCTGTGAAGTCGGTCCCATTTCGTAAATAAAAATATTACCGTTCAATTAGAAGTATAAGCACAAATCTTCCAGCAAATATCTTAATATTCCTTTTTAAATCTTTTTTACCTTATTGTGCTATTTCATTAAAAAAAAGTAAAGAAACCTCATGTCAATGTATTAACTTTGGTCACATTCTTTTGCTAAACCAAATATTAGCTGTCATTTGTAAGTGTAATTGACTAGAACTGTATCATGCAGTGGCTGTCCAAGCGTTTTTGGATACAAAGATTTTTCCAAATAATCACTTAACTCTTTTTTATGTATTGTCAAGCTTCCATCACTAGTAAACAAACTCTCAAACATCTTTTGAGACCGTCCGTATCAAGCCATCGCAAGTTTGTCGCTGTCAAGCTGTGAAGATTTTTGATGCCTTTGTATTTTCTAAACGATTTTTTCCTCTCATGACTAGAGGCAACTTATGATTTTTGGGCTTTTAATGAGGTTGTGATTGCAGCTGTGTCGTGATTGGTGGACTAAGTTTTTGCGAACCCATCACTAGCAATATTTTACCAGTCAACATACAGAAGTGGCGGCGAAATATCCAAGTCTGAATTTGTTTAGATAACCCCTTTTAAGATTTATAGCCTAGGAGATATTTTTATTGTGTTTTTTAAGTGATTGTTGCTTCTGTCAACTTCCAAAAGTGGCTGAGAAATATTTAATCCCATCACAAACATTTTCAGGTAAAATTTTCGTATTTCGCTACATTTACATCAGCGTAAGGTGGAAAATTAATTCACTGTTCATTACTTTTGTGTTGTGCAATAGTTCTTGTAGTAACGAACGGCCAAGCCACATATTTTGGCTAAGGTGTCGAGTTTGTGAAGTTAGGCCTTGTAGAGTTAGGGCGCGTAGTGTTAGAAGCTTGGCTCTACATGAGATCTGATAACTTTTTGACATTGCGAGTCATATGGGCTCGTCTTTGCAATATTTTACATGAAAATGATTTTGGTGGGATTTCATTTCTTTTTGTAAGTTGTTTGCGATATTTTAATAACAAGGAGTACCTATACACACATATATATATATATATATATATATATATATGTGTGTTATATTATAGTCATAGTGATTAAATAGATATTATACATAATAACTGGGTGCCAATTCTATAATTTTAAGAAACGTCACCTTTTTGATACAGTCTGTAGGTCAAATAAAAAGTACAATACTGTTTCTCTATTTTTAGTCGTTACAACGTAATCGGTTCTACTATCTTAGCTGTCGGAGCATGGTTTTGTCAATTTTGACATTCCAAATCAGTCATTGATCCATTCTATAATAAGTCAAATTAGTATTGTCATTTCAGTGATGTAAAAATTCTACCGCAATAACTGTACCTACTTCTGTACCATCGCCAAGACCCTAAGAAATATCATTTAAGTTTTATAAACGTTCATAAACATAAAAGTTCACCCCGTTTATCCCCGAAGGGGTTGGCAGAGTTATCAATACTTCTGAACTCACATGGCAGCGCTATCTAGTTTCCAGAGAAGGTACCCACATTTTGCTTAGACAGTGTACTCACGTGATAGGGGGCAGGCCTATCGCCGTTTTGTACGAATACACTGTCACATGAATAAGTACAACTCAGCCATGTGGGTTTCCTCACGATTTATGTACAGTTTATGAGTACTTTCTGCTAGAAGATTCGACCGAAATATTTTTTTATTACCCATAGACAGCTTAAATATATACTCATCACATTAGGTTAATTCTTTCCATGGGTGTCACAAGAGGCAAATAAGGGTATGGGGCTTTTTAAAGTGATTTTTAGGCGATGTGGTTGAAGATCCATCACCAACGATACTTTATTTCTAGCATCTTCTCCCCTATCAACTTTCAAATGTGGCTGGGGAGTTTTTAGCTCTAAAGCTATGGCTACCCCTTTTAAGGGATTTATGGCCGTGAGTATATGTATAGTAAAATTAAAAACCATGTACCTACAAATACATTGTCCCAGGACAGTACTAAGTATAACTCAGCTATAATAAATTCTAGGTCATAAGGAATATATTTTTTAGATATATAAAAAATCTGAAGTATAAAAGCTAATGGAATTAAAACTTTATATGTTTAATAAGTCCGAAGAAAATTTATCCCGAATTTTATTTTTGATTTAGTATAATCCATACCCAAGTTATGAGGTTTCAAAAAAACGACGAAGCGCTTAGAGAAAAGGTTGGTAGTGCCACGGCCTTTGCTTGGTTTGATTGGCTCTGGCTAATCCTTTTATGTATGATTATGTATGTATATTTATACCAACAGGAAACTCATCCAGCCTATTTAAGACACGCGTTGGTTAAAGCGTAAGCCAAATGTTGTTGAAGAGTTTCCAGCTCTGAAGATCTGGCTGTGTAGTGTCGGCTTAGCATAACACTACCCCATTTCTACCCTTGGGTGATCGTAAGAGGCGATTAAGGGTATAGGGGCTTTTTAAGTGATTTTTGGGCGATGTGGTTGGAGACCCGTCACCAAAAACATTAATTATCAACATCTTTTCCCCAATCAACTTCCAAAAGTGGCTGAGGAATTTCTCATTCCAAAGCTCTGGCTACCCCGTTACGGGATTTATAGCCGTGAGTATATGTATGTATGTATGTAAGATCTGGCTACTACTTTTTGGGATTAATGGCCGTGAGTATATGTATGTATGTATATTTGTATGTACCTACGGGTTAAGCTGCATTTTAATACTCTTTGAGCAATCGTAGAAAAAGTGCAATTAAACAATAATTAAAACCCTAACAAATTTACTTAAACTAACAGCAATAACTCCTGAAAAGTTACATATTTTCAAAGACTCAGGGAAGTACTCTTCCGAACCGACCAAGTGCAGTCAATTACCACTAGGTCACTAATCATAATTCAAACAACGTAATTATTATAATTAATCACACAATTAACACCAGAAACAATCCTTGTTAAATTTATATTTATGTCATGTCAAAAATACCTTCACATCCTTTTAACATAAAACATCCTTATTGTTATTGTGATAAGCCATAATTTAGCGTAACATTTTATTATCACGGCTTGCTGAGGAATATTGTGTCTTATACTGTAGAAATTAGATGCTGATATAGATTGATATGATAAAGAAAAGGAGAGGAAAAGTAGTAGGAAAATGCAATGTTTCCGTTCCTCGGTCTAATGATCCTTTATAAATCTGTTTGCTAAATAGTTTCTTATTTTCCTTATGTTCTATGAATAATTCATTTCGTAATCGTTGATTAGAATAAATAGTGTTTGTGTTACTAATAATAGTGTTGGTTTCAGCATCATAGAATATTGTTTACTTTTGTGTTCATGCCGTTTTTTCGGGTATGACTACCAAGGAATCGCTGGACTTGCGAGTTTGGCCTTACTTTTGAGTGAAAAGGCTGAATAACCAGCGTTGTTTAGAATTTCGTGTCGTTGTGTAAAAATATTATTGTAATACCTGTATTTGTTATATAATTTACTATTATTATTTTATATTCAAAAAAAATGTTCCAAAAGTCGGAGAGGATAGACACCGTTATGTTTTGGTAGATGGGCAATCAAAAAGTCTCAAGAGGATCATCCACGCGGCTTCGAGGAACAGGCTCGGCACGCGCGGGATGGGCGTCGGGGTTGCCCCCATGGCCCAGCTTCGTCTCGGGGGGAACGTCCCCCCCGGTCATTGAGCACCTCCCCAGGCGATAGAGGGGAGGGGTGGCTATCCCCATTTCTGGGGATAAGCTACTAAGGAGGGTGAGGGAGGGTGAGGATGCGTGTCACGCACCTCACCCTCGGGACTGATGTCGGGGCAGTTGGAGGTGGAAGGGGCGGTCCCCGGGGTCGCATGTCTTGCGACTCCGAGGAGCGCGCGAGTTCCCGGGGCAGCGGTCGCCCGTCGGGCGGTCGTGCGTGTAGCGGGGCGATTCCGCGGAGGTGCTCGTGGCGACAGTTGTCCGCCCGGTCGAACAAACGACGGGCCAACCCCGCCACGAATTCCTCCACGGTCTCGACCCGGAGATCACGATGAATCGTGCTATTACGCACGTACCGCCCGGCTTTCACCAATTGGCGGAGCACCGTGTTCTGGACCCTCTGCAAGCGTAGCTTGTTTTGGGCGGAGAGAAGGCCATACCAGGCCGGCGCCGCGTACGTTAGGCGGGAGTGTATATACATTTTGTATATACGCAGTTTGGCTCGTAGTGGCAGGCCCGAGTCGAGCACCGGCCGCAAGACCGACCGGGCCCCGAGGGCTCTATGGCGGACATGGTCCACCATAGAACCCATACGGAGGTTGCGGTCGATCTTGCAGCCTAGGTACTTGACCGAGGTCTGCCACTCGATGCTCTCGCCGCCCAACGTAAGCGGCGCGAGCCCGGTCGGCCGTCTCACCCTGGCGATCAGGGCGGCCGTCTTCCCGACGTTGACGGCCGTCCTCCACCTACCAAGCCAAGCCGGCAGAAGGTCCAGGACACGTTGCATCTTGGCAACCGCTACCCGGGGCCGACGTGAGGAGGCGAAGAAGGCGCTGTCGTCGGCGTAGAGTGCCAGCGTAACGTCCTCCTCACCCTCGTATAGGTTGTTACCCTCGAGGGTGGGGATGTCGTTGGTGTACAGCGCGTACAGCAGTGGAGAGACACAGCTCCCCTGGGGAGTTCCCGCACGGATCGGCTTCACCTCGGACCGGGCGTCCTCCACCGACACATAGAAGGACCTCCCCTCCAAAAAGGAGGCGATGATCCTCACATATGCCGGCGGCACCCCCACCTCCAAGAGTTTGAACAGGGCCCCGCTATGCCACACACGGTCGAATGCTCTTTCTATGTCTAGAAAGACGGCGACCGTGTAGCGTCCCCTGTTCATCTCGGAGGAGAGGTGTTCGACTACCCTCACGAGCTGGAGCGTCGTACTATGGCTAACGCCAAAGCCGTGTTGTTCGTCCCGCAGCTGAATGTGGGGACGAAGGCGTCGCAACAGCAGACGCTCAAACAGTTTCGCGATGTGCGGCAGCAGAGTGATGGGTCGATACCCGCTCGGCTGCCGCCGGTCCTTACCCTCCTTCGGTAAGACAATAATCTTACCGGTATTCCAGGAGGGTGGGAATCGGCCCGTGCGAAATATCCCGTTAAAAAGCCTCGTCATGGCGACGAGGGCTCTACGGGGGAGCTGTACTAGGGCCTCGACGGGAATCCCGTCGGGGCCGGGAGCCTTCCGCCTGTTAAGGCTATTGACCAACTTCCGGACCTCCGAGGGTGAGATGAAATCATCCCCCCTGATCGGAGGTATCCGGTCGTCGGCCAAAAACTGCTGTACCCGCCGTTCCACGAGGCTGTTGTGCTCTTCGTCGACGACAGGGTTGGGAGAGAATTGACTCTCGAAATGATCCGCCAATATCGCGGCTCGGTCCGACGCTGAGTAGCAGCGTTTGCCACCCCGGTCGAAGATGGGACAGACCGGGGCCGGAGCCCGGCTGAGCTTAGAGTTCAGCCGGTAGAGGGTGGCGTCGTCCTACTTTCTCGGGCCTCCCTTCTAAGCCAACTGTAGTTGCGATGCGATTTCCTTTATATCGCTGATTATTCATTCAACGTATATTTAAATAACTATTTGGTTCTCAAATGAGGAAATAAAGGTCAAAGAAATTGAAGTTCATAGAACTTTATATTTGAACCTTGAATCATTTTGACGTAACGGTTGAATACCATTCTTAAATTAATTACTGCAGCATCGCACATCTTGACGCTTGCAGTTTGGCAGAATGCTACATGATTATAATGTTTATGAATGTACGGTGTATGAGCATACAATGAACTTACTATTTAAATACATACAAAGATATACTTACAGCCACAAATCCCATAAAGGGTTAGCCATATTTTCAGAGCTAGACACTACTTAGCGTTTTGAAGTTGATAGGGGACAAGATGGTAGAAATAAAGTATCGTTGGGGATGGGTCTCCAACCACACCGTCCAAAAACCACTTAAATGCTCCATATCCTTAGTCGCCTCTTACGACACCCGTGTGTACAAAGGATTAGTGACATTCCAAGCCGCCACTACACAGTTAATATTATATATTTTTTATATGTTAATGCATTTTTATTTTTTATATGTTCATGGACGACTGTTTGAAAGAACTGCGCGAAAGTGATTATGGACTGAAAATGAGAGGGTTCATCATTAAATGCCTCTTATACGCTGACGATCAAGTGTTACTTGCATCAACGGTAAATGAGTTGCAGGAGATGGTGAACATTGCGTGTAAGTCTTTCGAAGGAAAGGGAATGAGAGTTAATGTGGACAAAACCAAAACAATGGTTTTTGAAAGAGAGGAAACTATGACAGAATGTGTCATTGTTATAAATGGTAAGAAAGTGGAACAAGTGAAAGAATTTGTAAATCTGGGGAGTTTGTTTCCTAGGGATGGAAAATGTGAGGAAGATATTGAAAGGAGAGTTAAAAAGGGAAACGCGGTGAATGGAGCCATGAACAATCAGATGTTGTGCCAGTCGTTGTCAGAAAAGGCTCGAATGGCTGTGCATAATGCTGTTCTGGTTCCCACGCTGATGTATGGTAGTGAATGTTGGGCATGGCAGAAGAAGCATGAAAGTAGAGTTAATGCTGTGGAAATGAGATCCCTCAGAAGTATATGTAATGTAAGGCTGTGTGATAGAGTGAGAAATACTGTGATCCGTGAACGAGTAGGTTTGAAAGATGACGTAGCATGCAAAATAGAAAAGGGAATGTGGAGGTGGTTTGGGCACATAGAGAGGATGGATGAAAATAAAGTAGCGAAAGAGATATATAGAGCCAATGTGGATGGGATTGTTAGTAGAGAACGGCCTCGTAAAACGTTTGTAGACCAGATAGAAAACGTTCTTATAAAGGCGGGGGTCCGAAGTGAGAAGAATAAAAGAGAATGTATGAGAAGAATAATGAATGTAAGGGAAGCAAGAGAGGTTTGTCAAGATCGTACTAAGTGGCGATCGATAGTCTCTGCCTACCCCAATGGGAATAATGGGCGTGAGTATAAGTAAGTACGTAAGTAAGTATGTTAATGAATAATATATTTATGCTATAAAACTTTTTTGTTTCTGCAACGAAACTCAGAATATCAACTATAAAAAGTCATTTTACTCCAATTTATAAATAGAAATAAGCTCGGCAAGACATTGTTCTTGATATAAACCTCGGCGAAAGTTGTCAAAAATCATCGCACAAAATTTCCCGCGTAAGCTCGATTTTTCTCACTGACTTATCAAAAAGAAACGTCTGAGTACAAAAGGAAAACAAAGTTCAAAACTGGGTTTGGAAACTATTGAGACTGCCAAAAATATATTTTCATTTTACGACAAGATATCACTTTCCTAATTCGCAAAAATGTTCATTATACTGTCGCGAAGTGCGATAAAGTGAAGCCTCCAATCAGCGTTTGTCTCTCGGCTTTTTGAGTTCAAAAGAATAATTTCGAGGCTCTGTTATTAAGTTAGGCAAATCGAGAGTACTAAGAGCAAACCGTTTATCACTTGACAAATTGTTTTATACAGCATGTAGTCGTTTGAGATGATAGTAAATTGATTTGTTTAAGCCAACATATAAAAGTGCATATTATTATTATAAAGTTTGTGTTTTAATTTAATCTTAAAAGTTATTGTATTTATGGGACTCTTGTAATTGGAATCCTTTTTAAACTTGTTTCTACTATTCTTTTATTTTTTAGCTGTGTATTGTGGGCAAAGAATAGCACGACTATGCACTTAAAAAGTTATATTCTGCTAAGTTTAAATATTGCAATTAGATATCGAATATCATTTTATTTAATATTTTGGGTTAGATATTAAAATGTTTAAAAAGAAATACTCACACTATTTAATTACAAAAATATATCTAACGCTATTTAATAAAAATAATATACAAAATGCATAAAACTTAAATCAAAGCAATGAAACGTTTTAATTGTATAAAATAGTATAGGCAATCAAGTCTTAGTCAATCAAATCAAGTCATATAGCCAGTGTTCATTGAAATTACACAATAATAAATAAAAAACAACAAATAAACTCAAACATCCTGTATAGCTAGTATGTTGGATATAAATTGTATTCTTTATTGTTCTGTTATTGTCATAGCGAACTTTCAGAAATGTCAAAGAATAATATTAAGCTGCGATTGGAAATAAAAGAACTGAAGTAGATCTTGCAATAAAAAAGAACACCAGGCGTTTTAGCAACAAGCTCAGTTCAACATATAAAACTTTTAGCTAAGTTATTTGTAGTAAGCTGTATACTGTCGGCTTAGAATAGCACTACCCCATTTCTTCCAGTGGGTGAACGTAAGAGGCGACTAACGGTATTAGGGCTTTAAAGGGATTATTGGGCAATGCGGTTGGAGACCCATCACCAAAAACCTTTATTTTACCATCTTTTCCCCACTCAACTTTCCAAAGGTGGCTGAGGAATTTCTCATTCCTTAGCTCTGGCTACCCCATCTAGGGATTTATAGCCGTGAGTATATGTATGTATGTATGTAAGTTCTTTGTATAATAAACAAACTCATTGATTAGTATCTACCTACTCTGGCTTAAATCTTTTTCGACAATTTGTTAAGCTTGTTTTTTCATTTTTATACTGTACCGTTGTAGCTCAGTGGAAAACATTACCACGGCCTATATAATAGGTTTCAGAAGACTCAGATTTAAGCCAATTTTTCTTTGTTAAAGTAATAATGTGTGGCTTTTAAACAAGGTTGATAGTGGTGAGTGAAAAACTCGTGAATGATTCTATATGGCTGAGTAATCTATACTTATAATAAATCTGTAGAGAGGTCAATTCTGTACATGAAATATATTTTCAAAATAACTATCAGGGGGTGATTAGTGATCGATACTGATGCCAAAAATGCAATCAGTAAATTTTTTGTCTGTCTGTCTGTCTGTCTGTCGGTTTGTATGTTCCTTATGGAAACAAAAACTACTCGAAGGATTTTAACGAAACTTGGTACAATTATTTTTCATACTCCTGGGCAGGTTATAGAATCCTTTTCAGCATATTAGTGAAGGGGAATTTTGGGAAATTTTGGGAAAACGGGAGAAGTTACTCCATTTTTTAAGCTTCCGTCGCGTGTGCAGCCTTAATGGTTAAACTTACATAGAAATCATGTTTGACGGAAATATTCTTCATAAAATTGTCTAAAAAAAATGCGCAACAGTATATGTCTATCTTTTATGGTTGACTCACAATAACACGTGTAACTTCTGATAGCTTAGCAGTTCGGAGCATTCTGATTATATTTGTTTACTATTACGTTTATAATACTCTCATTCATCCCTAATTTAAAAAAGGTAACATTATTACCTATTCAATAAAAAATAAATTATAAAAAATCGGTAGAGAAACACCGAAATTATACATGAAAAAAGCCATCGCGCCCGTGACCAAAACCAAATCGTTACTAATTTACATATCACATACTAGATGGCGCCAGCAATTGCATCCTACATCACTTATTGATTTCTTTTTTAGGTTGTTATAAATAAATACGTCATAGCGTTTTATTCCAAAATTTGCTAATAAACGGAAATACTGAACCGTTCATAAAAGCGCATTCAAAATCACCAAACTACAATGTTCAGGGAGTGCTATAAATTTAATGAATTGAAAACATTGCGCTAAATTTCACAACGCTTGAGCAGTGACTGAAGAAAGAAACCTCAGATATTTAAAAAACAACGCTACCCGTGCGAAGCTGGGCCGATCCACTAGTAAGTAATGTGACAATACGTTGAGTCCGGGAAAAAAGGCTGTAATTACTTATGATATTCAGAAGTGTTATTATCTATGCCACAGCGGTGATATAACGCTTAAACTATAGGAAAAAATAAGATGAAATAGCTTTCATGGTACAGCCTGAGCAATAATCTACGCAAAAAAAAACGTTTAAGAAGATCCTTGTCAGTATTTGGCTCGGTAATTGTCGTATCCTAATACAGCCAAGGACCGTATGAATTGAATATTTATTCTGATTTAGCACAGAGTGTCTCTAACTTGAATTGAAAGACCTTAATGGTAGAACATACGCATACATATTAATGGTTCAAGAAAGCATTATAAGGAAACTCAAATGGCTAAATTTTACGTAGTTATATGACAATGTTGTCGTACAAAATGACGAAAGGCCAGCCCCTATAACTTGAGTACATTTTTGAAGTAAAAAGTGGGTACTTTTTTGTGTTTTTTCTAATTCTGTACAAAAAAAACCTTTTGTATTAGTATAAATCAACAAACTTTACTATCTTTTCCCCACTCAAGTATCAAAAGCGTCTAAAGAATGTATAATTATGGAGCTCTGGCCCTCTTCTTAGGGATGTATAGCCGTTAGTCTATGTCTGAATGTAAAAAAAAAGAAACCAAATCACTCCTTACTACATCAGCTATTTAACACCGCAACCCCGTCTAATTTAAATCTTGGACGGTTGAATACTAAATCCCGTTATGGTAGAAAAATATTAATATATACGGACATAACATACAATTATGTGCGCCCTCAGTGGAGACCAAACCTGCGACGCCGAATTTAAAAGCTAACCGCTTTCACTTAACCAATAGCCCACGGACCTCATAAGGCATTAAGTTAAAAGTGAGTGTTCTTAGCTACAAAAAGTATCACCAATTTTATTCACAAATAGACATACGTATACTCACGCCTTCAGTTCCCATTGGGGTACACAGAGACTATCGATTGCCACTTTGTACCTCGCAAAACTCTCTAGCTTCATTTACATCCATCATTTTTTTTCATAGACGACGACGACGACGTGATAGCTCAATGGATAGAACACTGGTTATCGTGCAAAGGACTAGTGTTCAAATGCCGGGTCAGACCTACACCAGTTTGTCTTTTCTAAAGACATATGTGTGGTTCATTTATCATGGTTGTTAACGGTGAGGGAAAACATCGTGAGAAAACCCACATGGCTGAATTGTACTTAGTCATATGACAGTGTATTCTATAAAACGGCGATAGTTCTGCCCCCTATCACATAAGTACACTGTCCATGCAAAACGTGGATACTCTGAACACCAGTTGACAAAGTCACGTGATGTTCATAAGTATCAGTACCTCTGCCAACCCCTTCGAGGATATTCGGCGTAAACGTTTATGTTATGTTTATGTATGCACGTTTTTTTTCACGCTTGCTTTTATGAGCCCATCACTATTTGATCCAAACGTGTCCTCCGCGGTCATCCTCTAATAACATTAGCTCTATAAATTTCTTTAACCAATTTACTATCATTCACCCTTTCTTATTTTATTTTTTTGTTTGAACTACGAGTCTATAATATGTTACAAAGATATTGCCGTATTTTTTGAATGATCTGTAAATGTGTTTTATTTATTGGCTAGATAGTACGGAACAATCAGAGAGCATAGTAGGCTTCCACAGTTTGTCCTCACGTATCCAACCATCGATGAATAATAAAAGCTGGTGATAACATGTGCGGTAACCAACTGCACCTTTAGAATTGGGACTCTTGTTTATTTTACATGCTTATTAGTTGCATTATAACTTTCATCATTATGCGTTAAAATGAAACAAAGTGTTATCAAATAAAAACATATATATATATATATATATATATATATATATATATATATTTTCGACAGACTTTTTTAAAAGGAGGTACTCAATTCAATTGTATTTAACTTACATGATTTCTCCTTCAGTGGTTTTTTGTTACATAAATTCTTACATAATTATTTATTTGATTGATATTTTATGTTCATTATTACACTCACGCCACCTATAGTTCCCTTTGGAGTAGGTAGACACTATCGATCACCACGTTGTACGCTCTTGGCAAGCCCCAGCTTAGTTCACAACCATAAACTTTTTCATGTATGCACTTTTATTCTTAATATTTTGGACACCTGCATTTTTTAACAAACTCCCTACTTGGTGTTCTTCTTCTTTATGGCTCAGTATCTAAATTTAATGGATAGCCTTCTTTTGTAATATATATACTCCTTTCTCATATATTTTATTGTCATTCACTGTTGTGCTTTAATTTGTGCTTGAGCAAAAAAGGCTTTATTAACTTAAGGTACTACCTTAATTTCGGACCACTGAAAATAATCTTTTAAAATTTGCAATCGATGTAGTGACATTGTGAGAAAGTTAAAAAAGAAATGATAAGGCTAAACGAACTGAAGTAAATAATTGAAACTTATATGGCAAAAGGCAAATAAAGAGCTAATAGTAAAAGTTTATTTATGCATTTTTATACAAAACCGAGTACTTTTTTACCTTTTACCTTTACTATATTTTCTATTAGGTTATGCATCACAGGCAAACAGTAGCTCTAGCCCGATTTAAGGGGAAAAATAGTGAAATGCGAGTCACGCAAAAAAGTTAGGGCCTCGGTCCCTCAACTATAGTCCGTTTTCAACGAGAAATCTTATTATCCTTTCGTATTGGATGAAATATTGGCACAAGTGTAGTGGCAAATGAAAAAAAAACTCAGCTAGTTTTATTTGGTTTGAAAAGTTTCTGGACTGAGAAAGGGTGTTCAAAGAATTTTTAGTTATGACATTGGTCTCTTTTTTATTTCTTATAGTTCTTTATTAAATATGCGGATATGGTCAAAATTAGAAAACTGTGGCCTTTTGTATTAAACCTTCATTGTGAGTAAAAACCAACAAATATGATATTATTTATTGCATTCAGGTACATAATAAAGTATGAAACATATTTATCATCTTAATAATTTCATCTTCTTTCGACTGTTCTGTTAGTTTCCATTTCTGAAAAAAAGAAATTTATTTGAATAAAAACATTGTTACTTGTTTGTATGTATTTTAAATAAGGTAGCATATTTTTTAGTACAAAAGTAATTAACATAAACTCTTGTTACAATCTGCGATTTATAAATTTACGTAGCCTTAAATATTGTCCCTGTGGTTAAAACACTCACCTATATCCTTCTCTTTAGGTTCATTCCATAGTTGTCTTTCGGATGTGACAAAACAAATGAAGAATAAATTGGTAAAAAAGTATACTAAAGATGCTAGGAAAAACGCTTTTCTCCATTCGGCTGGTTCACTCTGTAAAATTATGGGAGAAAAACTATCAATGGAAATTCGAGTGTGTGCCATATCTTAATTTATGGGGACATTGTGATATAGACGTAATAATCATAAGTTACACACACATATATACTCACGACCACAAATCCCAAAAGGAGGTAGTTAGAGCTTCAGAGCTAACTCAGCCGCATTTGTAATTGATACGGGATATGATGGTGGTAATAAAATTTTGTTGGTGATGGATCTACAATCGCATCGTACAAAAACCACTTGAAATACCCCATACCTTCAGTCGCACTCTTACGACACAACATCCGGAGGTAGTAATATTCTAAGTCGGTACTACACGGCAATGATAAAAATTTGTAACTTGAGTAATAACATGAATAGCTTCACATATATTCACAGCTTCGTATACTGTGCTACACCATTAAGGCTTGGTGCTGTCACCACACTTTCGAACTCAAGTTAGGAAAATTTTCAAGTTCATTACTAACCATTTCAAAATCGGTTATTTTTAGGATACAATATACATATACCTGTCGTGAGAACTAGCACCTATGACATACATAAACACATGGCCAAAAATTGCAAAAGGGGGTGGCCAAAGCCTAAGAGCTGGAAACTCCACAGCCATATTTGGAAGTTGATAGGGGAAAAGACGGTGATTTTCTGGTGGTGACATTCTAAGCTGTCACTATACGGCATTTTGGTACCTATGAGGATATGACTAATGTAGATCTATTATAAATTTTTAGACAGATATTTTATAGAGAATAAATTTTCCATTAACTGGTCAGATAGGTAAGGTTTATTCTTGAGTTGTTTGTCTGTGTGTGAAAAATTGTTTAATGGTTCTTTATTATATCGTTTAAACATGTGTTAATTAACCAAAAACTTTACCTCATCTTTTATCAAAACTCCACAAACAAGGGGCGCAATGATGGACATTATATTCGCTAAGAAGTTTGTTATCCCCATTAGCGAAGCGCTGAAATTTGGAGCTATATCAATATGAACCAACTGCAAAGAAAGAAAATTTAAGAAGCAAAATATTATAATACGTAATAATAAAAATATAACATAACATAAACATAAACGTTCGCGCCGAATATCCCCGAAGGGGTTGGCAGAGGTACTAATGCTTCTGAACATCACGTGACTTTGTCACCTGGTGTTCAGAGTACCCACGTTTTGCATGGACAGTGTACTCACGTGATAGGGGGCAGGCCTATCGCCGTTTTGTACGAATACACTGTCACATGACTAAGTACAACTCAGCCATGTGGGTTTCCTCACGATGTATTCCATCACCGTAATAAAAATACTTATTAGATTTAGTAATTTTATTACCACTCAGTTTTGAAAAACTCTATACGACTTTGAGATCTAGATTCTCAATGCCTCTACACTCACGCAAGAACCACTGGGTGACCCACTGTGATTCTGGACTTGATCAAGAAACCTTTTTATAATATCGGTTATCGATGCAGTTCCCAACTATTATTTATTTCATCAATCACTCTCTAATAAAAACCTAGTTAGAGTTTTTTGTTATTATAGCCGTGTATATTTTTTGATAATAATATTATACCTGTGTATTTCATAGCAAACTTACTTGGCATAGTAAAGAAGAAAAGTATAGCACTCACGGTGGACAAACTTATGATATTATGGATAAAATGCTCTAATTAATATGCACATTGAATTTACATTAATTGATGAGAGTTTGCCAACTATGAGAACAAACACAAACTCAGAAAGCTGTACCATTCGATGTTTTCACTTAATGATAGTGAAATAGTGTTATCACTTTGTAATTTTAAAAATTGATTGTGTTATAAGATTATTTCCTCTTTTTTTATCTTATGTTGTTTAATTTTTTTTTGTATCAAATTGAAGAATCTAATAGATAAAAATATATAATGAAGTGTCTAATATGCATTGGGAGAGTCCATGTCTAAGGTTAATCTAAGGTATTTTGTGTAGATATTTCAATTTTCATATATACATATATATATACTTGCGGCCATGAATCCAAAAAAAGGAGAAGCTGGAGCTCCAAAGCTAGAAACTCCTCAGCCACATATGGAGATTGAAAGGGGACAAGATGGAAGAAATAAAATATTATTGGTAAAGGGTCTCCAACTGCATCGGCCAAAATCACTCAAAAACCACATACCGTTAGTCGCCTCTTATGACAACCGTATACAGAAAGGGGTAGTGACATCTAAGCAACGTTCATCTACTACACGGACAAGTTAAATACAAAGAATAATTCTTTAGTCATATAAATGTTTCATACATACTACGCCATTAGGTCCATTGCCAAGCCACTTTATCCATCAATTTATTTTACTATCCTTCCAACCTTCTCGTACTTTGTTCATATTCATCAAGTCTTTTTATACATCGCCTCTTACTCATCACACCTATTACGCTCGCTGATTCTATCACATTTTCTACTATCTACTATATCGTTCTTTTCATATTTATTTCATCTTTTTACAGACTCAAGTACCCATTATTATGAATATTACCATATATCCAGCAAATTGCCCCGCATTCGCTCCGACAGCTGCCGTGAGCATTGTCACAGCATATACCAAGCTACCTTTGGGTGTGTAAGACAACGCTATTAGTGCCGCTGCTGGGCCCCATAGTCCTGAAATGGAAAATGCCTTAGAAAAACTAATTAAGAAGGCATAGTTTTGATCAGGGTTTGTCTTAGACTAATGAACTAAGGAAGTGTACTTTTGAACAAGATTGAAGCGTATTTAATCATTACTTAGTAAGCTAGAGCTCTAGTACTATAAAAGTTGTTATATATTTCATGTTGAAGTATAGAATTTTATAAAAAAAACATATATAATAATTCTCATGCCTACTAACATATATTATAAGATCAATTGTTACTAACAGTATGCACCTTGTCTGAAATAAATATATATTTTTTAAATTTTAAACTTTATTTTATAAAAAGGTTTGAAAGACTTCATCAAGAAAAATAATCCATCATAATAACCAATACTTTTACTTTTTTTTTGTTTATATATTAATTAATTATGTGTAGTGTAGTGTAGGCCTTAACTGAAAACCAGTGTTTTGCCACTTGGCAATATCATGCACTGAGTTAGGACCTAGTTTGTGTTACCATAGCACTAATTTTAAGTTTAAAAATATTGTTTTTTTTTTTCACTTTATGTATTGTTTTTCATATTGTATGTGGTGTTATGTTAACATAAATAAACGAGTTATCTATCTATCTACTTAAAAAAAATCTAATTTAATAGCTACTCCTTTTTGGGCTCAGTTGCTTTAATAAAGGTTAGGTTATGATAGGTTGAGCTGTGTAGTGTCGGCTTAGAATAGCACTACCCCATTTCTTCCGGTAGGTGTACGCAAGAGGCGACTAACGGCATTGGGGCTTTTGAGGGATTTTTGGGCGATGTAGTTGGAGACCCATCACCAATCACCTTTATTTCACAATCTTTTCCCCACGCATCTTCCAAAAGTAGCTGAGAAATTTCTAATTCCTTAGCTCTGGCTACCCCTTCTAGGGATTTATAGCCGTGAGTATATGTATGTATATATGTGTGTTATGATAGGAGGCATAAATAGTTTACTTACCAATGGTGTTAAATAATCTTCGGCAATTCGTAACTGATAGCCAATTTTGTCTTATAAACAAGTCTGTCATGGCTCCCATGAGAAAACTCAGTATAAACATTGCCAAGTATGGCAGAGAAGACAACAGCCCGTTCTGAAAAAAAAATCGGAGTAATGCGTTTTATTTGAAAAAACTTTATGACTAGTTTAATATACATTCATATACTCACGGCTATAAATCTCTAGAAGGGGTAGCCAAAGTTAGGAATTAGAAATTCCCCAGCCACTTTCGGAAAGTTATGTGGGGAAAAGATGTAATGAGTCTCCAACCGCCTAAAATCGCTTAAAAGCCCCAAATTTCGTTAGTCGCCTCTTACGCACATCCAATAAAAGAAATGGGGTAGTGCTACTCTAAGCCGACATTACACAGCATTTAAATAAATAACTAGTTTAAATTTCAGCAAAACTGTCTGTCTTGCCCCTTAAGGGCCTTATCATACATATACTATTTGATCTGACGCTTAATGCTATATGTTCGCGCCAGATATGTACTCGCGGCTTTAGCATATTTTATTTAGTCTGCGATTGGTAGATTTGAATTTGATTGCCAGTTGAGTTGAGATAAAAATACTCTTGCGCTTTGTATTTTTGAATGGAATTGTTGCATCTTAAAATTGTTATTGATTTGTATAATTTTGAGTATTGGGATACTAATAGAAAGGGGGGCATTGTATATTTGATTGTTTATATTGCGAGCCAGTGAAATTGTGGACGATAGCAAAGTTATCGCACTGGAAACAAAAACCTTTGATGTGCTTTGAGAGCATTGGACCCGACAAACAGCTGTCGAAGATATTAGTAAAAAAGCAGAGAAAGGATTCTCTAGAAACGATATCCCTTGGCCAGGGAATCGTATTGTTGATCAGACTGAATGCATTCAGATCTCCACAAATTATTGAAGATAGCCAGCAAACCACTTGGAAGAACTAAGGACTGAACACCTCACCAGTTCCAGCCTAATGATCAGAGTTCCCTCATTTCACTGATTTGAAGCTAAAAGGAAACTTGATTGATGTACTGCCGGCCAGTGTGGCGGTAATCCTTCCGTCACTGAAGAACCAACATCACTTGGAATAACACAGAAACACGAACATAATTGTTGGTAGCAGAGAAACACGAACACTATAGTTCAGTAAAAAAAGGGAATTACTGGAACTGAAAAATCATCATCATTAGTCACAAACATTTGTAGTTGAGGAACTTACCGACTTTAAATCCACTTCAAGTACTTTGGCCATGTAAGTTGGAGTTTCTGTCATCAATGTGAAAAACCCCCAGTTTTGTCCACAATGCGCAGCCACTATTGCCCAAAATGGCAGCGAGGTCCATATCTTCAACCATGGAGTTGAATACCTCTGTAATATTTCATAAAATTTGTGTTACTGCGAATACAACAAAAATGTAAACTTTGGAAATGACAGTCAGTTTTAGTTCTTATGCATTTGTGTATGTTAATGGAAAATAAACGTCAAACAATAAAAATAAAAAACTAACAGTTATTTCTTTATCGGCCTTAGATTATTATTATCAGCTGATTATTTGTCCTTATTATTATGTAAGGCGATAGGCCTGCCCCCTATCACGTGAGTACACTGTCTAAGCAAAACGTGGGTACCTACTTTGGACACAAGGTGGCGCTGTCACGTTGTTCATAAGAATTGGTACTTCTGCCAACCCCTTCGGGAATAAACGGCGTGAACGTTTATTATTATTCAAATCTATTCCGTACCTACCTTCACACTAAATCATGACCGTTAATCAGATTTGAACGCTTTTTGTGCGGTTTCCTAACATAATAATGTCCTTTTACATAGCGATTGATCATACCTTACGACTTATCTAAAGCAACACAAAATTAGTTATAAGTCATACGGCATATCGCTTTATACAATGACAGAATATTATTGTTGCCGTGTATTGCCAGCTTAGAATGTCGCACTCCTTTCTACCCTCGAGTGTGGTAAGAGACGACTAAGGGTAAGGGGTCTTTTGATTGGGTTTTGGGCGATGGCGTTGGAGACCCATCACCAACTTCCAAATGTGGCTGAAAAGATTCTAGCTCTGAAGCTCTGGCTACCCCTTTTTGGAATATATGGCCATGGGTAAACGTATTTATGGATGATAATTATAGAATATAGAAAAAAGTTGAAGTTGGGATCGAAAGTCATTTATTTGGTTAGTGTAAAAAATGGGCCGCTAACGTTTTCACTTACTTAAATCGTGTCTCTCTACCAACTGAAAGTACCTTAATAAATAAATACCTTCTGCTCACCAACTCTTCCTAAAGACTTTTGTATGTAAATAACTTCATCTTCAGCGATGTATTTGGATTGTTCCGGTGATGCAGCACCATATAGTAGATATAATATTGTCCAGAGAAATCCTATAGCTCCATTTATATAAAAGATTGCTTTCCAGCCCCAAGCGGCTGCTATGAAACCTGATGCAATTAGTTGGGATGATATGCCCAGAACGCTACCTAGAAATATTTTCAATTAATTACTTTATTTATTTGCCGTGTAGTACCGGCTTAGACTTGCACTACCCCGTATCTTCCCGTGATTATATAAAGGTTCATTTTAGTATCTTTTCCCCACTTGTGTGTTCAAAGTGCAAAGTGCTGAGAAATTTCTAATTTTTAGCTCTGGCTACCCCTACTAGGGATTTATAGCCGTGAGTATATGTACCAGGCCACTCAGAAAGTATTGCGAAAAAAGGTTTTAATGTATGAAACACTGGCCGGTTGTAATGTATACTGAAAATATGAGTCTTTATAAATAAAAAAGGTACGTTCCAATTTTAAAATTTCCCTCTTTATTTTTTACGAGCTATTTAAATTGTCGTGTCTTACTGAAAAATTAATCTGAGCCGGGAACATTTTCGCGCTATGATTTTTTACGATTTCAAATGTCGCTTAAAACCAGACGAATCATACGATAGACTTCAAATGCCGTTTATGGATGGAGGGCCTTCCAAGGCAACCGTGTATCGTTGGTATAACGAATTCAAGCGTGGTCGATTAACTTTGCGGGATGAAGAAAGAAGTGGTCGCCCTCTGACGGCTGTTACGGATGAAAACGTGGTGGAAGTGAAAAATTTAATTCATGACAATAGGCGAATAACGTATCTAGAGATTCAACACATTATGTAGATTGGATCGGGAAGCGTTCATGAGATTTTACACGAACATCTTCACGTGAGGAGGATAGTTTCACGCTGGGTGCCACACAACCTCACCGAGGTACAGAAACAGGCCCGCGTGGAATGGTGTCGTGATATGATTAATAAATTTGATGCTGGCTCGTCTCGGCGTGATTACGACATCGTTACAGGTGATGAGTCCTGGATTTATCAATACGATCTAGAAACGAAGCGCCAGTCGACGGTTTGGGTATTTCAAAACGAAGCGACCCCTACCAAAGTGAAGAGATCAAGAAGCGGTGGGAAGATTTTGATCGCAAGTTTGTTCAATATGACTGGCTATTTGGTGTCAATTCCTTTAAAAGATCAAAGAAGTATCAACGCAGACTGGTATACTACTAAATGCTTGCCAGTAGTTTTCTCAGTTGTGAGCAACAATCGACCAAACACAGGGCTCCGCAGGCTACTGCTTCACCACGACAACGCGCCCGCTCACACCGCGCTCAAAACGACGGACTTCCTGAACAGCACGCCGGTCAAACTCTTGGGTCACCCTCCTTACAGCCCTGATCTGGCACCGTGTGACTTTTTTTTTATTCCCTAAAATAAAAAATCAACTCAAAGGGATACAATTTTCATCGCCGGAAGATGCGCTGTCAGCGATTCAGCGGGCTGTAAATGAGATGTCTGCGGCGGACTGGAAAAAGTGTTTCGAAAACTGGTTTAGACGTATGAAACTTTGTATAGATGCTGGTGAAGAGTACTTTGAAAAGATTTAATAAAAACATTTTTACCCATAGAACATTTTTTTTTTATTTTCGCAAAATTTTCTGAGTGTCCCACGTACTACTCTGTGTAAAAAGTATCGGGAATATGTCAATAAAAAGACCCGCGTAAAAGAGGTCGTTCAATTTTTTTTACTGCATGTTGGTAGCACTGTACTAATTTAGCGCGCAAAATTTGAGCGGGATTTGTCATTTAATTTGTTTTAAACTACATTTTTTGTTGGTCATAGTTTTGAGTCCTCGGCGATTTTTACAATGGAAAATATTGTTGAACAAAGAGTGTGCCTTAAATTTTGTGTTTCGAATGATATTTCATGTGGTGAATCACTAAAAATGTTGCGAAATACCTACGGCGAATCTTGTATATCGAAAACAAGGGCTTATGAATGGTATAAGGATTTTAAAGAAGGCCGAGAAGTAGTAGTAGACTTGCCTCGTTCTGGTAGACCTTCAACTTCTACGACCAAAGAAAACATCGACAGAATCAAGAAGCTAGTGCTCGAAAATCGACGTATGAGTCTGAGAGAGTTGGCTTGTGAGGTGAACATACTTTTAAGTCCGTCCACAACATTCTCATTGACATTTTAGGCATGAAACGCGTCGCCGCTCGACTAGTTCCAAAAGAGCTCAATTTTGTTCAAAAAGCGCAGCGAAAGCATGTCGCTGAAGACATGGTTTCCCGAGCTTCTACGGATCCGACCTTTATGAAAAGTATAATAACTGGCGACGAGACATAGGTTTATGAGTACGACATGCAAACAAGCCAACAGTCTTCAGAATGGCGTCTCGAAAACGAGCCGAAACCCAAAAAACCGCGGCAAAGTCGCTCCAAAATCAAGGTGATGCTGACAGTTTTTTTTGACTACCTTGGTGTGGTTCACTCCGAATTCCTTCCAGAGGGTGAAACAGTGAATAAAGAATATTATTTAGGCGTCATAAAGCGTTTGCGTGAGAGTATCCGCCGAAAACGTCCAGATTTGTGGCAACACAACTCATGGATGCTGCACCATGATAATGCACCATCACACACAGCCATTATAGTGAAAGAGTTTTTAGCGAAAAATTCAACAAAAGTTCACGACCAAGCACCGTATTCACCTGATATGGCTCCGTCTGACTTTTTTTTATTTCCCAAGTTAAAATTACCACTTCGAGGAAAACGTTTTGAGTCGATAGAAGCCATAAAAGAAAATTCGCGGAATAAGCTAAAGGCCATACCGCAAATAGCCTATGAAAAATGTATGGAAGACTGGGTGAAGCGGTGGAGATGTTGTATTGCAAGCGATGGGGCCTTGAAGGCAATAAAATAAACTTAGATGAATAATTTGTATTTTTTGTTTTATTGACAAATTCCCGATACTTAGTACACAGAATGTATGTATGAAACCGTCAAACTTAAATAATTAAAAAACATAATTTACAATTTTAATGCCGAACTAGAAATTAAGAATAAAAGTGAAAAAATAACACATGAGGTTCAGAACAAATAGACTTTCTGTCACTTTTTGATGATGTCTGACTTTCACTCTGTGATCAAAGCAGCAATAACATTAGTTAATTACAAAATGAACCAAATAAGTAAATTAAAAGAACCTAACCTGAGTAAATAATAGTACTAAGCCTCCCCTTTTCTTCGGTAGGAATCCACTGGCTGATAAGATGGTGCATGCAAGGATAAACACAGGCTTGAGTTAGACCTTGCAAGACGCGGCATCCACAAACCAAATACCAGCCACCCTGAAATTTATATCACACCATTTTATTTTCTGTCAGATGGTAAATTTTACTAAACAAACTCATTTCAAATTAAAAAAAAACAGTTTATACATACAAGGCTATAATATTCAAAAAAAGTGCCAAAACTCAGAAATAAGTATTTCTACTAAATAGTAAGTTCCAGAAAAAACGATTAGTAACTTACATTAAAGAAATCTTTGTTTAAAAAGTAGTAGTTTTTTTTTTAATTTTTATTAAGTTTCTCACTCCCCATTAAGGTCTTCCAACATTATTACCTACGCACTCCAATATTACAGATTACAACTACTTACAAAGCAAAAGTACGATTAAAAAAACAAATAAAAAACCTGAAAAGATAAAAATTTATAAACTTTTAATTTGCAGAGTATCACAAAACTTCTCACAATTTTCGCTCCCACTGGTATCAGCAAAGATACCACAGAGTTAATACTGACAGAGCATAAAAGCAATTTCTTCCCGCCAATAACTCTGGCCAGCTCGCCAGCTGGAACTTGCAGAATGACGTAGCCCCAGAAAAATGATGACAGGATCACTGATTGTATTTTGTGGTTCCAATCGAAGTGCTGAAATGAAATATACAATTTTAATTTGAAAAAGAATTAGGTGAAACGTGGTCATTTTTGTCGATTCTGAATTAAAGTCTTAACTAATAAAAAATATAGTTATATATACTTTACTTTATACTATGTCAATATTCAATCAGTGTAGTTTCGGTTTAGAATAGTATGCAAAATTGCTTATTGTGAGTGTTGTACTCCGCGATATGGAAGGACCGTGTACTATAACGTTCCAATGAGACAGCCTACGTTGCGTTCTCTCATTTCATTGGAAGACAATTGTGCTCGTACACTTTTTAAACTCTCGCGGTTTGTAGACATTATATATCATTATAATTGTGATTAACCAGCGAACATTTTTAAAACCACTAAACTTACGTGATATGTTTGCCCGACGTTTCGGCGTCGTTCTGGTGCCGTGGTCACGGGCCGACTCAACACCACCGTGTCATATCATATAACTGTCGTGTCATATAGTTGAGCTCGTACTACATGCGTACACATTTAGTGTTTTTGGTACACATCCGATAATGGTAGTGAAAGTGTGTTTATATATTCCAAGAAGTTTTATTTTAATTTTTCAATCTTTATTAAAACACGCACTTGACCAACCTCATTTTACTTAAATAATGTAATATTTTACGCTCCCCTGACTCTTTGTGAGATGGTGGATATCGCTCATTGAAGACGTCGACAGCATATGGGAGAGAGCGACCTTCCGACCCTTGTCATTTTATAATGATTGATCGACTGTGTCAACAATATTACGAGCATAATGAATTTTACTGCGATAAGTCTCAAGAAATCTTGAGAATAGGTTGAAAAGGTTAAGATTATTCAATGTAACTAAAGTTACTGGGCAAGATAATGATATATATTTTTACAAAGACTTTTCTTATATGAAAGGTAGTCAATCAAATGATACTTAAAAAGATAGGTTTTCCTGCTATTTGATCATAGTCCACCATGAACATTTATTACTTGCATAACATTTGTATTAATTTAATTAAAATTAAACAACAATTATTTACGCATACATTCACACAATGTGTCGCATTAAGATAACTTGGTACAATGTTGTAGAACGCAGTTTTGGCATGAACGTAATTTATAAATAATATGTATGTGGTTTATCGGTAGCCCAAAGAGCGACCCGCCACGCCTAACCCTATATAGGTATTTATACAGGCAGATTTCGGGGTCGTGATCCCAACCATTTTTTTCTGACTCAGTAAATGATTGCGATGCTACCTGTATTTATTTTAATTGAAACAAAGATGATTCGTTATTTACTTATTTTTATTTACTGACTCTAAATGCGTGGTCACCCTACTTTTTATATCACACCTTTTTAGAAAACAAACTCTTTGTTAGAATACTAAATAATTTATGAGTAATAATGTGACAACACGTCAAAGTCAATAAACGATAACAATAAATAATAACGAAACAAAGATTTAAAATAAAATAAATTAATTATGCCTCCGCCGTTATTCGTCTTTTCCTTCTTAATACGACAAAGGAATCGACGTAATCGCAGTAGGCATCGAAGAAATTTCTTATCTGTCTATCAATATCGTCATATCTAATGCAACTACTGCAACGATTGTTAAGTCCATGCACTTGACAAAACAATTCTTGGGAAATAGTAGGGTGACCATGATCTCGAATAGTCGCAGTTTTTTTTTGTAAACTTAAATAAGTCGCTGGTGTACTGTTAGTCCTAACCTATCGTGATGCTTAGGAGAAATTAAGTTAAATGCTTCTTTCTTGCTCCACGACCCCGTAATCACCCTGTATATCTCATCAATAGTCAAACTAAACTATATTATAGTAAAACTAACAAATATAGTGCAACAGTATGTCTTGATTCAAACAAACTACGCTAAAACTTATTTAACTTATACTTCAAGCCCCAACGATGGCCAAAAGTTTTGTGTTCAATGTGCCCTCGCCATTGTCACCGATGTTTCGCAACTCTTTGAGCAATGACGAATAAAAGGAAGTTTAAAGAGAAAAACTGGTGAAAGTTGCGAGAATCTAATGGATTAGAGCAGTACAGAAACATTTGTTGCACACGACCTTTGGGGAGACATATGTAAGAAGTAAATATAAAAAAATTGTCGGGAACTAGTAATAAATTAGTGTCAAAATTGTAATTGTCCGATTCTGGGCTTAGAAGTTTTTATCACGTGTCTTTGCAACGTTGGTGGAGATGCTTCTTTTATTTTTGTTATGAAGCTGCTTTTGCATAAGTTTGGCACACAAGTTTATATACCCTTAGTCGCCTCTTACGATCACCCACGGGTAGAAATGGGGTAGTGCTATTCTAAGCCGACACTACACAGCAAGCTAGTATTAGTGTTTTTCAAAATTAATTAAGGTATGACACTTTACCACTTTACCTCTTCTCTAGATTTGTTTGTCATGTCAACGATAGCCATGCTCATGTTAACTCGCATATTAAATGAAACGACCATCCCGGCGAGAAGAAAACACGTTTGGACATGACGTATGCCAAAACCTTCTGCAAGGAAGAAAACCAAAATATAAATAGTGGGACTTTATTAGGGCAATGCAGGTTTTACCTAGTGCTGGGGCCATTGGAAAAATCACTATGTAATTCAAAATGCGCAATAAACAATTTTATTATTTTTTACTATTATTATTTATGCGGTTGGAGGCCCATCATAAACAATCTTAATTTTACGATTTTTTCCTTACTGAACTTCCAAAAAGCTCTGGCTGCGCCTTTTAGGGATTTATAGCCGTGAGTTTATCTATGCCTGTATGAATGCTATATAAGTTAATTATTCTCAGTTTAGTAACCGTGATGACTCAAAGGGTAGAACACCGCTTATCGTGCAGACGGTTTAAATCCCGGGCCAGACCAACAACAATTTGTGTTCCCTAAAAGTCATATGTGTGGTTAATTTATCATATTTAACGGTGAGGAAAAACATTGTAATGTTACCCACATGGCTCAGTTGTTAGACAGAAGTTATTTTGAAAATAAAAATAGTGTTAAATTTGTGGGTAGATTAAAATAATATAGCCTATTTTAGGTAGAAAGGATAAATCTCTGTTTACGCGAGTATTTCATTACGAGCGGAATTTTTACCGCCCACCACAGTTTGTTTGGTTATTTTAGCTTTAATATTTTAGTGGCCAAATAAAAATTGCATTCGGTTTTGTCTTCCATTTCGGTAAATTAAATTTTGTACTATTTGAACAATCAATATATTCATACTAAAATCACCACTTAAAAATAATATGAGTTTCATTGTGTCTCTAACATAAAAATACATAAGAATATTTGATGAAAAAATAATATAAATTTCAAAATAGATTAGCCTTACAAAATAATATAGAATTTGATAATGCGTCACTAGTGGCATAAAAATGTAGTACTTACTTGGTTTTGGAACATCCTCACTTAATTGCGTAGACATCGTAACTATGACTTTTATTATTTATATTTACAAACGAATTTAATTATTACTTATCTTATATTTAAATTTATTTTTATTTGTACATATTCCTTTACAAACGTAAAATAGTTTGTGCAGTAACCAAATAATACTGGTGGTAAAATTTCATTGTAATGTGGAACAGTGAAAACTGTAGAGTGGCTTTGTATAAAGTGGCCATTAACCATCGCCACACATTTTGGATAACAACTGACGTATTATGAAAACGAATACTTACAAGGTTATTAATTCATATCCTCTCCGTGAAGCTTATGTACAGTTTGGAGACTCTCAGCTCAAAACTAAAACAATCACGCCGTATATCCCCGAAGAGGTTGGCAGAGGTACTAATACCTTTGAACATCACGTGACATTGTCACATGCTGTTCATAGTACCCACGATTTGCTTGGACAGTGTATTTACGTGATGGGGGCAGGCCTATCGTCGTTTTAAATGATTATGCTGTCACTTGACTAATTACAAATCAGCCACGTGGGTCTCCTCACAATGTTTTCCCTCACCGTTAACAACCATGATAAATTGACTACACATATGTCTTTAGAAAAGACAAATTGGTATAGGTCCGTCTCGGGAGGCTTCGTGGTGGCCCGATTCGAGACTGGATGGATAGGCCTGCCCCTTATCACGTGAGTACACTGTCCAAGCAAAACGTGGGTGCTCTGAACACCAGGCGACAGTTTCCAACCCCTCAGAGGATATTCGGCGTGAACATTTGAGTCTTTGAGATATACATAAACTTATATTCATATACACAAGAAATACTATATATATATTGCTGTGTAGTGTCGGTTTAGAATAGCACTACCCCATTTCTTCCGGTGGGTGTACGTAAGAGGCGACTAACGGTATTGGGGCTTTTAAGGGATTTTTGGGCGATGCGGTTGGAGTCCCATCACCAACAACCTTTATTTTACCATCCTTTCCCCACTCAACCTTCCAAAAGTGGCTCAGGAATTTCAAATTCCTTAGCTCTGGCTACCCCTTCTAGGGATTTATGGCTGTGAGTATATGTATGTATGTATGTACACAAGAAATACCGATTCCGACATAACATACATACTATACATTGGAAAAATAAAACTAAAACATATTTTATTAAGAAACATTAATAGAGCATTTCAATGATAGTGAGATTTTACTTATCTGTGAAAACAGGCAGTGGCTTAGCCAGTCACACCTCTACAAGAAGTGCATTCTACAAATGCATTTAATGAGACTGAGTATTTGTATATATATGTATATGAGACTGAGAATGAGTATTTAACAGTAGATTATGATATGAATGGAGATTAAGGATATGCGAAGAATGAAAAAAATATACACGCTCTTTTATATAGGGAGAAGGGGGTTGCAGAATTACACAAGACTATTTTTTCCAGGTAAAACACTTTTATTATTAACCGCAAAAAAATTAAATTACGCTAATTTTGAGAATTTTATTGCAAACAGAAACAGTTGAACAAACCGCAGTTTCATTATTAATCATTTTTAATTTATTATGATCAATATATAAAATTAAACACTAGCAACTACACAGCTGAACAAATATTTATAACCGATGACAAAAATATGTAATACAATGACAAAACGACAAAACATTAATAAATTCCACAAGAGATTTATTGTCAGTGAACGACAAACAACGTGCAACATATGTGATTTAATTGCAACGTCAGTATCTATATATATATATATATATATATATATGTATGACTGAAGCTAGAGAGGTTTGCCAGGATCGTACAAAGTGGTGATCGATAGTTTCTGCCTACCCCAATGGGAACTAACGGCGTGAGAATATGTATGTATGTATGTATTAGTATCTATGCCCGCATCATTATTTTCACAGATGTAAATCACAATAATCATTACTTTCAAGGATATCAGCTATGAAACGTTGGCTTAGAATAGCACTACCCCATTGCTACCCGTGGGTGTTCGTAGGAGGCTACTTAGGGTATTGGGGCTTTAAAAGAAGTTATTTGGCGATGCAGTTAGAGACCCATCATCAACGATCTTTATTTAACAATCTTCCAAAAGTATTTCTCTGTAAGCTGACGTATTTCTCTTCGTATCTCGTATTTCTTGGGCTTATCGTCTATACCTAGTCGACCTGTAGTATGTATGTTCATTAATAACAACGTCAGTATCTATGCCTATATCATTACTTACAAGGATGTAAATCCTAAACCCAGGGTTGCCAGAGATGTAGGTTAGGAAATTACTAGATACTTTTGCGAAGTAAAATGGGTCAAATATTGTAAAATGAAAGTGGTGGGCAACAAACAACTTAGTTCAAAACCCGAGTATTTGTAGCTGCCACTCCTGAATCTTCGAGTTCCTATAGTCTTCAACTTTTCCTTATTCTCTTCAATTGATTTTTATATCGTGTACTATATTTTATTTGTATATACAGTACAGCGCTAATAACATGATTGAAATGTAAAATAGGTAAATAATAATAAACTGTTTTTATTTAGTTTTTTTGTGAAAAACAATCACCCAAATTGACAAAAAATAATAAAGTCGACTCATACAAGTTTTATGTTCTTAAAACTAGAAATGTTTTATAAACACAATAATATTACGTAGAGGTTAAAGTTTATCACTATGAAGATAAAATATAGTAGTTCATTTTTCAACAACATTACATTCAAATTAAATGCAATTTTAATTACTAGTCCCTTAAGAATATTATACTTTGGTTTATACACAAAACGTAAAAGTTAGATTTTAAATGTCATTATTTTGAGATTAAAATTTAATTGGTATGAATGAAGGACAAATAAATAACAATAAACAGAAATGGAAATTTAGCTTGTCCGATAATGCGATTTAGAGAATAACATAATATATTCTTAACAAAAATGGTACCACCTTCACTCACAGCCATTGGACGGCAACTACATACGGACGGCCATACGAAATACGCCAATCAACAGAGTCGTCCACATTTTCATTATATACATGCTACCAAACCCTATAAAAAAATGGGACACTCTTGGAAGCGTATCAAACTAGAACAGAAAAACAACATTGAAATCCATTGCCTTATAAGGAAGTAATCGCGTAACGTACATAAAAAAAAAACTATCGAATTAATACATACATACATACATATACTCACGGCTATAAATCCCAGGAAGGGGCAGCCAGAGCTAGGGAATTAGAAATTCCTCAGCCACTTTTGGAAATTTGAGTGGGGAAAAGAAAGTGAAAATAAAGGTTGTTGGTGATGGGTCTCCAACCGCATCGCCCAAAAATCCCTTAATAGCCCCAATACCGTTAGTCGCCTCTTACGTACACCCACCTGAAGAAATGGGGTAGTGCTATTCTAAACCGACACTACACAGCATTCGATTATCGAATTAAGTACCTCCTTTTTAGACACGGTCGCAAACAATCGTTGTACAGGTATCATATAAGGTAGTAATTTAAACGGTTTAATATACATTCATATACTCACGTCATTAGTTCCCATTGGGGTAGGCAGAGACTTTTAATAAAAATACAATGACAAAAAAATATATTGCAATTCGTCATTGCAAGTTTGCTTGCTGCGAGTAGAATTAGGAAGAAGTAAAGATGAAGACTGGAATAGGGATGAGCAGGTAGCAATCATAAGCCATAGTCATCAGTAATAAATTTACTTATTAACTCCTTTTAGTATTTTTATAACATAAATAAATAACATACGTAAATCATTAACATAACAACAAGTCAGTTTGCTGGATCTGGTAATGGACAGATTTTCTTATCAAACCACTTTTTCAGTCTTATTTTGACGAGAATCTGTAAAAAATATATTATTATATTATAGCATTACTTTGTGCTATAAAATAAATATCATGACAAAAAAATAATATGAAATTATATTTATTATAAATAAATCCCATTAGGGAATAAAAAGTAATAAGAAACCAGAGCTTCAAGATTGGTATCACCCCAACAAAACATTGTAAAATGGTGATGGATCTGCAGCCTATATATTAACCACAAACATAAAAAACCCCGTACTCAAATTTATTCCTTTAACACATATATACATATACTCACGGCTGTTAATGCCTTGAAGGGGTAGCCTAGGGAATGAGACCTTCCTCGAGAAAAGATGGTGGAATAAAGGTTGTTGGTGATGGGTCTCCAACCGCATCGCCCAAAAACCCCTTAAAAGCCCCAATACCGTTAGTCGCCTCTAACGTACACCCACCGGAAGAAATGGGGTAGTGCTATTCTAAGCCGAAACTACACAGCTAACACCCACCGGAAGAAATGGGGTAGGGTCCTTTAACACCCGCGGGATAAATTGGTTAATGCTATTCTAAGCCAATACTACACAGCTATACACACTATAAAGCTTATGTAACGACAAACATAAGTGCATTCACGTGATACATACACAATATCTGAGAGGGAGGGTTTGCATAAGAACAGTATTAACCAATTTCTCACAGTGTTTATTTTACTAGGGTCCTAAAGTAAGAAGTAATATTAATGACCATACTGATGTCATTTGAGTATGATTCCTGAGGAATAGAAAATTTCAGAATGGCTGTTCCATAGTCGTTCCTACTTTGAAGTTTAGCTGCCGATATATTTAATACAGCGTGTTATGTGCTTTTTTATTATGCTTTTAGGCTTTTTAACAAAAATACTATAAATTTTGTAAATCTACGCTGGTTTGATTTCATTCAAAACACAAGACAACTTAGGGTAGGTTTCACTCTTAAGGTAGTGGTTGGAAATGAACTTTAGTCAAACCATGTTTTTTAACTGCCAATACTGGTCAATAAAGATTAACCAAAAAGTTTAGATTTTAAACTTCCAGTCACTATTTTTGAATTAAATGTTCGCTATACAATTATTTTACCATCATTGATATCCTCAGTTTCCTTGGGTTCATTCCACGTCTGTCGCTCACTCGTACCAAAAATGAGATAGAACAAATTACAAAATATGTACACGGCTGATGACAGGAAGAACACCTTTCTCCAGTCAGCTGCACTGGTCTGGAATAATAAATATATGTAGTCGTAAGGTTTTATAAATGTTCCTATTGTTTAATTTATATATTGAATATTTTTCTCTTAGACAAATTGAGAATTACACGCCGTCTAGCCATTCAATTAGTTGATAAAAACTAGTTGTTAGGCATAAATCAAGAATTTAACTTTTTAAAAGTTATTTAATAATACAGTGTTTTAGATGACAAATCGTAGGTTACTTTAGCTAAAATAAATCCTAGTTAATTATTAATCGTGGTATAATAGTAGACTATGACAATGTCTACAATCGGGGCTCGAGCATAATCATGGGTATGGTGATTCAGCCATAGTCCACCACGCTGGCATAGTGCGGATCGTTGGCAAATAACACAATCCTGACACATATTCAAATCTTTCTAAATTTGTGACTATAGACTGTTACAGTTGTTCTACAAAATATGAAGTAAAACTTAACTCTTCGGTCAATTGCTGGTCATAAGATTGCTCTTTGAGTTTTCTTCTTACTTGTCTCTCAATGCCCACATTAATTGGCATCACGTGATGTCTATTAAGTCGTTAGTCTCCGTTGTGGCTAATAACACTTTGCATCGTCACCCTTCAGAACCTTTGAGCCCTAATGGCCATTAGATCCATTTTGAATTTCCTGCTTATTGCCACTTAAATTTTGCAATGCGTTTGATTTAAATTTAAAATTGATTTTATTATAATGTTTTCTGCAGAGTTTTAGAAAATCGTCATAAGCATTAATGATAATCAGGTTTTATTAGTAATTTAGTTAAACTCCCGCACTATGCACGGGTAGTGTTATCTTTCGAATATCTAAAGTTTTTTAAATCACTATTCTTTCTGTTAAATTAAATTTAATGCTATTTAGCATGTAAAACTTTTTAATAGTGTTGCTTTCTGATCGTGAAAGAATTTTCATTATTGGTTTAATATTCCCGAAGATAAACTATTAGAAACAAATAGGTTACTGTTTTATCTACCAGCCCGGCTAGTACGAGCAGTGTTCAAACTAGTTATCGCGTGGGATAAAGCAGCCATCTCTTACGCACTTACTTAATATCGTATACTGCCATCTCATTGTAACCTTTATCGTGTCGATATAATGGCGCTCGTACTAGTCGGGCTGGATACTTACTTCATCGTCAAGTAGGAGCCCAGCAACTAACGGAGCCATAATAGAAATTAAATTCGCACAGAAATTAGTAATTCCCATCATTTCACCAGCAAAATTTGGAGCCATGTCTATGTGGACAAGCTGAAAATAAAAATTATGTATTAGGAAATTGCAATGGATTTGCTGTTTTCATTGTATATGGTGAATAAAAAAATTCGTTCTTATTAATTTATTGCTATAGTGTAGGTTATATCTCAAAATATCATTTTTGCAGTCTTCAGTAAATAGACTACTAAAGCATGTTTCACTCAAAATATATTGCTGCGAATGCTTGTATTTTTAAAAATACATACATATACTCACGGTAACAAATGCCTAGACGGGGTAGCCATAGCTTCAGAATAAGCCATTCTTCAGCCTATTTTAAAAGTTACATACATACATACACCCATCGGAAGAATTGGGGTAGTGCTATTCTAAGCCGACACTACACAGCAACTAACGGTATTGGGGCTTTTAAGGGATTTTTGGGCGATGAGGATGGAGCCCTATCACCAAAAACCTTTATTTTACCATCTTTTCCCCACTTACTTTCCAAAAGTGGCTGAGAAATTTCTAATTCCTTAGCTCTGGCTACCCCATCTAGGTATTTATAGCCGTGAGTATATGTATGTACATACATACATACATATACTTCCCTGGAAGGGGTAGCTAGAGCTAAGGAATTAGAAATTCTTCAGCCACTTTTGAAAAGTTGAGTGGGGAAAAGATGGTATAATAAGGTTGTTGGTGATGGGTCTCCAACCGCATCGCCCAATGTTCCCTTATAAGCCCCAATACCGTTAGTCGCCTCTTACGTACACCCGCCGCGCCGGTAAAAATAGGGTAGCGCTATTCTAAGCCGGCGCTACACAGCTAAATATTAAAAGTTAGAATAAGTTAGAAAATAGAATTTTAAAAGTTAAGTAAGAATAAATAGTTAAGCAAAGGTTTTTGGTGATGTGTCTCCAACCGCATCGCGCAAAATTCACTTCGAGAGCCCCAATACTCCTAGTCGCCCTTTACGGACAGCCACGAGAAGAAGTAGGGTAGTACTATTCGAAGCCGAAACTACACAAACACACAAACAGTTAGTTAGCTAGTTGTTTAAACAGTTAGTTAATCCTTGCGGAAATCAAATGTTATGATAAGGCAGTAGGATGAGAAACAGTTACTACCGTAATTATTTTCTATCATTATAAAGTTCAATATTCATATCTAGTATACAAAATGTATATTTCGTTTTTATATAGATATATTATTAATAATAATGCAAGGCCAAAATTTTCCCAAAAAAAAGGGTTGCCATTGATTTGTAGTTGTATTCCTCATCTGATTTAAAAGTTAAGTGGGGAAAAGCTGTAAATAAAAACCGGTTGACGAAGGATATTTAACCATTTCGCCCGATAATCATTTAAAAAACCCAATATTTTAAGGTAATTTTTGAATATGTCTATTTCTTTTACTATATGTTCAACTTTCAAAAAGGAATGTAAAGTAAATTGTTGTATGAAAATTATATGAATTATTTACATACATACGTACATATACTCACGGCTATAAATCCCTGGAAGGAAATAAGGAATTATGTTCTCTTGTGTCTAAGTGTTAGACATCTTATGACCTAAAAGGTTTGACACTTACCAGATACCCAGTGTATTGTCCAGCGTTCAGACCCACAGTCAGCGTCAGGAGTGTCACAGCCAACGTTATGTCACCACTGGGGACGTATGATAATCCTATCAAAGCTAAAGCTGGGCCCCAGTGCCCTGGAGAGAGAAAAAACATGTGACAGTAAATATATTATGGTGCTGAGTAGAAGTCCTATTAATATTATAAATGTGAAAGTTCAGATGTTTGGATGTTTACAAGTTACTCCTCAAGTACATAATTTATATGAATTTAATGTGAAAGAATGCTAGATAATGGCCCAAATTATAACATAAAGGGACTTCTTATGTCGGAGAATTTTTAACAATAAAATATTCACGCCTGATTGAACTATGAGTACCGGAAAAATCGCCCTAAGCTTTTGCATAAGCAAATTGAACAAAGTCTGTCGGGCCATTTAGTACAATATAAATAAAATCATAATATACTCATGAATCAAAATGATTTCTGTTGCTAAGAGACAAACACAATAAATTAAAAAGGTAGTGTTTTTTCATTAAACATCTAGCTCAATTCTACTAATCATTCTCAACCCTATATTTATACATGCAAATTTTCAAGAAGAAAAAAAAACATTTATTCGCCATTGACAAATAATATTGAACACACCAAGAAAAACAAGTAACATCAATTTTTACACAGACACTTAATTTTAACGACATTTAACAATAAATATAATAATTATTATATATTTTTTTTAACCTGTGTATATATATATAGTTAAATGTCTAAATATATTTGATCACAATAAATTAATTATCAAATAAAAACAAAAAGAGAAACAATAAAAACCGTACAAACATTTGTCATGCACACACACACATATGAAAGTATAGATGGTTACAAGTAGTTATTAGTATCATCTGCCGATATCCATAAAGAAATGTAAGAGCTAGTTTGCATGCACGTAAGAGGTACTGGTTGCTTTAAGAACAGTAATTTTTGTTAAAAATTCTGATGAAAATAAACTATCTGATATAATTTTATAAAAGAAATTAATTGAGAGAAATGAGCAACAGCGATAGTTCAGTGGGAAGAACACTGCTGATCATGCAGACGATGAGGGCAAAAATTCCGGGTCGGGCCTACACCCATTTGGCTTTTCTAAAGTTTGTGTGGCTAATTTATTATGGTTGCTAATGGTGAGGGAAATCATTCTGAAGCTCCAACTAAGTTAGTCATGTCACAGTGTATTCGTAAAAAACGGCGATAGGCCCGCCCCCCCCTATCACGTGAGTACACTGAGCAAGCAAAACGTGGGTACTCTGAACAGCAGGTGACAATGACACGTGATGTTCAGAAGTATTTGTACTCGTACCTCTGTCAACCTCTTCAGGGATATACGGCGTGAACAATTGTGTTTAAGTTTTAGGAAAATAAGTTGTCTTTGATGGGTTTTTGTTAACTTACCAATGGTATTGGATATCTTCCTGACTGCAGTCACACTAAGCCATTTCTTTTTCAGAGCGTAATCAGACAAGAAGCCGAAAGGAAAGCTCATAAGATACATTGCCACATATGGTAGTGCCGACATGAGTCCATTCTGAAAAATATATAAAAAAGGGACAAGTGTCGCAGCTTTTTATAACTACCCATTTTTATATCATTCTAGGTAAGATCCCATTAAGTGCTTCTACCCGTGGGTGATCGTAAGAGGCGACTAAGGGTGTAGGGGCATTTTAAGTGATTTTTGGGCGATGTGGTTGGAGACCCGTCACCAAAAACATTTTATTATTATCATCTTTTCCCCAATCAACTACCAAAAGTGGCTGAGGAATTTATCATTCCAAAGCTCTGGCTACCCCGTTAAGAGATTTATAGCCGTGAGTATGTGTATGTATGTAAGAATAGAACCCACCCATTTTATCCTCCGGTGCCTCAGGCTACTAAAGGTTAAGATTTTCAGGCTATCACCAAGAACCTTTATTTTTTACTGTTTTTTCTTCTGAACTTCCAGAAGTGGTTTAGTAATATTTTAAAATGAAGATCTGGCTATCCTTTCTAGGGATTTATAACCGTGAGTTATGTAATTAATAAAAAAACTTACAGCTTTTATGTCAACTCCGAGAACTTGACTCATATAGGATGGCATCTCTGTCATTAAAGTCCAAAATCCCCAGTTTTGTCCACAATGCGCCAAAATAAGAGCGATGAATGAAAGTGACGTCATTATTTTTCCCCATGGTGTAGGGAGTCGCTGAAAAATACAGATTAAACTCAGCAATATTTCAAAATTGTTGAACGTTTTCTTTCTCAACTGAAAACGGCAAAGCAGAGTTAGTTTCAATGAATATATAACAAAAAAACTGAGATCTACTTAATATTTCATTTAAAAGTGTAAAATAATAAAGAAAACAAACATTTTTTTTTGTATCAGGGCCTGTCAACAAGTTTGTATTTTTAATCACATTAATATATTCGAGAAGTAGTATATTTCGTAAGAAGAGCTTAGGTTTGTATTTAAAATTTGTAAGAGTGGTCAAAAACCGATAAAAAAATGTTTTATTTACGGTACAATTAAAACTTGATTATATTATAATTTTTTGTGAAATTTTATATACTTGTAGTAGATAGAGATCATCTATTTTGCACTCCTGAAGGGCAAGCACGAGCGGTGTTTAAACTAGTTATCGCGTGGGATAAAGCAGCCATCTCTTACGCACCTACTTAGTATCGTATACTGCCATCTCATTCTAACCGTTATCGTGTCGATAAAATAGCGCTCGTGCTTGCCCTTCTGGGCAACAAAGAAATGCTATTTTACCACTACATACCTTTTGTTCCCCAGCCGTTCCCAAAGAATTCTCAATGTAATCTCTCTCTTGATCACTAATAAGCTTAGATTCTTTTGGCGACGCAGCTCCAATAAAGAGATAGGCTATCGTCCAGGCCGCTCCCAGGATGCCCACACTGTAGAATATCCAGGGCCATCCCAAGTATTCCGCAATGTACCCAGCTACCATAAGTTGAAGAGCTGTTCCTAATTGTGCTCCTGGAAGAAGACTTATCGTTTACTTACTTATGACTATCCTGAAGAAAGGTAGCGGTAGTAATACAGCAGGTTTAGTCACCAGCACTAGTGACACGAGGCTTGTGAGAGCGCGTATGTCACATAAGAAGTGAGAAACTGACAGATAGAGAGAAGATGACAGATATCTCATTTCTCACAAGACATACTCGCTCTCACACGCCTCATGCTACGGGGGCTCGTGTTCATAGTTTCCATTTGCTGTTTATATAAAGCATTACCATGATTTGAGGTTGTACATGCTGCTGCTGATGCATAGCGTTGGTTAGAATAGCATTAACTTATTACTGTCCCTGGGTGTTATGAAAGGTAACTTAGGTTTTTGGACCATCCTTTATTTTACCATATTTTCCCTACTCAACTTCAACAACAAGTGATAAGTTGATAAATTCTTTAAAGCTTTGGAATAAGATTCATAAGAACATTATTGTATCTCACCAGCATAAGTCAATGTTCCTAATCGAGATTTTTCCTCAAGGGGTGACCATTTTCCTAATATGTTATGTGTAGAAGGCCACAGCAGGCCTTGAGATAAACCTTGAATAACTCGACAAGTGCACACTAGCTGCCAGCCTCCCTGAAATCACGTAATGTACAAAAGTTATAGGTATAAACATAACATAACATAAACGTTCACGCCGTTTATCCCCGAAGAGGTTGGCAGAGGTACCAATACTCCTGAACTCACATGGCAAGCGCCATCTAGTTTCCAGAGAAGGTACCCACGTTTTGCTTAGACAGTGTACTCACGTGATAGGGGGCAGGCCTATCGCCGTTTTGTACGAATACACTGTCACGTGACTAAGTACAACTCAGCCATGTGGGTTTCCTCACGATGTTTTCCCTCACCGTTAGCAACCATGATAAATTAACCACACATATGACTTTAGAAAAGACAAATTGGTGTAGGCCCGTCCCAGGATTGGAACTCACGCCCTTCTGTTTTTCGGGCGGGTGCTCTACCCACTGGACTATCATGTCGCTTTATAGGTATACTAAACTAAAAATAAACTTTCATCTATAGTTTGGTGTATAACTTACATTCAATATTATTATCATAATAAATACTCACGGCTATAAATTTCTAGAAGGGATAGTCCGAGCTTCGGAATAAAAAATCCACAGGCACTTTTGGAAGTTAAGTGGGGAAAGATAGTAAAACATAGGATTTTTGTGAAGGGTCTCCAACCACATAGCCCAAGTACATACATACACACATACATATACTCACGGCTATAAATCCCTAAAAGGGGTAGCCAGAGCTGAAAATTTTTAAATGCCTCAGCCACTTTTGGAAGTTGAGAGGGGAAAAGATGGTAAAATAAAGGTGTTTGGTGATGGGTCTCCAACCGCATAGCCCAAAAATCCCTTAAAAAGCCCCAATACCCTTAGTCGCCTCTTACGTACACCCACGGGAAGAAATGGGGTAGTGATATTCTAAGCTGACACTACACAGCAAATAGGCCAAGTATCACTTGAAATCCCTTAGTCGTCTATTAGAAACACAACCGAGGAGAATGTGTGATTGTTATTATTATTACAGTATACATGAAAGAATAGTATTTCAAGACATAAAATGCTCTTATTGAAATAAAATTTGTTACCAAATAAAATTAATTTCCACTGGAAAACATATTTCGTAGAAACAATTTAATTAAGACTGTTATTATCATAGCTTAGGAAGTTGCTGAGCTATAAGCGGAGTGGAGGATTCATTTTTAATTAATTTTTGCTAAGCTTAATTTTTACACATATTGTTTATTTTTGTAAGAAAACTGTAACCTATAAGACCCAAGCCAGACAAAATCTGATAGCTTTATAGTTAGTACCCTCTCTAGCGACTCCTCAATATAAACTTATAGTTCAACCTTTGACTTTAAGAGCTTTTAGCGGTTTTGACACTTAAGTAAATTAATCCGATATTTACTATGTAATGTAATATAAATCAGTATACTTTAGGAAAGTATCCTTATGAAAACTAAATGTTTCCTACAAAATAATTATAACTATACATACACTACACCGCCAATACTAAAAAACTGAACAAAATAAGAGTAACTGACTGAAGATACTTAGAACTGTATATGACCTACTAATATGCCTGCCTCCTGCAAGGATATAACTAAATATATTTGCTATTATTATTGAATTGAAACACTGATCCCTTATGAATTGGTTATCTTATCTAGAACAGATTCCACACCAGTATGGTACTCGAGCTAAGTATTTCAAAGTGATAACAAAATGACATATGTTCGACTTGAAAACAAACACTTTGATATTGAAATAAATGATATATTGATACAATGCACAAGTTATCGAATGCCACACGGTTTACAGTTGGTATCATAAAATATTTTGTGCCTAATCGATTATGGTGAAAGGTAAAAATTCTTAGGTACCTCCAAGTTAAATTGTTCTACAATCATGTACAATTGAAATTATTCAACAAAATATAGAGGTGCATTAATAAAATAAGATTTTTCTGTTCCTATAAGGGTTATTTTATTTTATTTTATCATCTTTGGGGGGCTTACAGCTAAATTTACAAAATAAAACAATAACATAGGCAGAAATAGGCCAATAACAAGCTCCCACATATGCATAAAAATAAAGAACCTCGAAAATCAACAGAGAAACAGAAGGCTTAACTAAAAAAGGAACTTAACTTATTAATAAAACAACAGCAAAAAAAATGCACCGAAACAAATGATGTGATAAACCAATATTCGGCAACAGCAACCTGCTAATTTGAAATACTAAAATTTTAAGAAAAGTCATTTGCAAATGATCGCTTAATGTGAGCTATACTGTTATGGAATAGATCCATCTTATATAAGGGTTTAAATAAATTCAGGGTTTATCAGGTAATATTGTGATCTGCAATTTTGCAACATTGCGAACTCTTATCATTTTTACCAAACTGATTGAAAGAAAAGTTTATATTGGCCATCTTTTACCATTTGATCAAATGAGACTGCCAAATCTTTATTGATAGCAATTTATTTTATCCTTACTTAAACCTTAATAGACATAAATGTAACCCAACTATAAGAAACAAAATCTAACTGCATTTAAATTTGAGTGAGGAAAAGATTGGAAAAAAAAGAAGGATCGTTATGGGTCTTCAGCCATATTTTCCAAAAAAAAACACTTTAAAAATAGCCCCTAAATTGTCTTCTAACGACACCCGCGGAAAGAAATAGGTTCGAGCTATTCCAAGCCTTCTAATCGCAAACTCAAACATCCACGCCTTATATCCCCAAGAGGTTGGCAGAGGTACTATTACTTCTGAACATCACGTGACATTTTCATCAGGGGTTCAGAGTATCCACGTTTTGCTTGGACAGTGTACTCACATAAAAGGGGGAAGGCCTATCGCCGTTTGGTACGAATACACTGTCACATCACCAAGTACAAGTTTAGTGAAGTGGGATTCTTTGCCATATTTTCCATCACTGTTAACAACCATGATAAATCGTAAATATCTTGACTAATCGTGGTCTACCGACGAGCACTAAGATAAAGCAAGTTGTTATGTAAACACACACATTATGGTATTTTCTAAGATTTTCACGATTGCACATTATAATTGAAACGACTATTGATTTTCGGATATTTTAATCGCGTGTTATTACATTACTTTTAAAGCCCGACGTTTCGAAAATTATATTGGGTTATGGCAATTACTACCTGCTTGGAACCCGATCATAAGCACAACTAAGCAAGGGAAGAACACTAGCAAGACTCCAGATAACATTAGCTCTTTTTGTACATAGCAAATATTAAACGCAAATGTAACTTAAAATTTTGTGAAGGTAGTTAGTATTAATAATTTTATAGTACTGAATAATGACAAATAACACCTCAGTCTTCCCGTGACCATGATAACTGAAAAGTTTTCGAAACGTCGGGCTATTAAAAATAATGTAATAACACACGATTAAAATATCCGAAAATCAATAGTTGTTTTAATTATAACACACAATATGATCGTTAATATTGTTATAATCACTTTTATAACCAAAGGTGCACGTGTATGCAAACAATAAACTAATTATTTAGACTTACATAATGAGCTCCGAGAGGCAACAAAAGCGAGATTAAGGAATTGATTCCAATACATATGATAATGGGTGTCTTTCCTCCGATCCTGGCTGCTATTTCACCAGCTGGTATCTGAAGCACCACGTAGCCCCAGAAAAACGATGACAGGATCACTGACTGCGTTTGGGTACTCCAGTTGAATGACTAAAACATGGAAACAAAATATTATCCCACTCCATTGATGTCCAAAAAGAAGTATCTTCTAGCATGGTGGTCTAGCGGTTGGAGAGTCATCACGAATGATACTTTATTTCTACCATGTTTTCCCTCATTAACTTCCAAATTTGGCTGTGGAGTTTCCAGTTCTGAAGCCCTGGCTACCCCTTATTGGGATTTATGGTCGTGAGTATATGTATGTATGTCCATAGATGTCCATACAGAAGTAATCGTTTAGCATGGTGGTCTAGTTTTGGTTCGTAAACTAACGAGTATTATGGAGAGAAAATCATCTTAACTTTTGGTCAATTGTTTGTGTAGTAAGTTAATGTTCTATGATTCTGATGATGATACCATTTTTTTTTATATACAATCGAATTGAGAACCCCCTTATTCTGAAGACCGTAAATTTGATAATGTTCTTGCATTTGTAAAAAGATGGCTACCCAATTTTATATTCTTTTAACACCTATGAAGACTTTTTAAACAGTCAGAATGGTCACTAGCAAAATAAAATCAGAAAACACACTGGTATATCTTATTTTTTAAACACCTATGGAGACCTGTTAAACAGTCAAAATGGTCGCTAGCAAAAAAACTGGTCTATCTTAGGAAACTTACATTTTCTTTATTAGAGTCAGTCATAGCAACAATCGCCATACTCATATTCACCCTCATCGCAAATGCCACCATCATTCCCAAAAACAGCATAAGTACTTGGATATGCCTAACGCCGAATGTTGGGCCTGGAAAATAAAAAAAAACATATAATGAATGGAAAATTTATAACGAATGGTTATGTTAGTAGAGGATGACCTTGGAGGATACATTTCGACCAAATAGCGAGTGTCCTCAAAAAGGCAGACGTCCGAAGTTTGAAGAATGAAGAGCATGTATGAGAAGATTGAAGGATGTTAACGAAGCTAGACAGGATCGTAAATAGTGGCGATCGATAGTCTCTGCCTACCCCGTTGGGATCTAATAGCGAGAGAACGTAACATTTAATAACTTCAAAAACCGAGATATAGTCAAAACAAAGCAAGTTTCTTTATAGGGCTCTCCTTTCACGTGATCATCTAAATCTACATTTATGAATTAGCCATGGGACCATTTAATAAAGTGTAAAGAATATACTTGTAAAAAAATCATACTATAGTGTTCATGAATTTTAAATGATGAACACCCGGAGATAAGTGCCTTCCTTTGTTTTCCCTGGTTGTAATCGTATACTAAGGATTACCACGCAAACGTTAGGGACTTCTATGGGCACTCAGGTTGCTTCAGGCTCAAGTACTTTTTACTTCAGTCGTTATGAAATTCTTCTTAATATCATATGAACATCTGCGCATTTCACGTCAGTATTGTCGCACCATCGATTTGCTTTTCTGTATCGTGCATGTGGATTGTAAAGAGAATAAAACTAGGGTCATTTAGGTAGACAAACATTAACTTAGTCCATACCAACTATCGAAAAAATAAAGTGATAATAAAGGGGATTGGTTGCTTATTCTCCTTATAAACATCTTACAAATTAACTGTTCAATACAGTTCATGTTATTTTGTTGAAATTTTAAATTTTGATGATGATTTACTTTGCCATTTCGTGCCGTCTTAGAATGTTACTACCCCTTTTTACCCACGGGTGTTGAAAGAGGCAACTAAGGGTATGGGGCTGTTTAATGTGGTTTTACTTTATTTATACCGTCTTCTCCCCTATTAAGTCTAGCTAGTACTGTCTAGCTCTGAAGCTTTGGCTACCCTTTCTTGGGATTTATAGCTGTGAGTATATATATGATGATAAAGAATATTAATTTTGCAAAGAATAAAATAAGATTTAGATACAACTGCGTACCTAAATTAACCTGCTCAATTTTGTAATATTCGTGAGATTGCTGGAATCACACAAAGTAGCTATCCATAGTATTTGTCTAACCCCAAAAGAACTAATAGTGTGATTATATGTGTTTATATTTATGTATGTGTAATAAAAAAGAACTTCAAAATATAAATTATAATATTTTGAAGTTGTTTCATCATACCAAAATATGCATAAAAATATTGAACCAGCTAAATGTCTCTGAAAATAAAAAAAAACCTTCCTCAAGTAACATACATACATAATGTAGACACATTATTTCAAGGTTGTTTACCGTAATTGGTAAATCCGTAAGGAAATGCACTTCCATGCCACATAGTAATTCAACAGACTAGCTTAGTCCATTGAATATTCTTTAACTCAAACTCAAAAGTTCACGCCGAACAAATTGGCAAAGGGTCCCGAAGGTCCAAAGGGGTTGGCAGAGGTACTAATACTTCTGAACATCACGCGACTGTTTCACCTGGTGTTCTGACCTCAGTTTTACTTTGAAACAGTGTGTGGTTTTTATTTAATTTTTAAATTGACACAATTCTAAATTAAGTTAAAAAAGTAGGTACAAAATGCGTGATTGCGATTGATGGTAAGGATGTGGAACAGGTGAAGGAGTTTGTATATCTGGGAAGTTTGTTTACAAGGGATGGAAAATGTGATGAAGATATTGAGAGAAGAGTGAAAAAGGGTAATGCAATTAATGGAGCAATGAATAGCCTAATGTCTAGTCAATCGGTGTCCGAAAGGGCCCGAATGGCTGTGCATGATGCCGTTCTTGTTCCTACGCTTATGTATGGCAGTGAATGTTGGGTGTGGCAGAAGAAGCATGAAAGCAGAGTGAATGCAGTAGAAATGAGGTCCCTCAGAAAAGTTTGTAATGTTAGGTTATGTGATCGTGTGAGGAACGATGTGATTCGTGAAAGGTGTGGTGTAAAAGATGATATTGTAAGTAAGATAGAAAAAGGAATGTTGAGATGGTTTGGGCACATCGAGAGGATGGATGATAGGAAATTGGTAAAAGGTATCTATAGAGCTAATGTGGAAGGTAATGTTAGTAGAGGACGGCCACGAAAGACACACTTGGACCAAATTGAAAGTGTGCTCAAAAAGGCAGGCGTCCGAAGTATGAAGAATAAAAGAGCATGTATGAAAAGATTGATGGATGTAGACGAAGCAAGAGAGGTTTGCCAGGATCGTACGAAGTGGCGATCGATAGTCTCTGCCTACCCCAATGGGAATTAATGGCGTGAGTATATGTATGTATGTATGTACAACACTATTTTATTTACTTCAGGTTAATACGTTTTTAATGACAAACAACGTAAGTAGTAAACGATTGTGATGTAACATCATTGGAATGGTAGAATAATAAAACGTGACAAACAACATTTTTCTAATAGTGTAACACAACTAGGTCATACAAATAATTTCAGAGTATTTTGAAAAGTCTTTTAAATAAAATTTGTGACTAAAACTGAGACTGTTAGCTTAGAATAGCACCAACTCATTCCTTTTCGAGGGTGTCTTTGAGAGACGCGATTTTCATTCCTAACTTATTCCTGATTCTTTTCTTCCTTCAATCCAGGGTTTTCATTTTTCTTACACATTGCTATCAAGTTAATTATGAAATATGCCTTGGTATAGAATAGAATCGAAATGTCTTTACTACATATCATATTGTAAGCACTTTACTGACATTATAGTTTAGAATATTAGTAATGTAAGGTTATGTGATCGTGTGAGGAATGATGTGATTCGTGAAAGGTGTGGTGTAAAAGATGATATTGTAAGAAAGATAGAAAAAGGAATGTTGAGATGGTTTGGGCACATAGAGAGGATGGATGACAGTAAATTGGTGAAAGAGATATATAGAGCCAATGTGGAAGGTAATGTTAGTAGAGGACGACCTCGGAGGACACATTTGGATCAAATAGAAAATGTGCTCAAAAAGGCAGGTGTCCGCAGTATGAAGAATAAAAGAGCATGTATGAAAAGATTGAAGGATGTAAACGAAGCCAGAGAGGTTTGCCAGGATCGTACAAGGTGGCGATCGATAGTCTCTGCCTACCCCAATGGGAACTAACGGCGTGAGAATATGTATGTATGTATGTATGTAGAGTTCGTGGTCATATTACTTAGAGAGATCTCTTTGAGGCGACCGTTGGATGGTACTCGTAAGGCAGCAAATTAATGGTGAGGATTAGTAGATCTGCAAGACGTAGAGCATTTGTAGTAGTGATTTTGGTACGCTAGTTAGTACATAAAACTAAAATCAACTTAAATTTTAATTCTTATAATAATAATAATAAGATTTTATTTGCCTTTTTTAAATACATAACTACATAAACAACATGAGAAAAAAACACAAAAAGACAAAATGGTTTAGAGCTCGGTCTATTCACTGTAAGCGGATAGCGCCGATTTTCAGCTCTGACCATGACTTTAAGCTAACTTAAAACTAACTTAAGACTAAGTGCACGAACACAGATGCACACATATACGCAGATACATCAATCCTTACTCACACATGCATTCATGCAAGCATTCTACATACACACACACACACACACACTATCACATAAGCATTTGAATTTAAATAAAGATGAAATATGTAAATAAATTAATAGAATATAATAATTATAAAGAATAAATCAATAAATAGATAGATATACATATTATGGATAGAAAACTAAAAATTTATTAATAAAAACATAATATAAAAATATTTTTTTTAAATTAAATATATAAAACAAACATAAAAATGTAATACATAGATAAGTGTATAGCGCTAAACAGAGTAAGCCCTCATTCGAATTTCCTAGTTGAAGCACAACCATACTGTACAGCGAATTCGTTATACTGTGATGTAATTAACCATGTGCGAAGTTTTTTCCGAAAACACTGAATTGATTGAAAATTTTTGATAGGTGGTGGGATGTCGTTCCAGCATTTAGAGGCTACTATTTTAAAGCAGCCCTTGGTTCTAGTAAGGCTGTGCTTCGGCAATATAAGAATATTTCGGCGTTCGCGGTTCGAAAATTTAAGTTTTTCAAATAAGTATTTTGGAGTTTTCCTCTTGATCACATTAAAAACCAAACAAGATAATTTAAGTATTCGTGTATACGACATGTTGAGCAAATTCCGTTCTATGAGGTGTGGGGTTATATGTTATCTACAATTTTCTTACTTATACTCACGCCCGTTGTTCCCATTAGGGTAGGCAGAGACTATAAATCGCCAGTTTGTACGAACCTGAAAAATCTTTCTTGCTTCTGTCTCTATTATCATTTTTCTTATGCTCTTGTAGTTTTTTCAATACGTACTTTCGCCTCCGTTAGAACGTTTTAAAACAAACTACATAGAGATTGTTTTTGATTTGGTTTTCAAACGTCTTATGCGGCCGTCCTCTACTAACAACACCTTGGTTAAAACCACATTGGCTCTAAATATCTCTTTTGACACTCTACGTTCATCAATTCTCTCTATGTGCCTAACCCACCTTAACATGATGAGAAAGCTCTATCTTGCACACTACGTCATCTTTCGCACCTAAATGTTCACGATCCACATTATTTTTCATTTTGTCGCACAACCTTACATTACGTTACTTCTGAGGGATCTCATTTCCACTATCTTGACTTAAATTATATTAAATGAATATATATATCGTAAAGATAACGTATTTATATCACTTTGTTTATAGACTATAATAGTAGGGAATGATAGATTTTTGTTGTATAATAATCCAGTGTCGGTATTTTCGTACAAGTAAAAATGGAAGCTAGGAATCGCGTATATCTGCTCTATTATTCATCATATGAAGAAAATAATAAAATAGTCATTTTAACCTAATGTGACTAATATAACGGTGAAGGTTACATATTTATAATGGTGAAATAATAATATATATTGTTTAATACATGTAAAAACTATCTGTTAGTTACAATTCACATTTTGAAGACGACACGCGATAAAGGCACGCCATTAGTTCCCATCGGGGTAGGCAGAGATCAACTTTCAACGTTTTTCAATAAATATCAATGACAGAAAGCGTTGCCGGACAATTTAACGTAGTTAGTAGGACTTGTTACTGTACGTTAGAATATACTCACGGCAATATAAATCCCTAGAAGGGGTAGCCAGAGCTAACGAATAAAAAATTATTCAGCCACTTTTGGAGAGTTCACAAAGGAAAAGGTGGTATGGAAGATTGTTGGTGATGGGTCCCTAACCACATCGCCCAAAAATCCTTTAAAAGCCCCAATACCATTAGTCACCTCTTACGTACACCCACCGGAAGAAATGGGGTAGTGCAATTCTAAGCCGACACTACATCGTATTATGTTTTTTTTACGTCATTACGAATAGTTTTTTTATACATATATCCATACATATACCCACGGCTTTAAATAAAGAGGTAGCCAGAGCTAGGGAATTAAAAACCCTTCAGCCGCTTCGGGAAGTTGCGTGGGGAAAAGATGGTTAAATAAAAGTTGTCGGTGATGGCCGATGGGTCTCCAACCGCATCGGCCAAAATTCCCTTAAAAGCCGCAATACCGTTAGTCGCCTCTTGCGTACACCCACCACTATTCTAAGATACTACACAGAAAAGACTTATTTTAATAATAAACTTTATGGGAGGCTTTGTAATACTAAATTATATGTAATGAATGCTGTGCGCCCCGAGCGTGACGAAAACGACAATAATGCGTTTATGAGAGATTCATAAATGTGAAAGAATCTATGGCAAATAATAATATGAACGATCTAATGCTAAACGAGATTCAAAGCATTTCAAGTATTTTTTATAGATTATGTTATTGATAACACTTGAGGTGTGAATAACGTACTAAAAATACATTTAGCATGAACATACACCCATAAAAAATTGTAATTTACAAAATAATATCAAGGTTGAAAGTGATGAAGTCGTATGAAATTAATTGGAGTATCTTTAAATACTGACTGCCTCAGTCGCTTGGTCGCGCGGTTTAGCGCTTGGCTTCAAGTGCGGAGGTCTCGGGTACGATCCCCAGGTGGAACTATACTCACAAATTTAATTTGTATGAGTTATCTCAGTCTGGAAGGATATTGCAGGCATGAATCACCTGATTATCCAAAAATTAAGATGATTCCGTGCTTCGGAGGGCACGTTAAGCCGTCGGACCCGGCTACTATTTCATTGTTAGTCTGCCGACTCGCAATTGGCCAGCGTGGTGGACTAAGGCCAAATCACCCTATATAGGGTAGGCTCAAGCCCCTTGGTGGGGACGTAAATGGGCTGTGAGGAATCTTTAGATTTCATTGCGTCCAACTTGATCAGAAATTGCCAACTACGATGAAGTTGTTGAATTATGACAAAAGTTAGTATACTAGTAAACAAAACAACTAGGCTGCCTGCCGTAGAAAAGTTTTATAAACACATAAATCTAGTAACTTGAAGAGACTAAGCCTTCGCCTATATGTCTTGTGAAAGCTATGCAACCTTATCGGGAAGATACCCGAGGAGATCAACTATAAATTATGAATGGGCAAGCTAAACTAGTTTCCTTATTCTTTTAAGGAAAATCGCATTTATGAATAATTATCTTAAGAACGTGTTTTACTTGACTTGTGCAACCATTACTAATACGTTTTATATCTCTGTAAAACCATAAAACGAAACAACGCTATATATTTAACTAAATTGGCATAGTAAAGTTACTTTAACCTTTTTAAGTTAGAATATAATACTTATTAGTCATGTGACAGTGTATTCGTACAAAACGGCGATAGGCCTGCCCCCTATCACGTGAGTACACTGTCCATGCAAAACGTGGGTACTCTGAACACCAGGTGACAAAGTCACGTGATGTTCAGAAGTATTAGTACCTCTGCCAACCTCTTCGGAGATATTCGGCGTCAACGTTTATGTTATTATGTAATATAATACTTACAATATTTTTCTAATAAGGAATTATGTAAGAAAAACGACAAATAAATTTATTATATCATTGATTTTTTATTAATATTATCAATTATCATAGATCTGAATGTATATTTTAAATGTTATAATATATACGTATACTAACGGCTATAAGTCCCAAAAGGGGAAACCAAAGCTTTGGAGTTAGACATTTGTCAGTCACTTTTGAAAGTTGAGTAGCGAAATGATGGTAGAAATAAAGGATAGAACAACCACCTTTAGCCGTCTTACGATACTCACGGGAAGACAAAGGTTTGTGCTATTCTATGCCGACACTTCACAGCTAATCAAAACTTTCAATATTAAAATAATTCTATGTTATTTTATTAGACTCGAAAGTAATTAGGCATGGTTTTTAATTAAAAATATATATAATAATCAATCTCTAAGCTTGTAAACAACCACCAACCCAGTATTAACTCGGGCACATGGGTTTCAATTATGTATGTTTTTCATCGAGGAAGCGAAAAAAAATTGGTGTCTTTTAAGTTTAGGAAGTAAACCAATACTATGTTCTAAAGATCAAATGAGTTTAAGATACATAATGTATGTATTTACTCGTATATGTGAATAAACCCAAGCATTGGAATCTGTACATAATTTTTCATAATATTAGATGATAAATATATCCGTTGCTTATTTGAAGAAAAAAGACATGAACTATCTTGGAATATGTATTCCTAAATATTTTATTTATAAAACACTTTTCTAATTATCAGTTTTATTTTCAGTTCAATAACCCAATAAACCTAGCTAAGTTTGAATCACAGTATCAAATACTCACGTGATTTCGAATCAACGTCATCATTTTTATCACTAACATCCATTTTCACACCTTTTTGCAACCGACACTCATAAATACTTTATCTCCGATCAACGTGAGGTAACCGAGTATAACTATGATCGACTAAGTTATGAGAGCGCATATTGTTTATCAGTATCGTGGTTAGGATTACGTAGAAATAGTTTTATAGACATTGAATGAGTGCAACAAGTTGTTTATAAGAAGTTTTATCTTTAAGATTTAACGAGTGGTAGTATTTCTATTCAATAGAGACAATGTACTGATGTCTGATTTTAGTGTTTATTCTTACAAGTTAAAAGTAAGGATAAAAAAATCTTTTAATGTGATTTTGTTACAGTTTTGCAAGATTTGTGGTAGATGAAAACATCAATTAATTTTCTTTTGCATTTAATACATTCATTTAAAATTGATCGCTAAAATTATAACTCATTAGAACCTAATGGGAATTTTAAAGAACTCTCCATTACTCTACATTCATTTATTTTTCGTAAGAGTACGTAAATTCTTTTATATAGTTATAATAGTTTCTGCTTTTTCAGCCGTCTGAAAAGTTGGCAGCGAAGTACTCAAAGTATTCTACACATATTAGTTATGTTCAAACCTAAATTTAAAATCAGTTGCATACTATAAACTATATGGTAACCACATCACAGGAATCATACTAATTTTTAATACATACATGCATACATACATATACTCACGATTATATTTCCCTAGAAGGGGGTAGCCAGAGCTAAGGAATTATAAATTCCTCAGCCACTTTTGGAAGTTGAGTGGGGAGAAGATGGTAAAAATAAAGGTTTTTGGTGATGGGTCTCCAACCGCATCGCCCAAAAATCCAATAAAAAGTCCCAATACCCTTGGGTAGAAAGGGGTCGCGCGAAGGCATAGCCGGCACTACACGGCATTTTTACTATACTATAATTTTTAATCTGTGGGAATTATATAGAGCGCAAAATGTGACATGTCAATCGTGTATATTGCGCTAAGGCAAAGCATTATGGAGTAAAAGAGACACACAGATGCATTGTTTTCAACCTTCCATATTAAATACAATAATTCAGATTGCAACCATTATGTTCAGTGTTCACACTCTGCCTACAGAACCACTGGTTACAAACGAATTTTCACGCTCGACCGCTTTCGTTTTTCTAAACCAACTCTGAGATAACCTTCATGCCAATGGAATCACGAACATTAACAAAACAATTGCATTGCACTGAAATCAGTTTTTAATACATTTTATGAGGTTATTGTTTATCTGTTATAATGAAAATGCATTTAGATGCATTTGTTTGAATAAAACACTATTTTGACAAATAGTTTGTCAAACACGGCTTTATAAAATCAGGTGCAAATACAGCCTCTTTATCATAAAGAACTAAATTTTATTATTTTATTGGTGAAAACTGTAAGACTAATATGTATTAGAAAAGAATCCTAATTATATGTATCACAGCTGTTTGTTTTCCTTGTGTAAATAAATAAATAAAATAACAAAATAACTTGTTAAAATTAGCAACCGCGATAGCCCAGTGGGTAGAACACTCTGTTATCGTGCAAACGACTAGTGTTCAAATCCTGGGTCGGGCCTACACCAATTTGTCTTTTCTAAAGACATATGTGTGGTTAATTTATCATGGTTGTTAACGGTGAGGGAAAACATCGTGAGGAAACCCACATGGCTGAGTTGTACTTAGTCATGTGACAGTGTATTCGTACAAAACGGCGATAGGCCTGCCCCCTATCACGTGAGTACACTGTCCATGCAAAACGTTAGTACTCTGAACACCAGGTGACAAAGTCAAGTATCAGTACCTCTGCCAACCCCTTCGGGGATATTTGGCGTGAACGTTTATATTATGTTATGTTGTTAAAATTATACTGGAACGTAGGAATGCCAACTTGACTAATTATTAATTTTTATCAAACAAGATAGCCCAGTGGTTAGAACATGCATTTATCATGCAAAGGGGCGTCTGTTTTGTAATTTGACCACACATATGACAAATTGTTGTAGGCCCGACCCGGGGTTTGAACCCTCATCGTTTTCACGATAAGCAGTGTTCTTCCCAGTGAGCTATCATGGTAACAAATTAAAATTAATTATCAAAGTTAGTGGACAACAGGATAACAACAGTTTTTACCCTAAAAGGGTAAAATAGAAGTTTAGTTTTTTGAAGATTAAATGATTGGTACTCAGTCACGCTTAAACAAAAGAAAGGCTTTTAATGAATAAAAAAAAACACAAAATAAAGATTACGTTTATACAAAAATTAAATAATTTCTATTGTGAAATATACACATATAATAATAAAACCAATACATACATATACTCACGGCTTTAAATCCCTAGAAGGGAAGCCAGGGCTTCAGAGTAATGCATTCCTCAGCCATTTTTGAAATTTGAGTAACAAAAAGATTGTAACATAAAGGTTATGGGTAAAGGTAAAATAATAGTACAAGGTATAGGTGATGGGCCCGAACCGGCGCGCCCTGATTACGTATCTTTAGTGACCACGATTTTGACGCAAGTTGCATAATTGTCGCTGTCAAAAGTGTCAAAACGCATACAAATTTATGACATTGACAGCAATAATCGTGCAACTTGCGACACAATCGTCAGTCGCAAAGATACGTAATAAGGGGGCCGATCGCCACGGGTAGAAATGCCGATAAATAAGCTGACATCACGCATCAGACCTAAAACTAATAAAATTATTCAATCTTAAGCAACAAAAAATTAATTAATATATGAAAATAGAGCTTCACTTTAGGAAGTTGAGTGGGGAAATGATTTTAAAATAAACGTTGTTGTGGATGGGTCTGCACCCGCATCGCCAAAAATTCTCTAAAAAATCCCCGACATCCTAAGTAGCCTCCTGCGAACTTCCACAACATTATTTCAAATATGTAGAGTTGTTTCATTTGATTCTCTCCGTTTTTTTTCAGCATTTAGCATGAGGCTTCTCCTTTAGACGCCTTTCTGAGTTGATATTTTTTTTTCTGAAATGTGCACGATCAAGCAAACCCTTCTGCTTTAATAATATTAACTATCGGTAATCTCTAAGACATTTTTTACTAATAGATTTGGATTATTGGCTCTTGTATTCTTTTGTACATACATACATACATATACTCACGGCTATAAATCCCAGGAAGGGGTAGCCAGAGCTAAAGAATTAGAAATTCCTCAGCCGCTTTTGGAAATTTAAGTGGGGAAAAGATAGTAAAAATAAAGGTTGTTGGTGATGGGTCTCCAACCGCATCGCCCAAAAATCCCTTAATAGCCCCATACCGTTAGTCGCCTCTTACGTTCACCCACCGGAAGAAATGGGGTACTGCTATTCTAAACCGACACTACATTTTCGTGTCCAGAACAAACGCCTATCCCTAGTTAATTAATCCAATTCCAAACAAAAGCAATCAGAAGTAAAATAAAAGATTCAGCCCTGTTTCGTTTCAAAGAGTCGGTATTGTGTCAAATGGGGCGTAGGTCTAATGAAAAGGCCCATTTAGTGCCAACCATTTTTAGTTTTGTTTCGAAAAACGAGGTTTCGGTGAAGCATTGTTCCCTTTGTAACATTCGTACGAAGTCTTATTGCTTTCAGATGTGGGTTGATAAAAAAGAGAATGAGTGGTTTGGTTAAATCTGTATGTTTATAGTACTGGACAATAAAAAGAACGTTTGTTTCAGTTTACATTTCTTTAGGTTCAAATACATACATACATAAACTCACGGCTATAAATCCCTAAAAGGGATAGCTAGCGCTTCAGAATCATAAAATTCTTCAGCCACTTTTGGATGTGACGAGTAAGTGGGGAAAAGATGGTAAAAACAAAGGTTGTTGGTGATGGGTCTCCAACCGCATTACCAAAAATCCCTTAAAAGACCGAATACCGTTAGTCGCCTTTTACGTACAAACACCGGAAGAAATGGGGTAGTGCTATTTTAAGCCGATACTACACAGCAATCTTTGAAAGTATAAGACTAAACCAAGTCCTATAAGAGTTCTGTCTGAATATTAGACTGAAACTCCATATTCGGCTACACGATTATACTTCAGCATGTCATTATAATTCCAATCATATTGTAACGTACAACATCTAGGGTACTTACCTTAAAATAATACTGATAATTATGATTAAAGTATTCTGCATGGTTTCCTATTCGTACTTACGGCATAAAATCCCTCTAAGGGGTTAAAGAATAACATACATACATACATATACTCACGGCTATAAATACCTAGAAGGGGTAGCCAGAGCTAAGGGATTAGAAATTCCTCAGCCACTTTTGGAAAGTTGAGTTGGGAAAAGATGGTTAAATAAAGGTGGTTGGTGATGGGTCTCCAACCGCATCGCCCAAAATCCCTAAATAGCCCAATACCATTAGTCGCCTCTTACGTACACCCACCTAAAGAAATGGGGTAGTGCAGTGCTATTCTAAGCCGACACTACGCAGCAATAATATTATACATAATAAAGAATAAGAAATTCTAAGAATAAATTATTTTTGGGAGTTGAGTATGGAATGATTGTAACATAAAGGTTGTTACAGCCATCGCAACTGCATCGCCCATTACCCTTAGTTTCCTCCCACGAACACCCTCGGTAAGAAATGGGGTAATGCCATTCTAAGCCGTCACTACTCACGATTAAAAAAAACAAGGTTTTTCTTTTGCACTATTCCAATTCAGGGTTCCCCAAATTATTACACGTTATGCATTCAGAAGTCTTAAGTGACAATGTTTGGAGCCGTGGTTGGTTCTACTATTATCAGTTTCATAAAATTTAATAACTTAGTTTAAAACATTAACAGTATCTGTGATATTAAGTGTCGTTTCATATAAAGACTGGAAAGGTACTAGGCACTCTAACTGTTAAATAAGTGAAGGCTCTAAATACTCAAATACATTTATCCTTTATACCACAATGTTATTTACAAGCTCAGGCGATCCCCGTTTATGAAAAATTCGATAGTATAAATGTAGATCAATCATAAAAGGACGCCAGAGATCTGAAAACCAATGTTGGTCGAAAGCAAAGCCGCTTACCCTAAACAAATAGGAGTGAATGAAATCCAATCAATTCTAAATGTGAATAAACAACCAACTTAGGAATTAGGGTATAATTTTAAAAGGCTATAACCGTTGAGGGACCCAGAAATTGTTGACCTAAGGATAGATCTCATGAAAGTTTTTGATATTTTCGTTACTAAAATGCTCTTTTTTATATGTTGTAGTATTTGACCAAACAAAAAATACGAATCAAACTATTTTTAGGTCATAAGTAACCATCCCTATTTATAATATTAGTATAATGTAACACTATATAACGTTTGTATATCTGGGAAGTATGTTTACTAGAGATGGAAAGTGTGTTAAAGATATCGAGAGAAGAGTGAAAAAAGGTAATGCGATTAATGGAGCACTGGACGGTCTAATGTCTAGTCAATCGGTGTCCGAAAAGGCCCGAATGGCTGTGCATGATGCTGATCCTGTTCCTACGCTTACGTATGGCAGTGAATGTTTGGTGTGGCAGAAGAAACATGAAACAGAGTGAATGCAGTAGAGGTCCCTCAAAAAAAGTTTGTAATGTTAATGTTGTAAGGTTATGTGATCGTGTGAGGAATGACATGATTCGTGAAAGGTGTGGTGTAAAAGATGATATTGTTAGTAAGATAGAAAGAGTTATATTGAGATGATTTGGGCACTTCAAGAGGATGGATGATAGGAAATTGGTAAAAGGTATCTATAGCGCTAATGTGGAAGGTAATGTTAGTAGAGGACAGCCACAAAAGACACACTTGGACCAAATTGAGAGTGTGCTGAAAAAGGCAGGCGTCCGAAGTATGAAGAATAAAAGAGCATGTATGAAAAGATTGATGGATGTAGACGAAGCAAGAGAGATTTGCCAGGATCGTACAAAGTGGCGCTGGATAGTCTGTGCCTACCTTAATGGGAATTAACGGCGAGAGTATGTATGTATATTACGTTAATTAAAGACTGATATTGTTACTGTGAAATTGGGGCTTCTAATATGATGATATTAGAAGCCTCAATTTCAAAATGGTGACCAAAATTTCAAGGTGGTGACCTTATCTCTCTTCTTGTCCTGTAAGTGTCGTACCGTAAGGGTCGTACCTATACAGTTCGCTATAAGTCCTAAAGAAAGGTTTAAAATATTGTCAGAAACTTTTCATATTTCACTAGGGAAAACTCCCATCACGTGAGTACACTGTGCAAGCAAAACTTGGGTACTCTGAACAACAGGTAACAATGTCACGAGATGTTCGGAAGTATTAGTACCTCTGCCAACCCCTTATACGGCGGATACAGGGCGTGAACAGCTTGAGTTGGCCAGCTATGATAATGATTATGTTAAGAACCGCCTCGGTTTAATAAACATGGTAGGTATAGTATTATATTATTTGTAGGCCTCTCCGTAGTCCCCACCACGGCTCTATTTTGAGCTTCAAACCATTCTCACTTGATTCGTAATTTTAAACCACATTTTTTATATTTACATACAAACATGCATATACACACGTCATTATTTCCTATTCGGCTAAGCAGAGACTATCGATCGCAACTTTGTACGATCATGGCAAACCTCTCTAGCTTCGTTTACATCTATCAATATTTTTATATCTGCTCTTTTATTCTTCATAATTTGGACACCTGTTGGACACACACCGGTGATATGTCTCTTGTGCATCACTAAGCTAGTCGGGTTATTTAAAGTCCAGTAAACGTTCACGCCTAATAGCGTGCAAGGGGTTAGTTAGGAATTTATTAAACGTTAACATGTAACTTTTTTTTTTTTATGTAGCCTTTACTATAGTGTCCCGCTGCTGGGCAAAGGCCTCCCCCTGTTGAGTCCACACGTCCCGGCTCTGTGCCACCTCCAGCCACCCCGGCAAAAACTTATCTAGATCGTCCCGCCATCTCCGCCGAGGCCTGCCCCTACGCCGGTAACCGTCTTGTGGCACCCAGTCTGTGGCGATCTTCGCCCATCTGTCTGGGTGCATACGACTTATGTGACCGGCCCAGTTCCACTTTAGCTTGGCGGTTTGTGCACCCACATCAGCAATGCCAGTTAAGGAGCGCAGTGTGGTGTTCCTTACGCAGTCAGACCTGCGAACACTGAGAATGCTGCGCTCCATTGCTCGCTGGCAAACCTTGAGTTTGGACTTCTGAAGTTCTGTCAGTGACCAGGTCTTAGCGCAGATAGGTTCGGATAGGCAGGATACACATGTCGATGAGCTTGCTCTTGAGTGTTAGCGGGAGGCTACCCTTCATTAGCGCCTTCATTGACCAGTAGCTCTTCCAGGCGTTAGAAATCCGTCTTTCGATCTCTTTATCCTGCCTGTTTTCGAAGGAAGCTATCTGGCCCAGGTAAATGTACTCATCAACAAACTGTATCTCCTGCCCATCTACCTCGACCCTACGTTTTCTGCTGTTGGTCATGGCCTTGGTCTTTGACCAATTCATCTTCAGTCCAGTTTCAAGGCTTGCGTCACTGAGTTCCTGTAACATATGCTGGAGCTCGGGTGCAGATGGGGCAAACAGGACAATATCATCGGCGAAGCGAAGGTTTGTGAGTCTTCTGCCACCAACTTTAATGCCTCTGTCGGCCCATGGGGCCGCCAGCGTCTTAAACACCTCTTCTAGGGTGCAGGTGAATAGTTTCGGAGATAGCGGGTCTCCTTGTTTGACTCCTCTCTCTATTGGAAATGAGGTGCCTGCTGAATGTAATTTAATATTGGCTGTACTGTTTTGGTATATTGTTTCTAGAATGCTAATATAAGTGGGGTCGATGCTTTGGTTATGTAGTGCCGAAAAAATGGATGAATGGATAATGCTATCGAACTGTTATATCCACCCTATGCACCCTGTATTGCTGACCCATACTCCTTTCATTCCTTAACAGCAATAACTAACTGAACTCAACATAATCCTGACTCAGCTCCTTTTCCCTTACCGATTCCTATCCGCTCCGTTCAGTCCCGATCCAATCATCCTACGGTCAACATCAAATTCTAACTATATTCAAAATCCAGTGTGTTCATGTACCTAGTTATTTAAAAATTCAATATAAGTTTTCTTTTTAAAAAGGGTCTCATTTTTTCATTTCTAACAGAACGCTTTGGAATAGTCAACAAAAGCCAGATAGAGGGTCTTATTAAATTCGTTACTTTTCTCAATAATTTGGTTTAGTGTTTGAAGGTGATCTGTAGTGGAAAAGCCGGGACGAAATCCAGCTTGTTCTGGGGGCTGGTGAGAGTCAAGCTGCCCAGCAATTCGGTTCTCTATTATTTTAATAAAAACTTTGTAGATGTGGGATATGAGGCTAATAGGTCGATAATTTCCGATGTCACTTTTATCGCCTTTTTTGTGCATAAGAACAATATTGGAATGGCACAATTTTGGAGGGAGTTTTCCTGTCGAAAGTATTGTATTGCAAATATTTGTGATGTGTGATGTAAAACTGGTCTTCCATATTTTAGGACTTCAGTCGTTATTCCATCTTCACCTGGGCTTTTGTTTTATTTCATGTTTTTGAGAACGAGATTGACTTCGGTGGCTGTTATGAGGGGGATGAAATCGGGGCAAGTGTGTTGTAAGTTTTGGTCTGTTTTTAAAATATTTGAATAAAGTGTTTTATAAAAGTTTGTGCAAATTTCGATAATTTTGTCTCTATTTCCTTGTTGTTTTCCATTCTCGTCTGTCAACCTCGTGATCCAGGTTTTACCTTTGGAGAGTCCTTGTTTGGCAACTCGGAGTGAGGTGTTATTCTGTATCGCTGTTTTCACCAAATTAGTATTAAATGTTCTTAAGTCTTTTCTGATATTACGCTTAACTTTTCTATCAAAAATGTAATATTCTCTGGAGCCTTTTTCTATAGATTCTCTTTCATCTATCAGTATTTTGATGGATGCACTTAATTTGTATTTGCAGGGTTCAGAATTGTTTGATTTTGCTGCTTGCATATTTAATAGCGTTTTGAAGGTTTTTTAGCTGTGAATCTACATCATCTAAGTCTAAGTTGAGATTTGAAAATTGGTTTGATAGTTCTAAATTAAAAGCATCAGCATTAAAAGCGAGGTTATTGCGGCTATGTTTTCTAATTTGTTTAATAAATATTTTTTGCGGGCAATTTTTGTGTTAAGGCATATCCTTGCACGAAGAGCCCTATGATCAGAGCTGCATTTAAATTGATTTAAAACAGTTATATCTTTTACTATAGATTGATCGGAAGTAAGCACATAATCTATCTCGTTCTTTGTTTTTCCGTCGAAAGAGCGCCAGGTCCAGCGACGTTGAGGTTTTTTAAGGAAAAAAGAGTTGCTTATTTTGAGGCTCTGTCCAAAGGCGAACTGGATCAACCGAGTACCACGTGCGTTACGGCTTCCCAGCCCGTGTGGTCCAAGTACGTCTTCGTTATCCAGGTCTTGCCTTACGCCGACTTTTGCGTTGAAATCGCCGAGGACTATGTTCCAAGTGCCTCGGTGTTCATCTCATGCCTTGTTTACAAGATCATAGAATTCCTCTACCTCTTCGTCGTTGTCGTTCCGTGATGTTGGAGCGTAGCATTGAATCACTGTTAGGGTTTGCGTCTGCGTCACTCGAAATTTAAGAACAGCGACTCTATCCGAATAGCTGATGAATTCAATGATGTTATCCTTCCACTTCTTAGCTACCAGAAACCCTACTCCATACAACCCGCTGGTGACTCCGAAGTGAAAGAATATTCCATTGTCTCTCTCTACAGTCTCTTCTCCTAGTCGTCTAGTTTCTGCAAGACCAACAATATCCCACTTAATGTCTTTTAGCGCGTTGTCTAACTCAATGAGTTTGGCGTCTTCCATCAAAGTGCGGACATTGAAGGTTAGAATGTTTAAGATTTCGGTGTCCATTTTAGAATTTGCCATGGTCGTCTGACGGGAGGATCTCGCCCGGGGATTCTTAGCACCCCTGCCTCCGCGACTAGGCCGGCTACCGTCAAAGCCAGCGTCATCGCTAGAGGCGCCGGGAACTTGGGGCCAGGGTTGTGTGTGTTCACTCATGGTTGGGAGGTTTGCACCATAAGCCCACCACGCTGGTCCAGTGCGGGTTGGTGGGTTGTTTGCCAGAGCCTCGTCCATTAGTCAGCAGAGTGTACCACGTGCAGGTGAGGTTGACTTGGGGTCCTAAAGATGTTGTTGGACCCCCTTCCACTCCATGTTACTAATAATTTAAATCTTTTTGTTTATGAAAACCTCATCTGGGGATTATTACTAATAAATAAAGAAAAAATAAATGACATGACATGATGATGTAGGAAACGCAAACACTACTAAAACGTGTAAGAGAAATAAAGGATGGAAGAAGCCATTGACACGGTAGCTCCATTGGCAAGAGTGACGGGGGCGTATACCCGAGGTCGCGGGTTCGAATCCCGCCTGTGTCGAAATTTTTCTTTCCTTTATTTATTATGTTACTAATAGTTGCCATTTGTTGCAAAAACATTTAATATTTAATTTATTCAATTAAAATAAATTTGGAGCTTAAATTTCGGTATCCATAATTGTTACAAAACTAACAAGATTAAACAAAGGGTTCGTTCTGAATCTATTGTTCATGTTAATGGTTGCTTCACACGGAGCCAGCTGTGAAACTTGCAGGGTTGTAATTGCTAAGCGTTTACTCCTGATCTTTTGTTTCCCACATTGCAAGATTTAATAATTTCTCCATGCTTCTCTTCCGTATTAACTTATGAGATAATGTAATATAATGTTTAAGTTTATGAGAAGTATGTTGCACTATAATGTTATGTAAACCAATATTTATTATTCACTACATTATATTATTTTTTAATTTAATATGTACTTTGAATTTCACTACCTTTTCGTACCTGGTACCTGGGGTGTCGTAAGAGACGACTAACGGTATCGAACTTTTTAAGTGGTTTTTGGGCGATGCGGTTGGAGACCCATCACCAACGATACTTTATTTCTACCGTATTGTCCCCTATCAACTTCCAAATTTGGGTGTGTGAGTATATGTTTCTTAGGCTTAGAATAGCACCACCCCATTTCTTCCGGTGGGTGTACATAAGAGGCGACTAACGATATCGGAGCTTTCAAGGGATTTTTGGACGATGTGGTTGGAGACCCATCACCAACAACCTTTATTGAACCATCTTTTCCCCACTTAACTCTCCAAAAGTGGCTGAGGAATTGCTAATTCCTTAGCTCTGGCTATCTCATCTAAGGATTTATAGCCGTGAGTATATATTTGTATGTATAAATTTAGAAAATTGATTGAATAGATACATTAAAATTAAGCGAAACTATTTGTTTCACACGATCTATCTAGAACGAAATTTCTTTTAGCGATACTTGTACCGCCGATTATTCTTATTGCTGGTTTTATAGGTTTTCAATAATGTGACAAGCTAGAGAGGTTTGCCAGGATCGTACAAAGTGGCGATCGATAGTCTCTGCCTACCTTAATGGGAACCAACGGCGTGAGAATATGTATATGTATGTATTATGTATACTGTGACAAAATAATTAAATTGTAATGAAAACACGAATGTACTATATAATAAATAATCTTCTCTTCAGACTTTCTAATAAAGATACCCAGCTCTCTCGCTCCGTGTGAGCCGAGCTCAACCACGATAGCACACACAAGTTTTGATAATAGTTTTAACGGTGGAATAATTGTCCTTACGAACGATCCGAGTCGACATTTCTGAAACAGTTAAGTGGCTTGAATTCAAATTTTGTAACTATTCACTGAATTTTCAAATTCTAATTGAATCAACGAACTATTATACACATTTGTGTGTTTGCCGTGTTTGCTCTTTGCTCTGGTGAGTCGGCGAAATTTATGCCTTAAATTTTGTATTAGGGCAAGGCTCACAAAATTGTCAATTTTTTGTGTGACTTTTTTGCAGTTTTCTTCCCCTACAACTTGATGTTAAAATATTTTATGATTCTCATAAGAAAATATTGCATAAATGGCTTTCATTTGACACTTGAATGTCTTGCCCGTATGTCAATTGTTAATTGGTGCAAAAATACTTGTTATTTAGTTTTTTACTAGAAAGGTAAAGTTAAAAAACATAGTTTACTTTTGTGTGACTTTTTTTTTGTGTGACGCATTTTTACAACTTTTTCGGGGTTGTTGGCAAAAAAGTCCAAATTAACAGAAAGATAATGGCAACACTAACAACCATAGACAAAAAAAAACAAATCGGCCATTTTGTTTGGTCACTAGATGGTGTCGAGTGTTCGCGACGTGTGCAGTGTTTTTCATCTGTAAATTGAATATATGTGTTTTATGAGGTAACTAACGTTTATTTTAATATAATTGAACTATGTTTGTTAGCGGCGATATAATAGGTATATTCTGAAGCATTTAAATCTTAATTATTCCAGTAAATACACGAGTTATAACCTAAAATAGTTTTACAAAAAACTCTTTTGTGTGACTTTCGTGTGACTTTTGTGTTATTTCTGAGTGACTTTTGTGTGACTTTTGTGTGACCATAACACAAAAGTCACACCAAAGTCACACAAAAGAATAATAAAGGCTTGTCCATAATGGTCTTTATATAAATTTGAATAAAAAGGTAGGGTAAATTATTATTATAATAAAAGTCAATTCCATGTTGCCCCATTAGTAGAAAACTGCTGGACCTATTTTGTAGTGATGTTTTAAACTTATGTGAAGAATAATTTAAGTCGCATTTGATCATAATTAGTTGCATTTGAGCATAATTATTTTTATTTTTTTTAGAAAATGCCGCCGCTTACCCACGCGGAACGGCAAAAAAGATACCGGGAGAAATTAAAGGCCACAAATCCTGAAAAACTTCGTGAACAGAAGAAGAGAAACAGTGAAAGGACTTCAGAGCAATATAAAAATAAAAAAGCAGGTTTCAGCGAGGAACAAAAAGAAGACTTACGAAAAAAATGGCGAGAGAACGAAAAGAAAAAAAGTATTGCACCGGGAATTTCTCAAAATTCTGCCACAGGTAAGACCAAAGAAAATACCACAGACACTAAAACTATTAAACAAAACCAAGTTGCACGAAAACATGAAAAACAAATTGTGACACTGAAAAACCAAATAAATGTAATGATGAAAGGGTATATAAGCCTTAACAAGAGAGTTCAAACACAACAAAAGCAAATTGAGGACATGAATAAAAAATACGAAAATATAATAAAGAAACTAGGAGCCAATACCGAGACAAAAACAAATAATGAAGTGGAGATAGGAATACATAAGAATATAACAGCAACAGATGAGACACCAATAAAAAGAGCAGCAGAGTTTATAAATCAGACGATTCCAAACATCGAAACACCGAAAAAAGAAGAGATTAAGAGAAAGCTGATTGAACATAATTTATTACAAGACTCTTTTAAAATCGAATACAAAAACTCAAACCAGACTGAAAGAAACGTTTTAAAACGAATAGTAAACAGTGAAATTCTGAAAAAATATAAACAAACAACGAAATTTAAACTTACCTTGGGTCTACAAAAATCATCTTATAAAACAGTTGGAGAGCATCAAAATAAAAGAACTCAGTTAAAGCAACAAATACCAGCATTCTATAAACGCGATGACGTCAGTCGGGCAACAGCGGGCAAGAAAGAGTATAAAACACACAAAAAAGTCAAATACCAAAAGAGATATTTATTAGACACACTGAAAAATTTACACAAAAAATATATAGAAGAGATCGGACCAGTTAGCTTCAGCACTTTTAAAAAATACCGCCCAATTTATGTGGTATCTCCGAATATCAAAGACTGTGAGAGCTGCGCATGTGTAAAACATTGCAATATGCAATTCATGATAGACAGTTTAAAATCGTTTGGTTTGCTTAAAAGCAATATACTGAATGATGTAGTATCCGGGTTAGTCTGTGATTTAAAATCCAAACGCTGCATGTACGATGACTGTTCAGATTGTTCTGGAAGACGCATAGATAATGGTGAAACAGATATAAACATACAAGTGAAATGGTTTAAGTGGAGCTTACAAGAATATGAATATGGAAAAGAAGGTAATGTCAAAAAAGCAAAAAAAATGATGAAGACTGAAAAGGAAGGGACGCTCAAGGATTTACTAGAAACATTTAACAGAGAAATGACGACTTTCAAAAAACACGTATTCAACGTCTACTATCAATACAAGCAGTACAAACAATGTCAAAATAATCTGCAAGAACACGAAGCATTAATACACATAGATTTCTCAGAAAATTATGTTCTTAAATATCACCAGGAAGTCCAAGCTACACATTTTGTGAAAGACCAAATCACACTGCACACGGGTGTTTTATATTTGAAAAACCAAGAACCGAAATCATTCTGTTCCATATCTCCTGACAACACGCACAATCCAGAATCCATATGGGGACATCTCGATCCAATCCTTAATTACGTGAAGAATGAGCACCCAAATATAAGTACCATTCATTTTTTTTCTGACGGGCCTGCCACCCAATACAGGCAAAAGAAGAATTTCTTTCTTTTTAGCCAGAAAATTTACGAATATGGATTTACTAACAGTTCCTGGTCATTTTTTGAAGCTGCGCACGGTAAAGGCGCCGCTGATGGAGTTGGAGGCGCTGTTAAAAGAACCCTAGATATGAAAACAGCACAAGGTTTAGACATTCCTGACGCCAAGACTGCATATAATGCATTGGTATCAACAGATACCAAAATAAAGATATTTTACGTACCAGCAGAGCTAATCAAACCCATGGAACCATTGATCGTTGAGAACCTCACGGCAATAGCTGGGACTATGAAAATACACCAGCTAATAACCTGCGAAAAATACAAAATAAAATATAGAGGCCTTAGTTGTTTCTGTAAAGATATAAGTGAAGCCTGTGAGTGCCATTCACCAAAACACCATGATTTTTCCACATTAAATACAATAAATAAGACCAAACAAAACAGGAAGCGCAATCATAGTAATGAAAATATAAAAATCTCTGAACAAAAATCGCTAAAGAACATAAAACGACCTCGTAATGTATCAATTTCAACATCAGAAGATGATACAGATATTGAAATCGAATATGCTGAAAGTGATGCGGACGATGAATTCTTGTCAGATGTCTCTGTGATCTCTGATTCTTTTGAAAAAGAAGAACCCGCCAAAGACCTTAACGAAAAATCTGGCAAAAATCCAAAGAACATCGACCCCAATAAAAGAATATCAATTTTATCATCCATAATTATAAAGCAGGCAAATCAAAATTCAAAGACCTCAAAATTCCAAGACCTAAATCAAGAACAAAAAACAAGAAAACACCAACAACTTGTTATAAATGGCGATAAAGAAAACTTTGATGAGAAAGAGACGTCCTCGAAAATGATGAAAGATGCAGAGAAAATAAACAAAACTGAGGTGATATACACAGATGATAACATAAATACTGAGATTCAAGATAGCTGTGAACTAAAGAAGAAACAAGAGAAAGAGACCGCAACTTTAGATACCTGTGAATCGAAAAACCAAGATGAAGAAGAAGGAAATGGAAGCGTTAGTTCAAATAGTTGCAGAGTGAAAAAAGATGAGACATTGGAAAACAATAAGACTGAAACATTTTGTAAAGATTCAGAGAATAGGGCTTTATTTGAAGATGAAGATAATAAAGACAAAAGAACCGATATTACAAATGATTGCAGGGAGAAGAAAGACGAGAATAATAAGACTGAGGAATTGGAGAAACATTGTGAATATAAGACTGAATCATTGAATGATTTAGAGAATAAGGCTGAAACATTCAATAAAGATAAAGAGACTAAGACTGAGAGTTCAAGGAATAACGAAGACAAAAAAGCTGCAACAATTGATGAAATTGAGGCTGAGATTGAAAAAAACGAAGATATATATGATGTTGGCAATAGTGTTATAATACGATACTATGAACGGAAAAAATGGAAATACTACGTTGGATTTATTACTGACATCATCAATAAAAATAATGACACGTTTTATAAAATACAGTTTCTAAAGACAATGACAAATCCCACGTTGAAATTTATGGTAACAAGAAAAATTGAAAGTGACATTGTGCCAAGTATTTTGGTAGTTAAAAGAATAAATTTAGTTCTGGAACTGGAAAAACAATACATCTTAAAAGATTATTTTGATGATGTTTACTTTATATAAATTATATAAAGACCTAGCTTAAATGGGTCTCCTCGTTGATTTTTTTCTATTATTTTAAGTTTGATTTTTAATCGATGTTTGTATTTAAACATTTGTTTCGAACAAGATCCTTAACGGCCGTAACGAAGTAGTACCGATGTTGACGCCCCCATTTCAATTAAATATTTTCAATGAATTTCAAAATATTTATTTCAAATGGGGGCGCCACTGTCAGTTATAGTACATCTTATCGGCCTTTATTTATCCCGGTCAGTTCAAACAAATTCAAAACGAACGGTTAAGACTCCTATAGCTCGAACAGTCACGCCGCCCGCGAAGAAAGTTAATTTCTCCTAAACTAAGACATAAATTGAAAACATGGCTAATAATACTTTTTCCTCTTATTCCAAAGTATTTTTAAGTACTCTAAAGTAGGTATAGATCTATCATTAGAGGAGATTAATCAGTTGATGCTAAAAGCCTCTTTTAGTATTAATTGATTGATCTTCTTAGAATCGAAATCGACACCTACTTTGGAGTACTTAAAATTTTTTTTGGATTACGAGGAAAAATTTTGATTAGCCATATTTTTAATTCATGCTTTACTTTTGGAGTAATAATCATTCTACTCGAGTGACGCTAGTTTCGCGACATTTGGCGCCTTAACTGCAAATATCAGTAGGTAAATACGTTTTGATTTCGCATGAACTGACAGTATTCAGTATTTTTTTTGTTTAGAACAAGTATTAAAATAACAATAAATGTGAATTTAGAATATATTTAATTTTGTACCTGAAAAAAACCAATACTTACCTATTATCTTACAAGACGATTTGAATAATGTTTAATTTTAGAACAGAGTTTTTAAAACTATTAAGCTTATGAGAGGATAACTAAGCTATTTTTTTTAAGTGATTTTTTAAGTTTTTTTTTCCATTTTAAGGCTTAATTTAGATCTATCTATGGATAATAAAAAAATATATAATAAATGTGATTTAATTATACTATTTTTTTATTTATAAATTAAAAAAAGGGATGGGTAAACCAAAGACAAAAATTAAACATTATGGAACAAGCTTTACCCAAAATTTGTGTGACTTTTGTGTGACTTTCGCGTTACGATAACACAAAATGCTTTTGTGTGACTTTTATGTTACAATTGACAATTTCGTGAGCCTTGCCCATTAGGTAGTTTAGATTCTGTGCCACCTAGAGCATAGAGCCGGGACGTGTGGACTCAACAGGGGGAGGCCTTTGCCCAGCAGTGGGACACTATAATAAAGGTTACATAAAAAAAAATGATTCAGATATTTTTCAATTTGCCGTTCGTTTTTTGGTTTTTAGGAGGCGGTGACATTCGAAGTTCTGTTTTTTGGAAAGCTAAGCTAAGATAACAATAGGCATATTGCAAATAGTTACAAGGGCTAAGATTATAACTGTACTTATAAACATTAACTATATACCTCGAAACATTAACTGTATAACAAAAAACAGCCTCATCATCCTAAAGAACAAAATAACGTGTTAAAATTATACTCGTACGTAGGGAAGCGAACTAGACTAACTATTTTTAGTAACAAACAAGATAGCCCAGTGGTTAAAACATGTATTTATCGTCGGTTCTGTAGTTTGATCACACATATGACACATTGTTGTAGGCCCGCCCCGGAATTTGAACCCTCGTCATCTGTACCATCAGCGGCGTTCTTCCCACTGAGCTATCACGGTTATTAATAAATTTAAAAACAAAAGTGAACATAACAAATAAGCAATTCACAGTATCTGTCTATTCTATTTGAATATATTGGTATTAAATATGTATATACCATTCAAAAATGAAACCAGATTTTCTGAAATAGTCATTGCGATTGGTACACCAGGTTCCATTTGCAACATTTTCGTCTATGTAAATACTCGTTCAAAGCATTACTTTTGGTAATACTTTTTGTAAATGGACGACAAAGCTGATATTATTTCATTTCAAGTATAATGTTTGCACGTATGAGCTGTTTGTATTACTGTTTCGAGTTGCAAAATACAAACATTTTGGAACTTAAATAGGATGTAAGTAAAATATTTGCATTGCAACTGCAACAGAATTCAAAGCTTTCAAAATAAGTTATATAACATCAACTCAAATATGCAATGAAGCTTGTGGTCGTAGATATTTATAAATATTTTTGGTTTTTGTTATCAAATTTGTAGATTCCCGTCATTTAGCTTTGTCCTTCTTTACGAGTGTTTTACTTGTGGTAGTCGTACAAAAAGTACTGATGCGTTAAATTTAATAAAAAAGATCTATTAGAGGCGTCTCTACGTTTTACACAATCAACTCATTATCATAACCTTTATAGCTTTATACAATTTTGTAACTTTATAAGAAAAACATAAACCATTTAATATTCCAGTAAGTTAGAAGGATGACTAATTTACGTAGCAGAACATTGGTTTGTTTCATATGATTAAAAATATATTATAAATTCAGGTTTTTTTTTACTAAAGGATTTACGAAATGATAGATATAATCTTTAACTTTTTATTTTTATTTATATTCAGTTGAGTTACCGAACCGTTTTCAAAGTTCAAACTCGTTATCATTCTTATATAGTCGCTAAATGGATCTATTCTGTGAATTATATCCAAACATGTTCTGTTGTATCTGTGCACAGAAGAACACACCAGTGTTGCATTATTTTACTCGTACTTAGGTGCTAATTATTTTCAACATCAGTAGATATTCTCTTATCTGTTTCTACTCCATTCTGAGATTCTGCTTTATTGGGTCTTCGATCTACAAAGAAAAGTATTTATAAATTATAATATTTTGCGAACACGGGTTTTTCAATTGATTAATAAGTATTTATTAATAAAATTATCATCATTTGCTGGGTAGTGTCGGCTTAGAATAGCACTACCCTCTTGGGGTTTTTTAAGGGTGTTTTGGGAGGCCCATCACCAATAACCCTAATTTTACCATTTTTCCCCACGCAACTTCCAAAAGTTAGCTCTGGTTACCCCTTCTGGGGATTTATAGCCTTGAGTATATGTATGTATGTATGTAATATAATCAGTAATAATAATAAAGCATACTCTGTTTACATAAAGGAGGGTAAATTATAATGATGCTCCAGTGTTGATGACAAATTTATTTTAAGATTTTATTTGAAAGGTTTGCTGTGTAGTAACGGCTTAGAATGTCACCACCCCTTTCTACCCACGGGTGTCGTTAGAGACGATTAAGGGTATGGTGCTTTTTTATATGGTGTTTTGGGCGATGCAGTTGAAGACCCATCACAAACGATACCTTACTTCTACCATCTTGTCCCCTATCAACTCCCAAATGAGGCTGAGTAGTTTCTAGCTTTAGAACTCTAGTTACCCTAACTAGCTAAATCATTGCTTTCAGGATGTATTGTATGACTTTTGGGCAATATGACTAGAGACCTGCCATTCATTATTTTACAATCACCCCCAAGTGTGGCTGAGGAAACTCTAATTCTGACTACCTACCCGATTTAAGGATTTATAGTTGCCAGAATAGGAAAAGGTTCTGAGTAATATTTCTCGTGTTTTCCTTCAAAACCTTACATAAATATACTCACGGATATAAATTCCTACAAGGGGTAGCCAGAGCTTCGGAATAAGAAATTCCTCAGCTACTTTTGGAATATGAGTGGGCAAAAATTGTTAAACAAAGGTTTTTGGTGGTGGGTCTCTTACCTTATCGCCCGAAATTCACTTGAAAAGGAAAACCCATGGGAAGAAATACGCCTACACTTCGCAGCTCCTTCCAAAATCACTCATATTATAATTATACTTTTATGGACACTCATTCATTGAGAAGAAGCTCTTATATTATACAGTATTATGATAGTTCTAATAATCGTGTAATCTATTATGATATTCTTATTAACAAACCTTGTCCAAATAGTAACTTTTGGAGGACTGTGAATGGAGCGTCAACCAACACACACAGTGCAAATGAAATCAAAAGTGTGATTGACAAGTCTGCGGCAAATCTATAAAACTGAAAAGGATAACAGATATCAAATATACTCATGAAGCAGTAGGATAATAATGTGGGATCATTTGCAGTCGAGGGTATTTCTAGTGGATGTCACCATCCCGCATAACGAGGGTCTCGTGAAAGCCGAAACCATGAAGCGTAGGAAGTATCTCGATCTGGCTCACGAGATCACCGAAATGTGGTCTGTGACCTCGACAGAAATATCCTAATGTTGTGTCGAAAAACAAATAAACTTTAACAGGACTGTCGAACAACTTGAGGTGGTTGGATTTTTATGGCGTTTCGGTTCCAGCGCAAATGCAAAAAGCGGTGCTGCTCGACACGGCTCGTATCGTCCGTGGGTTCGTCAACCAACTGTTCTCTTGTCGGGAAGTCGCATAAGTTCAAATAAACAAAAACTTCTAAATTTGCATTAGAGGAGGAGGAGAGGTGAGAGTCAAGGCGGCATACGCGAGATGACAATGTGACAGAGACAGATTGAAAATATTCTTACAGAGGCGGTTCCTATAAATGTAAAAATAATAAAAGGGCATGTATGAGATGAAATATGAATGTAGAGGAAGCAAGAGGAATATGTTAGGATCGTACAATATGACAATCGATATTCTCTGCCTACCGAAATGGGAATATAGGGCAATAGTATAATTTAGTAAGTATGAAGAGGTTAAACAAAGTATACTAACCATATACTAATCCAATATGGATAGTTCTGCCAAGAAGTTGGAGTTTCATGAACATCGATCATATAAACCAAAGATACACCAACAAAGCACGAAAAACGGCCCGGCCAAACAATGCTTTTTATATAGTAAGCACTGTTTCACTGGCTAGATCTTGCAATAAATAATAGGTCTTAAGAAAATGCGGTAAGGTCGATAATTGTAGAAAAATAAATATTTAATTGTCAAACAGTCTTGTCACTATCGCGATACTTGATAATTTGTATGGATTGCGGCATCTTTGGTATAAATGATCGAAGGTCACAAAAGATGAATTAACGCATGAATGAAAAGTTAGTCGGGATCTTACAGAGAAACAATAATTATTTTTACTTACTGACTCTCCTGTACTGAAGTAATGAGATTTTATCCATGTTCCACTGTTGATGAACATAAGTGGAAAATGTACAAGGTACATGGCGTAAGAAAGACGGGCAGGCACCTTCCAAAATTGTTGAGATAAAAACCAGTTTATTGGACCTACAATGGAAAAAAGTTAAGTATCGATTTACAAAATAGCTTTAGACCATTTCTTTTTATGGGCTCTATTCGAAGCTGATAGATAGCCTGTAAATTCAAAGAAGGATTTTTTTATGTATGTGTTACATACATGCTCACTTGCTCATACTATCAATTTATTCGTAAATAATATAAATGTAATAAACTGTTGTTAATATATACTTCGAGTCTGTGTATACTAGAGAAAAAGAGTTGAGGATATAAATAAATAAGTATTTACCTCCATAACCATGAACGCAAGCAAATATGACCCATCCAAGCGCCACTGCCCACAAACCTCGCGCGTAAGCATTATGGAAGTTTGCTAACAACTGCTCTTCAAAGTCTGGTTGTATCATGGGGTATACAGTGAAAATAACACTTGCTAATATACCGAGGGATAGACACCATAAGAACAGCCATTGCCACTGAAAATAAACATATACATACACACATATACTCGCGGCCATAAATCACCCATAAAACCACTTAAAAGCCACATACCCTTAGTTGCCTCTTACGACACCCGTGGGTAGAAAACTGTCGTGACATTCTAAGCCGGCACTGTTCGGTAATCAGGATCTAGCAGGATTTTTATATTTACACATAATTTTTGCTTTGTTATAACTTACTGGGAAAGTATTGATGACTTAAAACTTTTTGTGATTAGAACACATACATACATATAGTCACGGCTATAAATCCCTAGAAGGGGTAGCCAGAGCTAAGGAACTAGAAATTTCTCAGCCACTTTTGGAAGTTGAGCGGGGAAAAGATGGTAGAATAAAGGTTGTTGGTGATGGGTCTCCAACCGCATCGCCCAAAAATCCCTTAAAAAGCCCCAATACCGTTAGTCGCCTCTTACGTACACCCACCGGAAGAAATGGGGTAGTGCTATTCTAAGCCGACACTACACAGCTATGATTAGAACAGATGATGAATTGGTAAGACTTAGTATAAACTTAACAATGTGAGTTGTCGTACCATGCTTAAAAGGCTTGGAATACCTACAATATAAGATTTTCTTTTGCATATATATGTAAAAATACTCACCGTAGCAAACCTAATCTTTTTGTTCCGATAAATATGTAGAATATATCCAACAGTCATTCCAACAAAAAATGGTGGTGCCCTGGTGAGAGTATTGATGTAGTACACTTTATTATAGTCGTTGCTATCTACTATTCTCCTGAAAATTAAAGCTCGCATTTTATGATATGCTCTTGCATAATATACTTATTTGATAGGGTGCAAGTTATGCGGCCTTTACTAGTGTTTTTGTGTTCAATGAAATAATTCGTGTGTTTCATATTCTAGATTTGTTTTGGGTCAGTTGTACTAAAGAGAACTTTACTACTCTAGGAGGTTGTATCTTGGGGTTCCAACATCAGAATATAGTGTAATGTAACGAGCATTGCTCGGAGAAATGGGTTAGGATAGTTAGTAAAACATCTTAATTTTTGAACAGTGAACCATTGAGGAATAATTACATATAGTCCAATGCCGACCTGGTTATTGAGTCTCAGTAACTATAATGTCTCCGTTAAAATAAAAAATACTAATTCTTAAATCAATTTAGAAATTAATGTTAACTGCACCTAGGGTTACCATATGTAAATAGAGGGATGCCTGTGTATGGTACCTACAATGCCTGATTTTTCAGAAAAATGCCTGTCTAAAGCAAAACACTGTAGGTTATAATTAAAAGCCAACAGATAATAATAAAAAAGGATATTGATTACTGATATTTATAAGAGACATTTTTTTTTAGTTCTTTCTTTTCTAAAACGTAAACGTTAAAATCTTCATAAGATACAATTTTGTAATTTTCCCGAGTAATCAATATTGCTTTTACTGATGAAATTGTCAGGCGATTTCTTTCTTTACTCCACTGGGCGTTGACGAGAGAAAACATACGTTCTACGTTCGCATTGTGTGCCAAAATTGAGAACACAAACTGGCAGAAAACCTCATGTGGGGATTATTACTAATAAATAAAGAATAAATAAAGGAAAGAAAAATTCGAATAGTAGTCGGCAGCGCATGATGCAGTACCCCCGCCCGCGCGAGTTTTGAAAATGCCTGTCTCAGACCAATGCCGGCCGCTCGCCTGTCTAAACCTAAAAATGCCTGTCAAATGCGGCAAACGCCTGTCATATGGTAACCCTAACTGCACCCATGGTCTAGCGGTAGAGTAGTCGCCTAGCAATTGGGAGATCTTATAGAGTTCGATTATTTATAGTGTAATTTTACATATAATACATTTAAGATTTAATTTAGTGTGGCCTGCCAAATATGATTTAATATTGAAGGCTGGAATCATCTGATTATTCAAAACTCAGGATGATTTAATGCTACTATAACGATAAGAGGCTTTGGTGAGCACCCCGCACTAGACCAACGTGGTAGACAATGGCCATATCACACTACATATACATATACTCACGGCTATAAATCCCTAGAAGGGGTAGCCAGAGCTAAGGAATTCGAAATTCCTCAGCAAATTTTGGAAAGCTGAGTGGGGAAAAGATGGTAAAATAAAGGTAGTTGGTGATGGGTCTCCAACCGCATCGCCCGAAAATCTCTTAAGCTGTGTAGTGTCGGCATAGAATAGCACTACCCCATTTCTTCCGGTGGGTGTACGTTAGAGGCAACTAACGGTATTGGGGCCATATCACACTATTCAGACTATACTAAGTCTAGTGATCGATCCCCATGGTAAGACTATAAATGGACTGTGATGATAACTAAAAGATGTGATTTTTAACTTACCGTGTATTAACCATTGACCCAGGAAAGTTGTACAGAAAACTATAAAGGGACGATGATAAAAATGCAGCCAATAGTGATATTATCAACGCTAAAATAGCAATACTCCTTCTTCCAAATAGCCAGACTATCACTAATGGACATACTATGTAGAGTTGTACATCAACTGATAGATACCAGGTCTGACCTAAGCACTGTAAAAAAATCAAGATTTTTTATCCATATTTATATTATAAATCTGAACGGCCCTTCCGGTATATTTTGCCCTATTATCAACTCAAAGAAATATCGTTCTTGTTTTATATCCCCGAAAGGGTGGCAGAAGTACTTCTGAACATCTCGTGACATTATTTTCACTGAGTGTATGTACAGAATAATGGTTGGACAGTGTACTTACAAGATAGAGAGGCAGACCTATCGCCGATTTGTACAAATACACAGTTTTATTACAAAGTAAAATTACTGAGCCACCTGGGTTTCCTTACGACGTCTTCTATCTCGATGGGATGGTGAGGAAACGGATACTTACATAGTTTAAACATTAAAATAAACAGACGGACAATATATTTTTTAAATAAATCTGACGTTCCTCCTCGAAGCTACTTCACGCCGAGGTATACTTTCAGAAACATTAAATATTATATTATAAAAAATACTTTTATTTTTATCGCTTACTATTTCAATAAGAGATGTTCCCTGCACTTTTTAGCACAAAATTTTATAAGCACTAGCCTGAAATTGCCTTTTCCTTAAAGTGCACGATCATAAAAACATTTAGAATATGTATTAAATGACAAGGACTTTGTGTTTATGTGAAATCGTTGTGCAAACTGTTGCAGTCATTAAATGTAGTATTTTTATTTCCGATTTTTTTAATGAGAAAGTGTATGGATATTAAGTTGTTGCTGAACAAAGTTTTTGTCATGCTTATCTTTCGATATACACGAAGAAACTTACTATTTCACTGCTGTTATAATAATTCTGTATATGAAGTAACGCAGCCCACCAATTCTTCCGGCAACCTTCAACCGACCAACCCACAGCCGTCCATACGGGTCCATCTGCCACGTGATTGGCTATGGTCGCTTGGAACAACACTACAGTAGCCAATAGCGGAAACATTCTCAAAAGACGCAAAATGTAGAAGATGTGAATGTTTTTGATGAACGTGCCTGAAATAGTACAAAAAATATGGATGAAAGTGAAGAAAAGAAAAAATATGTAAAGGAAATAAGTGTAAGCATTTTTAATGTCGATTGAGAAGATCACGAGACGCTAGAAGACGCATTTAGATCAAATGGAAAACTTGCTAAACATAGGGTTCTTAACTGCAAGGAACTAAAATAAAGGGAGGCAGGTTAATTAGTGTAAACGAAGGTTTGCCTGGATCTATAAAACGGCTATCGATAGTCCTAATGGTACCTAAACTATGACTTACATACATACATACATAAAATATACTCACAGCAGAAATCCCATAAAGAGGTAGCCAGATATTCAGAGCTAGAATCTCCTCAGCCACATTTGGAAGTTGATAGGGGACAAGATGATAGAAATAAAATATCGTTGGGTATGGGTCGCTAACCGCATCGCCCAAGAACCACTTAAAAAGCCCCATACGCCTCTTACGACACCCGTGGGTAGGAAGGGATAGTGAATTCTAAGCCAGCACTACACGGCATACTACACTTCTGCTTTGATAAAGGCGCTTTGCAGCTGACGGGGCGGGGTGGGCCGGTCAATTTCGCCGCGAACGATAGCACAAAGTGAATCCTATTCATAAACGCACACGGAGGGCAAAAAGACCGCAACGCAGACATCGACGGATAGACGCGGTTTTTATTGCTCTACGGTCAAAAAGCCCGCCCCGGCCCGTCGATGTCTACGCCGCGCCTTTAAGTTCAAAAACTTTATAGTAAAAAATATAAAATCACGGCATTGTTTTTATGAATACTTCAGTAAGTCAGTGGTCAAAAACACTTTTTAATGGTTCAATTAAGCATGTTTTTCTAAAAATAAATTTTGAAACACATTTACATTTTTTTTTCATTTTACATTTTACATCATTGAATCAATACTAGCTCATCTGAAAGTCAATCTCCGCATTGAGCCAGAATACAAAATACATATTAAATACAAATACGAAATTTTTTCTCATTATTATCTTCTTTTTGTTTTATAAAATAATTTAATAGCCTCTATACCATTCAGCAACATTATCAAACATGCACTTGTAATTTTTCCAATATACACACACTTACAAAATTCACTATTTTTAAAGTTGCTTAGTTTAGTTTAACTAACTATGTCTTGTAACTTTGGAAATATAGTCTTATTTTTTCAAATTCATTTTCTGCAATAGAAGCGGTGAGATAAAGATAAAATCATGAATCTTTTTATAAAATTAAAAGTACAATAGAGCACAGTCTTTCTTTAACTGTTTCACAAAAAAAAAAAACACTTTTTAAAAGCAGAACGAAGCTAAAATAAAATGAAATTGAGAAATAGAAACAGTATAAATGAACTTTCTTTTATAAAATTGTGTAATTCAAAAGTCGAGCTGTTACTTTGAGCCGCAGTTTGCTGCCATTTGAATATAAATACGTTTTAATACTGAATTGCATTGCTTTTCGTATCGTTTTGACTTGAGGAAATGAAAGTTTTTCCCATGAGTGTTCTTGGTGGATTTTCGGGGTTTATTCGGTAATTGGATTTTGATACATCTTAATACACTCATTAGAAAGTATTGTATGTGTGTTGTGGGATATAATTTCGGCATATAAAGCTTACATACATACATATACTCACGGCTATGAATCCCGAGAAGGAGTAGAAAGAGCTCAATTCAAGAACAAGAATTCAAAATTCCTCAGCCACTTTTGGACGTAGCGTGGGGAAAAGATGGTGAAATAAAGGTTGTTGGTGATGGGTCTCCAACCGCATCGCCCAAAAATCCCTTAAAAGCCCCTATACCGTTAGTCGCCTTTTACGTACACCCACCGGAAGAAATGGGGTAGTGCTATTCTAAGCCGACACTACACAGCCCTATATATAAAGCTTACCTATAATAAATTAATTATAAAATTAATTTAACTGGTAACCAAATTAAAATCAAATAACATTTCCATCATAGCTGTGTAGAGTCGGCTGAGAATAGCACTACTCAATGTCTAACCATCGGTGATCGTAAGAAGAGACTTAGGGTATTAGGACTTTTTCAGTGATTTTTGGCTTATGTGATTAGACCGATCACCATCAAACATTTTCTTTACAATCTTTCCCCCTCTCAACTACCAAAAATGGCTGAGCAATTTTCGTTGTGAAGCTCTGGTTTCCAGGGATTTATGGCCGTGAGTATATATATGTTTGTAATTTCATCATGGATCATTATTACAGCATGGTTAGACGCGGCTAAACTTGTAGAAAGCGGAGTCTTAGTAATAGGGTCCCGTTTTTCACTTTGGATTCGGCACGCTACCTATAAAAGTCTTTTAGTATTAGGTTCCCGTGTAATAGGTTACTAAACACAACAATAGATTTCCTAAATAAATTAATAGCACATTTGTTTATTACAAAAAACTCCCTTTAAAATAATGGCCATATTTATCACGTCGTCGTCATTTTAATTGCACTCAGTGAAGAGCACTTTTGCTGGACTCGTAAATATTGGGCCACAAATGTCGTTGATATTAACATACATACATACATACATATACTCACGGCTACAAAACTCTTGAAGGGGTAGCCAGAGCTAGGGAATGAGACATTCCTCAGCCACCTTTGGAAGTTGCGTGGGGAAAAGATAGTGAAATAAAGGTTGTTGGTGATGGGTCTACATATACTCACGGCTATGAATCCCGAGAAGGGGTAGCCAGAGCTCAATTCAAGAACAAGAATTCAAAATTCCTCAGCCACTTTTGGACGTAGCGTGGGGAAAAGATGGTGAAATAAAGGTTGTTGGTGATGGGTCTCCAACCTCATCGCCCAAAAATCCCTTAAAAGCCCCAACACCGTTAGTCGCCTCTTACGTACACCCACCGGAAGAAATGGGGTAGTGCTATTCTAAGCCGACACTACACAGCAATTAACCATCAACAAAAAACAACTATAATTTATACACATAAATAAACTACACTGTAGTGCAATACAGTTTATTCTTATTTCAATTAAATCTAAGCCCATACTTCAGATTTTGAAAGAAGGCAACTATAATATTAATGGTTTGTAAAGTTCCTACTTAGTTTCCAAGCCGTCGTTTTAACAAAAGCGCAGATTCTACCAGGGAATGTATTTATTGCAAAGTCAGGGCGCCTACTACGAGATTAATTTATCTTACGTTTATTATATTATCTTACGTATAGCTACGTTCCCGTAATATAACTATCTAATATATAATTATATCTAAGATATAAAAATATGGACCAATCAGAAGCCTACTAAACATAAATGTATGAGTAGGACAAGATTATGTAACGGAAATAATTAAACTAACATTTATAATAAATAACAGTTTACTAAATAATATTGTGGCTAAATATTTTGTATGCTATTACGTACATATTTCTTTTTTTTAACCAAATAACTGTAAAATAAAAACTGGCAAATGCTATTCTTATGAGCATCTATCTATCTCGAAGTTTGTATAATGGCAGCCACGTACTGGAAGATTGATGGGGAAAGGTGACCTACAGTGTAGGTCGATTAAGTGTTTCAGGTAAGGGGAAGCAGACTAATGCAAACGTTAATTACAATCCAACATTACTCAGACATTTGGACAAAATAGCGAGTGTACTCAAAATAGCAGGCAAGAATCAAAGAGCATGTATGAAAATATTGATGAATGTAAATGAAGCTATAGAGGTTTGTCAGGATCGTACAAAATGGCGATCAATAGTCTCTAATCGGAACTAATGGCGTGAGATGTGTGTTTTATTAAATCATTTGACAAAGCGGTTCATTTTATATTTATAATTTTAAGTTTTGTGGTTTTGGCTTAAAATAGTATCTATATAATATTATATAATATTCTTCCCTCGAGTGTTATTAAAGAGGGCTTAAAAGGCTTAGGACTTTGTATTTCAATAATATCAAAAGGTACGATGGAATGGATTACTTTTAGTGGTAAGGCCGCCATTTGTATTCCATATTAAAACTGTATATTTTTTTAAGTATTTAATAACTTGAAGGACGATAGATAGATAGACGATAGATAGACTTGGTAGAGTTATTATATTCTGTATTAGTGGATCGGCCCCGCTTCGCACGGGTAGCGTAGTTTTAAAAATATCGGAGGTTTCTTCAATCACTGCTCAAGCGTTATGAAATTAGCGCCTTTATTACAACTTACAGCACTTATGCCTGAATATAGTGTAACTTTGTGATTTTGAAAGCGCTTTTATGAACGGTTCAGATCAGTATCTCCGAAATTAAGCTACGATTCTTTTTTTATTGAGTAGGTAATAATGTTAACTTTTTAAATAAGGGTGATTGAGAGTATTATAAACGTAAGAGAAAACAAACATAATCAGAACGCTCCGAACTGCTAAGCTATCAGGAGTTTCACGTGTTGTTGTGAGTCAACCATAAAAGATAGACATATGCTGTTTAAGGATATTTTTTAGACAATTTTATGTAGAGTATTTCCGCCATACGTGATTTCTATGTAACTTTAACCATTAAGGCTGCACACGCGACGGAAGCTTAAAAAATGGAGTAACTTCTCCCGTTTTCCCAAAATTCCCCTTCACCACTCTGCTGAAAAGTATACTTTAACCTGCCCAGAAGTATGAAGAATAATTGTGCCAAGTTTTGTCAAAATTAGTCGAGTAGTTTTTGTTTCCATAAGGAACATACAAACCGACAGACAGGCAGACAGACAGACAGACAAAAATTTTACTGATTGCATTTTTGGCATCAGTATCTATGCCTAATCACCCCCTGATAGTTATTTTGAAAATATATTTCATGTACAGAATTGACCTCTTTACAGATTTATTATAAGTATAGATGATTGTTGGGTAATGTGTTTGAAGAATCATCACCTTTGTTTGAAAAGTATAAGTACATTTGTCGATACCTTCGGGAATATACAGCGTGAACGTTTGAGTTTGGTATTTCAAGAAAATTACTAATAGCAGGGATGTATAGACTTGAAGAACGTGTTATTTGGATAAATAGTAATATTTAAATGAAAATAACAAAAATGAAATAATCTATTCACAGTAGAATTCCTAACACATAGTTAATTGAATATGCTGGAATTCATGAACGAGATTTGTATCTGCTTTTGAAACGTTGCCAAGTGATAAAGTAGCGACTATTATTTAGCTGAGTCGTTGTTTCATTGTTTGTTCATATATACTAATATTTCTACGGCCCCAATAATATAAAGGTAGCTTAGGAATGTTAAGTTTATAATTCGTTCTATATTTCAATTTACACGTGGGATAACTACTACATATCTAGAAACCTGCCTCTGTGGGGGATGTAGATAATCTTGTTAGGCAATACCGACTAATAAATGTGAATAATATTGGCAACTGTGATTTCTGAGTATATAGAGGATAGCGCCGTGGACAGTTTGAAGTTTTTATCGGCTGTACATACACATACTTAAGCCATTATTTTCCATTGGGGTAAGCAGAGACTATTGATCGATACTTTGTACGATCTAGTCATTTCTGATCCAGTCTTTTCATACATGCTATTTTATTTATTCATATTTCGGAAGCCCGCTTTTTGAGCACACTCTATTTGGTCCAGATGAGAGCCACGTGGACTTTCTCTAGTGACATTACCTTCCGCATTGAATCTATAAATCTATTATACCAATTCACAATCATTCAGCCTCTCTATGTGCCCAAACCATATTAGAATTCATTTTTCTATCTTTTTTACAATATTGTCTTTCACACCACACTTTTCACAAGTCACAATATTTCTTACACTATCACATAAACTTACATCACAAGGTTTTCTGAGGGACTTCATCTCGACTCTCATGCTTTTTCTGTCACACAACTTTCACTGCCATACATACGAGTAAGCGTATGCATTTGAACAACATCATGCACTGCCATTTGGGCCTTTTCTGACACTTTCATTACATTATGCTGACTAGACATTAAACTATTCATTGCTCTATTAACTGCCCTCTCTTTCGATATCTTCATCATAGTTTCCATCCCTAGTAAACAAACTTCCCAGATATACAAACTCCACTTGTTCCACTTTATTACCATCAATTTCAATCACACATTCTGTCGAATTCTCCTCTCTATCAAAAACCAGAACTTTAGTTTGATCTACATTTACCCTCATTCCCTTTATCGTTCATCATCTCCTGCAACTCTTCCACCGACGATGTAGATAACACTTGATCGTTAGCATAGAAGAGGCATATAATAATGAATTCACTCATTCTCATTCACTTTCACTCAACTCTCTCAGACAGTAATCCATGAACGATTTGATAAGCCATGGAGAAGCTACATAATCCTGTCGGACTCGGATGGACTGTCTGTTGTTTTTTTTTTCAATTACACAAATATGACTTTTGTAAAGACTGTTAAGTGTTACAAGTGATGTCTTTCCACCAGAGCTACTATTTTTTTTACTGTCCATTCAAACAAGTCAATTTAATACAGATTTTTCAATTAAGTAAAGGTTTACACTAGCACTCATTCTCTTATTCTCGAGGGTAACTTACGAAGCAGAAAATTTATCTGTGGCTATAGAGTGGTTGGTAAGCAATGCATTAGCAATCCAAACTCTAGTGATCGTAAATCAAATATATTTTCCCTCTTCACTTAGCTTTGGCTAACACTTTTTGGGTTAACAACATTGTTTTAAAATATTTATAGATAATTACAATTGTTACGCAATATTTTTATAAAAAATAAAATATTTCCAGATACTTTTGGAAAATCAAAAGTAGTTCAGAAAATACCGTCAGAAAATTAACAATTAATTAGGGAACGACTATTTAACAACAAAAATTAAGTCATCAACTACCAACCGAAGTTTTTCTGCAATCTTATCTTTATTGAAACCAACCGACCAATGTTAAACTTAACGTGTAGTGCCGGCTTAGAATATCACTACCCCTTTTTTCCCATGGCTGTGCCGTCAGATACGACTAAGGGAATGGGGTATTTTTAGTGGTTTTTGAGCAATGCGGTTGGAGACAAATCACCAACGTTACTTTATTTATACCATATTGTTCCCTATCAACTTTCAAATATGGCTGAGGAGATTCTACGTCGAGAGAAAGCGACATGATAGTCCAGTGGGTAGAACACCCGCCCGAAAAACAGAAGGGCGTGAGTTCCAATCCTGGGACGGGCCTACACCAATTTGTCTTTTCTAAAGTCATATGTGTGGTTAATTTATCATGGTTGCTAACGGTGAGGGAAAACATCGTGAGGAAACCCACATGGCTGAGTTGTACTTAGTCATGTGACAGTGTATTCGTACAAAACGGCGATAGGCCTGCCCCCTATCACGTGAGTACACTGTCTAAGCAAAACGTGGGTACCTTCTCTGGAAACTAGATGGCGCTTGCCATGTGAGTTCAGTAGTATTGGTACCTCTGCCAACACCTTCGGGGATAAACAGCGTGAACGTTTATAAAATAATAAAATAAAATAATCATTTATTTCAAAATAAAAAGATAAATCTTTGTTTTTTGAACGTCAAATTTTAACTTAATACTAAGTTTACTTCGGATTCGGAAGGTGTTTTGTTGAGAGAAGAACCCGTAAGAAACTCGTCAACACACATCTTTTTTTAACGTCCATTACAATTTTGGTGTTAGCCCGGAAACATCCTGCACAGAGCCCTGATGACACCAAGCCACTTCATCATTAATGTAATCATTGACATTGTAATAGGCTTTCGAACTAAGATTTCTTTTAACTGCTGCTTTGAATTTTGTTTCTGTTAAATTTAAAATGTCCTCAGGTATTTTATTATACATTTTTACGCATAACCCCATGAAAGATGTATTTACTTTTGACAATCTGTATTTTGGTACTGATATTTTATTGTTGTCTCTCAGGTTTCGAATATGTCTGTCACAATTTTTCACAAAAGAGGCCTGATTCTTTCTTACATACATAATATTTTCATAAATATATTGACATGGCAGTGTCATTATATTTATTGTTTTAAACAATTCCCTCAGGGAATCTCGGGATCTCAAATTGTATATAGCTCTTATTGCTCTCTTTTGGAGAATAAATATGGAACCAACATCAGCTGCTCTGCCCCAGAGTAAAATACCGTAAGACATTACACTATGAAAATAGCTGTAATAAACTAATCGAGCTGTCTGTACATCTGTCAAATGTCTTATTTTCCTAACGGCATATGCAGCACTACTTAGCCTGCCAGCTAGTGAGCTAATGTGGGGTCCCCATTGGAGCTTGGAGTCCAGAGTTATCCCTAAGAAAACTGTGTTATCCGAAAATACTAACTTTTCATTATTTAAAATTATTTCGTTATCAACGCACCTAACATTAGGTAATACAAATTTAATGCATTTGGTTTTTTTACCATTCAGTACAAGATTATTGGAAGCAAACCATGTTTGAATCTGTGAAACCGTGTTATTTACCTCGTCAATATTCTTATTATTTCTTTCAACGTCAAATACTAAAGAAGTATCATCAGCAAATAACACTATCTCGGACATTTTCTCGACCATGAACGGCAAATCATTAATATAAACTAAAAATAAAAATGGGCCCAAAATAGAACCCTGCGGAACACCCATTTTTACATGAGTTCCAGGTGATATTGCATTATTGATTTGCACTTTCTGTATCCGATCCGAAAAGTAAGACTTTATTAATTTAAGTGCGTCACCTTGTATGCCATAATGTTCTAATTTAATAAAAAGGATTTCATGATCTGCACAATCAAATGCCTTCGTAAGATCGCAAAACAAACCAATAGCATCATTTTTGCGTTCCCACGAATCAAAAATGTGTTTCATTAAGGCAACGCCTGCATCGGTGGTAGAGCGGCCCTTCGTAAAGCCAAATTGTTTTGGATGAAACAATTTGTTTGAAGCGAAATGCAAAAGCATTTGATTGAACATTAGTTTTTCGAATATTTTACTTAAAACTGGCAGAATTGATATGGGTCTATAACCATCAGGACTAATTTTATCTCCTCCGGATTTAAGAAGTGGTACAATTTTACTATGCTTCATGAGATTTGGAAAGATTTTATTTCTTATACATTCATTAAATATATCTGCTAAATATGGAGCCAAAGTTACAATAAAATTATGGCAAACTTTCACTGACATACCCCAAATGTCTTCAGAACTTTTTAGTTTAAATGATTTAAAACATTTTTCGATATCTGTAGGGCTGACAACTTTAAAACAAAACAAAGTTTCGCATCTATCAACATTTTGTTGTAACAAGTGTTGAGCTTTTATGACCGATGTGTTTAAATATTCAGTTGTTTTTGATGGTATGTCAGTAAAATATTTTTCAAAAATACAAGCGATTTCCTCATTAGAGGTAGTCAGACCTTTATCAGATCGAACACAGAACTCCTGATCACATGGTTTACCTCGGCCTGTTTGGGTGTTGATAATATTCCACACTGTTTTAACTTTATTATCGGATGTTCGGATACGTCGGCTTAGGTATTTGGCTTTAGCCTCTTTACATACTTTATTAAATATTTTTGAGTATTTTTTTACATATTCACTCAATTCATTATTATTACTATAAGCTTTTTGATCATATAAATCGAAGAGTTTTTCTCTTGATCTATAAATACTTGGTGTTGCCCACTCACAAAACTTAAATTTACTGGTAATAGTTAAATTTTTTACATTGAAAATTTCATTAAACTCATTTATCAGAACATTATAAAAGATATCATAGCTAGTATCTGAGTTTTTATTAATTGTAAATGTAGGCAACTTAGAGCTTATTATATTTATATATTTTTCTACTTTACTAGCAGTAATATGCCTTTTTTTAATAACAATTTTTGGTTCTGGTATCTCTAGAGGAAAGCTAACAAAAAGGCCGCTGTGATCAGACTTTAGTTTATTTATAACACTTTTACTTGAAAAATCTGCATTAGTAAATACATTATCTAAGCATGTTTTGATTCTAGTCGGTTCCAAGAATAAATTTTCTAAATTGAACGATTGGAATAAACTCATCAACCGTGTTTTAAGATAACTGTCTTGTAGGAGATCCACATTGAAGTCTCCACATATTATTATACGTTTTTTATTCCTGAAAACTTTGCTTAATACATCTTCCATTACATTTTCGAATTTATCATAATTTTGGTTATAAGGGGGTCGATACACACATACTAAGAAATAGTTTTTTAACTCTATGCAGGATAATTCCACGACTTGCTCAACGCTTAACTTTACAATATCATTACGAATTTTTGATTTAATATTATTTTTTAAAAATATAGCGGAGCCACCACAGGCTTTAGAATTGCGGCAGTAGTTGCTAGCTAAATAATAGTTTTCAAAACCAAATATGAGTTCGCAATTCTTAAGCCAGTGTTCAGTAACACATAAACAATCTATTTCATATTTTTCCAAAAACAGTTCTATTTCTAATTCTTTACAAGAAAACCCCTGAGTATTTTGACATACAAGTTTAAACTGGGAGACTCCTTGTAAAGTATTCTTTTTATTAATATTGCCAGAAGAACCTCCTTCCTTGTTTACAATATTGATGTTAGGTGACGACTTAAGGACGACAGGAGGCTCTTCCATTGTCACTCTTAAAAGTTTAAATTATGGTTTCCACCATCGCATACTAGAAGTAAGTTTCCCCTTATATTAAATATATGGGGGTCAGATATATTATATGCTAATAATTTAGCAATGTTCCGCTTTTGATTTAAGGGTATGTATACAGTACCCAGTCGAGAATTTGAATAAGGTAAAAACTTATTCAAATCCAAACAAAACAAATTGTCGCTTTGACAACATGTCACGTGACATATTAAATTATTCATAATATGAATATTGTCATTCTGCTTCATATTAAGTAAGTATGGAAAGGTACAAAATATAAATTTACATTTATATATTTTTTGTATTTCCAAAAGTTTATTTATACTTTTATTTAATAAATACTTATTTAATCCTATACTATTGCCGACCAGTACGACAATCGTTGTATATTCGTCATAAGTGCCTAATAATATTCGTTCTACTATATAATTAAAGTTTGCACCCTTATAGCAATGGTTAATGACCTGTTGATTAAGATACTTATTTAGTATTTCGCCAAAACCTACGGCCATGCCGTCCGAAAATACTAATGTTCTGTTTGCCGGCGGCGGCCGCGTGCTAACAGTTGGTAATGTAATCCCATTACTTGGTTGGGGTGACTGAGATATAACGCTATTTGAGGAAATATGACTATTCAGAGTAACCGTCTCTTTGTCTATAAGACTGCCGATATGTTTGTATCTTAAATGCAGATCTTCCTGACTAACAATCAGCTCACTCAGTTTATCATTCAAACTATCTATTTGGTTTAGTAAATCAATTTTTCTGTAAGACTTGTTTATGAATTTTATACTATTTTTCATACTTATAAGACTTTTGTTTGTGTTGTATATACGTTTTTTAACTAATTTATATTTTTTACACTGTTTACGACTGAAAGTTTTTGAATATTTAAAAGAGGTCATAGAAGATAATGATTCTGCCTCAAGTTCGGCACATAAAGAAACTGCGTGAGAGTCTTCGTGAATATTCTTTATTCTATGGAATTCCGCCAATTGAGCGTGTGCCTCTGCCAACTGCTCATTCAGAATATGAATTCGCTCTAAAGCTACTTCATGCTTTGCGCACTGATCCTCATGCTTTAATATTAATATCTGCTGGTTTTCTAATTCCACTTGAGAAATGTCGTAAGATTCACGAAGCAACACAATTTTTTCTAAAAGATTACTATTTTTCAACTTTAAATTACGAATAGCTAAAACGTTTTCGTCCCGTTCTTCTAAAAGCCTATTTTTTAATTGTTCTGCATCATTTAACTCTCTTTTTAATTTTTCATATTTTTGTTCGGCAGCCATTCTACGAGTTGTAATCGAGTCCATTTTACGAAACGAACAGTCTTAATATTATATACTAGTTTGAAGCGTTACTATAGCGAACGATAATCCTAATACTAAAATATTTCAATCCACACAAGCGCCTACTTACAACAAAGATATAAAGATTATTTATCGTTTGTTTTCTATTAACTAAACAATATAATCATAAATGTAACACTCAAAATATGACACCGAGTGTTATCATTATCACTACCCTAATTTAGTTTTAAATATTAACGTTTTACTATTTATTATATCCTTTACGACAAACAATTTGTACTCACAAATTCTAATAAGTACCTAATATTATAATAAGTGAAGGAATGCGATTAAAAGCTCAGTAGAAAAAGATTTTTATATGATAAATTCACTTAATATAAAGAAAAGAAAAGTATATATAATTATAAACTATAATAATTAATAATTAATAATATTAATTTATGTTATGTTATGTTATGAGATTCTACTTCTGAAGCTCTGGCTGTGTTTTTTGGGATTTATAGCTATGACTAGAGGTAACAAGTATGTATGTACGGCTGATTATGCACTTACCTCGAGTTGCTTTTCCTATAGTTGTATAGACGCAAAGAATACCACTTAGTAAGAAAAACGTATCCACAGATATAGTAGCCGATGTGAGCCAAATATTTGAGAAAGATTTTAACCACTGAAAAATAAGATAACATAAAGTAAATTACATTTTAAGTCGTGACATTATTTATTTACTCATCTACACTAATATTATAAAGAGGAAAACTTAGTTCGAATTTAATGGATAGGCTCAAAAAGTAATAGTCCGTTTTTTTATGGAAATCTAAGACTTTTAGAAGGAACATAGGATATATATCATCAAGCTAAATATCGCAGGGGGTAAGCAGTGAAAAATACTTAACACTATTCGTGCGAAGCCTATACAATGAAGGTCTGAAATCATAAAGTGAATTTATGTAACTACTTTTATATATATTCATAAAATACCTTTTTCATGAAAACCTCATGTGGGGATAATTACTAATAAATAAAGGAAAGAAAAAATTTGCCACCTTCGGGTATACGCCCCCGTCGGTGTCTAACTTTTTTCCTTTGTTTATTCTTTACCTAAGATTTCTTCGGTCACTGATCACTGAATATGATTATTAGCATTATTAAATATAGCCTTTGATATGAAATATGTCCTTCCTATTGATGAAAGATCGTTGGAATACTAAAATAAATTACTGGCTTACAATAGCACTTCTCTATTTATTCCTGTGGGTGTCTTTTTGATTTATCGTTTGGCGATGTGACTGCAACTACTATTTATATTTTACAATCTTTTCCCCATTCAGTTCCAAAAGTGGCTTAGAAATGTGGCTCTGGGAAATCTGAGACACCTTTTTGGGATTTATAGATGTGAGAATGAAGTTGTCTTACCTCTAAAACGTCCAGTGGATTATGGACTAGTGTCATCAAAGCTGTGACAAAAGTATGTCCAATGATAACCCACAACATCGATATGACTCTGATGCCGTCCAGGCACTCCAGTGATCCTTGACTTGGGTGGACAGTTACCAACCTCTTTGTATTGGTGTACACAGAGAAACTACGGTACAATGGTTTGGCTAAGGAACCTATAAAAAAGCTACGGTGTAGTGTCGTCTGCCCAAAAGCACTCAAAGTGACTGTTGTTCGAGGTGATTTAGTATTATTGGGCTTTGAATGATTCTTGGAAAATAGAGCCTATCAAACACAATGCTTTATCATGCTAAGTTTTTGCTACTCCACAAAGGTGGGTGAGGAATTTCAGATCCTGCAGCTCTAGTTGTCCCTTTTTCGGGACTTATTGCCAGATTGGTAGATTTTACGAAAAAGTTTTAGTTTTTCTTTTTTTATAATATCGTAATCATAATAATTATTGGCTGAATATTAGGAAAATGATACCAAAAATATCAAAGCCAAATTGATCAACATACCGTTTCTTCTCTTGAAATTCCAATACAAGTCATAGCTTGTACTCAATGTTGTAATAATGATTAAAACTGCAAACAGACATCTGAAAAAATCTAAATGATTAAAAAAGGAGAGATAGTAGTTTATTTATAACCTTGAAATCTCAGTTGTAGCCCACTTCTGCTTCTAAAGTATAGAAACGTTGGCTTAATTCTTGAGTCACCCTTGATCAATCTATCTGTTTAAGTCATATTATGTCTGTTTAATTCAACAAGGTATTGAATAGTGGAGGATATGAGGAAACTCACAACCCCTGAGTTGAACATAGTCATGTAACAGTACATGCTTGCAAATCAGCAATAGACGTGACTTCAATTAAAAAATACGATGTCAAAGCAAGTACTCTGAACAACAGGTAATAAAAATCATACGTGATTTTGGGAAGTACCTCTGCCTGCCAGTTCTTTGACAATATGTAGGGTACTCGACGTGAAATTTGAGTTTTAAGTTTTTTATAAGAAGTAAGCTAATTGGACACACATTAGTGGATTTTACAACCTTTTTTAATCTTTTGCTCCCTGAACTTCCTAAAGTGACTGAAATGTTTGTGACTCTGATGCTCTAGTTAGCCGTTTTGGATATGTATAGCCCTACGTATATACATTTATGAAAATGATTTTTTTATGTTTTTTAATCGCCTAACTAAGTGTGGCAGAAGAAGCATAAAAGCAAAGTAAATGCAGTAGAGATAAGGTCCTTCAGAAAAAAATGTAATGTTAGATTATGTGATCGAGTGAGAAATAGTGTTATTCGTGAAAAGTGTGTTGTGAAAGATGATATTGTAAGGAAGATAGATAAAGGAATGTTGATATTGTTTGGGCACATAGATCGATGGATGATGGAAAATTGGTAAAAGGGATCTATAGAGCTAGTGTGGATGGTAATGTTAGTAGAGGACGGCCACGAAAGACACACTTGGACCAAATTGAGAGTGCGCTCAAAAAGGCAGGCGTCCGAAGTATGAAGAATAAAAGAGCATGTATGAAAAGATTGATGGAGGTAAACGAAACTAGAGAGGTTCGTCAGGATCGTACGAAGTGGCGATTGATAGTCTCTGCCTACCCCAATGGGAACTAATGGCGTGAGTATATGTATGTATGTATGTATATACCTTAAAAAATACTTACATAGCAACATAATCACCTATAACGTATGGTTTATCATTTGGAAGTCGACAATACATTTCAGATATTTCCGGGATTAGTTCGCCCAGTACAAGATTCGTGGTACACACTCGGGGTATGCAGATTCCAACCATCAGTCCTGGCCGTTGATCCATGGTTGCTATCATTCTGAAATATAATAAAATGTATGCTATAATTAGAAAATGCGAGTTGAGTAAGAGTTAATAATGAAAACACATTATAGAAGCGAACTATATTTCGTTTTAAATAAAATAAAACAAAATAGAACCGTTTATATTTTCCGAACTTTTAAGTGGTTAAGAATTTTCTTTAGACATTTTACTAAATGGCATGGATTCACTGTTTTTTAATTTCAATTTGTGCAAGTTCCTCAATGCAGTTTTCAAAACCATCTACCAATAAAATTCTACCTTAATGCTTTGAAATGTCGACAGGCAGCCAGACTGACAAGGTAAACCTCTAAGGGTTTTGTTTAAGCGATGCGGCTACAAAACCCTTAGAGTTGCGGCTAAAAAAGGTTCACAGAATACTAGTAAAGTGTCAACTGAATATTTTTAATAGTTTCGAGAGCATATTGACATACGCACAGACAGGTAAATAGTATAGTAAATTTTACCCCTAGTTTCTTTAACTTCGATCTGGTTACAAAATATTAAGATAAGAAATGCTCTAAGGTTTTCATATGAAGGTATTTCGAAAAAGTCTAAATGTGCTCCCTCATTAACATATATCATTTAACATTACATACTTGAGCATTACATCAGTGGGGGAGGAAAACCGAGCATTACATTACAATACGCAGTGCGCACCTTGTAATGATTATATGAATTAAATGCGAATGCTTGTTAGTCAATGAGGTATTGTTGTAAAGTAATGCTCAAAGGCGAATCTATAATGTTACGATACACGTGAATGCTCCCAGCGACGGAGCACCTTAAAGTCTAAAAATATTCATTTTCTTCACAAAATAATTCCCTATGGTTTTAACTAATTGGAACTATATTTTTTGAGGAAATTAAAATGTGTGTTAATTACTAAATAGTCATAACTGAAATTTTTTGAAAATTTCTTTCCATCAGAAAATACAAAACTATTCAAATTGATTAACGATGTTGGCCCGTATGTTGCTTAAATTTGATAGGATTATTAATTGGCCTAGACCTCGTTTTTAAAACATACCCTTTTTATATTTTAAATTGATTTAAGACATCAAACTCAACAACTTTGCCTATCGAATGCTTATCTAAAATATTGTAATTTTCAAAATAGTTAATAATTGAAAATGACACTAACTAGATCAAACTGGAAAAATATGAGGTTCTTAGCCTCAGCTGAAATAAAAAAAAACATCTTGTAATTTGACAATATGGAGGTACGTTTTAAAAACGAAGTTTAGGCCAATTGAAAAAAATTATAAAACTATTTTACAATATAAGTTGCAAAATCTAAGGACGCCTTACAATAATCTGATTATAGATTAAACGAAATAAAAATGTTAAGTAACAACTTTCATACCTTTAATTACCTACTGACTAAACATTACATTCTATTTCATTTCAAAACTACAATAATTAGCTGTAGCAAGGGATACAAACTCGAAAGTATTATTAATAACACACACACATGAAACCCATTTAAATAACATGCAAGACTAAATAACAAAATCTTAACTTATTGGATTGAATATTGGATTGAATCAGGCGTTACTTTGCGGAAATCCATAGCAATACTAATATTAATAAATTTCTTCGCTTAATTCCGCTAAATAATACCTGCAGTCTTCATGCAATGTCACCTTGTTTTAATAAAATCTTAACTCATTGCATCCCTCAGCGGGCTTTGATACCACTACATCCATCGAATCGACGCTTACTGAAAATAAATGACTGCCTCTTTTAAACGCGTTTTTAATAAACATGTTGTTTCAAATAACCAAATTAGTCACTGATATACTTGGCACAGTTGCACAGGCAGTGAGTAGGTAAGTGTAGTAGAATAATATGACTATATCAGTAATTTGACTCCTGTCCGTCGTTTTGGCAGATGGTTAGCTTTTACCGTTATTTAAATTCTGCTACACACGATTATTTTTTAATATTTTAAGTTTATTTTAATACATTTTCTTAAACACAAACCTTTATGCCGTTTATATTAGCAGAGGAACTATAACGCCTGAACATTACGTGACATTGTTAATTGTGCTCAGAGTACCCACGTTTTGCTTGGACAGTTTTGTTTAAAAACTATAACATAACAAATAAATTTCAGAATAAAATGCTCTTTTTATAGTTCAGCAAGAGGTATATTTATGTTGTGGTTGAGAGGTTTGTCCAACGAGAAAATGGTTATAAGCCATGAGAGTTCTATTGTATAACATCAAAAGCAGATTTATCTTCAGGCTTGGTTTCTCACTCAGCAACCACTCCAAGCAGCATTACAAAATTTACTTAATAAAATAAACATAAAACAGCTATATTAATAAGAGAACTTCGATTAGAACTTTGGAGAAAAACTTTAAATGAACTATGAATTTTTTTGGTGTTTTAGAATGTGTAATTGTAGAATTTACAAAACACTCCTCCCTTAACTCTTTGGAAATAAATTATAAAAAAGGCTATGTATATCATAAGACCTCAAAACCAAACTATACTAATTTGAATGTTTGTTAAAAATTTGGAGGTAGGAAACGCAAACTCTACTTAAAAGTGTAAAAATAAACAAAGGATAAAAGAATTTCACGCAGGAAGTCATTGACACTGTAAATCAATTGGAAGAGCGACGGGGACGTATACCCGGGGGTCGCGGGTTCAACACCGTGTCGAACATGTCGACATCGAGCCGGTGTCGAAATTTTTCTTTCCTTTATTTATTAGACTATACTAATATTATACCAGGATAATACAAATTGGCCATCGATAGTCTCTGCCTACCCTAAAAGGAACTAATGGCTGAAACTAATGTGGCTGAAGGTTTAAGAACTATTAGTTTCGTTCTTCTTAGTAGTACTATTAGTTATATTTAATTAATGAATAAAATCAATTCATAGTATTCAATACTCATGATTAAATGAAATAAAACTTGTATGAATTTTTGATTATATAAAAAAAATGTTTGGGATATCTGTCGTATCAACTAATGGTTAGTTCAAACAGAGTATCCATACATTCATATACTCACAGCCATAAATCCCAAAAAGGGGTAGCCAGAGCCACATTTGGAAGTTGATAGTTTTAATTTTATCCAAATGTGTCCTCCGAGGTTCCGTTCTCTACCAAAATTACCTTCCATATTGGCTCTATATATTTCTTTCACCAATTCTCTTACCTTGTTTGTATATTTGCATCTGTTGTGTTTGTTAATCCATAAATATTTAGATAATCTTTATCACTTCCAAAAATAATATTGCTTCGAAGAATTTGTTGAAAAATGTTGCTTATATTAATGTCACTGCCCATATCGATATTTGTCGGGAATGGTATTTTCGTGGCGCAGTATTTACCATAAAACTCCGTACCATTTTTGAACTCTTGGATACCTAGACATTCATGATAATCACCAAGGTCATTAAGGTTGCCGATCAATATTCCACTAGGTATTTTTCCACTTGCATCGATGACTGAAAATCACATATTGATTATTTTTCGGGTGTGTTTTCTTAGTTTTATACAGAACTGAATGCAATATTTTTTGTAGAGTCAGAACAACTTTAAGTCTAACAGGATATTTATATAAGTTTTTTTTAAACATTAATTATATTTATTTGTATCAAAATAAAACATGATTGAAGTTAAATGAACGTCATGTAACGTATCATGCACCTGATACAATAATATTATCGCAATAAATATGGGGTAACTTTATAAAGTTACTTGAAACATCACGCAAATTATTTTAATTTATATAAAGTTAGTGTCACCTTGTTTTGATCAAAAATGAGTATACTAAACACAAGTCCGTCATATGATAGTATAAAATGCAATAAAGTAAAAAAATATCACTGGTAAGAATTATCATTTTCCGGGATTAATTGTAGAGCTCATGATTGTTAAAAGGGTAGTTTACTAATTTCAATACAATTATAGCTCAGAACAGCCATAGTAATTTTCACTGAAAAAGAAACGTTTTCTCTGTAACAATTAATAATAATTAATAAGATTTTTTACTTACATTTTAGACCTAGAACATCATTTCTTAGAAATTCTAATTGTAATACACAAGTCTCGTTATCAATAACACTTTTGTATAAATCCTCATCAAAAACACTGGCTTCGGCAGAAACTATAAAATAAAACACAACAAAAACCTGGAGCACCATCTTTTTAACTAAATCGTATATTTTTTACTCAATTTTTTTACTGCTACAGTAGTTACTGTTCAATATATACAGCTCTCGGAGTTAATCAACCATTGAACTATTTTGATATGATAATGCAATTATTACTAATCTTGAACTTATCTATTTACTGAATGCCTTTGTTTTGAGTACGTGTACATCATCAAGTGCATGCAACTTGTAATGCTATAGATAGAGGATAGGATGATGTATGAACGTTTGCCCTTAACTATTTAAATGAATAAAGTTTTCTATAAACCATATCAAGTGGGTACACTGTGCAGACGTATTAATAATCGTACCTCTGCCAACCCCTTCGCAGATATACGGCGTGAAAGAATACATAACATAACATAAACATAATATAAACGTTCACGCCGAATATCCCCGAAGGGGTTAGCAGAGGTACTAATACTTCTGAACATCACGTGACTTTGTCACCTGGTGTTCAGAGTACCCACGTTTTGCATGGACAGTGTACTCACGTGATAGGGGGCAGGCCTATCGCCGTTTTTTGCGAATACACTGTAACATGTAACACGATTATGTTGTCTTATTTTTTATTATTTCTGTCATTTATTTTCTCATAGAAAATAATTCCATGTACTGTTCATTACGTTATCTTTTCACATTATTTCATAATTATGTACAATGTTATAGATTTTAAATATTACTTTATTAAATTTATCAAAATCTCACAAAGCAAGTCATGCTGTGTACACAGTTAAGGTGCTTTTACTGAAAATTTATGTTTTTTGAAAAGCCATTATGTATATTAATGTAATTGTACTGTTTGTGTGCCTTAAGTTAAATAAATAAATAAATAAATAAATGACTAAGTACAACTCAGCCATGTGGGTTTCCTCACGATGTTTACCCTCACCGTTAACAACCATGATAAATTAACCACACATATGTCTTTAGAAAAGACAAATTGGTGTAGGCCCGACCCAGGATTTCAACACTTGTCTAGTTTTTTACTTTATGATAGTAATTACAATTTTTTTCTGTCGTTTCTTACAGTTAACAGCCTTTAACAAAATCTAAAATCACTGATCCTTTTATTTTCAGAAATTATTTATACCACCAAGTAAATCCGTAAAAAATAATTAAGTATATTTTAGTCATAATGAAGTAGCTCTTAATTCAATATCGAATGATTAGCTGCGGTGAGGTCCTGAACTACATCCTGTTGTTATCAGTGAAATCATCCGTCAACCTGTTTTTGTCGTTGACTGATTATGAAACTTTGGCCAAAGCTTGCCTTAAAATGAAAAAGCTTGGTATCAATTTAATTAGATCGGTACTGCCTTCTTAGGGTTCCATGCGATGTAAAACGGGACCCTATTACTAAGATATCGCTGTCTGTCTGTCTGTCTGTCTGACTCCAGGCTGTATTTCATAAACGGTGATAGCTAGAAAGCTGAAATCTTCACAAATGATGTATTTCTGTCACCGCTCTAACAACAAAAACTTAATAGTTAAAAAATAACAAAGTGACTAATGGAAGGACATAAAACTTTGAAAAAATCATTTTTCCCCAGACCCTCTTCCTACATTTCATCGTTTCCTTTGTCCTACATAAAGAAAAGCTTGTTTTTCCAGCGTTACATTTTTTTGATATTTTTTTTGTTTGAAAATAAATTTTTCTGAAGCTAATTTCCGAATATCAACTTGATCACAGCAAAAAACTTGTCTCTGTAGTCAGGAGGTTAAGGGGGGTCCCCATACACTAAACGTGTTTTTTCGTATTTGTTTACTCAATATTAAATCGGTAATAAGTAGACGCTTCAAATTTTCACAGAATATTTACTTGTATATCACCTTTCGAAACAAATAATTAAATAACAGTAAAATACGGCTTATTCCGTTTATCCACCCTAAAAAATCCTCCCTAAGGCGGATATTCGGAAACGCGTGTCCGTCTATCCACCCTGACCAGGGTGGATATCCGGAATGCATATAATATGGTTCTTCCGATTTTTTACCCCAAGTATAGTAATTTACAGAAACATACACAACACAAAATGGGTCCAAGGAACATCGTGAACATTAAAATACTTAAGATAAACATACCTACTTTCTTACTTACAGTTTGAATAAAAATATCTTACAAACTTAGGGTCTTTTTTCTGTAAATGACTGTACGTAGGCAGGGTAGAAAATCGGAAGAACCATATTATATGCATTCCGGATATCCACCCCGTTCAGGGTGGATAGACGGACACGCGTTTCCGAATATCCGCCTTAGGGAGGATTTTTTAGGGTGGATAAACGGAATAAGCCTAAAATACATATCAAAGGGGGGCTCCAATACAAAAACGTAATTTTCTATTATAGATGATAGTACGGGACCCTTCGTGCGTGAGTCTGACTCGCACTTGGCCGGTTTTTAGGACACATGTGTAGCTATCATATTTACCTCCGCAGCATTGATTGTTTGGCGTGTGAGGAGCTGACAGATTATAAATACAAAATCTCTATTCAGTAGATTTGAGCCTGTCGGGGTAGTTTTAATAACGATCAGTGATTTCATAATGAGAATTGAATTTAGTGAAAAGTCATTAAATAATATAAGTTTAACAAGTACAAATAATTAAAAGTTAAACATATAGTTTCTTTTTAATGAAAAACCGTTCAGAAACTTGCTATTCAGCTAATAATTAATAGTACGTCGGCCAATCAAGGAGCGATAATTAAAGCCTTTGACTCGCCAATGACTGCAGCTCAATCAAGACAGGTGAAAGAAGTTTTCCTACAAAGACTCCATATTTATTCTATATATTTGCCGTGTAGTGCCCGCTAATAATGTCACTACTCCTTTCTACCGGTATAATAAGAGGCGACTAAGGGCTGGGGCTTTTCAAGTGGTTTTTGGGCGATGCGGTTGGAGACAACAATACTTTATTTCTATAATCTTCTCCCCTATCAACTTCCAAATGTGGCTGAGGAGTTTCTAGCTTTAAAACTCTGGCTACCCCTTCTTGGGATTTATGGTCGTGATTATATGTATGTATTATTATACTCTGTAACATTTAATTAATTGCTAATTTATCCCATATATGCATGATTGTTTTGTTCTTAAGGCGGGTAATATAAATCATACAAAATCATACATAATACATAGACATAGACACGAAAAAAATTATGGAGGCAAATAAAGTAATAAGATACAATATTGTGGCGTTTCTTTTCGCTTCCAAAAATGTCTATAAAATAGCACTAACAGATTTCTTTCGGTATAAATATAAACAGAAAAAAAAACAATTAATTATCCTATAGCCATCATTATAGTGATAGGCCTGCCCCCTACCACGTGAGTACAATGTCCGAGCAAAACGTGGGTACTCTGAACACTAGGTGATGATGTAACGTGATGTTCAGAAGTATTAGTACCTCTGCCAACCCCTTCGGGAATATACGACTTGAACGCTTGAGTCTTGAGTAATCAATTAATCATCAAATGACTATTCTAACAACCTAGTTTATATGCATAAATACATACGTATACTTATGTCTTTAGTTCCCGTTGATCCCTTTTAAATTTAGTCCTCATTGTTAGCAGAGACTATTAATCGCGTCTTTGTACAATCCTTTCAAACTTCTCGGACTTTGTCTACAATCAATCAATATTTTCATACACTACTCTGGATGCCTGCCTGTCTGGTTTTATCTAAATGAGTTCTTTGCGGTTCTCTTTTACTATTATTTTTCCCTTTCACCAGCTTGTCTATCCTCTCTAAGTGCCCGAACCATATAATATTCAGATAACTTACATGAAACCCAAAAATGGCTATCATTCTCCTTAATTTAAATACCAACATCAGTCTTGCATCAAAAATATATATATATATATATATAAACTATATCTATATCACTATATATATATATATATATAAATATAAATATATATATATATATACATATATAATACATCAAGCCTATGTCCTAACCGGTTGGCTATAAAAAGGTAATATTGCTTATATGGCAGAAGTACTAATACTTCTGAAAATCACATGAAATTTTTCATCTGGTGTTCAGAGTAGGTACCCATGTTTTGCTTGGACAGTGTACTCATGTGATAGGGGGCAGGCTTACTCAGCCATGTAGGTTCCCTTACGATGTTTTCCCGTACCGTTGACAACCATGATAAATTAACCACACTTTGAAATGACTTGACATGACTTTTGAAAAGATGATATTGGTGTAGGCCCGACCCGGGATTTGAACTGAACTCTCATCGTCTGCACGATAAGCGATAATCTACCTACTGAGCCATTATGGTTGCCCATACTTTTCTAAGTTCATTTTCTAATTTTACAATAACGATAAGCGTAAATAAGATGTTATCTATAACAATTTTATTGTCAACTTAAAAAACACCGACGACTGTAATAAAAAATAATGCTATTATTATCTCACTCTATTCGATGATAATTAAATAAATAATATATATATATATATATATATATATATATATATATATATTTATGGGATACTAAATCAACGATATATTTAATATTACATTATACACATATTAATAACACCCAAGGCTAAGAAACAATCGTTTACACATCATCACAAAAATGTTGCTCTCGGCGGAGATCGAACCCGCAACCTCCGGACCGTGAAAACAGTCACATATCTACTCGGCTACGGGTGAACGGGTGTCGTCAAAATGATGATGATTATGACTTATGTATTAAAAAAACTAGGGATCCTGGCATCCGCTTGATTCCTCTTTTACCTCACATTAATTCATCTTCTTTAACCAGATTCATGCCCTTATATAATTTTAAAATGCATACATACATATACTCACGGCTATTATTACCTAGGGTAGCCAGAGCTTCAGAATAAGAAATTTCTTAGTCTCTTTTTTAAGTTGAGTGGGGAAATATTAGTGAAATGAAGGCTTTTGGTGATGGGTCTCCAACTGCATCGCCCAACAACTACTTTAAAAGCCCCAAAACCCTTAGTCGCCTCTTACGAACGAGTAGAATTGGGGTAGAGCTGTTCTAAGCCGACAGACACTACACAGCAATTTACTTTTTTATATTGAAATAGTTTTAACAACTTTTGATAAATACTCCACACACATGATTACGAACAAAAAGTATAGGTCCGAAACAGGACTAGAACCCATATTTATACTTAGTATTTATACTCTTTACACTCAGTTACCAAGGTTATTACTAAACTAGTGGATCGTCCCAGCTTCGCACGGGTAGCGTTGTTTTTTTTTAATATCTGAGGTTTCTTTCTTCAGTCACTGCTCAAGCATTGTGAAATTCAGCGCAATGTTTTCAATTTATTAAATTTATAGCACTCCCTAAACAGTGTAGTTTGGTGATTTTGAATGCGCTTTAATGAACGGTTCAGTATTTCCGTTTAATAGCAAATTTTGGAATAAAACGCTATGAAGTATTTATAACAATCTAAAAAAAAAACATTACGTGATGTAAGATGCAACTACTGGCGCCATCCAGTATGTTATATGTAAATTAGTAAAGATTTGGTTTTGGTCACGGGCGCGATGGCTTATTTTATGTATAATTTCGGTGTTTCTCTATCGATTTCTATGATTCTTTTTTTATTAAATAGGTAATAATGTTACCTTTTTTAAATTAGAGATGAATGAGAGGTTTACAAACGTAAGAGTAAACAAATATAATCAGAATGTTCCGAACTGCAAAGCTATCAGGAATTACACGTGTTATTGTGAGTCAACCGTAAAAGATAGACATAAACTTTTTAGGATTTTTTTTTAGATAATTTTATGAAGAATATTTCCGTGATACATGATTTCTATGTAAGTTTCACCATTAAGGCTGCACACGCGACGGAAGCTTAAAAAATGGAGAAACTTCTCCCGTTTTCCCAAAATTTCCCAAAATTCCCCTTCACTACTCTGCTGGAAAGTATACAAAAACCTGCCCAGGAGTATGAAGAATAATTGTACCAAGTTTCGTTAAAATCCGTCGAGTAGTTTTTGTTTCCATAAGGAACATACAAACCGACAGACAGACAGACAGACAGACAGACAGACAGACAGACAGACAGACAGACAAAAATTTTACTGATTGCATTTTTGGCATCAGTATCGATCCCTAATCACCCCCTGATAGTTATTTTGAAAATATATTTCATGTACAGAATTGACCTCTCTACAGATTTATTATAAGTATAGATAAGTATCGACCTTGACATTTGTGAAGTTATGAAGAAAATCTTGTTATTTTTAAATGATGTTTCAGAAACGACACAGACGGACTTTATTGTACAATCGCGTGATATTACGACATTGTCTGGCAAATTGATCTGCTAGAACCTGAGTAGGAGGCTTTATTTATTGGCAAAGTCAATTCCTTTCATTTGTTGGAAATACTGGAAAAAGAGAGAAATATAGAAAGCATTTTCAGCATTCTTAAAAAGTCGGCAAAGGTGTTTTTTGGGACCTGTGACCTACGTTTCGCTTAAGCGAAAGTAATTATTATCATAAGGCATATCAGAAATTTTATAAAGTAAGATTATATTAGTACATACATACATACATACATATACTCACGGCTATTAATCCCTTAACGGGGTAGCCAGAGCTTTGGAATGAGGAATTCCTCAGCCACCTTTAGAAGTTGATTGGGGAAAAGATGGCAATAATAAACGTTTTTGGTGACGTGTCTCCAACCACATCGCCCAAAAATTATTTAAAAAGCCCCTATACCCTTAGTCGCCTCTTACGATCACCCACGGGTAGAAATGGGGTAGTGTTATTCTAAACCGACACTACACGGCACAGCCGACACTACACGGCACTACCAAGATTATTAGTCTCAGTCTATAATAGCATCAATCCATTATTAGGGCTACTGGGGCTATTTTATTTATTTAAACACTTTATTGACACTGTAGCTCAATAGGCAGAGCGACGGGAGCGTATACCCGACGTCGCGGGTTGGATCCCCGCCGATGCCGAAATTTTTCTTTCCTTCATTTATTAGTCACTTTATTGCATACAAAAACACAACACAAACAGTATTTTACCAAATAGTTACAGTCAATGTACACAAAGGCGGACTTATCGCTATTTAAGTGATTTCTGGGCGATGCTGTTGGAGAGCCATCACCAACATCCTTTATTTTACAATTTCTCTCCTACTCAATTTTCAAAATATTTTGCGATGTTCTAAATCTATGACTCCAGAGCTACGCTTTTTGGAGTTTTTGCTGTGGGTACATGTAATGTGTGTAAAACATCTAGTAACATTTGCAGGCGTATTTAAGTGTATTCAGTGCCGAACTCAATATTTCACTGCAGTGACAAAATGATAGTTTAAATCGTAAACAACAGAGTTATCGCGCTATAAATTTCATCTGTCGACATAAACGTTTTAGGGTGGCCATAGCTTTTGGTTTAACCAAGAATGAAATTTCATGATATTATTGTGCGAATTTACTTAGAAAAGAACTTAATTTTACAATATTTCATGATTGTGTATGAGAAGATAACAACAAAGATAGCTCAGTGGTCAGAACTTGTGCTTATCATGCAGAGAGGCGTATGGGTTCGATCCCCGAGTTTGGATTCACGATTATATATCCCAAAAAGGAAAAAGGGTAAGCTGGAAATTTAACCCTTTATAAGGCAAGGTATGATCAAAAATTCATTGTATTTCAGTTTTATTTGAAGCTAGGTAAGGCTGAAATTATGGTGGTCGCTATATGCCCTCTATCTTATTAAGGGTTAAATATTCGTCAGCCACTTTTGGAGGCAGAGTGAATAACAGATTGTAGACTAAAGGGCGTTTAGCCTCAATACCTACGATAAAAGCGTTAGAGCTGTTTTAAGCCGACGCTACAGGGCTAACACATTAAAAATGACAGAAACATTTTGTAAATTAACGTATAAATTGCTACAAATTTTATGTTTAATACCTGTGTCTTAATGTAAGTAAATGTAAGTTAAATTAAAAATCCAGAAAATAATAAAAAATAAACTATTCATAAAATGAAAATTAAAATGCGATTGGAACTTCCACAATATTTTCTCCAACTTAAGATATGGAGATTGATCTGTGCAATACTTATTCTTGGACTAGAAATCAGTATTACAGCTCACCAAATTTAGATTACCGATGTGCTAGATAGGTACCTGTGTATTATGTCGCTTATAATAATATTTTTATTTGGAAATGATAATCATGGTCATCCTAAATCCATTGTAATATATGAACACTTTAAACATGAGAATAGAACTACTTTTTCTTGATTTTAAAGTGGAGAGTTTTATTTAATAAGTATTTAGAATGTAACTTGTTAAATGTATACATGTTAAACGTATTTTTTTATTTTTTAACTTTCTTTAGTTTTATTGAATGTTTTTTTTTTCGAGATGAAAACCTCATGTGGGGATTATAACTAATAAATAAAAGATGAATAAAGGAAAGAAAAATTTCGACACCGGCGGGGTTCGAACCCTCGACCTCGGGTATACGCCCCCGTGGCTCTGCCAATTGAGCTACAGTGTCAATGGCTTCCTGTGCGAAATTCTTCTATCCTTTGTTTGTTTTTCACTTTTTAATTAGTGTTTGCGTTCTCTACCTCCGAATTTTTACAAACTCGGAAGGCCACTTAATTTGGTTTAACTTCTTTAGCTGTAATGTAGAAGATATTTTTTTCATAATTTTCACTTACACAAAATGGTGCTCTAGAAATGATTTGTTGACGCATTAGATGAATTAGATACCATATCGATAATTACACACTGTGAGAAATTTTGGGTAAATTATACTATTGCGCTATTGCGTCATTATTTTATCCAGGCAAAAATGTATACAATTAACATTAGTTGATAAAATCACGTTATGTTCAGAACTATTAGTACCTCTACCAATCATACATAAGCACATACATATACTCACGGCTATAAATTTCAAAAATGGAGTTTATAAAGAAATTGAGTGGAGAAAGAAAATTTAAAAGAAGATTGTTGTGGATAGACCTTCAACCGCCCAGCGCACAGTTAATTTTAAAGACACAATCGTCTCTATCAATACCCGCGGAAAAAAGGGTCAGTGCCCTTCTAAGCAGACACTACTAAGAACTCTATCAATATTTTGAGAATATACGTCTTAACCAATGCTTTACAAGTAATATAGTAAACCAAATCGCTCATTTTTATTCAATACTTCAAATCGCTTAATATGTATCTTATACATTTGGCACTACGGAGGAAAGAAAATTATTTTCACAAGTTCTTTTAATTTTATTTGCACATATAAACCAGATTTTTTAAGTGTGCAGAATTGAAAGTTATTTTATAAAAATGACAAAATGGCGATAAAGTCTCTGCTAATCGCAATGGAAACTAAAGGCGGTCGTATATGTCTGTAACTATATTACTTTGACTTAATGCCTTATATTACAAGATATTTCAAAACATGAATTTACTAAACCATAACGTCCATGAAAGAAATCAATAAATAATTCATATGCTTGTTCAGATATAAATCCATATGTCCACACCATTAAGTAATTTACAGTAAAATAAAGTTACTTAACCTGATGAAAGACTTTAAGAAACATTAGCCGTAACCAACGAGCTGAGCAATCTTTTTCAGCCACGTCTCACCCAAGGTCATTGTTTGGACTGTTTTTTACAAAAACAACGAGGTTATAAAAGGCAGAGTAAAACGTGACGTTGTATATCATGATGTTTTTATATATTTTATTATTGTAAGAAAATCTTCGAATGGTTTTCTAAATAAACCGACTGCTATATAAATTTTAAAATGGAAGACATAGTGAATAAACAGGTTGTTAAACAGTCTAGACTCATAAACCAATCGTATCCATTATAAGTACAAACTTTCAAAATTTATGCGACTTGCTTGCTATATTATTATTTTGTTTTATTCATATATTATATTCTTGTTAATAATTATATATTATTTATACTTAAACAAAGACAATGATGTGCAAAATAATAAGCAACTTTTTTCCAACTGATTAGGTGGTAGGCTGACGAATGAGGGCGACGAAATACTTGAGGAGATCTTTGCGAGAAGCCTAACTAAGACTATTAATTACTGATGATGATGATGAAAGAGCTATACTGCCCAGTACGCCTCACTGTGTATTAATTTATAATTGATATTTATATGAAAAATTCTATACAACCGCGATGTAGGATATGATAGAAACGCCACTAGTGTGTGAGTGAGTCCACCGTTGTGTGCCCGTGGCTAGATATACCTACAGTCATGCTAAATACACATAAGAACAAATCATAGCAAGAGTTTTTGTCTGTGTGATATATTTGGAAGTAATAAAAAACCGGCTAAATGCAAGTTGACTCACGAACTAACCACCGCATTTCCTATAACTCACAAAACTACAAATAAAACTGACACAAAAAAAAATCAAAAGCACCCTTAAAATGTATTTTAATTTGAATTTTACATTTTTTGCTGTAGCGGCATTATAAATATAACATCCTTAAAAACTCCTGATGACTAACTATATATCATGAATGAGATAAAGTCTAGTGGTAAACGGACGGAAAAACGGATAAGCATCAGTGTCGGTAACAGTCCTGTTTCACATATCGAGAGATTGAAAAATCTGCAATTATGTGTCAGAAAACTAAACAGCAGACAATTACTGTGCAAGTATGTTAAAGGTCTATAATAAGGATTGACCATCTAGACTAGACTCCCTAGCCTCTAAGCCCATAAAAGTCACGAAATCTACCATTTATACTCTACTCGTTGACTTCTAAAGCCCGACCCAAAGATTCTTAAACGACTTAGTTCAGTGAAATATGATGTTCGGTACAATAAAATTGCGAAACGAATAACTTACATAACCGTGAAACTTGAGAAATTACTACTGAATCTGTCAGAACCGAATACAACACGCACTTTGATGGAAATGCTAACTTTAGGTAAGCTTTTTACGACTATTTTATGTGTGTGTTAACTTCTAAATCGTTCCATGTGTGTTTTATAGTTCCGGACCCGAAAAGATGAAATTAAATGTGTGTTTTTCCTGACCTGAACTGGGATCCTACAGAATAATATAAGTACCGCTTGATGTGCCCAACGGAACATACATTATTGATCTATATATACTTTTAAAATCTGTTTTAAACATTGTTTAATTTACTAAAGTAGTTAAATATATTTTTCCATAGTTCAGTAATAGTATGTAGTGTCGGCTTAGAATAGCACTATTCCGTTACTCACGGGAGATATTCAGCGAAGTTTTTGGTGCGTTTTAACATATTCAAAATTTATAACGTACAATCTTTTTTTTACCGGCTTTTCGCTTTTTTGGATTCCTGTTTCGTGAGAGCATGGGTATAGGATAGTATTGTATTAAAAGTTAGTAAACTAATATAAGTGACAAAGCTTCATCGTACCCCAGTAAATGTAAATAGTTGAATATTTAGAGCAGTAAGAATAAAAGGGAACTTATGAAAAGATATTAATTTGTGTTATTAATGCTGGGACGGGGAAAAAAGTAGATGACGAGAAGTGACCGCTGAACTTTACTGGTCTTCAAGCCTTTAAATGCAATGTAGTAATTTAGTAATGTTGGCGATTGAGATACAATAAGAAATAGTGTATAGTGATAAGTGTATTGCAGTGTAGTTAATACTGTAAAAAAAAGAATGTTAAGATGGTTTAGGACTATAGAAAGGATGCATGAAACTAAACTTGTAAGAGGGATGTAATGGGACAATCTGGAAGGCAAGAGAAAGGGAGAAGAGAACGATTTCGAATAATGTATTTAGATCAAATAAAGAATCCGATAAAGAAATGTAAGTAACAATCAAGATAGCTCAGTGGTTAGAACATGAGCTTGACATGCAGAGAGGCGTCGGTTCGATCCCCTGAGTCTTCTCTAAAGTCATATGTGCGGTTATTATAATTATGTCTTGGTTGTTAATGGTGAAGGAAACCCATATGAATTTGTTGTACTTTGTAATGTGACAGTGTATTCGTACAATTTGGCGATAGGGATCACGTAGGTACACTATCCAAGCAAAACGTGGGTATTCCAGGTGACAATATCACGTAATTTTCAACAGTTTTATATACGCAACGTGAATTTTTGAATTTTGCTGTGTAGTGTCGGCTTAAAATAGCACTACCCCATTTCTTCCGGTGGGTGTACGTAAGAGGTGACTAACGGTATTGGGGCTTTTTAAGGGATTTTTGGGTGATGCGATTGGAGACCAATTATCAACAACCTTTATTTTACCATCTTTTCCCCACGCAACTTCCAAAAGTGGCTGAGGAATTTCTAATTCCTTAGCTCTGGCTACTTCTTCTAGGGATTTATAGCCGTGAGTATATGTATGTATGTATGTAATTTTTGAGTTGAGTTTGAATTAAAAAAGCAGTTCTAATATTGAAAACCAAAAACAATATATGAAAAAAAATTCAATTTTGTATTTAGCTCGAGAGTTTGGCCAGAATTGTACAAAGTGGCAGTTGATCGTCCTACCACAGTAGGAAGTAATGGCGTGAGTATTTTCATATTTTTATACATATTTATGCTAATATATAATAATATATTCTCTTAAAACATAAAAAAGTGCACTTAAGTTTAATAACCTAGACTACAATAATAACTCCTTAGATATCCATAAAATTGCTAGTCTCTTCTCAACTGAATAAGCATTTTCTGAAATTGAAGTGTTATTTTAATAAATATTAGATCTTATCTCGGAAATGAAAGACTAATCCATGCCTTATCTGAGTTGAGATGAAACTTATTTTCAAACGATGAAATTGAAAGTCAATAAGTATAACTCAATGTTAAGTATAAATATTAGTATGTAAATTGCAGAAATTTCTCTGTTTTATAGTTTTGGTGCACGTCTCTATCACACTTAGAGTATTTATATTTTTTGTCGTGATATAAAATAAGATAAGATATACGTTTTTTTTCCAAGTGGACATTGAGTGTGAGCTGAATAGATGACAATATATGGGACATAGGGAATTATAAAACAATGAGAGATGTTTGTAAGGATTGTACAAGTTGTAGTGAAGAAGCCCTGTTTCCCTTCCTGAAACGGAATTTATGATGCATGTGCCTAGATAATTAAAGTTTTTTTTGGCTATTCCCAGTAGTCTTACTAAATAGTCTTACCAGTAGAACTAATGGGTTTTTTTCCTAATAGTCTTACCGAAAGTAAGAGATTTTTCCCATTTAGTCTTACTGAACATATTGTTTTAAAACATAGGCCTCGTAACTATAAGACATAGACAGGACCTTATTAGGAAATATACTATTGTTTTTATATTTATACCTACACTTGTTTCTAATATTCAGTTTATTGATTTATTAAAGCAAATGTTCATTTTTGGGCACGATTTTTTCTATATATTTTGATAAATGAGATTAAGGTTTTTATGGAAATTCGAACAAAAGGAGCTAAAAATGTGCGTAAATTTAACTTTCAACTTTGAATTACTAGGAGCGCTGCGTTCTTCCGAGCGTATAAATAACAAGTTGTTTTATGTATACGTCATTTAATGCGAAGATCCATACAAGTCTGGCTGCCTCTATGTCCGGTGGTCGACGTGACATTTTTGATGAATCAGGTTATTAAGACAGTTGTTACAGTTTAAATAGCTCTCCCACAAGGTGAACCGAAGACTTGGTCAGAATTGCGGGATGCCGATGAATGAAGGCAGCTCAGAATCGGCCGTTGTGGAGATCTTAGGGGGCAGCCTATGTCCACATGTGTACGTCTATTGGCTAATGATGATAGAACGTTAAAGTGGATATTTGTTCACGGAATTGCCAATACCCAATAGTTTTGATAGGTTGGGAAGACTACTGGGAATTATTTTCCCAATAGTTTAACCAGTAAGTCTATTGGGACAAAAATTCCCAATAGTTCTACTGGTAGGACTATCGAGTAAGACTACTGGGAATAGCTGCCATTATTACGCATAGCACATTAAAACGAATTCGTGTTATAGAAATTCGTTTTTGAGAAATACATACATATACTCACGGCTAGAAATCCCTAGAAGGGATAGCCAGAGCTAAGGAATTAGAAATTCCTCAGCCACTTTTGGAAAGTTGAGTGGGGAGTTGGTGATAGGTCTCCAAGCGCATCGCCAAAAATTCCCTTAAAAGCCCCAATACCGTTAGTCGTCTCTTACGCACACCCACCGGAAAAATGGGGTAGTGCTATTCTAAACGGAAATACACAATGGGCATTATCACTTATAGCGGTACGAGTAGGTACTTCAGTACTACAGAAACTTTCAAAAAGCCCCAATACCTTTAGCCGCCTCTTACGTAAACCCACGGGAAGAAATGGGGTTGTGCTATTCTCAGCCAACACTACACAGCTATTACATTGAATAAACGCTTTTTAACGCTTTATGCTAACCAATAATGATTTAAAACATTCATAAATATAAATTATTTATTAATGAGTAAGTATGTTTAGGCAAGATTTCAGTGTGTAATGTTGGGTTAAAATAGAACTACCCAATATCTTACCGTGGGCGTTTGTAAGAGGCTTCTTAGGTTATTAGGGCTTTTTAAGTGATTTTTGGGCGTCCTACCACCAAAAAAATTACTTTATAGACTTTACCCCACCCAACTTCTAACTTCTTAGGCGGGGTCCGAAGTGAGAAAATAAAAGAGCATGTATGAGAAGAATAATTAATGTAAGGGAAGCAAGAGAGATTTGTCAAGGTCGTACTAAGTGGCGATCGATAGTCTCTGCCTACCCCAATGGGAATTATGGGCGTGAGTATAACTAAGTAAGTAAATAACTTAACAAAGGATTTATACGTATTATGTATGAATGTATTTTTCAGTCTAGAGTCGGGTCACCATAGCAGTCACCCATTTCTTTCCGCGGATGTTGTTAGAGGCGACTTAGTGTTTTGGGGCTTTTAAGTGATTTTAGTACCTATGACTACTTAAACGCATTTTTTATGAATAGTGTATTATTTTTGTGATATAATAGAAAAAAATACATTTATTGCTGCACATATGACAAAGGTTAGTTACAAACACAATTCGTATTTTAAGAAAAAAAATAAGTACGAAATAATGCAAATAATGCATAATACAATGCCAACATAACGTTAGAATCTTCTTCAAAGTTTTTATTTTATAATGCTTAGTTTAGACAACAGAGTAACAAAAGTTAAAATGTTAGTATTGATTTATAGTTAGAATGTTTTTATATAAAAAGGGTAGTCACCGTCTAGTGTCGGCTTAGAATAACACTACCCCATTTCTACCCATAGGTGATCGTAAGAGGCGACTAAGGGTATAAAGGCTTTTTAAGTGATTTTTGGGCGACGTGGTTGGAGGTACCAAAAACATTTATTATTACCATCTTTTCCCTAATCAACTTCCAAAAGTGGCTGAGGAATTTCTCATTCCAAAGGTCTGGCTACCCCGTTAAGGGATTTATAGCCGTGAGTATATGTATGTATGTATGTAAATGAGATACCAAAAAAGCCTAACCTAACCTAACCAAAACTGATTTGGAATCCAAATATACCAATCAAAGATTTAATGTTCATTTAGTAATTTTGGTGTTTATTTATGAGAAGTTTGCGGTTTCATAAATTATTTCCCTTATATAAATCTGTGTCACAAACTGGAACTCTTGATGCATATTCAGTGCCAATCGAATGCCGTTTCCACAAAACCGCAAGCCTGTGCGGAATACAAATATTATAACTTTCTGAGCTTTAACTGAGAAACCATTAAAATCTGAGATGACCTCATTAAAATTGAAGAAGTTTATAAATTTTCTTGAATAAATTTAAAATAAAGGCGCACCTTTTACCGAGAGAGAAAATACACAGGGAGCAAATACCGATAAAAAGCAAGCTGAATTTAAGAAAAAATGTAAGCCTAAGCAAACCGATCTCACCTTCCAAAGGTTGTCTGGAAGTGATCGCTTTTAGCGATAAGACCGCCAATTGTTTCATCATATTATTACTTTTGTAAATTTCTGTTTGATGTGCAATAAAGGGTTATTCTATTCTATTCTATTCTATACTATTCTAAACAAATAAGTGAGATTTATTTCCGCCTTACATCCTAAAGTGTAGCTTATAGGTGTATACTGTAATGGCTTAGAATAGCACTATTCCGTTTCTTCGTATTGGGGCTTTCAAACGGATTTTTTGGCGACGCGGTTGCGGGAAGGGGCCCGCACTTTTTATTACAAACTCTTCCTCACCGAACTGTCAAAGAGGCTGAGGAATTTCTTATTCCAAAGCTCTGGCTACCCCTGTTTGGGGTATATAGCCGTGAGAACATGAATGTATTTTTTATCCTAAAATCCATTGCAGACGTACTAATTTTTCGGAAAGTCTCTTCTTTTTGTGATAAGACCGCTAATTGTACCTTTTCTATTGTACTGATATTTTGTATATACTATATTTCTTTTTCTATTTTCGTGTGAATACGAATTGATTTAACTAATACATGGCTAGGTACATGGTTAGGTAGGCAGTTTCGAAAAAGGAAAGAGTCTAAGTCATTCTTTTTTAAGTTAAATCTCAGCTCAGTTTATTTTGAAATATAAAGTTTTTATTCTACAAAGTCGCCTCAATGTCGTTAAAAAATAAATTAAGATTGGAAACGAAATGCAAATAAAGTTATAAAATGTTTGAAATTTGTTTTCAAATGTGGATAAGACAAATTTTTACCCTTAAAAGAACCCTTTTAGAGTTTTATATATTTTATTTTAAGTTGTACATTCTCAGTCTACGATTATCAATACTCCATCATCCCTTGTTTTTTACCCTAAGGTTAAGAAATTTTTTTAACTATCGAATTGTAGCAGATTATATATCAATCCGTGTAGTGTCCGCTTAGAATAACACTACCCCATTTCTACCCCTGGGTGATTGTAAGAGGCGACTAAGGGTATAGGGGCTTATTAAGTGATTTTTGGACGATGTGGTTGGAGACCCGTCACCAAAAACATTTATTATTACCATCTTTTCCCCAATCAACTTCCAAAAGTGGCTGAGGAATTTTTCATTCCAAAGCTCTGTCTACCCCGTTAAGGGATTAATAGCCGTGAGTATATGTATGTATTTATATATCAATCAAAAGCAAAAGTTTTACCACAAGCGAGGCTAAACTAGGTATTGTGTTAGTACGAGTAATAGCTGTTTTGTTTGCATATTTATTGTTGGTTGTGTCTAGTCAGCTATTAAACCGTACGTAATTTAGAGAAAAAATATGGATCTGGAGGCCTAGCACGAACGACATTTTATCGTCGCGATATCAGTTAGAATGAGATGTCAGTATACGATACTAAGTAAGTGAGTCAGAGATGGCTGTTTTATATATACTAAGCGATATCTACTATCGCTTGTACTAGCTATGCTGGGAGCATAATTTAAATCTTTATACAAATAAAACGAATAAATATGTGATTCAGGCATCACGAAAACTTTAATTCAATAATGTGAGAGTAAGTGAAAATATTTATTAAAATATTTAATTCGCGTATTCAATACTTAATAACGTATTGCATTTATAAATAAACGGTTAGAATGACTATTGAATTGAATATGGGCCGTGTAGTGTCGGCTTAGAATAACACTACTCTATTTTTACCCGTGGGTGATCGTAAGAGGCGACTAAGGGTATAAGGGCTTTTTAAGTGATTTTTGGGCGATGCGGTTGGAGACCCGTCACCAAAAACATTTATTCTTACCATACCATCTTTTTCCCAATCAACTTCCAAAATTGGCTGAGGAATTTCTCATTCTAAAGCTCTGGCTACCCCGTTAAGGGATATTTAGCCGTGAGTATATGTATGTATATATGTAATGACTATTACTTATGCATTGTAAATCAGCAATTGACCAAAATACAAATATAATTCAGTTAATTCTGTTTGTCCCAGTTAGGGAATACATGCGATTAATTTATCATGGGTGTTAACAGTTATGGAAAACATCCAAAGGAAACACTCATGGAAAAGTCGTAATAAATCATGCGATTTTCCCCTATCACATGAGTTTTTTTTTCAAGAACAACGTGGATACTCTGAACATCAGGTGACAACAATGTCACGTGATGTTTAGAACTATTAGTACATCTGCTACCTTTCTGGGAATGTACGGCGTTCTTTCTTTGAGTTTTAGATATTTGTTTTACCACCATTAATTTTATTTATTTATTTTATTTTATTTTCTTCGGAAAACTTACAGCCTAATATCTTAATAGCTAAAACAAAATATATAACTTAATGCCAATAACAAGTTTTCACAAATTACTATCTATTCACTAATTAATAATAATATACTATCTATTCATTAATTAATATTTTTCACTAATTTTACTCTGAGTTTAATCAATTACAGTCAAATGGCCATTGAGAAAGTGTCAAAAAGGTAGGCGTCAGAAAGGTAGAAATATAAAGATGAAAAAGGTATAAACACCAATATTTTGTTCAGATCATAAGTCCTTCATCATTGTACAATCATTTCCCTATTCAACTTCGGAAACTGGCTGAAGTATTTGTTATTCTGAAGCTCTGGCTAACCCTGTTTGGGGCTTATAGTGGCATATATAGTTTGTATGTATGTACCATATATATAATCCTACATACAAACATACATATACTCACGGCTATAAATCCCATGAAGGGGTAGCCAGAGCTAGGAATTTAGAAATTAGTACTACTAGGAAAAAATTGTGAAATAAAGGTTTTTGGAGATGGGTCTCCAACCGCATCGCCAAGTCCCTTAAAGCCCCAAAACCGTAAGTCGCCCCTTACGTACACCCACTGGAAGAAATGGGGTAGTGCTATTCTAAGCCGGCACTACACAGCAAACCTATATAATCCTAACATTTAATAAAGCAACCGTGATAGCTCAGTTGGTAGAACACCGCTTATATATCGTACAGACGATGAGGGTTCGAATCTCGGGTTGGACCTACAACAATTTGTCTTTTCTAAAGTCACATGTGTGATTATGTTATCATGGTTACTAACGGTAAGGGAGGAAACCTACATGGCTAAGTTGTACTTAGTCATGTGACAGCTTATTCGTACAAACCGGCGATCGGCGTGCCCCCTATCACGTGATTACACTGTCCAAGCAAACCGTGGGTATCAGGTGACAATGTTACGTGATTTTCAGAAGTATTCGTACCTCTGCCAACTTCTTCGAGGATATACGGCCTGAACGTTTAGTTGTAGTTTGATGTTAGTGCTGTTAATGACCATTAAGGTTTTTTTTTGAAAAACAAAATTCTTTGTAAATATAACTTATCATGTTTCATTGATTAACAAAAATGAATATTCTCTAATACCTAGAATCCTAGTTGAACGAACCCAAACTCAATTACAACAGTATAGAAAAACCGTGAATAAGAGTAATTCTTTTCAGCGCCTATTTTCTTCGGCTGATTATATCAATGAGTAATGGACTGCCCCTGGGATTCGTAAAAGTGGATGTGGAATTTCAACATTCATAATTCTGATGAAATATGATTAATAACGTTCTAATCTTTCGCACAACGAATCTGAAATTACCATAGTTTTATTTTGATAAAGTGTGCCTTGTCGTTTCAGGGTAGTATTACGCTGTCGCTTATAATTATTAATATTATAATACTTACAGTGTCAATGTTTGTTGTTTTGTATCGGCTTAGAATACGACTACCCCATTTCTTACCATGGGTGATAACGTAAGAGGCGGCTAAGGTAACGGGGCTTTTTAGATGATTTTTGGGCGATGGAGACCGATAACATTTATTTTCTTTTCCCCTTTTTACTAATTTTGGAGCTCTGGCTACCTTGTATGTTAATAATAGTAAAAGAACAATTAGAGATAACACAAGGGCAAATACACATAACAAAAGTCAATCAGTTAGATTATAAGACATTTTTGAAAAGCATGTTTAAAAAGATTGATGAATGTAACTGAAACTCAAGAGGTTCAAAGGACTAAATGGCGATCGATATTCTCCGCCTTATCAAAAAAAACTTAAAATTGATTTAATAGTATTTATTATTTGAGATGATTAGGATATTAGCAGAGATAAAAAATATCATAACATATTCAGGTGCAAACTTTGGTTTACATTAACTTATTGCTCTGCTAACTCAAATAGGAACTACTAGCGAACAATTCGGTATGCAAAGTTTTACAAAAGTGGTGCTGATTGCGAAACCATTTCGAGATATTATGTTTTTAAACAATATTTTCTTGAAATTAAATCAAACAAAGCTAAGATGACCATTATTTTGTCAAAAAACTGCAACAGTATTTGACCTTCAGTGTCATTTCAAAGACATTTGTTTTTGCAGTTCATTAATAAAATGTCGAAAATCATAGGTTTCTGTAGTATATTATCGTAATAATTTCATTTGAGATCACAAAATCGTGAAACGTAATACAATAAGCAACATTTTTATTAAACATTTCGCTTTATTTGCATGTCGCTACGTGATATTTTCAATCGATGACGTCATTAAGTACAAAAGTTGAACAATCTTTAAAAAATCATAACTTTACAATTACTCATTTTAAGTGAAAAATATTCAAATTAGTTTTTTATTTTCGTGTTTGCCATATTAAATTCCTAATACTTCTCAAGATCTCGGTTGCTTTTATAACAGTTAAGTCAAAATAAACGTATAGAATGTTTTCCTTGTTTTTTTGTTTTTACCTATATCAAAAAGGCAGTTAGTTATCTGAAGTATGAAGAATGAAAGAGCATGTATGAAAAGATTCATGGGTGTGAACAAAGCTCAAAAGGTTTGCCAGGATCATACAGAGTGGCGATCGATAGTCTCTGCCTATCATACTGGGAACTAACGGCTTAAGTATATGTATATATGTAAGTAGCAAATAATCAAGTGCAAAAGATGTTATTAAAGGAAAGAAAAATTTCGACACTGGCGGGGTTCGAACCCCGCCAGTGTCGAAATTTTTCTTTCCTTTAATAACATCTTTTATTTATGAGTAATAATCCCCACATGAGGAATTCATGTCAAAAAACATTAAATAATCAAGTGCAACATTGAATAAAATAAATTGAACAGAATATGTAGTAGTATTGTAATTTTATCTATCAGTGAAAAAAAAGAAAAGGTTATACATTGCCCACAATTATATTACTTACAAATCAGAATAAAAAAAATAGGTAATTAACATACAATTTCTTCTAAATATATGTATATGACTAAACAGTCATCATTTCTTAAACGTTAGAGTCAGCGCAAAATAAACTTATTTCAATTAAAAACCGTTTCCTCCCCGATAGCCATATTATAAGTAAGCCGAAGATTGAAAAAACTTTTATAATTCATGTACGTATTTAAAAACTAAACTATCTCATTAACAGTAAATACGTCATGGCTCAAATGGTTTTTAGTAATATAATGTTAAATCTATAGAAAGAACACAACCCCTTATCTAAAGCAGTTGGATAACTACTACCTTTCTAAAATAATAGGTTATTAATAATCCTACAAGTAGTTGTGCTTTTATTATAATCAAATCTCATTATTATACACTCTCAGACCAACTTAGAATTAATATGAGAACAAGCCGATATACACCTTGGTAGAATACCGCATACGTAGAGCCTACATAGGCAATGTAAGCTACCGCCGTTATATCCTTACAGCCTGAAAACTGAAATCTTCTTTTCAGTCCGCGTTACATCGCCGTTACGAGCGGTCGAGTTTCGTTACTCAGTATTACGTGGCGTGAGCTTACGATATATATTGACGAGCTTTCGAGTGAAAGTTTCGGATTTGTTGCTGAATAATGTGATATCGATTTAGTTGTTTTTAATCCGAGTTATTGTGTGATTTCAGAAAAAATGTTCAATGTAAGTAAAATTTTAGTTTTTTCATTAATTATACGTTTTAGTTTTAGTTGGCAAAAACCAACCTGGATATTTTAAGTAACAGTTAAACACTAATTTATATTTTAATATAAAAATATATCACCTCGTTTGTAATTGATAAATTATATCAGAAACAGTAACATACATTTATTCATATACTCACGGCTATAAATACCTCGAAGAGGTAGCTAGAGGTTCAGAATTTAATAAAACTCAGCCACTTTTGGAAGTAGATTAGGGAAAAGGTTTTAAAATTAAACTTTTTTGACCTTGAAACTTTGACGATAGCCAAAAATCACCGATACACAAACATCCACGGGAAGCATAGGGTAGTGCTATTCTAAACCGACGCTACACAGCTACAAAAATAATAAGTTTAGGAGTATTAATCATTTGGTGGCCTTTGTCACATTCAGAATAATTAAAACTAGTTATAGGCAATTATAGATAATTAACCATTTAATCGTTTCTAGAACTCTCTGGTAATTAGAAGAAAATACTGTCGCTTTTTTATTACATCATTTAGGATTTAAATATTAAGTTCATTCAAGTTTATATATACTTATTACAGGAACTCACGTCAATAGTAATTAAAAATATTTGAAAATAAGTAGAAAAATATATAACGAATTATTTGAATATTATAACAAAACTGCAATGAATGCTCATCTGTGCAGCGAATAAATGTCTCTCTTTCTCTTTCTTTCTCTTTCTTTCCCAATGTTAAAACAATTTTTCCTCGCATAATGTGTTAGTAATTTAAAGCATCGCCTTAATTACTGCCCTAGGTAGACCTCTCCTTATGAACTCTAAGTATAACTTATTAAGCTAATATGTTATTTTACAGCCTGTAGTTTGCCCGGCAGGCTTTGCTGTTATTTGTAATTAATGGAAGTAGCGTAATTACTGTATTCACTTTCAAATATTAAATAAACAAACAAAAAAAACACCTTTGACAAACACAACGAAAGAGTGATTTTTACCGAAAATAAATTTTGTGTAGTTCAGTCAGCGTAAATAATAGAATAAAAAAAACACATCCTAAAAATGAAATGAAATTGAAATGATATGGGGAGTCTATTTTATTATTTACATACATATACTCACAGCTTTATTTCCTAAAAATTAGTAACCAGAGCTTAAGCACTAGATTTTTCTCAGTTACTTTTGGGGTCGGAATGGGTGAAGACCTTCAAATAAAGGGTTATTGGTGAAAGTAATAGGCTACTAATTTTCAGCTACAGCTTACTCAAATTCACGGCTAAAATCTCCCAAAATAGGAAGCCAAAGTTGTAGTGTTATTCCTTAACCATTTTTGGAAGTCGAGTAAGGAAAAAGCTTTAAAATAAACATTGTAGGCGACAGGTCTCCAACTACATCGCCTCACAATCACTTTAATGGAAAATCAGCAAGCCACTAAATTGTTTGTTAAGACACCCTGGGTAAGAATTACATACATACATACTTTATACGATCCTGGCTAACCTTTCTAGCTTAATTTACGTTTCGGTAAACATAAAATTAAAAAAAAAAACTAGTGAACAAAAGAATTTTTCGGTGTCTTCAATCTTAAACTTAATATATCAAGGAATGGATTTTATCAAGTCTCTGTAGACTTGTTAAAATAGAATTTTGGCACTCATAATTTTGATGAAATATGATTAATTACTTTGCGATTCTTCTCGAGCGAATTGAAGATTTCCTATCATGCCGACATAATAAATTATGTATTATAGAATTTGTTTTTGACTGAATAATTTTGTTTTAGAAATGGTGGTAGTTTAAAATAGAAAAAGTTATGTTGAGATGGTTTGGGCACATAAAGAGGATGGATGAAAAAATTGGTAAAAGGGATCTATAGAGCTAGTATGGATGGTAATGTTAGTAGAGGACGACCACGGAGAACACACCAAATTGAGAGTGTGCTCAAAAAGGCTGGCGTCCGTAGTATGAAGAATAAAAGAGCATGTATGAAAAGATTGATGGATGTAAACGAAGCTAGAGAGGTTTGTCAGGATCGTACGAAGTGGCGATCGATAGTCTCTGCCTACCCCAATGGGAACTAATGGCGTGAGTATATGTATGTATGGTAGTTCAAAATAAGAAGTATATCAGAAATTGTATAAATCGCAAGGAAGCGAGATTACCAAGGGAAGTGAGAGAGTTGTGATAGGACGGTGCCAAGTGGCTATTAATAGTATCTGCCTACTTTTATGCTAATTAATGACGTGAGTTAATTTAAATGTGCATCAGAGTACATAAGTAAGCTGCTCATAAAATATGAATACGTCAGAAACGTTTTCATAAAATATTGGCATACCAAAATCATAGAAATAATAGAACATGTATGATAAGATTAGGAATGTTTGTATAGACAAAACAAAAAAATAATAGGAAAGCGAGAGTCAAGATCATGCAAACTGGCTATAAAAAATAATCTGCCTATATAATTGCAATTGAAAGATTCAACGATTCAAACTTTCACGGCGTATATCCCCGAAGGGGTTGGCAGAGGTACTAATACTTTCAGAAGTATATAGCGTAACATTGTTACCGGGTGTTCAGAGAACCTACCTTAAAGTGAAGTTTTAATCAATGACATATTAAGGGCCAGTTTTTTGATCCGTAGTTAAAAATATAACCATTTGTTACATTGACGTGACATTGACTATAGTTAAATGTCTAACCAGTAGTCAAATCGTAAATCCATTTTGGTTCGATATTTGACATTAGTTACTCTAACCACGGGTCAAAAAATGCATTTGGCTGATATTTAACTAATAGTTACGATTTTTAACAAATGGTTGAGTTAACCACGGATCAAAAAACTGGCCCTAAGTCTTGTTAAAATTGTATGTAAAATCTAGGGAGGGTTACAACGATCAGCGATTACATTTTTACATTCAAAATAGTCTTCTTTGTATTTTTTTCCATCATATCATTATAACAATATCGACCGATTTCTGAATTGAGTATTCCAGCTGAGAACAACTTAAGTATCGTTCTGTTGCATTGAAATCATAACAACTGAATGAGACAAAACGATACTTAAGTCGTTCTCAGCTTGAATACTCAATTCATAAATCGGGCGTATGTGTCTTATATGAATTTCTGCCTCCGTGGTCTCGCGGTTAAGCGCTTGGTTTAAAGTATGGATAGTTCTCGGGTTCGATCCCCGGGAGGGTGGTAACCTTACAAATTTAGTTTGTAAGATTTAACCCAGTTAGGTAGGATATTGCAGGCTTGAATCAACGGTTATCCGAAAATTAAGATGATTCCGTGCTTCGGAGGGCACGTTAAGCCGTCGGTCCCGGCTACTATTACGGTAGTAGTCGTTAGTCCGCCAACCCGCAACTGGCGAGAATATGGCCAAATCACCCTGTATAGGGTAAGCTCGGGCCCCTTGGTGGGGACATAAATGGGCTGTGATGATGGTGGACATTAGGTATGCAGTGTCAGTTTCAAATAGTAATAACTCATTCGTTCCTGCGAAGCTAGAGACACAACTACCCGACTTTTATCTTCTACTTTCTTCCCAAGCACAATTCATGAATCTTTAGACACAAGTGACAGTTATCCTATTTCTCCAGGCCTACAATATAACATGCCTAGCCCTTAATTATATGAATAATTAATGTTGGTTGCAAATAACTAACGTGCATAGTAAAGCAAATCTTGCAAGTCTTCGTGTTACTTTTTGTACTTATAAAAATATTATAAAGTAACATGTTGCGATAAAAGGCAGGTATAATTTCTAAAGTAGCCCGGTCTATAATTACGTTGGCGTTGACCCCAATGCAAATTTGTGTTTTTTCAATAAACCCTGAACTTTTCATTGCCAAATACAAAACACTGCTCTGCTCTATACTTGAAATCATAAATCATCATAGGTCGAAAGTCAAATTTTATGCCTAATATCGCGAAAAATGATTTAAAGTTGTACTTTTCTGCTTTAGCGTGCAAAACTGCTTCGTATCAAAAATAGGTGCAGTTTTTAACTATGTTGTATGTTTATTTGATATAAGTGATAATTGCGGTTTTATACGATTACACTGAGTACATTAAATCTTTACTCACACACTTTAGCTCAACCTGAAAAGTGAACAAGTTAAGAGCATACTTAGAATACGTAGCTCCGATTGAGGATTTCATCCAATGTATCTGCCAGATGCAGCACAAAAAAAAGTTGACCATAAATAATGTTTTTTTTATTATTCTGATAGGGAAACGTTGAATTTCATATATTCAAATGTTGTGAACTAAGAACTTCTAAGTATGTGTTCTCTGTACTAAGCTTATCTGACTCAAAATTCAAATATTCACTCTATACGTTGCAAAAGTGGTGGCAGAGATGCTAGTACTTGTGAACATCCGTGACATTTATTATCACCTGCTGTTCAGAGTACCCAAGCTTTAGTTGGGTAGTGTACGCATGTGATAGGTGGCAGGCGTAGCGCTTTTTTGTACGGTTACACTGTCACGTGACTAGGTACAACTTAACTTAGCGATGTGGGTTTCTTTACGATTAGTTCACCCCACCGATAACAGCTATAATACATTAACCACACACATGACTGAAAAGATACATCACAGTTATCTCTACAGGTTTGTATTATTTTATCAGCCATATAAACTCTATCTCTTCGGGGCAAATTTCATTCTCATTTTTTCAGCTTTTTCTGCAATAAATAAACCACTAATATAACCAATAAACCACTAATATAACCACTGTCCATGACATACAAATATTTAGTCAACAACATATATAATGTCTACTGGTTAGTAGTAAGGTAACTATTATATATTATTTACGACGTGATAGCTCAGTGGGTAGAACACCGGTTGACGTGCAAGCGACTAGCGTTCAAATCCCGGGTCGGGCCTACACCAATTTGTCTTTTCTAAAGTCATATGTGTGGTTAATTTATCATGGTTGTTAACGGTGAGGGAAAACATCGTGAGGAAACCCACATGGCTGAGTTGTACTTAGTCATGTGACAGTGTATTTGTACAAAAACGGCGATAGGCCTGCCCCCTGTCACGTGAGCACACTGTCTAAGCAAAACGTGGGTATCTTCTCTGGACACTAGATGGCGCAGCCATGTGAGTTCAGATGTATTGGTTCCTCTGCCAACCCCTTCGGGGATAAACGGCGTGAACGTTTATGTTATGTTATAATAATCCACAGTAATTATTTGCTATGTAATTCAATAGGTAGTCTTACTAGTGTAAACTGTAACACTTCAATATCACCAACACAAATCAGTAACTGCAGTTGGCCTAATTCAACAAATAACAAGATACCAATATTGAACCTGGCAGCCAATCAAAGCTTCGTGTTTTGATTGGTTCCGATAAACTAAAAACTAGAGACTAAAATACAAAACATCACGAATTTATTTGCATAGGTTATCTGCATAGTTATTACGAGCGACTTTTTACTAGATATCGCATGATTTAAAACAGCCATCTCTTTTGCACTTACGTAGTATCTATACTGGCACCTCGCTCTAACCGATATCGTGACGATAAAATATAGCTCGTGCTAGGCCTCCTGAAATCATAGAGCACTTAACTTAATAGAGAAGAATCGCAGAACGTCAATTTCCGCAAACGATTCAGTGCATTTCAACTGAATTAAGCGAAGCAAAGGTATGAACAACAAAAGTCAAAATATCGAATCAACCAATCAGGGTGTAGGGAAAAATAATTTCGTCATTTATTTTTAGCGGAATTTTGTACTGAACTTCGTTTGGTGTCCACTCTATTTTATTAAATTCTCTATGTCTGAAATAGTTCACAAACATTTATCAACTAGTTCGGATTGATCCTCAAACTGACCAAGCAGAAACCAGTCTGCATTGGATCCATATTGGCTTTCAATAAAAATAATACGCTGTGTATGTGTAGTGCAGACTTAGAATAGCACTACCCCATTTTTTCCCGTGGGTGTTTGTAAGTGGCAAATTAGAGTGCTGGAGCTTCTTAAGTGATTTAAGTAAGGCGATGCGGTTGGAGGTCCATCACCAAAAACCTTTAATTTACAATATTTTTCCCACTCAACTTCCAGAAGTAGCTGAGGAATTTCTTATTCTGTAGCCAGAGGGCTACCCTTTCTAGGGATTTATTGCCGTGAGTATATGAATGTATGTATGTATTAATCCTTCACTTATATATCTTTATTTAAGTCATTGTAACTTTATGTGTATTAATAAAGATAAAAACTAAACTTAACACATACATACATACATATACTCACGGCTATAAATCCCTTAACGGGGTAGCCAGAGCTTTGGAATGAGAAATTCCTCAGCCACTTTTGGAGTTGATGCCGTGTAGTGTCGGCTTAGAATAACACTACCCCATTTCTACCCGTGGGTGATCGTAAGAGGCGACTAAGGGTATAGGGGCTTTTTAATTGATTTTTGGGCGATGTGGTTGGAGACCCGTCACCAAAATATTTATTATTACCATATTTTCCCCAATCAACTCCAAAAGTGGCAAACTTAACATTATAGCCAAAATCAAATTTAATATTGTTTTATTTATACTTCGCAACAAAACTAAAATAGTAAGTTTAATCTAAATAATAAGTAAACAATCGAATAATATATGGGCTTGAATCTGTTAGAAAATCCAAACCAATCATGTGGATGTAACGATCCTCACCTGACAATTATAATAGGCAATAACGTTGGAAGACCGCTATCTTTAAGGACATGTCATGTCGGTGTCATGCGCGCATTGAATCGCCATCATTTCAAATATCTTGGACACTCAATAGCACCTTTAACAAGATTTTCTTTTGAAAACATATTAAATGATTCCATCGGCTATTCCAAATTGTCAGCAGAAATGTTGTTAAATTTGAAAGAGTGAGTCTTATTCCGAAGTTTTTTACTTTATTTACATACAAACATATACTCACGGCTATAAATCCCTAGAAGGGGTAGCAAGAACTAAAGAATTATAAATTCCTCAGCCACTTTTGGAAGTTAAGTGGGGAAAAGATCGTAAAATAAAGTAATATACTATGTAGTGTCGGCTTAGAATAGCACTACCCCGTTTCTTCCCATGGGTGTACGTAAGAGGCGACTAAGGGTATTGGGGATTTTTAATGGATTTTTGGGCGATGCGGCTGGAGACCCATCACCAACAACCTTTCCTTTATTTAGTTTTGTTGTAATTGTTTATGACACCGACTATACTAATTTACCTATGTTTTTATTGCACATGCTCATTTTGAAATATGTTAATCAACGATACAGTTAACTTATCATTAAAAAAACACACGACATAAAAATATTGTACATAATTTAAATAAAACCATTATTTTACCGCCTTTTCCCCACTCAACTTCCAAAAGTGGCTGAGGAATTTATAATTCCTTGGCTCTGGCTACCCCTTCTAGGGAATTATAGCCTAGTATATGTATGTATGTATGTAAAACAAATATCTGCCTTTTGTAACCCAAATTTAATTGCCAATACTACGGCATCAATACGGCACCCCACAATATGTAAACTAGTAAAGACAACAAATCAAAATAAACATTTAGTCCAAATAAGTAAATTTATGTTCATCATAAAAAGAGGGCTGGCGGAGTGTGACATTTCGCATACTTACATACACACATATACTTTCTGCTATAAATCCCTAAACGGTGTAGTCAGAGCTTTGGAATGAGACATTCCTCAGCCACTTTTGGAAGTTTAGTGGGGAAAAGATGGTAATAATAAATAATTGTTGGTGACGGGTCTCAAACCACATCGCCCAAAAACCACTTAAGAAGCCCCTATACCCTTAGTCGCCTTTTACGATCACCCATGGGTAGAAATGAGGTAGTGCAATTCTAAACCGAACGCTACACAGCATACTTATAGTTTATAATAGAGGAAAAGTGCATATTGTTTCTTCGATTTTTTTATTATACATTAAAATAATGTAAATATATATATGCACACTATCAAACAATACATATATGTATGTTTTTGTTTATTCAAGTCAGGATGGCGCTTGCTGTCATGAATTTAACATATCGAAACAATAGTCGAATTATTAGAACTAGGCGACCATTATTCACTACTAATACAACTGACCACGTTTGAATATGGCTACTATTTAAATGCTCACCAAAATAGCTTCAATACCCAGAAACTAAATTAATTACCAAGTAAAATTACCTCCATATAAAATTAACCCACTCTATACAGAACTTAACTAAATTATTTGCATTCCAAAATCAATATACACACTTAAAAATAATTTAACTTTGAGTCTATATATCTTATAGCTTCCCGAAATCGATGTTTTGCTCACCAAATATTGTTTTACAACAATATTAATACGGAAAAGTGCAGTCTTATTAGCTTTAGTGTAATCAAATTATGTAACTTTTAATCAAAATATATCATAATCAATCTAAAAATACAACCGCGTCCCTTTATTTCTTCACCCCGCACCCTGCCCCCGACCCCACCAGGCGACAGCACAGGCCGCGATCCAGAACCTCGCCAATAACTAGATAGTCCAATGATTTTTTTTTGTTATTTCTGGAAGTAATTTCTTATCATATTTGGTTGGCGTTTAAACACAAGCCTTTCAATATTAGATTTTTGCCTAATCTTTTGGGCTAATGTAGTAGTTGACTATGATTTTATATAAAGCGATAAATGGTATAAAGCGATGCGGTTGGCAACCATCGCCTATGATTCTCTAATTAAATTACATTTATTCACTATTACTATTTATACGTATTCACTATTTATACTTCTATAATTTCAACTCAACTCAAACATTCACGTTGTATATCCCCGAAAGGGTTGGCAAGAGTACGTCTGTCACGTCTAAGAGTAGATCTGAACATCACGTGACATTGTCACTACTTCTAGAATCGGCTGAATAAATATTTAGTATTATTCGATCTTCGCGTTTATGGACACAAGTATAGGAAACGCAATGTAATAAAAGGGAATACCTAAGACAGCAAATAGAAAGTGCTAGAAATCTGATCTCATCTTTTATTCATTTTAATCTTCTCACCCAAATTGCATGTGCATTGCAGCAACAAAACCAAGCGATATATAACTCATCTCGTGACACTTGTAGACTGAGAAAACCACACATTTATTCTTCCGTTGCTGTTTGTTCGCAGAAATATTTGTTTTTAACCGAAGTCTGCACATGCTGTACGTATATATTTCTGCTTTGGAAAACACTCACGCCAAATATCCCCGAAGGGGTTAGCAGAGGTACTATTACTTCTGAATATCAAGTGACTTTGTCACCTGGTGTTCAGAGTACCCAGCACGTTTTGCATGGACAGTGTACTCACTTGATAGGGGACAGGCCTATCACCGTTTTGAAAGGGATCCTAATTTAAACGCAACTCTCAGAAAAAAACTGTATTAACTAATGGTATGCTTTTTCAATTTTTGAATTTAGAATAGATAATGTAGTAGATAGATAATGTATGTTGGATAGAAAAAAAGAGCATGTATGAAAAGGTTGATGGGTGTGAACGAAGCTAGAGAGGTTTGCCAGGATCGAACAAAGTGGCGATCGAAAGAATCTGCCTACCTCAATAAGAACTAACGGCGTGAGTATATGTATGTATGTATGCCTAATTCAATGGGAATTAAATGGTGTGAATATAAGTGACTGACTAAGTAACTAAAGTGTTAAACTCCCGATTTCTGAATTGAGTATTCCAGCTGAGAACAACTTAAGTATCGTTCTGTCGCATTGAAATCTTATCAACTGAATGAGACAAAACGATACTTAAGTCGTTCTCAGCTTGAATACTCAATTCAGAAATCGGGCGTAAGTAGACAAATTTGTAAATCAAGTAAATACACCATTAGATATAATTTTTGGGCAACCGTGATAGCCCAGTGGGTAGAACACTCGGTTATCGTGCGAACGACTAGTGTTCAAATCCTGGGTCGGGCCTACACCAATTTGCCTTTTCTAAAGACATATGTGTGGTTAATTTATCATGGTTGTTAACGGTGAGGGAAAACATCGTGAGGAAACCCACATGGCTGAGTTGTACTTAGTCAAGTGACAGTGTATTCGTACAAAACGGCGATAGGCCTGCCCCCTATCACGTGAGTACACTGTCCATGCAAAACGTGGGTACTCTGAACACCAGGTGACAAAGTCACGTGATGTTCAGAAGTATTAGTACCTCTGCCAACCCTTTCGGGGATATTCGGCGAGAACGTGTAAGTTATGTTATGTTATAATTATAATTTTCAGATATTTCGAAACCTAAATTTTGACGAAATAATAGCAGTTTGTTATTTAATAGGGTAAAATATTAACAAAAGTAGAAACTTAAACATAATTTCAAACTTAAATTCATTGATAACAAACCAAATAAATTTGCAAAATTAAGCACAAAATCTGTTCGAAAATGGAATAAATCATTCAAATATTGAAACTGACACTCCGCAGAAATCGGCTTCGTACCGTCCAAAACCAGATTTATCCGATCTAAACTAGATTTAGCCGCTTGTGACAAATGTTTGCTTTTCAGCATAACTTTCGAAATACGCGGGAAATATCAAAACCGACTTCAAATCAAGTACTATTTTTGATTTATTGTCTCAAATATTCACATTTGGCGAGAATAATATCAGTATGTGTTGATGAACATCGTTTTCATCTTATATTCCGAATTTCAAACCCTTCTTTTTGTTTTTATAGAAAAGCTAGGTAATATTAGTTGGGAGTGTTTGCATTTTGTTGTGATAACTTTGTGATTGCAACATTATAAATATTTTGAAACATACATACATACATATACTTACGCCATTAGTTCCCATTGGGGTAGGCAGAGACTATTGATCGCCACTTCGTAAGATCCTGACAAACCTCTCTAGCTTCTAATTAATAAAGAATAAATAAAGGAAAGAAAAATTTCGACACAGGCGGGATTCGAATCCGCGACCTCGGGTATACGCCCCCGTCGCTCTTGCCAATTGAGCTACCGTGTCAATGGCTGCCAGCGCGAAATTCTTCTATCCTTTATTTCTTTTACACGGAGGTAGGAAACGCAAACACTACTAAAACGTGTAGAAGAAATAAAGGATAGAAGAATTTCGCGCTGGCAGCCATTGACACGGTAGCTCAATTGGCAAGAGCGACGGGGGCGTATACCCGAGGTCGCGGGTTCGAATCCCGCCTGTGTCGAAAATTTTCTTTCCTTTATTTATTCTTTATTAATTAGAAGCTAGAGAGGTTTGTCAGGATCTTACGAAGTGGCGACGGGGGCGTATACCCGAGGTCGCGGGTTCGAATCCCGCCTGTGTCGAAATTTTTCTTTCCTTTATTTATTCTTTATTAATTAGTAATAATCCCCACATGAGGTTTTCATGAACAAAAAGATTTAAACTCTCTAGCTTCGTTTACATCCATCAATCTTTTCATACATGCTCTTTTATTCTTCATACTTCGGATGCCAACCTTTTTGAGCACACTCTCAATTTGGGCCAAGTGTGTTCTCCGTGGTTGTCCTCTTCTAACATTACCATCCACACTAGCTTTATAGATCCCTTTTACAAATTTTCTATCATCCATCCTCTCTATGTGCCCAAACCATCTAAACATTCCTTTTTCTATCTTTCTTACAATATCTTCTTTCACACCACACTTTTCACGAATAACACTATTTCTCACTCGGTCACATAATCTAACATTACAAATTTTAATGAAAGAACGATCAAAATAATAGAACGTACGTGTAAGACTATCATAAATTAGAATCAAATATTGTAAGAAAACGAGGTTTTTTAATTGATCAAATGGGTAAAAGCATTTTGAATCTATAAATTACAAACTCATAATTAGTAACAAAGCGACCGTGACTGTGAAATCAAAGAAATACTCATCGATAAACAAGTATTCCAAAAAGGAGCCAATATAAAACTTGTCAAAGCATAATACGACACAAATTTATTGTTTTCTGCTCGAATAGTGTTTTAATAATAGTTCCTTGTCAAATATTTTCATAACAACGACCCTACCTGTCTTATGAACAAGAAAAAATACAATATATCAGAAATTTTCTGGGACATGGCCTGCGAATATCGCAGAGCGACGATCAAAAAATATAAATAGGGCTGGGCTGAATACTTTTGAGACACATCGATGTGGTTTTCATAAAATATTTATAAAAGTATGTGTAAGATAATTAAAAACATTATATATATCTGTATTTACTTTAAACATTTATACATATATATAATACACACAATTACTCACAACAGTAGTTTGTGTTGGGGTTGACAAGACCCATCAATTACGCCTTGGTTTCAGGAATTACTTTGTAATTTTGGAAAATAAGAATATAAAAATGGGAAAATATAGGATTGCTGCTGATTTGCTTCCAGTCACGTCATCCAACTCTGACTTATTTTTTTTTATGATAAACATCAAAAAGGTTTATAAAATTACAACTATGTCCACTTAGATAATTGTTTCTGAAATCCAAAATTTTACAAAGCACGCTAAATATTTGAATTCAAGGTTCTACAACGTTCAATCCAAATGGCAATTAAATATGTTATCCACAAAAAAGGGTAAAACGATAATCGTCTTTTTGTCCAACCCTAATAACTTCCGGCGCGCTTTCTCTGAAACTTTCACTGTAGCTATCTCGAGCAGACGTCGTGGCCTACGATTTCATGCTTTGTAAATCTTTGTGACAAAGAACGGTTCATACAGGTCAACACATACGGCTATGTATCGTTGGCAAAACGTTATTAATATTCCGAGAGATAAAAGGACGAAAAATATTTTAACCAAAATTAGAAAAGGGTGAGCTTGAAATATATCTCAATATTAATTTATGCCAAGAGTTTGAGATGAGGGTCTAAATTTTTGTCTGAGTGCTTAGATTTAGAATATAATTATAAGGATTAATGAGTAAGTAATAAAAACTGATCTTTAACTAAAATAAAATACATACATATACTATATTTACATACGTATACTCACGGCTATAAATCCCTAAAAGGGGTAGCCAGAGCTGAGAAATTAGAAATTCCTCAGCCACTTTTGGAAGTTGAGTGGGGAAAAGATGGTAAAATAAAGGTTGTTGGTGATGGGTCTCCAACCGCATCGCCCAAAAAGCCCCAAATCCGTTAGTCGCCTCTTACGTACACCCACCGGAAGAAATGGGGTAGTGCTTTTCTAAGCCGACACTTCACAGCTATAACATAAAATATGCTTACCTAATACAATAATCGTTGTATTTGTTTAACCAAATTAACCATGATCGCTTAATGGAAAGCACCAACGCCAGAGTGATGCAGAGAGGTGTGGGTTCGATTCCTAGCTAGACCAATTTATCTTTTTGAAAGTCATAATGGTGGTTAATTTATCTTGTTTTTAAACTGTGAGAGAAAACGTGGTAAGGAAATCTAGGCCAATTTATACTCAGTCATGTGACAGTGTATTAATACAAAACGGCGATAGGCTTCCCCCCTATCATGTGAGTGCACAGTCCAAGCTAAACTTGGATACTCTGGACACCAAGTGACATTATTGTAACGTGATATTTATCAGTAACAGCATTTCTGCCATCACTTCGGCCGATAAATGGCGTGAACGTTTGAGTTTGACTATGTGAATTATAAATACATAATTTTCAGAGTCGGATAATTTAAAAATAACCAAGAGTAATATCTAATCTAGTATTAATATATATCAAGACATCTTACACCATGTTTAAAACACTTCAGACGCATAATTATATTTTTTTTTAAAACTAATACAATGAATCTCTACGGCACTATCAAAGATTTTAACATATTCTGCCTTGGGTGGTATTACGAGGGCGGGTCAATAAATCCGTGACTTTTTGAATTTGATCTCTTTACTGAAACAGCAACACTGCTCCTGTGAACAGGCATCTGTCAGTTGACTCCTGTCAAAATTTTAACTTGCTGCGTCAGTTAGTTTGTGTTTGACAGCTATTTTTATCAGACTACTCACAACTTTGGGAAGAAAATGGAAAAAAGTGAATTTCGTGTGCCTATTAAGCATTATTTCTTGCAAAAAAACCCATTACCGAGACCAAAGCTAAGCTTGATAAATATTATGGGGCTCTGCACCATCGTATTTAATGATAGAAAAGTGGTTTACTGAATTTCTTTGTGGCCGTACAAGCACTGAAGATGCCGAACGTCCTGGACGCCCAGTTGAGGTCTCTACACCCGAAACAATCGAAAAAAATCACGATATGGTGTTGGCCGACCAAAGATTGAAAGTGCGAGAGATTGTGGAAGCCGTAGGGATCTCGCATGGCTCAGTCGTTTCAATTTTGAATGATCACTTGGGCATTAGAGAGCTTTCCGCAAGATGGGTGCCGCGTTTGCAGTCGACCACAAACGCATTCGTGTAACAACTTCACAGGAAGGTTTGGCGTTGTTTAATCGCAATGTATAGGAGTTTGGACTGTGGAGGGAATGTGGACGAAACATGGATCCATCACAACACACCAGAGACCAAATAACAGTCAAAACAGTGGGTTTCTAAGGGTGAATCGGCGCCAAAGAAGGCCAATGTGGGTTTGTCAGCCAATAAAGTTAGGGCGACTGTTTTTTGGGATGCACGCGAGATAATCCACTTTGACTACCTACAAAAGGGAAGAATAATCAATGGGGAATATTATGCCAACTTATTGGACCGATTCAATGACGATTTGAAAAAAACCGACCTCATTTGGCCAAGAAAAAAGTTTTTCCACCAAGACAATGCAAGGGTGTACACATGTGCAGTTGCCATGGCAAAAATCCATGAATTGGGCTATGAATTGCTCCCTCATCCGCCCTATTCTCCAGATTTGGCTCCGAGCGACTACTACTTGTTCCCAAACCTGAAGAAATGGCTAGGTGAAGAAAGATTTGACTCTAATGATGAATCATCTCGCAAACAAAGGCCTATTTTGAGGACCTCGACAATTTTTTTTTTTGGAAGGGGTAAAAAAATTGGAGAAGCGTTGGACAAAGTGTATAGAGCTCAAAGGAGACTACGTTGAAAAATAAAATTATTTTTTGTCAAAAAATCTGTGTTTTATTCCAAAAGTCACGGACTTATTGACCCGCCCTCGTAAACAGTACAAAATTTAAGACCCATCCAATTAATTTGACTATGACAAATTGTGATAGCCATCAACAAAATTAATTTGTAAAAATGGCCCTACAACTTCTAAAATTTAATCAAATTAATGGCGCACAACTTTCCTCTCTACAACGACAAAGTTTCATGCTTTGAGCTGTACATTTATGGAACACTGAATTATATTTTGTTGAAAAATATAATAAAATCTCAGTTTCTCTATGCTTTTCGGTCGGTAACTTTCTATAGATTCATAAGACCCCTTCTACCAAAAGTTTTATTCAAAGAAACGTTTCTTAAGCATCAAAGAAAAAAAAAGAGAGACTGTTTCTATTCATTCATTTATGATTCAAAATGGTTAGAGCGTAAGGCTCAAAACTCGAAGTGCCAGGTTTTAGTTCATGCTTGCTTCTTGTTCTGATTGAGGAACAAAGCGTTCTTTTTTCCGTATTTTTTTTCTCTTGTTTATGACTGTAATGCTTTTTTAATAAGTCTCCTTACACATTTATTTTTAAAAACACCGGGGTGAAGTCCAGATTTGGGTTTTAAACCTTTACCTTCCGGCATCCGAAACGTTGTTCTTCCTTCTAAGTAACCATCACGTTTCCAAGATTGTAATTAGATTAGACTTGAATCATTAGACCAAAATGTAGTGTTCCGTTTTACTATTAACAATAATTAATGGGTTAATTGGTATACTCAAAACTTAGATGTAATTAAGTTGACTAATGCTTTTAGATTAGTTCAGTACTTGATGTTTAGTTATAATAATAATTAATTGTATATATAGTTCAATAAGACTAAGTGAGGAATTACGTTCCAACGTAGCCATCTAGAATAATATTTCTGCTTGTCAAATCTAATTATTTATACACATTAATCTTTCGATCAAAGCCTTCGTTTTATAGTTGGCACATCACAGCTCAATTGTATTAGTGCGGAAAGGGTTAAGGCTAAATAAAATCCTAAATTGGCCTAGTGTGGATAAGGGAACTACCGTGTCAGCATTTGGCTACCCTGGTTTGGCCAAGTACAGATTTGGGAACTACCGTTGCCAGAATCTAGTACTAACGTCGTATAAAACAAAATTCTTCTTAAGGTGTATTGCTCTTTCATTGATCTAGAGAAGGCATATGATAGAGGAGTTAGATAGTGTTTGTGGAAGGTGTTGTCTAAGTTTGGTTTGGGAAACGTGCCTTTGAGTCACTCTATGAGGATTCCAGTGCGTATGTAAGAGTAACCGGTAATAAACGGATTGGTTCGGGATCAATCGGCATGCTCGACGGGGTTGCTTAACTTCTTCTTGAATCTTCAATTTGGTCTTAGATGACGGTTTGCAAGAACTGCTTAAAAGTGACTATGGACTGAGTATAACAGGATTCATCGTTAAATCTCTGGTTATTTTAATTTCGGTGCTGACTGTCGGTGTTGTGAGGTTTTAAAATTAAATATTATTATTTTATTTACATAATGCATGGAAACAGCTACATTTTAATATGGGATTAACGTATGTAAGAATGTATGGGATGTATGGAATGATTATAGATCAAGAGAAAAACTGTTCGATTTATATGATTGAAAAACCTATAGTATTAAAAATGACTTTAGGGAATGCGTAATAAGATACTCAAAAATATTTAACAAAGTTTGTAAAGAGGCTGAAACCAGACCTAAGCCGACGTATCTGAAAATCCGATAATAAAGTTAAAACAGTGTGGAATATTATCAACACCCACACAGGCCGAAGTGCCGAAACCATGTGATCAGGAGTTCTGCGTTCGATCTAATCAAGGTATGCCTACCTCTGATAAGGAAATCGCTCATATTTTTGGCATCAATTACAACTGAAAATTTAAAAACGTAGGTTATAAAAGCTCAACTTTTGTTACAACAAAAAACTCCCAACAAAAACATTCTGTAAAAAACTAGCCAAGTCTCGATAGAGCTGATTGTTCATCTCTAAAAGTAATGAAATCTCTAAAATAAGTGGAGCCAAGTCTTAGGTTCCTTACTGCGATTTATTTATTACTAGATTTTTGCCCGCGACTTCGTCCGCGTGGACTTCATTTTTTGCATCCGGTTTACATCCAAAATACCGAAACACTATCTCAACTTCTGTTTTTTATATTTATATTCCCACGGGCGTTGTAAAGTATATAAAGGACATCGAGGCTTTTTAATTGATTGTTGGGCGATACAGTTGGTGACCCATCACTAACAACCTTTATTTAACTACCTTTTCACCAATCTATTTCCAAAAGTGAATGAAGAATTACTATCTCTGAAGCTATGGCTACCCTTTTATGGAATTTATGGCCGTTGGTATTTACTCATGAATTATTGATAGATGAATTTCATAACTTCAATCACACCAAGTATTTTGTTTCTAGATACAAAAAGGTCAAAAATCTCTATATTAACTTTCATTTGTTATATCAACCTCTTAGGGGTTAAGTTCCAAAAATTTCCATTTTAATTGTTCATGAGAATCAAGAAACAAACCATTTTGTACCAAGTTCCTATGTTCAAATACGAATGATAGTTTGGCGCTTCGGCGGCGGCCCGGTGCTGCCCCCTACACTGACCGTTTATGATAGTGGGAGAGCTTGCAGCGATTGCTTGGGAATATGGGGATGGTTAGTGGTGGATCTCCATCTAAAATAATTGCTAAAGTGAAGGGATAGTGCTTGCTAATAATATATATTGTGTTATTATATAGTGCTATTCTAAGCTAACAAAACAAAAAATACAAATACAAAAAGCTTGAATCACCTGAGATACGAACCCGGGACTATTGATTCAGAATAGTTCTAATCAAATATTCTTAATTATACTGCTACGCCACGGGGACGTTACCGGCAGTGTCAAATTTTAATTACGCTATACTTTATATTTGTCTTACTATTGACATACAAATTTGTCATTTAAATGTACATTTATTTTGATGAATATGGATGAAACCCTTAATCTTTCCACAATGAACATTAACGAAGAGTCTGATGTGAAGTCCATCGATTAAAAAAATAATCGCTGCAATATGTTGACCCATATATGAGTATAGGTTTTTTTTATGCTCCTGTGGGAACCCTTGCGAATTCCTCATTTTCGAGGATTCATCATCGTATCATTTAGATTCTAAATTTCAATGGTTTTATTCGTTTGCAATATTTATATATTGTGTGATTTATATATTTGTTTGTATATTGTTGATGTAAAAAACAGTTTAGACGATAAAACGAATAGTACATCATCCCTCAGGAATTTCTAATTTTTGGAGATTCATTATTGTATCATTTAGCTTCTAAATTTACATGTTTATATTAGTTTGCAATTATATTGCTTTGTTTTAAACGACACACAGCGCCATCTCCAAACCATCCAGCAAGCAAACAATATTTTTGTTTTCCCTCGGGAACATCATTTTAATCGGGATAAAAAGTACCCTATTATTAAATAGCTTCTAACTATACGTCTCCAAAATTTTAAAGCAATCGGTTCAGTAGTTACGGCGTGAAAGTGGCATAACAAACAAACAAACTCACTTTCCGATTTATAATATTAGTATGGATTAATACAAATGTTAATATAATAAAACGCACAAACATAAAGTTATAATAATTGATATAGGAAATAACATATACTAATTACAATAATAGTTGCAGTAAGTAAAATAACGAACACCTATACAAACTTTCAACCCTTATTTCATCCCTTCACAGGGTGATATTTCGAAAACGCTAGAACAAATGTTTTTTCGCTTCTTATGAAGTGCTTAAATATAATTTGTCATGGTCATATCTTTTAAAATTAAAAAAATCCATACAAATTTTCAACCCTATTTCCACCTTTTCATCCCTTATTTTCGCAATAAAAGGTATGCCTGTATGTTTTTTCTGAAGGTCTAAAGATTGCCTGTGCCAAATTTTATCAAAATCGCTTGAGAGGTTTAAGCGGGAAAGCGTAATAGACAGACATACAGACAGACAGAGTTACTTTCGCATTTATAATATTATATATAGTATAGTATATTATTATAGTATATATGGATTATAGTTAATTTTACTTGACTTGGCCGTTGTTGACTTGTAATTAGTAGATTTTGATTAAAGTTTAAGGGAAACATAGAAATAATCACCAGAGTTCTTACAACTTAAAAATAAAGATAGATTAGAATCACAAAAAAATGTTAAGTGGACTCTACATAATCGGCAAAAAAGTTTAAAAGAATTGAATATATGATCTGCAAATAACTTTGTTAATTAACTTGTACATACTAAACGTGTCAAGAATGTTCAACGGCCAAGTCACGGAAAATGAACTATATAATAAATCGCAGTAAGGAACCTTATACTTGGCTCCACTTATTTAAGAGATTTCATTACTTTTTAGAGATAAACAAGCAGCTCTGCTCTATCGAGACTTGGCTTGTTTTTTAAAGAATGTTTTTGTTGGGATTTCACTCCTTTTTGACAGGACGTAGACTGATTGAATGGTCACATTTTCTTTTTAGTATATTATCTTGTGAAATCAAATAAAAATAAATTCCACGAGTTCTCAAACCTTTAAAATACACTAAAAAAACTTTAAAATTGAAAATAAATACACTACGGGGATTTAAAATACAGCCAGCGCCATCTAGTGACGAGTAGTGGACCTAATGCTAAATAACGTGAGCTAAGCCGCGGCTGCGTGCTAGTACAGTCGCCATCAGATATATCGGAGCGGCCGAGGTACTCAAATATATCTGAGCAGCAATAAATTTCAATAAATTCTTTACGGTAAATAAGGTCAAAAAGATCTGAACATCCAAGTCACCACAAATATATGAGCAGTGGGTTTTCAATTAAATCTGAACACACAACGAGACAATAATATGTGAAAGCGCAACTCGTCGAAGTTATCTGCTCAGACAGGGTGATCATAAATATCTGAACATTTAAGGAAAATATACCTTAAAGCACTAAGCATACAGTTTAAAATTCTTAATCATACTACGCTAGAATACATTTTCTACACAACCACCATTTGGTTTTATCAATGTCAAAACTAAAAAGAGTCTTGCTGGGAGGTATGCCCCACTGGTTGTACGGTCCCAACTAGTTGTACGGTTAGTATATTATTAGAAAAAAAATACTAAGTCGTTTCCCACTGACCAACTCCATTTTTTGACAGAAACAGGTAAGTACATGGTGTTAATAGAGGAATGGGTTTGTAGTTGTATAATTTTCACCGGTAAAAAAACATCAAGAGGTAAAACAACTTAGAATTTTTGAAACATGTATGCCATTTTTTACATTGTATGTACCAGGGTAGCATAAATGTAAATGCAGCTTTAATAAAATAAAAGGATAAACTAGTTTTCACAAAATTGTACTTTTTCCTGCTGTTTTCTGTAACGTATTATACGTATTCATATATATAATTATAACGTAATATACAGCATTAAATGAGATCAATAAATCTAAAGGTTTAATAAATAAAATAGAAAAAAAAAGAACATGAATTCTTGATAAAAATAAACACAAGTTAGGATTTGAACCCTGACGCAACGGATTACAATTATGATTTCTATTCACTAAACCGCTAGGCCATGGTGACTGACACGAAAGTGGATGAAATATTGCAAAGCATTCGTACTTATTTTAATTTGGCAGCTTTTATATTACCATAGATATAGAAGCACATGGATTAGCAGTAAGTGACAAACGTCATAGCATAAACGTCAACAAAGGCAGGACCTCTCAGAGACGATAACAGCCTACAACGATTTTGACATAAAACATGAAAGAAAATAATTTACTTATTTTAACCTTAATGATTTTTTTATTAAGTTAATAACTTAATAAAAGTGAAAAAAATAAATCTAAATCGAATACATATTCTTTGGCAAACACAAAATGTTTAGCCATTTATGTCCAAACTAAGACTGTAATAAATAATTACACTGGTCTATATGATCTTAAACCAAAGTTTTCAATGCAAATATATGATGAAAAATATCTTGTGTCATCATATCATCATCAATGTCATCGTAGTACTTTTTCTTGGTATTTATTAAAGATTTTCATTTGATAGTAAACACGAAAATAAAAGACTAATTTGAATATTTTCCATTTAAAATGAGTAATTGTAAAGTGATCAGTTTTTAAAGATTGTTCAACTTTTGTACTTAATGACGTCATCGATCGATAAAATCACGTAGCGACATGCAAATGAAGCGAAATGTTTTATAAAAATGTTGCTGATTGCAAAACATATCACGAATTTGTGGTGTCAAATGAAATTATTACGATATTATACTAAACAAACCTATGATTTTCGATATTTTATTAATAAACTGCAAAACCGTATGTCTTTGAAACAACATTGAAGGTCAAACACTGTTACAGTTTTTTAATATAATAACAGTCATCTTAGCTTCAATTGATATAATTTCAAGAAAATATGGTTATATATCTCGAACTGGTTTTGTAATCAGCATCACTTTAGTAAAACTTTGCATACCGAATTGGGCAAAAATAACAAATACGTGAATTTTTATCAATTTTAATAGGGCTAGTATGGGATCCGCCATACTAATGTCACGCACACACATTCATTTACGCACACCGTTGTACTTTTTTTTGGTCTCGCCTGTCGTATTTTTATTGCCAATCTATATACGTAATTATAGCATAATAAATCTGCGAATCTATATATATAAAAGAAAGTGGTGTTAGTAATACTATTTATAACTCAAGAACGGATGAACCGATTTGGCTGAAAATTGTTAGAGAGGTAGCTTAGAACCAGGAAAAGGACATAGGATATATATCATCATGCTAAATATCGTAGGGGGTAAGCAGTATAAAAACTTTACATCATCCGTGCGAAGCCGGGGCGGACCACTAGTATTTGATAAAATACATGAAGTGAATTATATGCTATGACAGTTATTCATAAATAAAAGATGTTATTAAAGGAAAGAAAAATTTCGACACTGGCGGGGTTTGAACCCGCGACCTTCGGGTATACGCCCCCGTCGCTCTGCCAACTGAGCTACAGTGTCAGTTGGCATCCAGCGCGAAATTTGACGGGGGCGTATACCCGAAGGTCGCGGGTTCAAACTCCGCCAGTGTCGAAATTTTTCTTTCTTTTAATATCATTAGAGCCTTCAACATCTTGTCAGATGATTTAAGCAGCGCCTATGCGAGAGGAGCATCGTCGCTCGTGGCTAAAAAGACCAATTCTCGAACGACACCTCCGTCCGCACTTCCCGCACACAAACCGAGAGTCCGGTGGAATGGAACTCACAGCGCAAGCATGTCCTTTGGCACGTTTTTGTGCTAGATTTGCAAACCAGGCCTTGTCGTGGGTCCCGCAGCCCTCGTGAATGAGTTTCCTCCACTCATCACGGTCAGAAGCGAGGTCTTCCCATTTGTCGCAGTCGATGTGGAATGCGATCATGTCGCGTTTTGCGCAGTCTTTGAACCTTAGCATGGGGCGTCCAATTTTACGCTTTGCAAATGCAATTTGGCTCAACATGGTCCTTCTAGGCAACCGAGTGGTGTCCATTCGATGCACATGCCCTAGCCACCGCAGACGTCTCTGTTTGAGAAGAGCGGTGATACTAGGCAGCTGTGCAATCTCAAGCACTCTCTCATTTGTTACCCTGTCCTTCCATGTTATGTTTAGAATACTCCGAAGACAACGCATGTGGAAGGTGTTAAGTCTTCGCTCATGTCTGGCATACGATGTCCAGGTTTCAGCCCCGTACAAAAGTATGCTCAAGACGCAAGTTTGGTAAACGATCATCTTTGTCTTGACCGTTAAATGCTTATTATTCCATACTCTTGTACGCAGCCTGCCGAACGTCGTGGCCGCCTTGCCGATGCGAATGTCGATCTCACCATCAAGGGATAGATTGCTCGACACGGTCGACCCAAGGTAACAGAATTTGTCAACTACCTCCAAGGGTGCACCTTGCAGCAAGATGGTCGGCTGGTATGTATAACATCTTTTATTTATGAGTAATAATCCCCACATGAGGAATTCATGTCAAAAAACATTAAATTATATGACAGTTATGTTATCTTTTTTGTAAATTTGCAAATATTTTATTCAAATGTGTTTCTTGTTACAAGACTGTAAAGTTGCTTTACGCAGATTTCTATTTTGTATACCTACTCATTTTGATACGATTACATTTAAACTGTATGCCTAGTGCTTTAAGGTATATTTTCCCTAAATGTTCAGATATTTATGATCACCCTGTCTGAGCAGATAACTTTGACGAGTTGTGCTTTCACATATTATTGTCTCTTTGGGTGTTCAGATTTAATTGAAAAACCACTGCTCATATATTTGTGGCGAATTGGATGTTCAGAGCTTTTTGACCTTATTTACCGTAAAGAATTTATTGAAATTTATTGCTGCTCAGATATATTTGAGTACCTCGGCCGCTCCGATATATCTGATGGCGACTGTACATAAATAATAATAATTATTGGACTGAATATTTGTATTTATTGAGTAGAATACAGTTAATCGACTACTATTTCTCGTAAATACGCTTATTATAGTTTGGCGGTACTCTTATTATGTTTTCTCATCAGCGTCATCAGGTAGTCCAGATCTTCCATAAACCTTGTTCTGATGTTTTCTTTATGTGGGCGTTAAAATCTACCTCTGTAAGAAATTTCAGCTCTCTAGGTCTATGGGAAGTACTAGTTATATTTTGATGATCAGTAAGTCAGCCAGTCAGTGTCGAAAATACGAAACTTTGCATTAGCTTAACTTCGGAATTGATTGATCTACCGACTTGAAATTTTGGCGACGAGCGTTTCAATCCTATCCAGAGGTTCTCGAATGGGGCCCTGAAAATGCGGCAATCGGTTCCAGAAAAGGATGGTACGGCAGTGTTTGCTTCGCGCTCGACTTGGCGGATGGGTGAACAAGTGAAGGAAAATGTGATGAGAGAATGACAAGAATATAAAAAAAAAACCAGAAATTAATTTTTATATGTAAACGACCTTATTGAAAAAAATCATAAGCTTCATAAGTTAAGAACTTTTTTATTTTTTATAATGAACTGTACATTCACTGCATTTTTTATTCATCCATAAAAATACTATATAAGACAAAAATACTAACAGCTGACAATAATATAAAAGCATTTAAAAGACATTACATTGGGGAACTCAGCGTTTTGTTTTAAACGGTTACATAAAAATGCATTTTACGTTCCATTCCAACTACTAACCAGAAAACCTCAAAGAATAACATGAATTTAATTAAAAAGCCCGCTCAATTCTCTCGCCATACAAAAGATTCCAACAGCTTCAAACGGAACGTAAGCTGGCATCTTGAAATGGAACCGAGCCTCACTGCATTGTGATAATAAAAAAAGCATATCGAGCAAAAAGACCGTACGTGCTTCACTCGCTGCACAGGCCTTTGTAAAACGAGTACATTGGATAGATTACACTGGATTTTTATGGGGATAATCGACACCCATAAAATGCTAACTTGACACGTTGACAAACGTAACCCATAAAATAAAATATGCAAAATGTTTTAACAACGATAACTGTGACGTTTCTTATGGCATAAATCGTATAAGGGGTAGCCTACCGTACGAGTAACATCAAAAATTTTTGCCAATTAGAAATAGGGAAAATATTTATAAACTACCCTTTCTAGAGATTTATAGCCATGAGTATATTTAAGTATGTGCATGAGTTAAATATTGTTGGTAAACAAATTATTAGTATTTACCAAGTTGATCAAGGTATATACTGATACCAAAATTAGGCGTTGATTTATGTAGCTGATATTAACATACATACAAAAGAATCTCGCCCTGAGAATCGATCCATTCGTCTAGTAGTATTTAACGTTATATTGGCTTAAAACCGTATACACGTAAACAGCGTACTATATCCCCACATAAATGGAAGTTGCGTATGATTAAATTTCTCAATTTGGCTTGTCATGTAATTTACGATATGTTAATAATATATCTACAAAAGATGGAAACAGAGAAGACACACTTCCGCTAGGGGGTAAAGTGCCTAAAAGGCGGACTGCATTTCCCCTTTGTATCGCAATACTTATTTGAAAACAATGAGCCAGCCCTGAGATCAGCAGATATTGCTTTAAAAATCTACGCGCATCCGGACCCCATGGACTTACAGTCTTTATGGTGAATGGCAGAAACGAAATGACTTTAATAAATAAAGAATAATCATCCCCACATGAGGTTTTCATGAACAAAAAGATTTAAATTGCGAAATGACTTTAATTGTTTCAAAGCACTATTATACCCGGTACTTTGAATCCCAGTGTTTGTAGCCAAAATCACAACTGTAGCCCGTACCGCAGACTTTGGCAAATGTTTCGATAAATGTGAGGACCCACTCTTCTTTCTTCGAAGGAATTTAAGTTATTTTATTTATTTATGTTACGAATGCCCTTCTTTTCCTTAGTTTACAGTTACTATTCTGTGGCATAAGTCTTACTATGCTAAAATTCAAACTCAACGTTCACACCGTATATCCCCCCGGGGGTTGGCAGACGTACTAATACTTCTAAACATCACGTTAGATTGTCACCTTGTGTTCAGAGTACCCGCGTATTGCTTGGACAGTGTACTCGCTCTTACTTTGCATTTTATCAATAAAAATCTAAAAAATGATTCCTTAAAACCTTACATGGCAACCGCGTTTCTAATCACCACTCAGATTCTTAACTTACTACAAGCACACACACACACACATATATACACATGCACTCACGGCTATAAATCCCTTAACGGGGTAGCCAGAGCTTTGGAATGAGAAATTCCTCAGCCACTTTTGGAAGTTTATTGGGGAAAAGATGGTAATAATTAATGTTTTTGGTGACAGGTCTCCAACCACATCGCCCAAAATTCACTTAAAAAGCCCCTATACCCTTAGTCGCCTCTTACGATCACCCACGGGTAGAAATGGGGTAGTGTTATTCTAAGCCGACACTACACGGCACTCGTATTAAAATGCAGCAAGTATTATAAGTAATAATTAAGCCTCAATTAAAAGTATTGGAGTTGCTAATCGAGAGATTTTTTTCATGGGTTGAGTTAATGATTGGAGGGTGGTACATATATTTTACTTATAAAAATGCGTTCAAAGGAGATGGGAAATAAAAACCGATCCTGTCACGTCAGTATTTCAAAAAAACCCGGATTATAACCAAGTTACAATTAATTATATGTGAACGAAACCACAGATAATGTAATACTATGAAACTAATAATTGAAAAACCCTCAAGATCCTCTTAACTCATATCATCCTAGTGTTCCATTTTTCAAACGGTTACTTTTTTATTTTTTTACTTCAATTTTGAATTCGTCTCAAAAATTTTGCTTTTATGTTCTTATTACCGACATTTCTAGCTGTCAATTGAATAAACATACATTAAACTTTGCGCGGTTTCGCCAATGTACAAAACATTATTTATCTGGAAGTTTGGAGTGAAATTTATGGCGAACATAAAAAGTAAGTAATTATGATATATAAATAATACTTCTGATGAATTGGGGTTTATAAACATGCTATAGTATTGTTATATCATATCATAGAATGTGCTTAGAAAAAAAAATACTTGTTTGTAAGAAATAGTAAATTTTATGAACCGTTCCAATAACTACGAGAAAATTTGGGATTGTGCTATTACAAATCAATGAAAGCCAGTATTTAGGCGTCCATCTTTTAATAGCAGCTTTAGTGATTCAACCGAAACTTTCTATGAAAATAATTCCACATTTTATCAAAATAAAACCTGTTCAGTCTAGTTAAGTCAGATTTAATCCGATATCTCCGTCAATTCACACTTCCGGTAGAACGGAAGTGACGTGTATAACACGACTTTGCTATTAACTGAAGCCTTCTATATTATAAAATATGATACACGATTTTGTTCCTTATCGAGATGTATGAAAAGGGTGTTTTTCCTATGAGGCGTAGATAAAGATTATGGAAGATTATTGGCAATGTACGCACCATTGAATTATTATTATTATAATGAACCGGCTTTTAGCCACGCGTTATTGTACTTGTTAGATTCTATGTAAGAAAGATTTGATATTTGTGATACAATATTTGTAGAGCAAGAAAAGAGTTGCAATTAGTTGTTGGAAAGATTTCTTCTGGTTTCAATAAAAACACTACCTCCATATTTTTGCCAAATTAGGTGATTAAGGGTCAGAGATTGAGTAACTAATAATTGTAATGTAAAGCAATAATCATAGATTATATCTTAGTATTTTTGGCTGTATTTTTTATAGTGCAATACACACTGAGCCCGCCGGGTTGCCAACATTTGTTGTTGGTTGTTTTCATACATAGATAAATAGATAGGTAACTCGTTTATTTATTTTAATTTAACATAACATAACATAAACGTTCACGCCGTTTTATCCCCGAAGGGGTTGGCAGAGGTACCAATACTCCTGAACTCACATGGCAAGCGCCATCTAGTTTCCAGAGAAGGTACCCACGTTTTGCTTAGACAGTGTACTCACGTGATAGGGGGCAGGCCTATCGCCGTTTTTGTACGAATACACTGATACCTTTTAGCGACATGATAGTCCAGTGGGTAAGAACACCCGCCCGAAAAACAGAAGGGCGTGAGTTCCAATCCTGGGACGGGCCTACACCAATTTGTCTTTTCTAAAGTCATATGTGTGGTTAATTTATCATGGTTGCTAACGGTGAGGGAAAACATCGTGAGGAAACCCACATGGCTGAGTTGTACTTAGTCATGTGACAGTGTATTCGTGTATTTTAATTTAACACCATACAATAGAAGAAACAATACATAAAGTGAAAAAATAAAATGAACAGGCCGCAGGTTGTGTTGCCGGGCAATGTCAACGGCCCGGCGGGCTCAGTGTTTATTTCGCTTAACAGTATATTGTCATGATCACAAAATATAATTAAAAAAAATATACACTAATTTGTAAGCAGTAGTTTTAGTGGTTTTTATCGACTGGGTTCTAATTTTGACTGAACGCAAAGTCTCGGAGATGAGATTTTTTTCTAGCTATGTATCCAACTGCTTATTTATTTAACTTTGTGATTTGTCTTACAATAACACTACCTCATTTCTACCTGTTAGTGCAATAGGATGCAACTTAGAACATAGAGCCCATTTACAAGTAACTAAGTACTATGTCGGCCCGACGCTAGGGTCAGAACACAAATCCTATCCAATTGCTGTGAGGAGTGAGATACGGAAATGTCACTTTCTCTAACTGTTCTTTGCTGCATTGGAAGATGTCTTGAAGCTTCTGGACTGGGAGGTACTCGGTAACAACATCAACGGCGAGTACATCATGCATCTTAGATTTGCTGATGATATTGTGGTTATAGCAACCGTGATAGCCCAGTGGATAGAACACTCGGTTGTCGTGCAAACGACTAGTGTTCAAATCCTGGGTCGGGCCTACACCAATTTGTCTTTTCTAAAGACATATGTGTGGTTAATTTATCATGGTTGTTAACGGTGAGGGAAAACATCGTGAGGAAACCCACATGGCTGAGTTGTACTTAGTCATGTGACAGCGTATTCGTACAAAACGGCGATAGGCCTGCCCCCTATCACGTAAGTACACTGTCCAAGCAAAACGTGGGTACTCTGAACACCAGGTGACAAAGTCACGTGATGTTCAGAAGTATTAGTACCTCTGCCAACCCCTTCGGGGATATTCGGCGTGAACGTTTATGTTATGTTTATTATATTGTGGTTATAGCTGAAAACACGGAAGATTTGAGTAAAATGCTCAATAACCTGAGTGAGAGTTGTAAAACAAAGGTCTAACATTGGGCCTCATCAGAATGCTTCGAGTCACCCAAAGGGCATTGCAGAGATTGTAAGGAGTTTCACTACATGATCGAATCCGCAACGACAAGATCCGTAGAAAAACCGGAGATAAGTTTTTTTCTACAAATGGAACAGTGGAACAGGTCACCTGGAATTTCAACTAACAATAAGAAACGTAAATAAGAAGTTGGCTGTATCTTTCTCTGTGTTCAAAGAGACCCGCTCCAGCCATTAATCTGTATCTTACAACGCAAGTGAAAAACACGAAAATAATAATTATCATCTTTTTCATTTGCTTTATAAAACAGGCCTCTCTTTAAGCGAGTATTATTGTTAATTAATAAATATATAAGGACACATTGCACAGATCAATTGAGCCCTAAAGTAAGTAAAATTAAATTACTGGTGGAACTTCTTATACTATAATATATAATTAACATGACTGGAAAACAGATACATAGTCATACAAATTTTCATAATATAAATATTGCCCTAAGCGAAACATGAATCCGGGACCTCCGTACTCAGATATCTCCATTAAGCCAACAATATCTTCAAATTATAAATAGTATAGTTTTGGTATTGCGCGCTGCTAGTTTAAATTCAAACAAAAAAATATATTGAAATTTAACTGTAAAATAAACAAAATTATGCATTTATTCAAAAACGTAAGCCAAACAAAATAAGTAGCATTATTAAAGAAAGTTTTTGTCATAAAATATATTTTCCTGTGCAATATAGCTCGGGCAAACTTGCGATGTTTGGAATTTTTGTTTATTTTTATTGTTGTTCTCAGAAGTTGTTACACCACGAACGGGTAAATTGATAATATTGTAACATGAGGGGATCAAGTTTGTTTCACACTATGCTTGAAATTCAAATTGCATTGATTACTCTGGCGTTAAGTATTTACTTTACAATATATATACTTCTTATTTTTATCATGTATTTTCTTGCCATGTAGTGCCGGCTTAGAATATCACTATCCCTTTCTACCCACGGTGTCGTAAGAGGCGACTAAGGGTATGGGGCTTTATAAGTAGTCTATAGGTTTGGTTATATGCGGTTGGAGACCCATCGCCAAAGATACTTTATTTCTACCATCAACTTGCAAATGTGCCTAAGGAGTTTATAGAATATATATAGAGAATAGTACGGGAATGGGAAAAGGATTGCAAATAAATAATAATAAGTTAATAAGCCCCAATACCCTAACTCGCCCCTTACACCAACCGCGGGAAGAAAGGGGTTAGTGCTATTCTAAGCCAACACAGCTACACAGCTTCCACAACACAAGATTGCCTTGGCAATTAAAGTGGTATATACATACGTATATACGATATGCCCTCCGCCTAATGATATAAAATATATATAATAATTAACTTTGTGATAGCAGTTATTACAGCATGGTAATTAAAAGTTTTCTCCCTATGTGAATCCACACTGCGTCACTCGTATTGTATTAAATTTTTTATTAAATGTTTCACAAACCAAACTAATTAATAAAAATAATTATGAACTGTTTATAGTTCTGAAATAAGCAATGTTATGTCAACACAGTCTGACGGTACAATTTACGAATGATTGAATACATACAATATGGATAGCTCAAATATTTATTAAAACCAATTCGCGAAACTCATGACGTGGTTTTTCGGTGTTTGTTTTTAAGATCAAATTTTATTTCCATATAGTTTGTTCAGCTTTATTGATTTACTAAACGGTATTTATTCATGAGATTTATACACTAGGACTTCAATGCAAATTGCGATAAAAATTAATTAAGCTGAGCGAGTTAGGTAAATCTCAGACTTATTACTATCTGTACAGTTTAAAGCTTTAATCCTGGCTATGAATAAGAAATCATTAGCTTTTTCCTATTGTCTTCAATAGGAAAACAGTTTGTCGGCAATTATTCTACAATGGTAGGTTCAATAACGATATACTAAACATCAGATTACAAAACCTCCTCCGTTTTTCATCGATCAAAATATTAACGTGTTGCTTAGAAGTATCCTTAAGTTAGTTCTTCTGAGCCTTAGGCTAAGTCTTATTCATTTAGGATAATTTATCGATCTGACACATATTTTTAACAAGAAATAACAATGAGGATTTTTAAATTATTTCGAAAATTTATTTTAATATCAAATTTTATATATCTGCAAAAGCCTTTTGATTTTTATTGGTCTATCCAATCCACGCCGTTATTTCCCATTGTGGTAAACACAGCTAGTCGATCGCCTCTTTAGACAATCCTGGCAAACTTCTCGAGCTTAATAATTACAATAAAATAAATAAGATATAATTATTTTATCTTTTTTTCTTAACATAACGGAAGCTTGCCATTTTGGTCATATTTTCTATTTGATCAAAATGAGTGGTCTTCTTCTACTTAAATTACCATCCACATTGCCTCTATATATACCCAATAACTTAACTCATATTATTTTCATACAACCAAGTATAGAAGTATACAAAAAAAGAGTTATTCTAAACATAAACTTTATTTAAAAGCTCTCTAAAGTTTAAATTCAATTATCTCCCGTTAAGAATAATTACTCAAAATTATGATTTTTGATTATAATTGTGTCGTCCAGAGACAAAGCAAAAATTTCATACTAACAAGCAAAGTTACTTGTAAATTGTCTGAAACAAAGTTTTCTTCAACAATAAGATACACTGAGAGAAATTCTATTTTATTCGAAAGTTTGAATTTTAATGAAATTTTATTGAAATTCTGATAACAAAGGCGGTAAAATAATTATCATAGACGTTTAACTTACAACGACTTAAACATTTCTGGTGGAATGTATGAAAATAGTATAATTTTCTGAGCACTATAGAGTAAAGCCATTTTTTGCGGTTGCCACCAAAATTACATCAATAATAGAAATTCATGTTCTTTTCAATATAAAAAAAATACTGTCAATGATGACTTAATCTTACACTTGGTGAATTTGCAAAAATCATTATTAAACAAATGTTTTTGGTGATGGGTCTCCAACCGCCCAAAAAATAATTAAAAAGCCCTAGAACCCTTAGCCGCCTTTTATGGGAAGAAATGGGGTAGTGATATTTTAAGCCGACACAATACAGAAATCCAATAACATATAACATAACATAACATAAACGTTCACGCCGTTTATCCCCGAAGGGGTTGGCAGAGGTACCAATACAGGCAGCGCCATCTAGTGTCCAGAGAAGGTACCCACGTTTTGCTTAAACAGTGTACTCACGTGATAGGGGGCAGGCCTATCGCCGTTTTGTACGAATACACTGTCACATGACTAAGTACAACTCAGCCATGTGGGTTTCCTCACGATGTTTTCCCTCACCGTTCACAACAATGATAAATTAACCACACATATGACTTTAGAAAAGACAAATTGGTGTAGGCCCGACCCAGGATTGGAACTCACGCCCTTCTATTTTTGGGCGGGTGTTCTACCCACTGGACTATCATGTCGCTCCGAAATCCAATATTATAACAAATAGCAATAAATTGATAACCAGAATTTTGTTGGATGTTTAGAATCCCAGTTACCAATTACCTTTGAACGCTGACCAAATATTTGTCAACTCGCGATGTTTTCAAAATAATCAAAGTTCATTCATAAAAGCGCTTAATCGTCAAATGTTAAGTTCGTTAGGGAGTTCACCCGGTTGTCTGTAAGCATCTTAATTACTTACGCCAAGTAAATTAACTTCCTTTGAAACTTGTTATGGAGACGTCTAAGGAGTCTGCAGGAATATAGATTAAGGATGTCCTTGACTTTATATTCGTTTTAAAGTTACGTTCTCAGGGGCTAAAAATAAAGTGATGTTTATTTAAGTATACGCGTACGTATACGTATACCGACGGCTATATTTCCCTAGAAGAGGTAGCCAGAGCTAAGGAATTATAAATTCCTCAGCCACTTTTGGAAGTTGAGTGGGGAAAAGATGGTAAAAATCAAGGTTTATGGTGATGGGTCTCCAATCGCATCGCCCAAAAATCCAATAAAAAGCCCCAATACCCTTAGTCGCCTCGTACGATACCCGTGGGTAGAAAGTGGTAGCGATATTCTAAGCCGGCACTAAACGGCAAACATTTTATTTTAACACTTCCTCATTAATAACACTACCCCATTTCTGCCCGTGGGTGATCGTAAAAGACGACTAAGGGTTTTGGGGCTTTTTAAGAGATATTTGGGCGATGCGGTTAGAGGCCCAACCATCTTTATTTTACCGTCTTTATTTTAGCTTCCAAAAGTGGCTGACGATTTATAATTCTGATTCCGAGCTACCCTTTTTAGGGGTTTATAGCCGTGATATATGTATATATGTATAAAAGTTCATCAGCCGATCAGCGCCATCTTGTGGTCTTTAAAAGGTTGTTTGCTAAAATAAACTATAACAAATATGCTCGTATAACAAAAATAATAGAAACATATTTTTTGGTTTATTTTTTTGAAATCTCAAGCCCATTTATATTCTTGAAGTGTTTCGTTAAATGTCTTTCAGGGTGTATGTTTGATATAGCAAGCGCAGGCACGCAACCACGCAAGCTCGGAATACTTCAGCGCTACAATACGGTTGAAAGGGTTGAAAAATATTTAAATTATTTTGTAAAAGCACAGTTTTACTAATTTGATGTAATTTATGTTGAATTTTTTATATAATATTTTGTTGGCGCAGAATGAAATTATTAAACATTATTCAAAGATGTTTAATACGTAACTTTGTAATAAAGGCTAATGAAGAAGGTACTTGGTGACCTTTCATTTTCTTTTACATAAACATAAACGTTCACGCCGTTTATCCCCGAAGGGGTTGGCAGAGGTACCAATACTCCTGAACTCACATGGCAAGCGCCATCTAGTTTCCAGAGAAGGTACCCACGTTTTGCTTAGACAGTGTACTCACGTGATAGGGGGCAGGCCTATCGCCGTTTTGTACGAATACACTGTCACATGACTAAGTACAACTCAGCCATGTGGGTTTCCTCACGATGTTTTCCCTCACCGTTAGCAACCATGATAAATTAACCACACATATGACTTTAGAAAAGACAAATTGGTGTAGGCCCGTCCCAGGATTGGAACTCACGCCCTTCTGTTTTTCGGGCGGGTGTTCTACCCACTGGACTTCATTTTTCCGAGCGACTCTCTCGTTACGGTTATAGCTGAAACAATCGACTGCAACTCGTATGCATAGAGATATAATCCTAATATACTAGTTATAATATCTCTATTCTCATATGAGAGCATACTCAACTAATGCATCAAACTGATCACCGCAGCGAAGGAGAAGATACCAGTCAGGCCAATACCAATGTGTTTCTAAAGCATACATGTGGTTAATTTATCATAGTTGTTAACCATAACGGAAAACATCGTGCTGAAACATACCTGAGTTGTACTAAATCACATGACAATATATTCGTAGAAAACGGAGCAACCTTCCCCCTATTGCGTTAATAGCACTGTTTTGGGCAATTGTGGGAACTCTGACCTCACTAGGTGACCAAACATCAATTGAAGTTTAGAAGTATTAGTACCTGTACCATCCTTTCAGGGATATACAGCGTAAACATTGATTATGAATTCCGTGCAATAACATTTAACAATCGCTTAATTCCATTACAGTCTGAACATTTACGAGTAACATGTATTAAATTGAGGCATAAATATTTTACAATACCAAATTAAATGCTTAACAGATAACAATAAAGTTAAATAATTATTTCACCATACATCATCTGACTCGCCGTTGCCAACTTTTCAAACAGGCAGCCATATGTGCCCAAGCAGGTCGTGTTTTGTTTATTTCCAATATGGCAGTTTTCCAAGGCCATTAACATAATTATTCTTTTTATGCTCTGGTGCCTTTTATGAGTCACTTTGTGCCAACATTCATGGAATCATAAATATTCTCTCTCGATATGCACGTCGCATTTGTAGAAGAGTATCTGTAGTATATACATACAACTGCTTTCCCTTATTTTTAAGGAGCATTCTACGAGTCAAGTGAAAATTATCGAGTATAAGATACACATTATATTTGAAAATAAAATATTATTAATTAATTCATCAACATAAGGAAAAATGAAAGAAAGATAGTATTTATTCATTGTCTAAGGGCACTTAAATATGAGAAATTTCGCGCTGGATGCCAACTGACACTGTAGCTCAGTTGGCAGAGCGACGGGGGCGTTTACCCGAAGGTCGCGGGTTCGAACCCCGCCAGTGTCGAAATTTTTCTTTCCTTTAATAACATCTTTTATTTATGAGTAATAATCCCCACATGAGGAATTCATGTCAAAAAAACATTAAATTATGTGATAGTTAGGCGTTTCCAACATTTGCATTCTATCTGAAAAGGTAGACAAGTGGCCGTCCGAATTAGTTAAAATTCGGAGGTAGGAAACGCAAACACTACTTGAACGTGTAAAAAAGAAACAAAGGATAGAGAAATTTCGCGCTGGATGCCAACTGACACTGTAGCTCAGTTGGCAGAGCGACGGGGGCGTATACCCGAAGGTCGCGGGTTCGAACCCCGCCAGTGTCGAAATTTTTCTTTCCTTTAATAACATCTTTTATTTATGAGTAATAATCCCCACATGAGGAATTCATGTCAAAAAAACATTAAATAATATTTAACTCTCTAACATTGTTTAAAACCCGGCTACAATTAGCACTGAACCGATGCATGCTTCGATTATAGACAAGTAAATAAGTGATGGAAGAAAAAAGGGAAAAATACACATTTTAATCAATTAATTGCTTTTAGTAACGTTAAACTTTACGTAGGGTCTGCTTAAGCCTTCATTAATTAATCTCAAATATGTCCTAAGAGAAGACACAGTAATAAAGGCCCGTTTCGGGATTTAAATTCACTTATATTTTGTGTTTCACATAATTTGAGGCGATTGATTTCCATTTGATGAAAATACTTATTTCTATATCAGAAAAACAATATCCTTTCTTTTTTATTAACCAAATAGACACGTAGTCAAAGAAGCATCTTGAGTGTCCAAATTCACATTATTATCAATTTCAAATTAGCCAATTTTAATCGGAAACTCTACTGCTACTGGTAAACAAAATTTTAATATAGAACAGTATAAACTTGAATCACTGGTATAATCCAAAGGTGGATTACTAACTGACTGAAAGTTTAACAGATAATTTGTCAGTTTCAAATTGTTTACCGACGTTTGCATATCCATCAGAGTTTCCGGAAACCACGCGTTCCCTCGGGAAATCCGGGAACTGTGCTGGAAAGTGCGAAGTTGAAAGTGATACGGCAAATTTAATATTTGTTTTACATATTTGAAGGGCGTCGGGGGACGAATATAATGGAGCAACGTATGTTTACTTACGTTAATCCCTGTCAGCTCTGTTGAGTGAATCCTAATATAATATGCTTTACTTGAAAACTGACATAATTGGTTGCATTAACTACTACTTATACACTTTACTTTGAATCAATAATACTCAGTCACTTTTTTCATCTGAAAAAGATCGTATATATCATACACATAGAGACGCATTGTAATAAGCCCGACTAAGGATTTGAACTTGCGTCTCCTACATGATAAGTGGTGGTATTTCTACTAAGTTATATTTGGTTTAATTGTACATTCAATGTATGCATGTACACAAAAAACTGCATTTATCAACAGCTGGTAACTGACATGTAACTAGTAGGGTAAGTTTCCACTTACGTTTCTACCACGCCATTATTACCCATGGAAGTATGCAGACACTTTAGATCACCACCATTCACGATCCTGGCCAACCTCTATAGCTTCGTTTTCCTCCATCAATCTTTGCATACATTCTTCTATTCTTAATATTGCGGTCGCCTGCCATTTTGAGCATACTCTCTATTTGGTACAGGTATGTCGTCCGTGGTCGTCCTCTACGAACATTTTACCAATTCACAATCATATATCCTTATGTGCCCAAAAACCTTAACATTCCGTATGTATGTATTTATATTAAAAGACATTGACAAATAGATTTAGTGACCGAGTGTTCACCCGTAAGATATGAATAAAATTTTGCAATCGAGATAGACAACTGTGTCCAAAGAATATCTAAGATTCAGAAACTTTCATTAATATAACGGGATTTGAACTTAAATATCTGAGCTCAATTTTCTGTTTAAATATAAGATCGAATATCACGAAAATCTATTTTATTTTAGGTGATAATGAAGTTGAAACTTATAATAACCGTTGTTACTCAATATATAAATATGATTCAGCCTTTTATTTGTGGAATAATGTAAAGATGGTTGATCATCGATGTTAGACATTAAATTTAGTAGGAAAAATGTTGTAGAAAATAATACTAAGCACAACTTCTAACCTATTATTTTGAGTTGACTAGTGGCTTTGACAATAAGTAATAGTGTATAAGGGCCGGCGCTCACTGCCGGCATGGCATGGCAAAGGATTTCGGTACAGATACAGCATTTTTAATCTTATTGCCATGCATATAGAATTCATTTTGACACAACGATGCCGATGGAGGCCGCGGTAGGACAGAACGTCGGCATCGTTGTGTCAAAATGAAGTAAAATGAATTCTATACTCATGGTAATAAGATTAAAAATGCTATATCTGTACCGAAATCCTTTGCCATGCCATGCCATGCCATGCCGGCAGTCAGCGCTGGCCCTTAGAGCATGCTTGTCAAAGTCAAACACAACACACTCTTTTTTTTTTAAATGCATTACTTGCGCATTTTTTGTCGTATAGAACTTTATTCATATGCATATACCAAATACCCATGTTTAGTATGCGCTCTGAAACTATAATTACTTAATACTAATCACTTAAACTTTAAGAAAGTTTTTGCTTCACGAAATATTACAAAACCTTCCAAAATCTATCTCAAGTGCGGGAAATTATGGTATGAATACCACGCTTTTAAAGAATTTTTTTGTTTCAAAATACTTACTTATCATCAATAAAAACTGAAGTGGATAACGTGATTAAAAAAACATTAGTACGTCATTATCTGAAAATTTATGATCAAAGAAGGAAGAAAAACTCTCAAGATTTTTTGTCCTTCCTTCATCCTAAGGGATTCGAAGATTTCTTTTACACTTTTGCTTCTCGCCAAATATAAGATAATGAACTGCATTAAATTTATAGTAAAAACATACATACATATATACTCACGGCTATAAATCTCAAAAGAAAATGAAAGTTTTGGAAGTTAATTGGGAATGTGTGATTTTGCTCTCCAACCATGTCACTTGAAAATCTCTTAAAAGCCCCATCCTCCTTAGTCACACCTTTAAATCCAGGAAAAAATGCGTAAGTGTAATTTTAGCCTAACGTGCATCGTAAAACACGTGACTTGTCTTGTTGATGATTTTCACGATTCAATCAATTATCACGTCATACAACCGAATAGGTAGGGTAGAGTTACTAACACTTCTGAACATTACATATCATTTTCGTTTCCGAGTGTACAGAGTACCCTAGATTTTCCTAGGCCATTCATTCACGTGATATAAGGCAGGTCTTTCGTCATTTTGTACAAATACACTGTCATGCCAAACATACAGCCTAACAATTTCCTTGCGATTTTTCTCTGACCGTTAAGCTTTATAAATTATCTACATATGTGGAAGAAGCTGTTGTTAGTGTCGGTTTAGAATAGCATTATCCCATTTCTTCCGGTGGGTGTACGTAAGAGGCGACTAACGGTATTGGGGCAATTTAGGGATTTTTGGGCGATGCGGTTTGGAGACCCATGACCAACAACCTTTATTTTACTATCTTTCCCCACACAACTTTCCAAAAGTGGCTGAGCATTTTCTAATTTCTTAGCTCTGGCTACCCCTTCTAGGAATTTATAGCCGTGAGTATATGTATGTATGTATGTGGAAGACAAAGAAGACAGAAGTTTCACAGGTAATACATACTATGAAACGAGTAACTATAAACTTACTAAACATAAACCTATAGCTAAATCGCCCTAAATGATGTCCTCATCCATCATCATGACACAACCAAGGCAGTTTCGTACTGATGTCATTATCGTATGATACTATTGAATTAACAGGACGGCTTAATGGCCCAAGTTGGTCAATGATTTGAATTAAATACAGCCCTAAATACCCGCAAAGTTATAATAAAAAATATTTCATTTATAATTTAAAGAACAAGATAGAAATACATATGTAATGTATTTATTTATTTGATTGCCAGTGGTAAATCAAGTGCTGAGGAAATAGAAAGAAGATTACTTGGTCATGGCTCTAACTTGAGAGAGAAAACATCGTGAGGAAATCCACACGGCTAAACAACGATGGGCTGGAAGTGTACTCTACTCAAACAGTGGGTACTCTAAGAACCAGGTGACAATTATGTCGCGTGATTTTCAAAAGTTTTATTACATTTTTAACTCTTTCCAAATGTATCTCATTCGAGTAAAAACTAATACCAAGAAATAACATGAAATTTCCAATTGAATTTGGGCTATCTAAAATAGATGATCAATTCGCATCCAAATTCCAACACCGCATACTCTGTGAATGACGACTAGAAATGCGATATAGATGATGTTAATTACCTTTGTTCAATTTCTTTGGTTTTGGTATTGCTATTTCATTTGCGATCTACATTGTAGAGTGGTAATCGGTGGTGAAGTATACTCACTGACCTCCGTTATACTATATAAGTACGCTGGACTAATTATAGGCCGGGTGACAGTGAGGCGATTTGATTTTCGCCATTTTGGCGCTTACGGCAGCAGTGAAGGAACAAGGAACTAATAAAAGAGATGGGACAGGAAGATAAAATATATCGACAAAATGTTTCTGCTTAAAGGAAAGGCTAAGTTTTATCGAAACGAAACTTTAACGCACTATTGATTTATAATTGTTTCTAAAAACCATAGATATATTATGCTTTATGGTAAAAAAAACACTGGCCATTTTGCAGTTTACGTCATATTTAGTTCCTCGTTCCTTCATTGGGGGCGCTTCAAATTGGCACAGTAAATAGCTGTCATTTTAATACGTATCATTAGTCCAGCGTACTTATCCATACTAATATTATAAATGAGAAAGTGAGTTTGTTTGTTTGTTTGTTCCGCTTTCACGCCGTAAATACTGAACCGATTACTTTGAAATTTTTCAGACGTGTAGTAAGAAGTCTAAATTAAATGATAGGGACTTTTATCCTGGAAAAAAATATGTTCCCACGGGATATCAAAAATATTGTTTGCTTGCTGGATGCATTGGAGATGGCGCTGTGTATCGTTTAAAACAAAGTAAAATATTGTAAACTAATATAAAAATCAAAATTTGGAAGCTTAATGGTACGATAATGGATCCCCGAAAATAAGAAACTCCCGAGGGATGATGTACTATTTGTTTATCGTATATTTTTTTTTACATCTACTTATATTGCAAACGAATATAAACATGTAAATTTAGAAGCTAAATGAAACGACGACGATTCCTTGAAACTAAGGAATCCGCAAGAGTTCTCATAGTAACATCAAAAAACCTTAACTCATATATGGCTCAAAATATTGCAGCGATTATTTTTATCATCGATGGAATTCACAACAGACACTTTGTTAATGTTCATTTTGGAAAGATCAAGGGGTTTCATTAGTTTTCATCAAAATAAATGAACATTTAAATGACAAATTTGTTTATCAATAGTAAGACTAATATGAAATAAAGCGTAATAAAAATTTGACACCGCCCCGGTAACGTCTCCGTGGCGTAGCGGTATAACTAACTACTATGATTATTTAATAAGAACTATTATGAATCAATCGTCCCGGGTTCATATCTCAGGTATTTCAATCTTTTTGTAAAAAAAAAGTTTTGTTAGCTTAAAATAGCACTATATATAATAATAGCAAGCACTATCCCTTCAATTTAGCGATTATTTTGGATGGAGATCCACCACTAATCATCCCTATATTGCCGAGCAATCGCTGCAAGGTCTCCCAATATCATCAACGGTCAGTGTAGGGGGCAGCACCGGGCCGCCGCCGCAGCGCCAAACTACTATCCGTATCTGTACTTACTAAAGATATTTTCATTTCTGAACATAAAAACTTGGTATATTTGTTTCATGATTCTTATGAACAATTAAAAAGGAATTTTTGGAACTCAACACCTAACGGGTTGATATAGCAAATGAAAGTTAATATAGAGTTTTTTTTTACATTTTATAATAAAACTTGGTGCGATTGAATTTATGAAATCCATCTATCAATCATTCATGAGTATATGCTAACAACCATAAATGCCATAAAAGTGTAGCCAGAGGTAAGGTATTCAAAAGGGTCTTCAGAGATGCTAATTCTTCATCCAATTTTGGAAATAGATTAATAAAAGATAGTTTAAACAAGGTTGTTAGTGATGTTTCACAAACTGAATCGCCCAACAATCACTTAAAAAGTCTCGATGTCCTTTATGTCATTAACAACGCCCGCGGGATTATAAATATAAAACACAGAGTTGAGATAGTGTTTCGGTATTTTGGTATTATGTAAACTGGATGCAAAAAATGAAGTCCACGCGGACGAAGTCGCGGGGCAAAAAGCTAGTATAGTATAATGGAGGTCAGTGAGTATACTTTTATAGACTACATTACATAAAACATGTGCAATTGAAACTGTCGAAAACTGTACGTCATTTTAATGACGTCATACATACAAATCGATTAAGCTGGAACTAGTTGTATTTTGTTACAAAAATTGTGAGTGCCTTGTCTGGACGTTGCATTCAGATTTATTAAAAAAATAATTAAGTTCATATATTCCGTTCATAGTTATTAATATAATGACAACCGTGATTCCTCAGCCTAGAGGCGTTGGGTTTAAATCCCGAAAAGGGCGATAGGCCTGCTTCCTATCACGTGACTACACTGTCTAAGTAAAATACACATACATACATATACTCACGGCTATAAATCCCTAGAAGGGGTAGCCAGAGCTAAGGAATAAAAAATACCTCAGCCACTTTTGGAAATTTAAGTGGGGAAAAGATGGTAATATAAAGGTTGTTGGTGATGGGTCGCCAACCGCATCGCCCAATAATCCTTTAAAAGCCCCAATACCGTTAGTCGCCTCTTACATACACCCACGTACGTACGTAAAATATGGGTACAATAAACACCAGGTGTCATTAATATCATGGGATGTTCAGAAGTAATATTTCCTCCGCAAACCCTTCGAATATCCGTATATTTATTATCGTAAACGTTGGTGTTCATTAATTTACGTTAAAAATAACATAGTAAGATTCAACAGCTACTAACACTAATAGAATTAGTAGCCCTCCCTGTTCTAGTGAAAAGTCTGCACCCAATGCGCCATTTTGAATTGTGCTGTAATAAATAGCGCAATGTCTTCATTAATTATTTAACTGAACACATTATTCAGAGGCGTTATAATTGGCAAATATGGCTAAAGATATTTTACTGGGCGGGCTACCATATTTTAAAATAGCCATATGCGCGTCGGCTTGCACTTCGACGGACATCGCATCGCACCTACAATGATCCACATGACTAAGTAAAACTAAGCCATTTGGGTTTCCACACGAAGTTTTCCCTCACCTCCTCAATAATCAATTAATCACACATGTCTTTCAAAAAGTATTTTTTGAATGCACGCCTATCTGCATCACGGACGGAAGTCCTTATCATCGAGCTGGTATTACAGCTGTCAATGTTCTTAGAAAAAGAAATCGGTCGGGCACTATATTGTTATCGATGCATAAATTTAAGATTAAAAAAGGGTAGTGCTATTCATATTGCACACCTACAAAAAAAGAAAGCCTAAAACATCATATCTAAACGCCCGAAGTGTTTCAACCGAAAGAACTTCATTGATATAAAGTTCAAACAAAAAGTTTGTAATTAGATTTGAAAGTTTCGCCTCAAATTTGTTTCAAACAAATTAAAAAGTTTTGTAATCATTTTGGTCAACTCTATAGATTATTCTGTAGATTCAATAAAGGTTTTTGTATTACTGATAAAAACTCAGTCTGATATTTACAAGTCAGATTAAAAGACTGTTTTATATATTTACTCATAAAATTAAAAAACGTTTGATATTTGAAACATCGGCTATCATTTATTGTCAGATAACGTTACTTATAGATTTTGATTGTAAATATTTTTGGTTATCCCTTAACTGTTTTTGAAATTGGTACAGAACATATGGTGCGAACATCCATATACTGTACTGGTTGTAAATTTCAGAAAAGGGCCAGCCAGAGCTGAGCATAGGCAAGCCACTTACTTCTAAAAGCTAAGTAGATTCTTAACCGTGTTATAATGAAGAATCTGAAACCCAAACCTTGACATATTTATATGACACGAAACCAAAGATAGAGTAGTTCTGTTTCAAACCAATACATTATAAACTGACTAATTCAGCAAGTAAAAGTATCTTGTAATTCAAGTCACGTTCTGAACCAAGACTACCATAAAAATACTGTCATACAATGAATCAACTAAACTTGCCTTTCTTCACACCAGAAATCTACCGACTACACCCAATTTAAACTTGTCAGCTCCTTACACATAAAAAGAATTTATTTCTCATTACATATAAAACAAATGGGTCGAACGAAATAACCTCCAAACAATAATGGGCGCGATAGAAAAAATTGAATGCAAAATTCTCTGGATTCTATTTGAGTTTTCTTGCGATTGGTATTAACATTCGATCATTGTTTTGCTTGTACAAATATAATAATCTTTTCTGTTTTAGAATCTTTGTTTTTAATTATGTTGCCTGAAATATTCACATAACAAAATGCCCTAAAACCAACTTAAAGGGATAATGCCCAAATAGTTTGAGGATATTCCTGACGAATCTAATCAAATGTATTTTATAAGAACCTTGATTTTAAGTTTTAATCCCTTTTTACTGTATCAGGTTTGAAATAAATACTGAGAATATAACTACTTCAAAAAGGTTTTGGATTAATAAGAGTTTAAAATGCATATTTAAAAGCACATATAATATGACCCATTTAAGCCTGTTATTTTTGGCAATATTACAATAACCAAGGCATTTACGTATAGTTTGAGATGTAACAAGATTTATTTTCTTAAATGTCTTCCATTGATACAAAAAACTATTTTAATTAAAACATTTTATTGTCTTATAACTTGAAATACAAAAAAAACGTCTCAAATAGGTACAGGGAATTATATTTTCAAGTTAAAATCGGATCCTTTTCTAAAAAGCGTACGATTGATAAACGAAGAGAGAAACGAGTCCGAATAGAAGCGGCAACATTATTTTCCACTTTGTTTCACGTACAAAGTCGATCGGTTTTCTGATAAAATTGTTTTTTTCCTATCTCCGAGCCTACGCGCGTCAACAAACCTTATCTGCTATTTCTTGTATCCTGGCACTTTCCCAGGATTTATGGGAAAGTACTAAAAAATATCTGAAGTTCAATTCTTCGGATCTCTTGTTTGAATCAGCGCGAATCTGCTTCGAGATTGGTGTTAAATAAATCTGACATGTTTGCCTTTGTTCAAGTGATAACACAGAAGCAGTTGCTTTGTCTCGTTTTGGTTTTACGTCCTGCGAATGCATGAGTATTTCATCTTACTGCTATTGTGAGTTGGATGGATAATAAAAGGTTACTTTCAAGTCTCATTACTAATAAGACGGGCCACGAGTTCATAGTGTGGGAAAACGTAATAACTTTAGAAAATAGTTCAATTTTTATTTATTGGGCGACCAACGCTAACACACGATCAATAATAAATCAGTAGCAACCTACTTTTTTATCCTAATGCAAGCATTACTGGTTGCATGTGTCTGAATAATTAAGTGAATTTGTACTTAATGTTGCATTGGTAGTAAAGTGGAAAATGGTTCAATCATAAGAGCTAAAAAATCAAAGACTTGAATTCTAGCAAGGGATTTTACATATTCGTATATTTTCTGACCTCTTAAGTAGTATTACTCGTATATTAAATTGTTTTTTTTTACATATTTGCTCCTCTCTGGTTTGACACGAAAATCCATTTTATTCACAGAAATAAAAATAGAGCGGACACAGTTTTACAAAAATAATTCCGATCCTTTAACCTTCAATTTTTATAACGACGAGGGAACATATCTTCTATATTCACCACAAAACATTGGTTAACTCACATTTATCCATCACATACATACATACATACATATACTGACGCCGTTAATTCCCATTGGGGTAGGCAGACACTATCGATTGCCACTTCGTACGATCCTGGCAAACCTCTCTTGCTTCGTCCACATCCATCAATCTTTTCATACATGCTCTTATATTCTTCATGCTTCGCACGCCTGCCTTTTTGAGCACACTCTCAATTTGGTCCAAGTGTGTCTTTCGTGGCCGTCCTCTTTTAACATTGCCTTCTACATTAGCTCTATAGATACCTTTTACTTACAATATTAACTTTTACACCACACCTTTCACGAATCACATCATTCCTCACACGATCACATAACCTTACATTACAAATTTCTCTGATTTTTTTATCCATCACATGGTTATTCTATCCAGAAAAAGTAAGTTGTCCGAAAAAAAGGTTACATGGCTTCTTTTTTGAGAACAACTTCTACAGCGGCTTCACGCTGACCTATTATAAAATGTAAAGGGTTGCGTCAATTCAGTTCCAAATACAGTAAGAATATTTTAAATTTATAAAATAGATTAACCTCTAAGGTTCAGTATCGCGTATTTTTGTCCACAGTAGCAGTGCATGTTTGTTGGTGACATATGCAGCCGAAGTGGAAGTCTCTTAGCTCTATTTATGAGAAAGCTTTACGAGCTTTCTGTCTGCATTGCTGTTCAGGAAGCGATGTGTTGCCTATAAATTATTTCACTACTATGTTTTAGAGAATGTGATAGTATCTACTTCAAGCCTTTTCTATTTAATGCAGTTGTTTTTCGTAGCAAGAATTCTTGGATTTTACATTTGCTTGCATTTTCATGGGTGAATCGTAGAGGCTACAAGGTAAATAATTTAGCTGGAGAAGAAGATCTTTTTAACTTATCAAATCATAATTATCATTTTCTAAATTTTCTTGGTTCTGCCTAACTAAGAAGATTGATAATGATTACCAATGAAGCTAAACCAATTAACAATTTAGCCATGTCAACCACTTTTTACTGACCATGTGATTTATTGTTATAAGTCATCTATCTTCTTTGCTATATTCGATTAAAGGGTTGTATAAATGACTCAAAATTTTTGCTTCAATGAAGCATATTTGTACAAAAACTGTACATTTCGACTAAATAATAAATATTAGCTATCGTTTTCTTTAAAATAAAATATATATTTTTATATTCATATAAGCAATCTCTTTTGTATGTCAATAAACGAAATAAATAATTGAAAATTCAGTGATCTAGATGAGGTGTAAACGAGATATGCGCAAAAAATAATCCTTTTCCTCTAGTTGGTTAATAAAAAGAGACTTCTTGGCTGGTTTAAGCGCCTCACACAAACTGACAACTTGATCATATACTTCTTTATAGAGTACGTATACAAAAATGTCGTTAACATTCTTTTATGAGAAGTAAATTAAGGTTTGGCACTAAGTCACCTCTGAAATCAATCAGATCAAATCAAATCAAAAATGGGGTAATGTTATTCTAAGCCGGCATTAAACAGCTCAAAACTCAAAACTATAAATAAAATATAACAATTAATCAAAACTCCATTAAATATCAAGTAAATCAACCTTTTAATATAATATAATAAAAATATATATTTAAATCAATCATAAAACAGAAATGGAAAGTTATTCAGTAAATCCAAACGCTACGTACACATTTATCAATGTATGCATTATACGTACTTCATTACTTTTTTGATACATCTGTAACAAAACTATAAATAGAGGTAATATAAAAAAGTAGCCTCGAACATTTTTTTTTCATCAACTTATCTTTGTAATCCACACATACTATAAAAACTCAGTAAAAATCCCTACCTGGTGGAAAATTTCAACATGCTTTCATTTGACGACAATCTCATTGTATAATAAAAAATGTAATTAGACCCATAAACCGACACCTTCCTAAATAAAAATTAGGAACTTTTGTAATAAAACTCTTGAATATGACTTTTCATTGTTTCCAGAGTGGATTTTAAAACTTTTATTGGTACTTCAAAGAGTAACTGCGGTTGAATACGTCTTTTGTGGCGCGTTTTACCCAAAAAACGGCTTTGGGCAACTTTAGTTTGAAAGTTGGGCAATTAAATTTTTCAGTCTTTCATCTTCTATACTTTGAGACAGCTTCAGTAGAAATATGGTCTTCGTATGTTGTTGCCATATATAATAACAATATTTTCTTTATTTTTTTCATAATTGTTATCGGTGATGGAAAACATCGTGATGAAACACACATGGCTGAGTTGTACTTAGTCATATGGCGGTGCATTTGCACAAAACGGCGACAGACCTGCCCCCTATTACGTGAATACACTGTCCAAGCAAATGTGATGTTTAGAAGTATTAGTATCTCTGCCAACCCCTTCCGGGGTATTTGGAGTAAACGTATGAGCTTGAGTTGTTTCCCTAAAAAATATGATTATGCTAATTTTTTCAAACGAAAAGGTAAAACTAAAACTGTCTTTTAAAATATTTTTGGTAATGTCTCCGCCGAAAGCATTCCAATTCCATCAATCAGCTATGAACTTTAAAATAAGATAGACAAAGTATCCTGCACAATATTTTCAGAACTATTATTAGAAACTGCGTTGTAGTGCCGGCGTAGAATTGTGCATAAATTGGGTAATATTATTCTAAAACTGCCTTTACACTATATAACTTAGCTTTTAGTACTACTGCTAAAGTGTTACATTTTTCATTATTATACTTATTAATATATATACATAATTCATCATACTCCTATTACCTTATTACAGACATCAACTGACGTAACGTTTTTATTCGATTGTGCAGTCAACGCACCGTATCAAGTTCCTACCTATTTTTCCGTCTTTTCCTCAAGGTGTGTTATTTTTTCATTATCATCAACTAGCTCCTTAACAAGCCACCTATTACCTCTTATAAGAGTCTCTTCTTATGAAAGAAAGAATATTATGTCTGCCGTGTTTCCATTTGTTAGGTATTTCTTATTAACTTTTAATCACGTTCTTTATTCTTAGTGGGGTAGGTGTGGACCAACTCTCTTTTTACCATAGATATTATTTCATTTTTAGAACTTTGGACTCCCGCCTGGTCTTTATCGAGACTCAAATACTCAAACGTTCATGCCGTACTTATACTTAAAAAAATCACGTGACATCTTCATCTGTTCAGAGTACCCACGTTTTGCTTGAACAGTGTACTCACGTGATAAGGGGCTGGCCTATCGCCGTTTGGTACGAATACATTATCACATGACTAAGTACAACTTAGCTATGTGATGTTTACCCTCACCGTCAACAATGACGAATTAACTACCCATATGACTTTAAGAAAAGTAAAACTAAAGGGCAAGCACGAGCCGTGTTTAAACTAGTTCTATCTCTTACGCACTTACTTAGTATCGTATACTGCCATCTCATTCTAACCGTTATCGTGTCGATAAAATAGTGCTCGTGCTTGCCCTACTGGTGTAGGCCCCACCCATAATTTTAACTCACCCCTGTCTGTCATTAATAAAATTCATGAGCCTCATCATTCCGTTTCTATTTTTCATACAACGTTATCATTTACACTAAATTGTATACGAATTATTTTTTTTACTATAGCTTTCTCTGTCGCCCATCTTTATATAAACTTGTGAATATGTCTTTATTACTTTGTGATGGTAATAAAGGATGTGCTGTGTAGTGTCGGCTTAGAATAGCACTACCCCATTTGTTCCGGTGGGTGTACGTAAGAGGCGACTAACGGTATTGGGGCTATTAAGAGATTTTTGGGCGATGCGGTTGGAGACCCATCACCAACAACCTTTATTTTTACCATCTTTTCCCCACTCTACTTTCCTAAAGTGGCCGAGGAACTTCTAGTTCCTCAGCTCTGGCTACCCCTTGTAGGGATTTACAGCCGTGAGTATATGTATGTATGATGGTAATAAGGCGCTATAAACTTCATAATAGTTAACAGATTATCTTAAGTTATGGCGTTCTCTATGTTTTGTGTATATTGTTTCTCTATTTATTTTTTATTTCAGCGCTGCTTCTTTTTTTGTCTTTATTCTTATTATTTAGATTATGATTACATTTCATGTATATGCCTACTAAGATGCTCGAAGCTACACTGAATAAACCATAGTCGACCACACAGTGCTAGTATGGTCTGGATACCGAGATCATTACTTTATTTTACTCTTGATGATAACAACTATGATAGCAACTCCGATCGAGGTACTCAACCAGCAATATCTGAACTAAAGGGATGAATTTGACAAATTGGAAATACTCCCAACTTCAAAATCGAGGCCTAACGCCGTAATCGATGGACTACATGCGGGCTATCATACATACATATACTTACGCAATTATTTCCCATTGGGATAGGCAGAGTATTGAACGCCACTTTATACGATCCTGGCAAACCTCTTGAGCTTCGTTTACATCCATCAATCTTTTCATACGGGCTAGTATTATGTTGATTATGCATGTAAAAAAAAACTCATTTAGTCTGTTACATAACATAACATAAACGTTCACGCCGAATATCCCCGAAGAGGTTGGCAGAGGTACTAATACTTCTGAACATCACGTGACTTTGTCACCTGGTGTTCAGAGTACCCACGTTTTGCATGGACAGTGTACTCACGTGATAGGGGGCAGGCCTATCGCCGTTTTGTACGAATACACTGTCACATGACTAAGTACAACTCAGTCATGTGGGTTTCCTCACGACGTTTTCCCGCACCGTTAACAACCATGATAAATTAACCACACATATGTCCTTTGAAAAGACAAATTGGTGTAGGCCCGACTCGGGGTTTGAACACTAGTCGCTTGCACATTAACCGGTGTTCTACCCATAGAGTTATCACGTCGTTCTCTAACAAAAACTACGGAAACAAAAAGAAAACGAAAGTAAAGACTTTCAAAAGAGATTTATGAAAGTAAATTGGCGGGCGTGGTTCAAAGGGGCCGACTACGAAAAACATACGAGCATCAAATTGCTCTTAAGGCAAGCACGTGCGGGCATTAATGTAACACCGTATTTATATTTCCATAGGGGCAAGTCAAGGCTTTAGAATACTAAATTTTCCTGTTTTATCTATATACTTTTTTTGGAAGTTGCGTGGGGAAAAGGTGGTAAAAATACAGGTTGTTGGTGATGGGTCTCCAACCGCATCGCCCAAAAATCCCTTAAAATGCCCCAATACCGTTAGTCGCCTCGTACGTGCACCCACCGGAAGACATGGGGTAGTGCTAAAGCCGACACTACACAGCTAACTTCCAAAAGTGGCTGACGGATTTCTAATTCCTTAGCTCTGGCTACCCCTTCTAGGGATTTATAGCCGTTAGTATATGTATGTATGCTTCTATATACATACATACATCATAAATATACTCACGGCAATAATTCCCAAAAAGGCGTAACCAGAGCAAGAGCTAGATACTCCTCAGCCACATTAGGATGTGAGATGGAAGAAATAAAGTATCGTTGGTGATGGGTCTCCAACCGCATCGCCCAAAATACCACTTAAAAAATCCTCATACCCTTAGTCACCTCTTACGACACCGTGGGTAGAAAGAGGTCGTGACATTCAAAGCTATAATAACTGCAGCCAGATTTTTAAAAAAAATATAATTTGTATTATGCATCTTAAGCGTTCCTTCGTTTTCATAAACATTTAATAAAACAACCGTTTTATTCAAAAAAATATTGAAGCGTTACAAAGTTATATTAGTTCTAAGGTATAATAATAAGGAATAATAAGGTATAAATATAAAAGGATAAAAAAGAGTTATAATTGTATTTACCTAATTATAAAAATAAAATAATGAAAGATACTTTAAGCATGGCTTTATGCATTACTTAATATATTAAACTAACCAGCATTTAAAAAAATTGTTTTATAAAATAGGCAGTACTTATTTACTAATTATACGAGTAGTTAGGTCATAAATGAGTATAACATAGGTATTAAATATTAACTAAAACTCAACGCAAACGTTCAAATTGTATTTCCCAGAAGGGGTTGGCAGATATATATTTTTTATTTTATTTTAATTTTACTATCTTTGGGGGGCTTTCAGCTAAATTTACAATATAAAATAATAACATAGGCAGAAATAGGCCAATAACACGCTCCCACATATGCAATACTTCTGAATATCACGTGACATTGTCACCTGGTGTTTAGACTACCCAGTCATATCGCCGTTTCGTTAGAATACACTGTCACATGACAATGTACACAATGTCACAAAGTACAACTCAGACATGTCGATTTCCTCACTGTTTTCCCTGACCGTTAACAACCATGATAAATTTACAACACATTAACAAACAAAAGAACCCTCATAGTCTGCACGATAAGCGGTGTTCTACCCACAGAGCTATCAGGATAACCTTTACTATAATATAAATATGGCCTAGAATGTAACAAGAAATATATTCCATCAATACCATCTATATATAAATTTTTTTGGGAATATTTCTTTGTTTTGTTGATAGTTACAAAACAGGATCAGTCTCACCCAGCCCATAACCTAAAATGGCTAGCCTAGCCATAATAATATGAATCTATGGTTACCTTGGTCACGCCATCAATAGGCTATTTGACTGTAATAAAAATATACATTTCTTTTATTTCATTAGTCTTAATATTTCTTTTTTGGAGCAATATGTATTAATGCGAGATAAAAATATTGCATTATTTCACTAAAATCTGTCTTCTAAAATAATTATTTTTGATGCAACTGTCACGTGACTAAAAACGACCGTGATTGGCTATTTCTATAATGACGTAGATCGCGCACAAACAGACTGTGTATCGCTTCGTTCATTGGTGTTTAATGCGGAATAGACGTCATTTGTGCTACATCCGCCATATTACTTAAAGTCGCGTTTTCGCGGCACATTTGAATATTACATTTTATTTATCGATTTTTTAATAAAATAGCTAAAATGAAGACAACAAAATTTTTTTTAGGGCTCCTTATAAACAAATTAACACCGTAAGATAGTTTTCAAAACTTAGTCAAATAGCCTATTATAAACTTCGAACCATTCAAAAACCACCATTGGTTTTAAAGTGCTAAGGGAAAGTTTTTAAAAACTAACAAGAATCCTAGTATAAATCATGAGGTGTAACTAAATAAACTCAATATTTAACCCTAAAACCGATCTTTGATGTTATTTGTCTTTTTACAATACTTCTCCATCATCACTAATAGATCCTATCACCAAAAGATAGAATATATATAATATCAATATATAGATCAAATTATAGAAGGGATTCTATAATCGTGTTTGTTACTTTTGACAACCGAAACTGGTCGAAAATTTACAGATTCCAAGATACGGGTACCCTTATTTGGGCTCAATATGTTTAACCCTAAAAAGGTTAGTAAACCAAATTTGCCCGGATCATTCAGTAGTTTCAATTTTGGTTCAAATTCGTCAACTTCCGAATCTTGTTTAGCGCTCCCCGGCTAGTACGAGCGCTATTATATCGACACGATAACGGTTAGAATGAGATAGCAGTATACGATACTAACTAAGTGCGTAAGAGGTGGTTGCTTTATCCTACGCGACAACTAGTTTAAACACCGCTCGTACCAGACGGGCTGGTCACAAACACGCTGCTTAATAGATCCTAATTAGGGTCGGTTCGAAAAAGGGTCGCTGGAGTTTTGATTGACAAACTTTTGTTTCAGCGCTGAATGTTTTAGACGAATCGAAATTTGTATTAAAAATAATCTTCTTAGTATAGTCAATATATCTGGAGATCGAAGAACTGACGCTTTGTAATATTAGTGTAGATAAATATCAATACACCACAACTATACTAACTAACTTGTAAGAAGAGCACAATTAGAAAAAAATATCAAAGAAAGATAAACAAGTATCTCACATTGTTAATTTCAAGAAATCTTATTGTGTTCTGTTTGTATTGTGTCTTGGAATTTGGACTCATTCATCTTTTCTTTTCAACATATAAAAGGCAGAAGAGTAATCAAAGATTCATTGCCTTAACTTCTATTTGAAGGCACTATTTTATACCCGTAAAGGGTAAGTAATTGAAAGCTTAGTAGTTGATATGTTAAAAATCGTTCAAAATTTCTTATTTGTTTAAATTTTATTTAATTTTCGTAGCTTAAAAATATAATACATACATACATATACTCACGGCTATAAATCCCTAGAAGGGGTAGCCAGAGCTAAGGAATTAGAAATTCCTCAGCCACGTTTGGAAATTTGAGTGGGGAAAAGATGGTAAAATAAAGGTTGTTGGTGATGGGTCTCCAACCGCATCGCCCAAAAATCCCTTAAAAGCCCCAATACCGTTAGTCGCCTCTTACGTACACCCACCGGAAGAAATGGGATAGTGCTATTCTAAGCCGACACTACACAGCCAATCATATAATAATAAATATACGAACATGTTATACACAGATCAAGCTAGCCCCAAACTAATCATAACTTGAATTATGGGATACTAACTCAACGATATATTAAATATTATACGATACACATATAAATAACATCCAAGACTAAGAAACATCCTCATGTCCTTGCAAATGATTCACCTCATTAAAACTAGAGATTTTAAAGTTTGCATAAATAAATTAAAAATATACTGTTTCATAATATATTCCTTTTACCATCATGCTATCTCTGTAAATTAAACTTTAACTACAAATTAATATGCAGTTTTAAAAAAAATATAATCAAGTATTATTTCCAACATCGTTATTAGCCAACAACCCTGTAAAAATATATTTTATAATGTAAATAAGCCACCACGTGAGTTTCATATCGCATTTTCGGTTCATTAATTTTCAAAGGGATCTTTTTTTCCACGAGTTCGCGTGTAACATGAATTGGCTCAAACAAGTACACCCTAGCGGTAAAATTATGAAAAATGAACGAAGGTAAAGAAAGCAAAAGCAAAATTGTTATTTAAAAAATATTGAGAAAGAAATTGATTAGTTCAACATTTTATAGTAAAGAGCTTATTCCATTTGTCTGAATGAAAACGTCTGAAAGCCACAGAATCTGAATTCAGACTAGTGGAATAACGTTCAAACTGAAATTTGTGTAGTGGAATAACAAGCGTCTGCGGCAGTAACTTCGAAGGACGTCTGAATTCAGCAACGACAAAGTGTAATAGAATAAGCTCTTAAGAACGCATTCCTTTACTAAAGATATTTACTTAAAGTAGAGTGGGAAAGATGTCAAAATATACGATAGGTCTTCAGGCAACGCCAAAAAATCACTTGAAAATCCCTCAAGAAATTAATTAGTGCACTACAAATGTTTACTTAAATACAATGTTTATTGGTTTCAGATATTTGGGAGCTTGAATATTGTAAGTATACCTCAATGTTCTTCTTTTAATGTGAATACACTTTTATTGATCCCATCTATGTGCAATGTCATCTCTCAAACCGCAATATTCTCCACTCGATCACATAAACTAACATTGTTAACATCAAGATATTCCTTTTTGAAGTTTTGACCAGAATCGATTAGAGGAGTCTACTTCTAACTGCATTGGATGTAATCACACCAGTATATACTGAATTTATATATCTCAGGGTCAGGGTGTCAAGCATATATATGTAGCTTCTCCGCGACATTCCAACTTGTTCATACATGACTGATAATAATAAGCAAAAATGCGTTGTTTTCATTATAAATTTAGAACGGGAGGATTCGTCAGTAATAACTTTAAATAGCAACTATCTAGCCACTTTCTGAAGTTTATTGGGGAAAATATGGTATAATAAACCATAGTTTGTGATAGATCTCCAGACCTAATGTGCAACAATCACTTTAAGAGCCTCAAAATCCTTAGTCGTCTCACGGGAAGACGTATATATTAGTGTTATTCTAAGCCTACATAACACATCTTAATATTCATTAAAAATACTACCAAATCTAGGAAACCATTTAGAGACTATCACTATGCAATTAAGAGTTACCACCATACACCATACAATCTGGCTATGTTGATAAAATATTTTACTACGCATTCCATACATATATAAGTAAATCCTCACAATTTTCTTCCTTCAGTGTAGCTTCGCCATTCATATTATTCTTAACCCTAGATGGCAGATCTCTCCTTCATTCTGACGTAACATTTGATCGTACTTATCACAGTTTTGCCGTTTAATTAAGGATAATATACATATATACTCACGCCATTAGTTCCCATTGGGGTAGGCAGAGACTATTGATCGCCACTTCGCACGATCCTGACAAACCTCTCTAGCTTCGTTTACATCCATCAATCTTTTCATACATGCTCTTTTATTCTTCATACTTCGGACGCCAGCCTTTTTGAGCACACTCTCAATTTGGTCCAAGTGTGTTCTCCGTGGTCGTCCTCTACTAACATTACCATCCACACTAGCTCTATAGATCCCTTTTACCAATTTTCTATCATCCATCCTCTCTATGTGCCCAAACCATCTCAACATTCCTTTTTCTATCTTTCTTACAATATCATCTTTCACACCACACTTTTCACGAATAACACTATTTCTATAATATACTTGCTTACTTAATCTTTGCTAACCCTTGGGAAACTCGTATAGATAAGGCTTTTTATCTTTTCACTTATATAATTAGTTATGTTAGATATACTCATCTCATCTTGTCTTAAGTGTACGTATGAATTCGTTAAGGGATTTGAGGTTTGTGATTGGTGATTTGTGGACGATATGTTACGAAATCCATCACCAAAACTCTCTTGACCTAGAAATTACCCAGGCAGTTGATTGATATTTAAGCTCAGTAAACTTTATTAAAAAGAGAACAGATTTTGTCGTAAAATCCATCAAGAAGCGAACATGTTTTTTGTTTTGTTTTTTTTACATTATACACAGGTCAAGTTAGCCCCAAAGTAAGTATAACTCATATTATTGGATACTAACTCAACGATATATTTAATATTATATTATACACATACATACATATTCTCATGGCTATAAATCCCTAGAAGGGATAGCCAGAGCTAAGGAATTATAATTAGAAATTTCTCAGCCACTTTTGGAAAGTGGAGTGGGGAAAAGATGGTGAGATAAAGGTTGTTGCTGATGGGTCTCCAACCGCATCGCCCGAAAATCCCTTAAAAGCCCCAATACCGTTAGTCGCCTCTTACGTACACCCACCGGAAGAAATGGGGTAGTGCTATTCTAAGCCGACACTACACAGCAATTATATATTATACACATATAAGTAATATCGAAAACTAAGTAACAAACATTTATGCTCATCACATAAATGTTGCTCTCAGCGGGGATCGAATCCGTCACCTCCGGACCGAAAAGGTAGTCACCTATTCACTCGGCCATGGACGTCGCTGGATGTAGTTTTATTTCGTACAATCCTTTTTTATTTTTATAGCGGCAATCAAACAAGATAAACGTAGCTCTCCATCACAGCCTCTGGGAACGCAATCAATAACTCTTTGTATGTACATCAATCAACTAAAATAATATGTTGTTTTGGTTCTGAAGGTTTTTTTTAGTGGCCGGGACATGCATTGCTTAAACTACAATTTATCTTTCTTATATCACAACTTATTTGTAAGCTCATAAATACACCAATAAACTACTTAACGGAAGCTCAATTTAGAAAGAAAGAAAGAAAACATTTATTTAGATTTATTATTTATTCAATTTCAGATTTTTATAAATTTGTTTATAAGGCGGATCTGTCCGAAGTGAGAAAATAAAGGAGTATGTATGAGAAAAATAACTAATTCGAGTGAAGCAAAAAATATTTTTCAAGATCGTGCAAAGTGGCGATAGATATTATCCGCCTAACTTAATGGGAATAATGGGCGTGATTGTAAGTTAGTTAACTTGGTTTATGAGTAAAGAGGCAGTATAAGTTTGTCAGGATCGTACATAGTACATAGTGATGATCAATTTTCTTTGCCCTTCTGGATGGTGATTGATCAATACACTTTTTAACTCCAACCAACAAATTCACAAAACTAATAAAACTACAGTATTGCGCCAAAATCGGTAAATAATTTATCATTGAACGATCATTGTATTGTTCAAACACATGTCACGAATTCAAACAGCAATTGAACATGCAAAGACGGTATTGTTCGTGAAAACTAATTTATAGAACCATTGCATTTTTAGTACCGATTCATGTACCAAATTCGACAACATTTTAGACATACCATAATTATAGCTATAAAAAAGTGGCATAGATTTAAGTTTTTTAAAAATCACGTTACGTCTCGTACAATTATTTGCTTGCAAAAAAAAAGAAATACGCAGTGTCTAAATTCTGCGAGCTATTGTTTTTATTTATGCAAGAATAATCTTTATATTAAAACTTACTTCCAAAAAATATGGTAATACCACATCGCGACAACGTGTCATTGACTTAATTTCTTAATCACCATTGTCTTGGAAGTCTATTCTTCAATCAGTAAACGAACTTATCTGTTCTAGATGCTTGTAAAATAAATTCTCAAACTATAAAAAGATTTTTGTATCCCAGTCAGTGCTTTGAAATTCCAACTATTTTATGACCGAAGTATAGAATACTCGTAATATAAATTTTGGCGCTGACTAGTCGATGAAACTTGATTTGTTGAATATGTAGACTCACTTATGAAAAATGGAAGTGAGGCAGAAACATAATTTGAAGATAATTTAAATCTTTTTGTTCATGAAAACCTCATGTGGGGATTATTACTAATAAATAAAGAATAAATAAAGGAAAGAAAAAATTCCGACACAGGCGGGTCGCGGGTTCGAATCCCGCCTGTGTCGAAAATTTTTCTTTCCTTTATTTATTCTTTATTTATTAAAAACTATAATACCCCAAATAACCAAAATAATCGTTAGCACGTCTTCAGGAAAATAAACACATAGATGTTAGGACTTCTAAAACAACTACGTTAAAAAATGTCCCCAAAAACCTGATACAACATAATCTAAAGACAGTGAACGAACAGAAATTCCTTTGAAATTAATTTCCCAAGTACAGTACATAAAGGCTCTCATCTAAAATACTTCGCAAAAGTATATTAAAGGGGCTCGATGTCACTTATTAAATTTTTTAACGAAACTTATTATATTAAATTCCTCTAGATATTGTCGGTCGCGAAAACAAAAATCGTTTTTGTATTAAATTAGATTCTTATAACGTTTCTCTTTTATTTCGGTTATGGTAAAAAGGGTATTTGAATATGTCAAAGGGTTTTTGGGGTAGTTTTAAGACCAATGTTTTTGATAAAAAATAAAATGTTTTTCGGTTATTATGGATGTATTAAAAAAACATATATTATAAATCAATCAGGCATCGGCAACTTTTATAAAGTAAAAATAGCGAAAGCTGTGTAAAGTCGACTTAAAATAGCTCTAACCCATTTCTTTTTGCATGTATCGTAAGACGTAACTTCGGGTACGGAGAATTTGGAAAAATTAAGGATTAGTGATGTGGCAGTAGAACCACCAGTCTTCCTTTATTTTACAATCTGTTTCCCATTTTACTTTTTATACCCTGGCTACCCATTTTTGGGATTTATAAATATGTATATGTGTAGGTTGTCTGGAAGAGATTGCTTTTAGCGATAAGACCGCCAATTGTATTTCACTGTAAACTGTTTGATCATATTATTACTTTTGTAAATTTGTGTTTGATGTGCAATAAAGTGTTATTCTATTCTATTATATATATGAATATATGCTAGTTATTGATTGTTACCATACTCTTAATTTCAGCCATAAGGCATGCCATATGTCTAACATCCATTTGCTTTCTAATATCTTATAGAGAGCCTACCTACATTGTTATACACAAAAAAATAGAGAAAAAAATAAGAGAAGTTTGATCTTTAACTGAAGGAGACAAAAATATTTGGTAATATTCAAATTATAAAACCAATAGACATGCCTTTCTCGGACGATTAACTCTATATTTATCACAATATTATCCAAGACGAAAACGAGTCTTGAATTATAATTCTCTTTTTATTGAATTATTAGCTCACTCTAGAAATATTCAATCCATTTGAGATACTCGAAATGAATTTTGAAGTTTACCGAAGATCAGAATTACTGATTTACCGAATATAAACCTACCCAAAAACTCAAACGCTCACGCCAAATATCCCCAAAGGGATTGGCAGAGGTACCAATACTTCTGAACATCACGTGACAACGCCACCAGAGTAGGTACCCACGTTTTGCTTGGACAGTGTACATACGTGATGGGGGGCAGGCCCAACACCGTTTCGTCTATCTGATTCTCTATCTAATCTAATTCCTGGCTTTTATACATAGATAAATATACTCACGGCTATAAATCCCTTTAAGGGGTAGCCAGAGCTTCAGAATCAGAAAATTCTTCAGTCACTTCTGGAAGTTACGTGGGTAAAAGATATTAAAATAAATGTTTTTGGTGACGGGTCTCCAACCGCATCGCCCAAAAATCACTTAAAAGCCCCCTAAGTCACCAATCACCCGTGGGAAGAACTGGGTTCGTGCTATGCTAAGCCGACACTACAACGCAAAATTTTATGCTCAGAAAAAATATAGCCTGAATAACGTAATTTAAAGAGTGAAACTGAAGTACTGCAGGTAGATGCGCATCGTTAGAGAACCGATGGCTATTGAGTTTCAAAGGATATCAAATACAGAATAAGATCTAAAAGGCATTGAGAAGTTATAAATTGAATACTTTTACAACATTAAAACCGTAAATACGCAACAACTGTTCCTCAATTCTATAGCATTACGAGGGCTGCTATTTATGTATCCGGAATAAAAAAAAGAAACAAACATATATCAATTAATATGGTTTTATTGCTTCTCAAAATATTCGCCGCTCAGATCTATACACTTTTGCATGCGTTGAAACCAATTTTCATAGCACTTTTTCCACTCAGACTGAGGTATCTCCAAAACGTGCATTTTGAACGCATCGACTGCCTCTTCGCGGCTCGAAAAACGTTGACCACGTAATTTTTTCTTCACATTTGGAAATAAATAAAAATCATTGGGTGCCAAATCAGGGCTGTACGGCGGATGACCTGTCAATTCGATCTTTTGAGCTTCTAAAAACTGAGTTGTGACGGCCGACCTGTGACAGCTAGCATTGTCGTGATGCAGAATGATTCTACGTTGTCGGTTAGTCTTTCTTATTTGTTCAAAGACTTCCGGCAAACAAATGGTCGTATACCACTCCGAATTAACAGTTTTACGATTCTCTAAAGGCACTGTAGCTACATGGCCATTTATACCAAAAAAACAAGCGACCATTTGCTTCAATGTGCTTTTTGCACGAATAACTTTTGTTGGGTTCGGCTCATCTTGGAACACCCACACCGTGGACTGCTGCTTAGTTTCGGGGTCGTAAGCGTAGATCCAAGATTCGTCACCTGTGTAGATATTATAAACAGCTTTTGACGCACCACGGTTGTATTTTTTTAACATTTCTTTGCACCAATCGACACGAGCCTGTTTTTGATCAATACTCAAGTTGTGCGGAATCCAACGGGAGCAAATTTTTTTTACAGCTAAATGTTCATGAAGTATCTTATGTATGCTCGTCATACTAATGCCCAGAGATGCCTCTATCTCACGATATGTAACATGACGATCTTGAGTTATTAGTTCCCGGACAGCATCGATGTTTTGAGGTACAACGACCGTTTTAGGGCGACCTTCTTTAATTTCATCAGTAAGCTTAGATCGTCCACGATTAAACTCGCTAAACCAGTGATACACAGTGGTCTTTGAGGGTGCTTCATCCCCAAAAGTTGAAGTAAGCTGATCGATGCACTGTTTTTGAGTTAGACCACGCCGAAAATCGTAAAAAATCATGGCACGAAAATGTTCACGAGTTAAATCCATGGTGGTGAAGACACGCAATTTTCAAAATGACGCTACGATGTGAAAACAATTGACAGTCACATAAAAATAAATGTATTCTAAAGCTAAAGAGTTCTATTTTTAAATGATGTAATTACTTTTTAAATTATTGTTCTGTAAGTGGCCAGTTCCGGATACATAAATAGCAGCCCTCGTATTAGTTAAGTGCACCTCAGAGAGCCTTTCTTTAAAAAGACATTTAATTAGATTTGATTAGCTCTATTAGGCTGAGAATTCACTAGGGATATGCGAGGATATTGTGTTTTCAAAGAACTAATGGATGATAAAGATAAAAAAAATAAATAAATATAAAGATTGATGGATGTAAACGAAGCTAGAGAGGTTTGTCAGGATCGTACGAAGTGGCGATCGATAGTCTCTGCCTACCCCAATGGGAATTAATGGCGTGAGTATATGTATGTATGTATGTATGTAATGGAATCACTTTTTTTAGTTGAAAACACATTAACCTTGCACAACTTTTGTGTATTTCTTGCCTTAGTTTACTTTCCTTTATTTTCTTTTTTTTAAAGCTTAGCAAAAGTATTATTTTCTAGAAAAATATTAATTAATTAATTTATCAACCAAGATAAGTTACTTCTGTTGTTAATGTAATTGTTATTAAATATTAGTTTTAATTAATTTGAATAATTTCATTTGATTTTCTTATGTATCATTTTATTTACTTATATTATTTTATTATTATTTTTTATTATTTTATTTACTTATATTTACTTTATCATTTTATTTTATTACAATTTTCATGACGTTTTATATTGGTTTAATTATGATATAGCATTCTTAATATATTACCTTTGTTATTGTGATATTGCTCTGTTTATCAAATTTACATGTTAATTACAAGATTTGGCAGTCAATGCACACCAAAGAAATGACTACTTTCTTAGTAAAGATAGCTTTTTCCCTGTATAAAAACAGGGACTCTTAAAATTTATAATTATAAAAAATCTAACCCAAGTACTTAAGGCAAGTGTCGTTTTAAAATTGAATGGCTTTTAACGCCTCAAATTGTTGAAAAACAAAACTTAAAAGGTTTCCAATGGCCCCAAAAGAGCCTTAATTGTTGTTTGTACTCCGAACACTCAAGAAAGTACTTTTTATGAGGAAAATATAAAGTTTTCGGCCGTTAGCTCGCATTTTCGATGCATACACATGGGATATGAATTCTTTGTATAACTTAATGGTATACAAGGCAAGTATCGCTTGAGTTAATATAATGAAAACTTATTATATAGATATTTATGGAGTCCTTTTTCAGCAGGGGATGACTTAAAATAATAGAAATAATTGGAGTTAATTCAAATTAAACTTTTAAACTAGTGTACCACCCCAATTTTATACAATTATCAATATTTAAATATCTGAGGATTCTTCAGTTAACCCTTTGTGAATTCCCAATTATTATATTTAGTTATTATGATTATATTTAGTTAAAGGATATGTATGAAATATTTAATTAAATCAATGGAGTATTTTTAAAGTCTATTTATTTTATTACAAAGCAACAAACAAACAAACCAATCTTTCCTGTTTTTGATAGAAATCGATTTTAAACTCCTAATTCTACTCGATTCAGCCATCAGCTTTTCATAATTTATTTTTAATTAAATACATTTTATACCAAACTTGGCAACCATACCTCAAAATTTACAGAAACATTAAGCCCATGTGGTTATTAGCAAGAAATATTGACTTCAGTATGTAGAGAGTAAATATCCAATTTTGTATTTAAAAAAACGTATTTCAATACTCCGCAATCCAATCAGTAAGCTCCAACGGATAATGAAATACAAGTGAAATACGTATCTACTGCACAGCTAATAGGGTGGAAAATTGCTTCCTCCCAACATCTGCTCGGGAGAAAACTGTTACTTCGATAAATTGAAGTTCAATTGCAATTGAATTGAAATAACTCGAGTATTTATAACTTAAATTTATTGTCTAAAAACTATTTTAATGGAGCAAACAGCGTAGGATATTTGATAATTACTTAATCGATTTTAATACAACCTATCAGGTTTACTATGTTTATTAAGCTACATACATACACTGTGTAGTGTCGGCTTAGAATAACACTACCCCATTTCTGCCGTGGGTGTTCTTAAGAGGCGACTAACGGTATTGGGGCTTTTAAGGTTTTATTGGGCGATGCGGTTGGAGACCCATCACCAACATCCTTTATTTTGCCATCTTTTCCCTACTCAACTTTCCAAAAGTGGCTGAGTAACTTCTAGTTCCTTAGCTCTGGCTACCCCTTCTAGGGATTTATAACCGTGAGTATATGTATGTATGTATGTATACACTTTTGATACATAAATATATATACTAACGCCATTATTTCCATTGGGGTAGGCAGAGACTAACGATTGCCACATTATACGATCCTGGCAAACCTTTTCATGGTTGATAATAATACGTTTTTCCTAAATGCAAGTGGACGAAACAGTCTAAGTAGTAACAATAATAATTTTAGGAACATGTTGGTAAATTAAATTAACATATTTATGCAGCTAATATATTAAAGGGGCCGTAAAAACATAGCTAAGTAAAATATTATGAGAATGATTTCATGAACTAGTGGTGGGTATCTGGATATGACAACTAAACCTTTATTTATTTTAAACATTGGTAATGTAACGGTTTGAGGCATGTTCTCCATTAGTGTTCCGATTTTTTAATGGATTCTTTTGTGTTCAGTATTTATTGAAAAGCCTCTTCTCTTATTTATTTTTTATGAATATTTTAAATTCATAATTTTGACTGCAATTCAAACTTGATAAATATTAAAAATAAAAAAAAACTCTAACTTACTCTAAAAACTCTACAAAAAACACAATAATTTGGATAGCGAGGCGCCCCTATTGTCTTCGCGTTGCACACTTCGCACATAGGAGCGGCGCGACCCTGTATCTACACGGTTATAATTCCAATAAACGGGGCAAATGATATTCATGTTATAAAATTCCTCACATTTTGTAAATTGAGTTGAGTCAATATTGTAAGATGGTCGATGTCAGGAGAATTCCAGCCATATTGCTAAACAAACAATTAAAACCCAATCAACATGAGTTAGTTGTTTAATTATGATATAGTACTGACGCCTATTTATATATTTTTAAAATATACAGCCAGTGAGTTTACAATAAAAAACAATAAAAAAAATATACCGACATATATACCGATATACAAATAATTCAGACTATAAAGGTACTAACTCGACAATATACTTCGTAATATATAATATACATATAAACAACATAAATTATGAATTAATAATAAATAAAGGATAAATAAAGGAAAGAAAAATTTCGGCACCGGCGGGGATCGAACCCGGGACTTCCGGGTATACGCCCCCGTCGCTCTGCCAATTGAGCTACAGTTGCGATGGCTTCCAGTGCGAAATTCTTCTATCCTTTATTTCTATGACACTTTTAAGTAGCGTTAAAATTTTTCTTTTCTTTATTTACATACATACATATACTCACGGCTATATTTCCCTAGAAGGGGTAACCAGAGCTAAGGAATTATAAATTCCTCAGCCACTTTTGGAAGTTGAGTGGGGAAAAGATGGTAAGAATAAAGGTTTTTGGTGATGGGTCTCCAACCGCATCGCCCAAAAATCCAATAAAAAGCCCCAATACCCTTAATCGCCTCTTACGACACCCGTGTGTAGAAAGGGGTAGCGACATTCTAAGCCGGCACTACACGGCAAATTTCCTTTATTTATTAGTAATAATCCCCACATGAGGTTTTCATGAACAAAAACATTCAAATAACATAAATTTATGTATGTTCATCGCATAAATATTGCTCTCAGCTAGATTCGAATCCGCGACCCCCGGCTTATGACTCGGCCTCGGATATCCTATCCTAGATTTGCAACCCTTGGGTAACCGATACTCTTAACATTGAATACCATTGACGTTTAATAAATCAATAACATCAGGGTTGTTTCAGCTAAAGAAGCAGAAGTACGTTTGGTATGTTTGCGGAGTCGAGAAACAACAGCTTGCCTTATAAGGAAATGAGTTGCCTCTAGTATCCGGACTAGTTCTAAGAGTATTAAAAATGCGCACTTTGTGCGATCCTCGCAATTTTCTCCAGCTTCGTTTACATTCATCAATCTTTTCATACATGCTCTTTTATTCTTCGCTCTTCACACGCCTGCCTTTTTAAATTAAACAAATGTTTACACAATTGTACTTATTAACTTCGGCGGTGTCCTACGTCAGCAATATTAATACAAAAAAAAACGACACCCGTGGCCGAGTGGATAGGTTCAAGGTCCGCAGATTGCGAGTTCGATCCCCGCTGAGAGCAGCATTTATGTGATGACCATAAATGATCGTTTCTTAGTCTTGGATGTTATTTATATGTATATTATATAATGTCAAATATATCATTAAATTAGTATCGGTGATAGTTGTTGATCGGTGTATATGTCAAAAAAAAAAAAAAAAAGTCAAAAAGTTTATTCTTCAAAATTAAGTTAAAACTAACATTTTTTGAACGTCAAATGTTTTTAAATTTATCATTAGTCCGTTGCTTCGGAAGGTGTTCGTAAAGAGAAGAAGCAACAAAGAAACTCTTTACATTCACATTTTTTCATTTTTTCAAAACATGGTTTGTACAATTTCAGTTTATTAACATGTTTTTACTTTATAAAAGATTTTCTATGCGACAAAACCAAACGCTTGTTTGACATAATAAAAATAAATTGTCCATCACAAAAAACCAATCACATAACGTGAGAAGAAAAATCCTCACCAGACAATTATTCCTGGGAATAACGAGGGAAGATTTATAGCTTTACGGACACGGTCATGTGCGCGTTGGGTCCTTGTCGTTTAAAAAATCTTGAACACTGTCCGTATAATTATTTTATTATTTTTAATTGAAAAGGCACGGAGGTACCTTTTAGCACCTGTCAGGCAACGTAACCATTATTGCAACTTGTGTGTGCCTATTTCTAAATCAAAATTTAAAAATTTTACTTAGTTTTTTAATATGCGAAATCAAAGAAAATTAAATTTTATTAAGTTTTTTTGTATGGCTCTTACATTTTAGATTCAATTGATAAAAAATACCTGGATTTCGTCACTGACTCACTAATGACCATTAAACTTCAGTATTAGTCTATATACTAAAACTTATAATTTTTACCCCCTTACTCTAGCGGATAGGAGTTTGTATGAAACCTGCAAATATCACGCTGGAGTTCTTAGAGATTTGTTCTGAAAGTCAAATATATAGTATATCGTGTAATAATTGTAGAGTTAAAAAAATATTTCAAAACAATACATTCCGTTCCGATCGTTACTTATTTTTTTTTACTACCTTAATGTTTATTGCAAATGCAAATAATAAATTTAAAAATAAGATAGCTTTTTCTTCCTATTTAAAAATAAAATTTTACATTTTATTTCATACTGGGGACTTAAATTTTATTTTAGTTAAGAGAATATTTTATTTTTTGTTTTCAAAGATCGTATGTGCCTCACAGAGGAGGTTAGTAACAATGAGAGTATCCATTGAGAGGAAACTCCAATTCATTATTTATCCTATCACATGAATAAATGATTCACACAAAACTCCACCGAAACGGCTAACCTAAATTAAATAAAATTTTGCATACACATTCGGTAGGTATGAGAATAGACTTACAACTATATTTTATACTCCTAAGTGAGAGAGAGAGAGAGAGAGACATTTATTTATAATTATTAAATTATAAATATTTAATTGATTAGGATTCTACACTCCTAACATTCCATTTTTATTTTATGGCCTAGAAATTCCCTAGAAATAGTGTATATGGCAAAATAATGTTTGCTGGTTCAGCTAACTTTATATAATATTAGTATACATAAAATCTGGCCGCTGGTTATAGTTTCTCTAGGAGAAATGAATGGAGTAAGTCTCTCTTAAGCTTTTTATTCTTTTAAACGCGATGTACATTCCTAGTCTCGGAAATCTCTCCATTAAAGGAATATTGTCATTCCACTCCGTTGCTCATTGCAGGTTGGTAAAAGGTTTTATCTACCTAAATTGTGGTTGAAATAAGAAAAATATAATAGTCGCATTAGCAAACTTGTAGCCAAATAAGCATACCGAATATTATGGCCCAAATTTTAAACTAAAAGCCATAATGGTGACTACAGAGCTATGAAAGTGATTGAAGAGTAATGTGGATGAAACACTTGCTATCACTGGAACACGGGTAATTAATTATACTTAAAAGTGTTGTTAGAGTCTCAGAATCACAAAATCTTGAGCGGCTTTTAGAGGTTCGATAGAAAAAAGGTGAAGTGGGTCTTACAGCCCTGCAACACATCGTGAGAGTTTCACAATAATGTTCAGACGTGATATTCTTAACCAACACAACTTTCTTCCTACTCATAAGACTAAGAAAACTCTTATTTTCTTTTATACACACCCGCTAAATATTCGTGTGACCCCTTTACAGTATTGCAACACGAAATGAAAACAGGCAAACATCATTTAAACAAATTAAAAACATGTTTTACATTTGTTTATGAAGGTAGCCAAGCCTTCGGGTGACTCAAAAAATTTGCACTCTAAAACAAGGAAACGGTTGACCCTGCTTTCATTTAACGCTTAAGCAACCCTTTCAAACCATTTTAATTTATGTTAATGGTCTTAAGTACCTAGATTCACATTTGGTCCTAAACCACAGACAATTGTGTGATGTTCAAATTAAATTTTCACAATGTTTATCGTGTTTTCTCATTTGTGATTGTTTGCTACCCGAAATTTACTTTTTGTATAGAACAAATAGAGTAAAATAATAAAAAGTATTAGAGTATTATAAATAGGCAGAGGTACTAATACTTCTGAACGTCTCGAGACATTGTCACCTGGTCAGCCATTTTTTTAAATTGGGTGGGGAAATGATTTTAAAATAAAAGTCATTGATGTAGGGTCACCAACAACATCGACTACAAATTACATAATCACCTCTTCCGACGCTCGCGGGAAGAACTGGGTTAGTGCTATTCTAAGCCCGCACTACACAGCTTCATTATACCAACCTCGTATATCCCATTAACATAGGCTCAATATCAATCATAATTTTTATTTTCTACAATATTATTTTATACTGCAAATTACAAGTTTTTAATAAAATCAAATCGAACGTCAAGTCCATAAAGACAAACTTATTTTTGATAAAATAATCAGGGCTTAACCTAATTTCACGGTTTTATGTTTTCATACTCTATTCCGTATGTGTAACGGCGTTATCCGTAATTTAAAAGTTCACGAACAATAATAGGTGGAGATAACGGGCGCTAGAACTTTTTATGATCGACCCGCTTTACGGCGCAATCGTGACAGAATTAACCCAAAGCCTGATAAAACTGTTATTTGAAAAACTGAACTAGTTTGTCGATGGCACATATCTGTATGTTCACGACTTAAATTACTAGACAGAGTAAATTAAAATGTTAAGTGGTGACAAAGTTATATCAATAATATATATTTTTTGTAACTATGGGAGTATTATGTATTGTGTATTATATTCACGGCGAGAAATCCCTAGAAAGAGTAGTCAGAATAAGATATTACTCCTCCACTTGTGGAAGTTGAATAAGGAAAATATTAAAAAAATTAAAGTTGGTGGTGATAGGTCTCAAACCACGTCGCAAAAAAAACACTTAAAGTGCCCCATTACCCTCCTTTGAACACCTTTAGAAAGATATAGGGTCTACCCCACTGCGGCTTATCTAAAGAAAAAAGTCTATAATATAATTAATGAATATATAATGTAGTATATATAAATTTATGCAGCTGCCTGCGGGTAAGAGCACTAATTCGTCCAAGCCGACACAGCTAACATCAGAAGCTTAGAATTTACAGCCTAATCCTTACATTTTATATCCAATTAGTTGACGCGCAACTTTGTCTGCGTGACAAAAGACATAGTATCTGTACTTCAGGCGCGATTGAGTACCAAACATCTAATCATACAAAAAAAACCTCTATGTTACCCCTTAAGGATATAACTTTGTCCCTCTTCCATACCTAGTTAATTTTAAATTGTAATAGAAAATACACATACACATTTTCACACTGCTAAGATGCGGCTAAGTCTAAAATGGGCAAATAATAAATACTGAAATTACATTTTAAATGCTTATTTGTATTATAAAACTAACCTTTATACTCAATTTCAAGTGTTTAGGTACTGAAATCAGACAGTTCTCATATAAACTTCACCATTTGATTTTACCTCTTTAGGGAAAAGTTTTGTCTCTTTCTCCTACACCAACGTTTGAACTGAAACAAAATTTAAACTTACAAGGCTACCATTCAAAAAATTACATTTAAACTTCACACACTTCTTCCATCCACTTAGGGTTTGAATTTCTGAATTTCCCTTTTTCATTCTCACTGACACAATAAAGGATATCCCTGGAGAAAATTTCAAGTTTCTAGGTAAAGAAGTTTTGTGTGTGCGTTGATTCTAAGTCATTCAGTCAGTCAGTTTTGCCTTTTATATATGTATATACAATAACCAACACATTCATCATATAAAATGATACAAAATAATTGGAATATACATGAAGTAACTGAGATGAATTCATTTTGGAATTTATAGAACTGATTACTCAAATATTTTGTAAGTTTTTGCTCAACTCAAGCGGTAGACAGAGGTACTCATACTTCTGAACATCACGTGACATAGACGCCAGGTGTTTAGGGTACCCACACTTTGATTAGACAGTGTACTCACGTGATAGGGGGCAGGCCTATCGCTGTTTTGTACGAATGCACTGTCTCATTTTTTCTATAATAGGAAATCTACCGCTTTAATATAATGAAGTGTCAATAGTAGATTATTTTTCACATGTTGTAAATGTCTGCTGTGTAGTGTCGGCTTAGAATAGCACTACCCCATTTCTTCCAGTAGGTGTACGTAAGAGACGACTAATGGTATTAGAGCTTTTACGGGATTTTTGGGAGATGTGGTTGGAGACCCATCACCAAAATCCTTTATTTTACCATCTTTTTCCCACTCAACTTTCCAAAGGTGGCTGAGGAATTTCTTATTCCTTAGCTCTGACTACCCCTTCTAAGGATTTATTGCCGTGAGTATATGTATGTACGTATGTTGTAGATGCAAGAGCATTCATTTAGTTAATTGGCAAAGGGGAAAACAATAATTTTGACTTTGAATACTTCACAAACGGCTACTTACTAATAATAACAAATATAAAAGTATATTGCATATGTGGACGCTTGATATTGGCCTATTTTAGTCTAAGTAACAATCTCATATTGTAAATTTAGCTGTAAATCCCCCAAAGAAAATAAAATAAAATATACAAAAAGTCTCCATTTTCTATTTCATAAAAATATATACAACAATAACAACTAACTTTGCTGCGTAGTGTCGGCTTAGAATAGCACTACCCCTTTTCTCCCGGTGGGTGTACGTAAGAAGCGACTAACAGTATTGAAGCTTTTAAGGGAGTTTTCAGCGATGCGGTGTGAGACCCATCTCCAACAACCTTTATTTTAACATCTTTTACCAACTCAACTTTCCAAAAGTGGTTGAGGAATTTTCCTTTCTTTTACTTCTTTCTTTGCTCTGGCTGCCCTTACTAGGGATTTTTAGACGTGAGTATATGGATGTATGTAACTTACTTGACCCATGGGTCTCAATGCAACTTCTGTTATAATCTTGTATTTTTTTATATAATGTTGTCTCATTTATATTCCAGGATTTTCAAATTATAACTCTCTCTTTTCTCGCTATAATAATATTATAATGATTAAAATTTCAACTCTGATTTAAGTTGCGTTAAAATAGTAGCAAAACATTTTGCAATGAAAAATTACGTCGGCAGCCCCGCAAACTACATAATGAACCAGAATGCATTAACTTGAAGCATTTAAGCTCTCTTGATTAATAATGTTGGTGAAATTAAGCCACATAAACCTTCATTAAACTGATCTTTCTAAACTTTATTTACTTTCATTTGCCGACCAAATATTTTAAACCAATTCTATATTTAGTTTGTATTTTGGGCTGTGTTATGTTATAAAATAATACTTATTTAAATCAAAGGTGATTCAAAGCTAAAACTATATATTGATAACTATAATATTGGATATTTGTATGAATATAAAAAAAATAAAACAAGTTTCTATATCTGGGAAGTTTATTTACTAGGGATGGAATAGATGGAAATATATATATATATATATAGAATAGTGAATAGCCTAAAGGTAAATAAATGATTGCCGTGTAGTGCCGGCTTAGAATGTCACTTCCCCTTTCTACCCACCACTCACGCCTGCCGTAAGAGGCGAGGGTATGGGGCTTTTTAAGTGGTTTTTGGGCGATGCGGTTGAAGACACACCAAAAACAATAATTAACTCTGTCATCTTGTGCCCTATTAACTTCCAAATGTGGCTAACGAGTTTCTAGCGCTAAAGCTCTGGCTACCCGCATTAGACGTTATATTAAATATTACATAATACACATATAAATAACATCCAAAACTAAGACAATGCCATACCATTTATGTGATGAGCATAAACAATCATTTATGCTCATCTCATAAATGTAAATAAATCAGTTCACCGTTGTTTTCAGAAGTTACACGTTATCTTTATAAATCCCATTTTTGTCATTTGTCATTTGACATGGACTATGAAAAACACTGCTGCTTCAACTTTCTGCCCTTTTTTAGGCCATATAAGGTGAAAACGATGAATCTGCGTCAGTTCATATTGTAAAAACTAATAGCACTCAAAGCGATTGGTATTGGGATCGCTAACAAATCGGTTCTAAATGAGTTTCGGAACATGTTCGAATCCAGTTTACAATCAGTTAGGGGATTAGTTGAAAACAAGGGTTCGAGATATTGAAGATAAATGGCCCCTTTGTTTTACGATTCACTAATATTTGCCGCTATCCTTCTATTTAGAATTTGCATACGCATTTACGTGAAACCCGAACTGATAATGGTAGAATAATTTAATCGTGAAAAGCGACGTTTTATTTCGCAATTTGTGATTTATTTATGTCATACCTATATAAACATATGGTTACGGCCATAAATCCTAAAACAAGGAGAGCCAGTGCTTGAGAATGTGAAATTTTTCAGTCAATCTTGGAAGTTAATTTTGGAAAAGTTTGTGAAAAATATTGTGATGATTCTTCAGACATATCGAGCAGACTATCAAACATACATGATGGCGTATTTAATTAACCTTAATTTATGACACAGTTTTCAGACTATTGAAAATGTTTATGGCATTACTAAAACTTTTTTTATATATGTTTTTTGTTAAATATCCATATCAGATTTATTTTTACCTATTTAAGTTTATTTAAAGTGAGGAAAGCGCAACAGGCTTATCTACATCGAACAACGTATTAATCTATTTTACTGCGACTGAAAAATATTGCACCTGAACTCCGAGAATTCAACTTTAGCATTCCTTTAACATTTAACGTTCTAAAACTACTTTTGTGAACTTTGACACTAATCATTATAAAGATTTGTTGAATTAAAACTGCTTTAATTAGTCAAATGTCTTCTTATGCCACTTAACGTAAACATAAAACATTATCGTTCACGCCGAATATCCTCGAACGGGTTGGCCGAGGTACTAATACTTTTGAACATCACGTGACTTTGTCACCTGATCTTCAGAGTAGCCACGTTTTGCATGGACAGTGTACTCTCGTGATAGGGGGCAGGCCTATCGCCGTTTTGTACTAATACACGGTCACATGATTAAGTTCAACTCAGCCATGTGGGTTTCCTCAGCCGTTTTCACGATAAACGGTGTTCTACCCATTGAGCTATCACGTTGCCACTTAACATACATACATAATATTAATACTCAGGGCCATAAACCCAAAAGAGGGATAGTCAGAGCTTCAGAGCTAGAAACTCCTCAGGCATATTTGGAAGTTGATAGGGGAAAAGATGTTAGAAATAAAGTATCGTTGGTGATGGGTCCCCATACCCTTAGTCGCCTCTTACGACACCCGGGGGTAAAAGGGGTAGTGACATTCAAAGCCGGCACTACACGGCGAGAAAAACACCTAAATGACAAAAAAATGCATGTTACACTCAAATAAAAAGTCAATAACATCCAATAACCTTTTTCACAAATACATTTTAGATTGATAACGAAATATGATTTATTACTGATTCTGAATTCCATTCCACAGAGGAGTGGTTATATTTATTTGAATAATTCTAACTGAAGCGCAGTGAAATATGTCAGATACACACCAGAACTCGGCTATTGAGGCAGATACAACCGCATATATGTTTATACTAGGGATTGACTGATATATTTTTTTTCGTAAGGGAGATTTACTAAGTAATTTTACAACATATAAATACATCAACTCATAGCTGTAAATCTTAATAAGATATTAAAAAAAATACCTGGATCTTTATTAAATGAATTAGAGAAAGATAGCAGAATAATTGGAGATGGGTCCCCACTTAGCTAAACAATACGTAAAAGGCTTCAAACCCCTCAGTCAGCTCGCACTACAGTAAAATGAATATACAGAAATATTTATTTTTGTGTGTATCATAGGAGGCGACTAATGGTATCGTGGCTTTTAAGTTATTTTTGGGCAATGTGGTTGGAGACACATTACCAACAACAATTATTTAATAATATTTTTGTTACGAAATTTAAAAAATAGGCTGTGGATTTATCTTGTGCTGAAGCTCTGGCTACCCCTTCTTGGGATTTAAAGTCGTGAGTATGCATATATAAGAAAAGATTAAAATATTTCAAGGTAAAGGAACCACTCTAGTAGATGAATAGCTCTGGATGGTTGGCAGTGTAGTGATCTAAAATAGCTTCTAGCTGTTGGCAGTAGAAGCTTGAAGAGATAAATTATTTCTATATAAGAAGATATTTTCTATATATATATTGAGTTATTTGTTTACGAAACGATAATAAGCGTCAGCTTTCAGGTGTGTAAACTAACTAAGCAAAAATGATTTTTCTGTTTTTGGTTAATCACCAGATCAAATTTTGGACAACCAATGTATTCCATTTCAATCTTTCTCTCTGAAATTTATGCCCAGATAATTCATTGGTATTTTTGTTACAAAATGGTGGAACATTCGGCATTCGTTTGAATATGCCTTCAATTCCACATACTGATACTTTTATTCAATATATATTTCGACAACATGTCTGCGGAGTGAATTCGGATTGTCGATAAAAACATATTCCCTTGTTATTCCCAATTGTATTGTAGGCTTTTCGTTGCGGCTTTTTATCGAGATCGATAGTAACCGTATTAAGAAGTCGAGTGTGTTGAGAAAATGTAAATATTATAAAGCAAAAACCCCACGCTTATTGCTGAAACTCCAAAATAGCTGAGAAGGGCATAGTTTTGGTGGAAGGATGAGTAAAATATCCTCCTCTCCTATTTAGTTTAATTGTAAAATAACTTAGATATAAGAAATTGCTGTGCCCCACCGGGTCTTCAATGTAGAACTGTTATAAATTATGAAATAAGAACTGTTATACTCATTGATGAATGCAATAAACATGATGATGATGATGATGATGATGACATACTGTGCGGACGGATTCAATTAAACCTTTTGAATTCTGCTTCCGACCCCGCACAGCGTGCTCGTCTTATGGCTTCTGCAGAGCCTGAGTCGGGTTATTGGTTGAATGCGTTACCATCTGAGGCGATTGGTACCCTTCTCGATAGGTCTACTTTTTGTTTGGGGGTCTGTCTGAGGATTGGTGCCCAAATCAATGAAATTCATCGCTGCCGCTGTGGAGTGCAAGTCGATCTTCAGGGTCACCACGGTCTTTCGTGCCCCCGCAGTGCAGGTCGCCTGTCACGCCATGCTGCCCTCAACGATATCATCCGTCGGGCTCTTGTCAGCGTCCATGTACCAGCTGTTTTGGAACCCCCTGGGTTGATACGGGACGATGGCAAGAGACCGGACGGTATGACTTTGTTGCCTTGGAGGAATGGCAGGGCGTTAATATGGGATGCAACGTGTGTTGATACCCTAGCGCCTTGCCATTTATCAGGGTCGGCATCGCAAACAGGAGCTGCTGCAGCCAATGCCGAGAGTTTCAAACGTCGAAAATATTCTGGATTACTGAATGATTATCATTTTATTCCATTCGCCGTTGAAACTCTCGGCACATGGGGCAACGAGGCGCGGGTTTTCTTAAAAGATCTCTCAGCCCGCCTAGTGGAAGTCAGTGGTGATCCTAGGGCTGGCAGCTACCTTGGCCAACGAATTAGCATAGCCATTCAAAGAGGAAATGCTGCCAGTATTTTAGGCACGATACCGTTTTGCGAGAGCGATGAATTTCATGAAATTTTCCATCTTTAGTAGGTATTTATTTAGTTTTATATTTTAATTTAGGTTGTAAATTGTCTATGTAAATATTTTTAATTATTCTTGAATAAAGTTTAATTGGTTATAAACGATTGATTTGATTTGATTTGATTTGAAATAGATAAAACAGGATCGTACAATGGCCATCTATAATCTGTACCTACCCAAATCGGATCCAATGGTTTGAATATTCACAAAATACATATGTGTGTATGTATGTACTCTCCAAAAGTAGTATTTTAAGGCAATAAAAAAGTTGTAGCACTTTTTACTCATGGACCAATACCATTTCTGTTGCTGTTATAACAACAAATACCAAAACAAGACGCTGTGTAGTGTTGGCATAGAATGGCACTACTCAATTTCTTCCTGTAGGTGTTTGTAGGGGCGGCTTAGAGAATTGGGTTATTTTAAGTGATTTTTGGGTGATGCCGTCAACCGTCATTTAACAATCTTTTCCTTACTCAAATTCATAAAATGGCTGAGGAATTTCTTATTCTGTAGTACTAGCTACCCCTTTTTGTATTTATATCCTTGAGTATAAGTATGTGTTTATGAACTGAAACTTGCTATAAAATATATTTTTTGGGCCGCTGCCATTATACACCAACACAATTGTTCTAAAATGTTTTTTACATACATACATGAATATATATACCCACGGCCATAAATCCGAAAAAGGGGTAGCCAGAGCTTCAGAGCTAGAAACTTCTCAGCCACATTTGGAAGTTGATAGGGCACAAGAAATTAAAAGTAAAGTATCTTTGGTGATAGGTCTCCAACCGCATCTAAAAACCAACCCAAAAACTACTTTAAAAGCCTCATACACTTCTCTCCCTCTTACGACACCCGTGGGTTGTAGGAGATAGTGAAATTCTAAGCGGGCACTACACGATATATAAATGTATTTCATTAGTCTCAATTTATGTTTAACTCTCTTTTCAGATTTGAAGTGACTATTCTGCAAGTCTATTAGCGCTGGAAATTGCTTAAGTCGAATTTAAGTTAAAATTACTTCGCCGTGAGATACAAGGCTCGTTTAATTGAAATTGAAGACAAAGTTAAGTGAACTTTTTTAGTTACCATCGAGGTTGACTGAAGTTTGTTTGTTGGTATAACAAGAAAATAATGAAATTCACTTAGTGGTTTACTTTGGTTTAGTATATAACACTACTCTTTCTTTTCTCGAATTTCTCTAATGCTTCTGCCAGGGGAAAGGTGATAAATAGTTGTTTTTTTGCTAATGGCTTACCGTACTAGTGAGAAATATATTTTATAAGCAAAGTGCACAAAAGTTAAAGAGTTAACATAAAAAAATATATACATCAATATTAATAGAGAATCAATCAAAAACAAAGAAAAAAATAAATTATAAAAATTTAGTTATTAGCACGTAAAACCACAAAACTAAAAATGTGAGTATAATAACTAATCAGTTCATGGATGTGAAAGAAACTATAGAGGTTTTCCAGGATCGTACAAAGTGGCAAACGACAGGCTCTGCCTAGTCCAATGGGAACTAAACGCGTGAATATTGTATGTACGTATCAGTTCATCCGCTAGTAAGTTCAATCCTGCCAATTTATCTCCCCATCTTCTCTTACATTCATCTATCTTTTCTTACTTCAGAATTTTTTACTTAAGGTTTTTTGTTTTTTTCCTCTATCGATATACAGAGAAACGATCGGTATATTGGCAAATTATTATTCCTATTGACCACTGATCCGTGATACTTTGTTTGTAGTTTAATGATATGCAGGAATAGACTGCGGTATTGGGTCAAAGCTTTTAACTTGATTACGTGCGAATTGTATTTACACCACTCGATAGCGTGTTGTAGTTCACATTTATTTAATTGATAGTGCTACTATTTTATTAACTCATTACCAAGCAGAGTCTTATTGGATGTTTCCAAAGGATGATAAAACTATTTTAATTTTAGGTATCATGCACTACAAAATATTTGTTATTATACATTTCGTAATTCTTATCGTATTTTTTTATTGAATTTTAGGGAATTGTTGCCGATCTTTAATATTATGATGATAAAATCATAAAGCACCAAGTAAAGTTGATTGATTGAAGATCATCAACATTCTTTATTTCACATTTTTTTCCTCTCTCAGATTCCAGAAGTAGCTAAGAAAGGAGGATGGGCACAAATGTATGGCACCTGGTCTCAGCACCAATCAGGATAAATGATACGTCGTTGGAAAGGTGATTTTTTGCACAATAAAAATAACTAAAGCGCTTGTCCTAAATTGATGCCGTTTTTGAGAACGATTACTTTAAAAGTTTTTTTTTTGACAAGACTGTCCGTCATGTTTGTTTCATATTTTTGATACATTTTTGATTTAATTATGACAATTTATTGCAAACTGACAGTTTTTACCATGGAAGTATTATTTAAACAGGAACGCGCGCTGGCGACCTAAAGTGTCCTGAAAAAGGATGGCTAACTAGCTAACTGTGTCTCGTTTTAAGTAGGGTGACCATCTGTTGGTGTTTTAATAAGAGTTCCTCTAAAGGATACAAAAACACTTACATTTAAATATTATAACATAACATAACATAAACGTTCACGCCGAATATCCCCGAAGGGGTTGGCAGAGGTACTAATACTTCTGAACATCACGTGACTTTGTCACCTGGTGTTCAGAGTACCCACGTTTTGCATGGACAGTGTACTCACGTGATAGGGGGCAGGCCTATCGCCGTTTTGTACGAATACACTGTCACATGACTAAGTAAAACTCAGCCATGTGGGTTTCCTCACGATGTTTTCCCTCACCGTTAACAACCATGATAAATTAACCACACATATGTCTTTAGAAAAGACAAATTGGTGTAGGCCCGACCCAGGATTTGAACTCTAGTCGCTATCACGGTTGCTATATATTTACATATTATTTTATGTTATATTTACATACATAAATTATAAAAAACATTATAAAAGGTTATTGGTGATGGGTCTCAACCGCATTGCTCAAAAATCCTTTAAAAGCCCGAATACCGTTAGTCGCCTCTTACGTACACCCACCGGAAGAAATGGGTGCCAGCCGACACCACACAGCTATATTCAAATTCAAATCGTTTAATGCATTCATGTGGTAAAGTTCGAGATGATACAGGTTATTTTATTTATTGTTCCATAACATGAACCCATATTTATCACTATATTTTCTTAATTAAATGATAAAAGCTCCAAAACACTCAAACAGATGATAAATTGTGGTCACCACATTTATCTTGTTTCGATGGGGATACCCGTGACAAATATTAATATCCCTTTTGCCAAACTTAACCAATTTTATTTATCTCCAAATCGATAGGCGACAATAGTAATTAAAATAAAATACAAAAACGGAACAGTTAATAACCTGCTTTTTATAAAATATTCCCTATAAATAAGTTTGAATTTGTTTTTCTTTGAACTTAATCTCGACTGGCAACCGCGCGAGCGGGACACACTTCTCTCTTACACGGCTCTCGTTCTAGGACGTTTCTCTGCTTGACAGTCTTTAAAAGATTATTAACTTTATTTGTGTGTACGCTCTCCTGTTTAGTTAGTAGCTTCATGGTTTTTACAATGTCGCTTCAGCATTGAGATGTTTTCAGTATAACATAATTACTAAGTTAAACCAGAAACATGAATTATCTTAATTTCACATAATTAACGGAATCAAGATTTTCAAGAAACTGTACACCAAAATCGGCAGCTCTAACAAGATTGCTCCCATAGTCTCTTTTTCTACACTAACATGCCTTTAGAATGATATATGATTCAACTTTATTGAGAGACATTCAACATGGGGACCAAAATGACCATCCTTCTTTCTAATTGTTAAGCTCTGGCTAGCCTGGATACTCCTGTTTGGCATTTGTAACCGTGAGAATAAAAATTCAAAAACATATATATGTTCATACATAAAAGAAGCCGTGTAGTGCCGGCTTAGAATGTAAAAAAAAAATAAACGTTTATTGTGACACAAAGAAATAATAACAATAAGTTGGAACATAGTTAAGATGAAATGGAATAATAACAATTATCTGATTTCACTCTTTGACACACATGTTTTGAGTTAGATATGAAAACAATTACACAGGGGTTCCTTAAAAGGCTAAGCCTGTGACTTAGGAAACCAAGTAATAACAAATTAAAATGTAAAGAATCAATCAGAAATGAATTACAAATATTATTAATAATAGTGGAGAGAGTAATATGAAATTAAACATGATTGTTAGTAAAACTTATAACTATGTTAGTAAATATGAAAAGGTAAATGAGCATCAATGCTAAATAATAATAAATAGAATATAATATAAAATATTTGCAAAACATAAATGAATGTATGTGTTTATATATGTATGTGTATTGTGTATATATGGAACAGCCGTATCAGATTAATACTAGAAATCAACCATATATAATGTTTTCAGTGGAATCGTAATCTAGTTAATTCAAATCTTTTTGTTCATGAAAACCTCATGTGGGGATTATTACTAATAAATAAAGAATAAATAAAGGAAAGAAAAATTTCGACACAGGCGGGGATCGAACCCGCGACCCGAGTCGAGTTTACCCGAGGTCGCGGGTTCGATCCCCGCCTGTGTCGAAATTTTTCTTTCCTTTATTTATTCTTTATTTATTCGTAATCTAGTTCCCGGAGCCAATTTACAATTTTACATTTTATTTCCTTAATAATGTCGTACTCCGTAGTCCTTAATAGTGTCTTAGGGCTCCCACACATAAACACGATACGACGTCGCGTCGTGTCGTTTCACGATACGACATCTCGCACACGATCGCACACCTCTTTCCATGCTGTTGTTTTTGAATTTTTATTCTTGTATTCTTCAGATGTTTTGTCCCATAGTACGGGACGCTGCTCGACTAAGGTAATTAAATGATCGACTTCAATAACATCCGTCATCTTTGAATTTTGAATAACGTCTAACATCGTATCGTTGTACGTTGCGTCGTCGTAACGTGTTTATGTGTTTGAGCCCTTAGTAATTGTTAATGTCGCTACCCCTTTCTACCCACGGGTGTCGTAAGAGGCGACTAAGGGTATTGGGGCTTTTTATTGGATTTTTGGGCGATGCGGTTGGAGACCCATCACCAAAAACATTTATTTTTACCATCTTTTCCCCACTCAACTTCCAAAAGTGGCTGAGGAATTTATAATTCCTTAGCTCTGGCTTCCCCTTCTAGGGAAATATAGCCGTGAGTATATGCATGTATGTATGTATACATAAAAGAGTACATATTTTAAAAAACTAACACCTTATATTTGAGTTAAATAAAAATCAACAAAAACAAAATATAATTTGACATTCGTAAATACATATATTTTCTAAATACGTTTGGGCTAAAACGGTAAAATAAAAGGGTACTTAGTCGGGGCGCTTTCATTCATCATTCCAATTTGGTTTAGATCCCTTCTTTCAATACATTGATTACTGAGTGAAACCAGCAATTGCTATTCACATTTTTTGGGGGTCCGTCATAGCTTGACATTTTTGTTCGATTTTAATAAGACATTGCCATAAATAGTTCTATTGTATTCTATACTGTTTATTATCAATCGGCTATACGGTTGAAATTTTAAAAATACTTGTTTCCGACGACCCTGATCGCTTCAAAGACTCTATGCGGGTTTTTTTATAAACAAACTTATACAATAATAACATACTTTCTAAAGCTAACCTTCTCACTACTAAGACTAGTGGCATACATACACACATATACTCACGGCCATAAATCCCAAAAAGGGTTAGCCAGAGGTTAATAACTAGAAACTCCTCAGCCACATTTGGAAGTTGATAGGGGACAAGATGTTAGAAATAAAGTATCGTTGGTGATGGGTATCCAACTGCATCGCCCAAAAGCCACTTCAAAAGCCCGATACCCTTAGTCGCCTCTTACGATACCCGTAGATAGAAAGGGGTAGTGACATTCTAAGCTGGCACTACTCGGTATTGTCGAAAATAAATTTTGATAGCTACCGCTAAAATCCTAAGTCAGGCAGTCAAGGATATGTCTTGTCTTAATCATATAATGTGGTGTATTTATAAAGGAAGAAACCCACATGGCTGGGCAATATCCTGCTGTGTGAAAACGTTTTCATACAAATCAGCGATAAACCTGCTCTCTTTTACATAAATGATTTATGTAAGCAAAATTTTCGTTGAACATCAGGTTACAAAACTGACACGTGATGTTTCAAAGTATTCCTACTCCAACAGTGTTAACCATCCAGAGTTTGAAAAATTACGTTCAACCTTAATACTGAAGCACAAGTATTTCACAGAACCCTTCTCTTTGAATATTTCTTAGTTTTTGTCCACCTCTTAAGCCAGGATCCTGCATTGATTGGCTGAATGTTCCCAAGATTCAATTTCCATTGGCTACGTCTAAATAAGAGTCTTAAAGGAGTAATTTTATGAATAACGTTTTTAATTTGGCAGATTAGTTGGTTCTTTGCTGAACTGATCTCTTTAAAGAATTATTAGCTACTTTTAAGAATAAAACTAATTTACAATATACATATTGAAGTGCCCTAAAGGAGCTTACATTTTTTAACATACATACATACATATACTCACGGCTATAAATCCCTAGAAGGAGTAGCCAGAGCTAACGAATTAGAAATTCCTCAGCCACTTTTGGAAGTTGCGTGGGGAAAATATGGTAAAATAAAGGTTGTTGGTGACGGGTCTCAAACCGCATCGCCAAAAAATCCCTTAAAAAGCCCCAATACCGTTAGTCGCCTCTTACGTACACCCACCAGAAGAAAAGGGGTAGTGCTATTCTAAGCCGACACTACACAGCAATATCTGTATAATCTACTTTATGTTATAAAATTTTCGAGTCACAGTGGCAGTTACCATACTCTTCCGCAATGGCTTAACAGATTTTCATGAAATTTTAAATGTATATTCAGTAGATCTGAGGATTTGCTACTATCTATATTTCATTAGGGGTAAGTGATAACAGTTGTCCGGCCCCAACTGTTTTTTATCTAGAAATTCCTTACAACATAAGTCGGCGCAGCTAGTAATTTTATAGAAAGTAGCAGTGAAAGTACTACTTTTATAGTAGAAATATGTATGTGAAACTGTAAATTATCTCATATTCTAAAAAACTTGGATATCCTAACAATCAAATCAACTTTCAAGGTTACCTAACTTCAATTAGCTTTTATCATTAGAAAACAGTACAGTGTCGACGTTGGTTGGAAAAAAGCAATAAATTTAGTGTGTCTCCTTCCGTAGAAACAGAAAAATGAGTTAAGGAAAAAGGGAAGTTAAAATTATTTGTTCCCTAAAGACCCTACTCCTTACGTTTCGACATTTCTCGGTCTATTGTGTTGTCAGAGGGACATTCGTCAATCACGCGGTTACTATGTGACTTGGGTTGTTCCTATCAAGACCACTAAAGTAAGGAGACTTAAGCAAAGAAAAAATCACAATAAATATTCTTAAACTCAAATGTTCACGCCTTTACAATACTTCTGAAAATCACGTGACATCGTCACCTGGTGTTCAGAGTACCCACGTTTTGCATGAATTGTGTACTCACGTGATAGGGGACAGGTCTATCGCCGTTTTATACGAATACACTGTCACGTGACTAAGTACAACATAGCCATGTAGGTAGCCCTTACAAACAAACATTCAAAGTTACATTTTATTTTTAAGTATAGACAAGCGGCATCTTGGCTTAGTAGCTGATGTGAATATTTTTTACTTAAGCGTAATTTTCACTCAGAAATTTAATATGCTTGATGTAAAATAACTCTTAATTCTCAAAGCTCACAACGTTATGCTGAGTCAGCACCGTTTCGCTGTGCAGAGACCTTTCTATGTAAATGGTCAATTTATGTTGTTATTTTAAAAAAATAGTTTTTTATTTTCTATCTTTGCTCTGTACTACGTTCATTTTCTATTATTATTAAACATTTTTTCATGTTTTTTTTTCCAATGTTGTTTGTGTCAATGCTTCTATTTTTCTTTTTATGTTTAACTGTATGTCTCTTGCTCATCTGTGCAGCGAATAAATGTCTCTCTTTCTTTCTTTCTTTAATTTATGCTTTTTATTTAAATAGTGGAATAATTGGGAACTCCCTTCAGAAGCTCCTTTGTAGTTATATCAAAGGACCCAACTACGCAACCACTCAATGGCAGTATAACTATTTAATCAAAACCTAATAACGGAATTTACCGGTGTATGAATTATTAGGTGTTTGATTATTTCCTTTATAAGTTTATAATGTTAATTATCTTGGTAATGTCGATTCTTTTCAAGCGTTTCAATTAATTAAGCATAATATAATAATAGTAATAGTAGTGTGTTATTCTCGCACTAACTCATTACTTCGCGCAGGTAGCATAGGAAAAGATTCAGAGTTTTGGGGCCAGATGGGCAAATACAAATTTCCCTTTCTTTTTCCTCTCAATTTTCAAAGGTAGCAAGAAACATACTCGTTGTAAAGCCAAAACTCTGGCTTCTCTTTTTTTAGAAAAATAAATTTCTCAGCCACTATTGTGGGTTGGGTGGGGAAAATATTTTAAAATAAGTGTTTTTGGTGATGGGTCTCCAACCGCATTACCCTTAATCGCCTCTTACGACACCCGTGCAAAGAAAGGGGTAGTGACATTTTAAGCCGGCACTACAAGGCACACAAAAAGTTAGATATACGTTTATGAAGCGTAAGAAGTTCAGCAGGCTCAAACAATAGCGTCTGGATATATTAAGGTATGCATTTTATTCCTACCATATATTTCGAAACCGTGATAGCTCAGTGGGTAGAACACCGCTTATCGTGCAGACGATAAGGGTTCAAATCCCGGGTCGGGTTTAAACCATATTTTTTTCTAAAGTCTTGTGTGCTAAATTTATCATGGTTGTTAACGGCGAGAGACGGTTAACGGTAACGGTGTACTTAGTCATGTAACAGTGTATTCTTACAAAAGGGCGGTAGGCCCGTCCCCTTCTACGAAAGTACACTGTCCAAGCAAAACGTAGGTACTCTGAACACCAGGTAACAAAACTATTAGTACCTCTGCCAACCGCTTCAGGGATACACGGCCTGAACGTTTTGAGTTTAGAATTTATTTCTAGTTTACAAAACAGTTCACCAACACATCTGTTGCTAATCCGATCCGGCAGATATGTCTACAGTTATGAAATTTATTCTGCACATTTTTCACTGCAAACAGAATTACTAGCTGCAATGTTCAACAGAGCTTCAATGATACTTTATTTCACATGAGGGCATAGAAATTGTTATGAGCGCTCTTGCAATGCCAATAACTCAATTCACTGAAAAGATGCCTGCACTGCGTTCTATTTTCCAGAATTACGACTTGTATTTTCTATTTAAAAGTAGTTATATTTATTTAGATTTTATACGGATGGAGACCTTTATTGAAAGTAAATTAGTTTTGAATTCAGTTTTTTTCTTGTATGCAGTGTAGTGTCGGCTTAGAATAGCACTACCCCGTTTCTTCCCGTGGGTAAAGAAGTGACTAAGGGTATTGGGGCTGTTTGATGGATTTTTGTGCGGTGTGGTTGGACACTCATCACCAACAACCTTTATTTTACCATCTTTTCCCCAGTTAACTTCCAAAAGTGGCTGAGGAATTTCTAATTTCTTAGCTCTCTCTGGCTACCCCTTCTAGGGATTTATTGCTGTCAGAATATGTATGTTGTTCTTCTTGCAGTAAAAATTAAAAATAAACTGCATTTGTATTAGCAACACAATAATCTAAATGCAATAACTAATAATTTTTTTTTTTTTAAATTATTTATTCATTATAAAGAAAAAAAAATACATTATACAATGATTATATCGTGGTCACTGAATCCTCTTCTAAGGTTTAATTGTGACCACCGTCCCCCACTCTTACATTGTAAATCACAGTTGATTGTATAACGTCTTAGTGACGTTCTCTATTTAAGAAACATTATTATAAATATAATTTACCTATAAATTTATATACAATGCTGACTGACCATCGTAACATGGCCCAATTTCACACGCCGCGGATGATACCCGCGTGACAGATGAGGCAAGAATTCTATAAGAGTTCATGGCTCATCTGCCCCACCGGCACCCCCCGCCACCTGTGAAATCGGCCCTGTTTTACATTGTTGTTGGAAATATCTTTTTAATATAGTTTTACATTTGTGGTTGTCCACGCGCAGTGAATCAATGACCTCGTTCGGTAGTTCATTGAGTACCTGCGGTAATATGCATTCTATCGTTCGCCTGCCGTAGTCATTGTTACATCTAGGCACAACAAATGTAGGTATATAAGATAGCGAGCGTAATGAGATCGGTCGCGTACGGCGTTTTAAATTAATTATATTCTCCTTTTCTTCACACATAATTAGGAACTTTGTTTTATTAAAGACATTGATAATTTTGCAGTATTCAAATATTGATTTGTTATCGTCTTTGTATTTGATTTTTATCTTTGATGGAACAATCTTTTTTAAAATGCTTAGTTGTAGTTTGTATATGTTATCTATGTATGTTCTGTATGTCCTACCGTAGCTACTTAGCCCATAACTTAGTACAGAGTCGGCCAACGATAAATATAGCAATCTTAGTATGTTATATGGAAGTTTATATTTTAAGATAACTAATTTTCCCATAATAGCCCTTAACTGGTTACATATGAGTTCGATGTGTGGTCCCCAATTGAAGTTACTATCTATTATCATGCCTAGGTACTTATGGTTGTTCACTAATTCTAGATTGCTACATTTACCGTCGCAATTGCAGTTCTGATGCATACATTGGTGCTCGTGGGCCACGATCTTGGGTATTATTGTTGATTTTAGGTATGGGGAATGGATGTGCATTAGCTTAGTCTTTTGTTCGTTTATAACTAATCCAACATCGTGAGCCCATTTACATAGCATATCATAATTCAGCTGTAATTTATTTTGCGCCACCTCAATATCGTTGTGTGCATACAATAGGCAAGTATCATCTGCAAACTGGTATAGAGATCCTCCCTCGAATATGTTACACATGTCATTGACGTATACAAGGTACTCGGTTGGTGCAAGGACTGATCCCTGAGCCGAGCCCACCTCGGTAGGCATTAGCTTGCTGCGTTTTTCGGCTATGCTCACCGAAGTGGACCGATTTGTGTGGTAGTCTCTGAACCAATCGAGCAACGGACCCTGTATGCCACTCTGCTGCAATTTACGGTACAATGTTGAATAATTTAATGTTTCAAATGCCTTACTAAAATCTACAAATATTGCCAAAACATGTTTTTTATTATGTAGGTAAGAATTTACTTCGTTAGTGAATTTACTCAGAAGTTGACATGTATTTTTATTCTGCTGGAATCCATATTGATTCTCATGAATTATCTTATTCTGTGCAAGGTATTTATTTAGCTCGTAACCAATTAATTACTGTTTATCTCTCTAAAGTCATCTGTGGCAATTTGATTGGTCTAACAAAATTATTTATTTAGCTTCTAAATGTTTTTTTTTAGTTTAGTTAGCATGAAAATCTTAATTCAAAAACGATATACATCCAAAGCTTTCTGCGTTTCAAACAAATCTAAAACCTTTATAAAACACTAACTAATACCATGCTCTAAGACAATGCAGGCTCCTTTGGCAAACAAACATCTTAAGCCAACAGGTATTCCCTTAACTCCCTAAGCTTGAGCTGCCAACATTTCTATCGCTGCACGGAGAGGTATTTGGCCCTAAAAGTCGCCCATAATGCATTTTTTTTAAAGTACCTCTACACTAATTTTGTTATTATTCTTAAAAAGCCAGGTAGCCTGTCTAAACAATGGCACCAAAATGGCGCGCTTGCGCCCTTAACTGGCTGCATGAAGTCAGTCGGAAGTTACCGTTCGCCAACTGTGCCTGTGTGATTATTCGATACGCTCAAAACTTTACCGTTTTTAAATATTCATTTTATGGTGATTAAGTTGATTTTGTGTTAGTTTTTATCATGGATTGTGTACAACCAGGTATGTACTTTATTTAAAATTAAATGTTTACGTGAAATCTATATATTTAATAGATTTTTTGCCCTTAATGGTGAAGCACTATAAAAATTAAAGAAAACACATATTAAATTAGATGATCAAAGGGTTTTAAATCACTTCTGTGTATTTCTGTGCTTAAATTTTAATACCAATTTGTAGCACTAATATAGCAAAAATGGAAAACGTAAAAAACAGCCACCCCATTACACCCATTAATTTTTAGTGATTATTTTAGTAAGAGACTTTGAAAACTAGGTAAATCATTTTTTTTTTAAATGCCTATATACTATTACAGGGTCTTCTGGGATGAGGGTTTTAACCAGAAACGACTTATGGAGCATTATGGAACGCTCAGATGCTAAGAAATTTAACGAAAAATTGAAATTCATGGAGTTGGAGCTTCTCCGCCGTTATTCCGAACATGACCCAAGCATTGCTGTTGTGAAACAAAAATCGTCGATTGTGCGACACGAATTTAAGCAGAAATGGTCAAATGCCCGGAACACAAAGGCCTGATTCCTAGAACACAATAGAGAGTGGCTTAATGGAACCATATCGCTACCAAAAGCAGGTATGTAATCCCAAATCCTACTGTTTATTTAATTTTTAAAATGTGGCTTATAATAGTAATGATTTACATTTGTGTCCATTGTTACAGGATTAAGTCCGGGACGACCTGAAAAGCCGTTCACAGAACTAAGTGAAGGTAGTAAGAGGCGAAAAACAAAAGATCTTCGGTCATCGGACTTTAAAGAGTTGGCATATGCAACACAAATGAAATTGCGAAAGAAGGGTGAAGTTGAAGCATCTAAAATTGTAAAAGTGCTAACAAGAAGCCCCAGATGAGCAAAAAACTATGCAGCAGCCATTAAGAAAAGCACCGCTGAAAAAGTGTCAACAAAATTGGCACATCTACGAGCGTTATTTATGTTCACTGAAGCGGGACTCACGCAGGCACAATATGAAGTAGTACGAGATACAAATCCGGGGTTTTACCCTTGCTATTCTATACTTCAAAAACTGAAGAAAGAATGCTACCCTGAAATTCACCGCATCACTGAAACGTGCGCTGAAGTAAGGGTTCAAAGTTTGATGGATCATACGATCAAACGACTCATGTTACATCTTGGTGAGGAGGTGCTGCAACAATTGACCGCAGAGGAAAAACAATCATTTGTGCTCATAAGCAAATGGGGTTGTGATGGGTCACAACAAATGCAGCACAAAATGAAGTTTGAGAATGTGACAGACTCCGATGCCAACATATTTCAAAGTTCTGTTGTTCCACTACAACTAATTTACGGAAAAGAGAAAAAAATTATGTGGCAAAACCCAGTCCCTTCATCGCCACGTTACTGTAGACCAATTCGTCTTAGATTCATAAAAGAAACAACTGATGTGACGAATGATGAAATTGAGTACATTGAAAATCAAATTAAAGAACTGGACAAGACCACGATTGGCGATATAGCCGTCAAGCATAAAATTGTCTTTACCATGGTGGACGGCAAAGTATGTAACGCTGCGACACATACCAAGTCCACCATGAAGTGTTATATATGTGGCGCCACATCTACAGAGTTTAACGACCTGACAAAGGAGAGGCCCTGCAATACAGAACATATGAGATTTGGTCTGTCCTTGCTGCATGCTCGAATTAGATTTTTTGAGAGCCTCCTACATGTAGCTTATAAATTGCCAGTGAGAAAGTGGAATGCTCGACTGTCGGAAGAGGAGAAGAAGCAAGTAGCATACAAAAAAAAGGAAATTCAAAACAAATTTGTAGACCAATTAGGCTTATTGGTAGATATATCAAAGACGAATTTCGGAAATACAAATGACGGGAATACTAGCCGACGCTATTTTGAAGCTTATGAAAAATCAGCTGAGATAACTGGGATTGACAAAAATTTGATCTACCAGTTAAAAGTTATATTAGATGCCATGTGCTGTGGTATTCAAATAAAGACAGAAAAATTTGAGGCATACTGCAAGAAAACTGCAGAATTATATGTTTCACTTTACAAATTTCACCCAATGTCACCTACATTGCATAAGGTGTTGCGCCATGGGGCAGCCGTCATAAAGGAAGCGATTCTGCCAATCGGACAACTGTCGGAAGAAGCAGCAGAAGCCCGAAATAAACACATAAGGACATACAGACTGGACTATTCAAGAAAATTTTCAAGAATAGTATGCAATCAAGATGTGTTAAACAGGTTGCTTTTGACGTCAGACCCTGTTCTGACAGGAATGAGGAAAACTTCAAACAAAAAGAAGAAACCTCTTTCGACTGATGTGTTGAAATTACTAGACCAGAGTGATATTTGTAATATTAGTTTTGTAAATGATGATGATGATGATGAAAACGATGATTAAATAACTTTAGCAACTATGTTTTTGCCTTAATTACACTTCCCCTACCTTAAGAATAAGTTAGTAATCTAAAACTAAAAAAATCTATATAATAATAAAAAAATATATTTTTGAGCGACTTTTAGGGTCAAATACCTCTCTGTGCGCTGGTTAATAGTTCAGTCACCGAGAACTCCCAACCAATTGTGCACATGTGCCACAGAAAAGATCTATAGTAGTCTTAGGGCCAGTTTCACCACTCACAGATAAACCCTCTGATAGTCTATTCGGCGCTTATCTGCCGGATAAATAACAAGTTTCGGTTTCACAGGTCTCAGATAGTAATATCTTGCAGATAAACTCCCTCTTATCATTCACATCAAGTGGCTGTTAAATTCTTATCTGGTAGATAATAAACTTTTTTCTCATTTTTTTCATAATTTACCGCTACTTGTAGACGGTAAGTTATAAAACTGTTTTACCAATGTTCAATTGTACCAATTGTAATAAGAAGTGCTCTAACATGGACCTATTTGAATTTTCGGATTAATTTTTAATATATATTTTTTGGCCTCTATAAGCGACACCAACAAGTCCGTTTCTTCCTGAGTGAAGTTAACATTCCTTTCACGTTTTTTTTCCACAGTCAATTATAAAAACGAAATTCAACACAGCAAAAAAGCAAAACAAAGTTGAACAAACGAACACTTCACTCGGTTGCCCAACAGCATTTGCGTTGCGTTTCGAGATTCCATTCCTCACTAAAGCTCTTAAATCGTCATTCATAATTGTGTGACATATACACGGTAACAAACATTTCAAAGCATTTTTCTAAATAAAAAACATTGTTTCTGATTGTTGTTTTAATAAAACTGTTGGTTTTATGACAATTCAAAATGTTAAGAGTTGAAGACTTAATTTACAACTATTAAAACTAAACGCATAAAAGCGACGTTGTTGTCTTGTTTATTCTTATCGGGCAAGTAAATTTAACTTACGGGTAATTTATCTAATAGATAGATGGTGAAACCTACAAAATATATCAGCCACTTTTATTCATCAGATAACGTGATGTGGCAGATAACTATCTGAAACTTTGTCTGTAAGCGGTGAAACTGGCCCTTAGAAAAGTTGCGTGTATTGCTGGCTTAGAATGTCACAACCACGAGTGTTGTAAGAGGCTACTAAGGGTAATGGGCTTTTTAACCTTTGACTGGTGACATGGTTTTTGTGTAACGTAACTGATGACGCGCGGTCTGAGAAGCCACTGCCGTCAAATGGTCTATAGCATCGAAAGTATTTTTGCTATCTTACATCAGTATTTAAAAACAGTTGTTTAATGTATAAAAGTATAAAATAAAACCACCCAATAGTCTCTGAATGTATTTTTTAATTATTAACATGCTAGTATAATGTAAGTAGGAACAATAATAAAAAATCTGAAGATAAGATCAATAATCACAGAAAAAAAATATTTAATCAACATAATTATAACAAAAAAATCTTTTTTGCCTTATGGTTCGATACTTTTATTACAAAAAAAAATCTTTTAATCACGGATATCATTTTAAAAAACTGGCGTTGGCAAACTTGGATTAATTTTATTGACAGTCGGGGCATAATTTTTTGGACCAATGCAAGTACATAATATGTTTTACACACGTATTACATTGGTAATTTGATTTGTGATTTAATTTAAGAGGAAAACTGGTACAGATTCTCGAGTTTTCTTTTCACTTTCATCACTTTGCTCTGGGGTGAAATATTCGGGTACATTTTCGGCATCTGACCCATTTGAATCTTCCTGTTGTGCTAGGCACGCTTTAATTCCAGTATTCGACAGTACATTTTCAACTCCCATCTCCCTACACTTATTTTATGCAGGTGCAGAATTACTAGTTTTTAGTCATTGCCATAAAAACACAAAAAACAATATAGCATTATTACATAAAAATAGAGAGAGACCGCTGTCGAATTTTATGTTGATGTAATTGACACTGACACATTTGTCACTATCTGGGGCGTGGACGAAACAAAGTAAGGGGTTGAAATGATGTTTCACTGACACCGCTCGGCCTGTGAGACCGCTTGTCACCAATTATAGGTTAAGTGGTGACAAGCGGTCGATCACTAACGATTCATTATTTCTAAAATCTTCCTTAATACCAACTACCAAATGTAGCTGAGGAGTTTCTAGCTCTGAAGCTCTGGCTACCCCTTTTCGGGATCTATGGCTGTGAGTATATGTATGTTATCTAATGCTTGATCAAATTGGAATAATGGCTACATATTACTTCTATTCTTCAAAACGACATAATGAATTATTTTTTTATTAAAGAAACTATCCGTTACATTATTAATGCTATGTACTTTCAAGTAACTTAATATTTAGTTTTGATCATTTGATAACATCAAAGTAAAATGAATATTATAAAAAGTATAAAGTGAGCAATAAAAAATGTAGTTGAATAATGGATGATAGAACGTAATAGGAGGATGTGGATGGTGAAGTCAGAACCAGACGACCACGAATGGTACATATGTATGGATCATGGATCTATTAAGGAATGTGTTAAAAAGATAGGCGACTGAAATATGAAGAATAATAGTGTTAGTATGCAAAGATTGATAAATTTATTGTACAAGGTGGCAATCGATAGTCTCAATGGGAACTAATAACGTGAGTATTTTTATGTATGTATGTAAAGTATGTCTTTGTCACAGACACAGTAATTTCCAGCCTTCAATACATTTTCGCGTTGTGTATGTATTAATTCTTAGTATTGATTATGTACGAGACGGTCTGAGCTTATGATAGCGTATTTATGAAATATATTTACCAGGATCGTATAAAATGGCAATTGATTGTATCTGCCTACTACTCGTTTAAAACTATGAGTGTGAGGAATTAAATTTTACATTACACTTACATTACAACACTTTCTTTTGAGATTCAACTAAAATAAAAATGTGTAAAAAAATTATATGCATAAAATAACATGGCATTTCATATCGTAAATATATTTGTTCCGAGACCTGCGAACCGTTCAAAAGAATGTAGGTGACTTTTTATTGGCAATTCTCTGGTTAAAGTAGTGCTTATTAGTCTGGGGAATTCCTTTGTCTCTCGGCAAAGAACTTAAAAGCTTCCCAATTGGAAAATCGACAGCTTTCCTAAATCAAAGGATGTAAGTGGATTGGAAAGTGCTAGTAAAATAGAATGAAAGATGAAAGTCCCGAATGAGATGGTAATATCGACATAGATTTCTTTTATTTGGTGTTAAAAAGCAATAAATTCGCTTGTAACTCAATTGATGTATATCTTATATCATTTTTAGGGTTCTGTAATATAAACGTATAACGGGTCCCTATAACTATGACGTCGCTGTCTGTCCGTTCGTCTGTCTTTCAAAATTACATTGACATTGAAACCAATTACATACATGTACTCTCGGCTAAATCCCTAAAAGGGGAAGCAAGAGGTTCAGAATAGGACATTCCTCTGCTACTTTTGGAAATTGAAGGGGAATAGATTGTGCAATAAAGGTTTCATATATATTGACAAATGACAAATAAGAGACTAACTAAAACCGTCACCTATAACTTCAATACGAAAATAAAATTGAAATTAAAAGAATGCATTTTTTTTTCTTTTTTTTTATTCTTTAATTTAATTTTGTCGTAGTGTATTTTATTTGATTAATACATTGTCAATACTAGATATAAATAATATCATACATAAACTCAGCGCTATATTTCCCAAAAAAGGATAGCCAGAGCTTCAGACTTAGAAATTCCTCAGCCACTTTTAGAAATTGAAAAAGAGGAGGGAAATGATGGTGAAATAAAGGATCAATGGTGATGGGTGTCCAGCCGCATAGCCCAACAATCCCTTCCAAAGCTCCAAAACCCTAAGTAATCTCGCAACACCCGAGGGAAGAAATGGGGTAGTGCTGTTTCTAAGATGTACTACACAGATATGTAAAAAACATCAATTCTACTTATTAGTATAGTACATGACAATAATAAACAAGAACTGGGGAACCCCAGTAAGGATCTTTACAGTTATTTTTCTCCATCATTAAATAAATTAAAATAAATGTCATTTGCAGGATATGTTAATAGAATATATTCCTAAAAAATATTTAAAAACAATTCAAATAGATGATATTTTTAGTTGAATTTTCCTCACGGATATTTTTGGGCGTCCGTCCCGTCCCTTCTTTGAGTTTTAATTAAATAGCGAAAAGCAATCACTGCTTGTACATTTCTTTGAAATTTCAATATTTTTTTACAGTAATGATATTTTACGTCATCAGAATTTTTACTTATTGCTAAATTTCCGAACAAAAATTAGGCTTGTATTGTTTTTAAATTTGTTTTATTTGAAGGACTTGCAGCAAAATACTAACAATATAAAAAAACAGTCTACATTACAGTGCATTCGTGAATCAGCTACTTGAAAAGTATTTAATAATAATTGAAAAAAAATACATACATACATATACTGACGGCTATAAATCCCTAGAAGGGGTAGCCAGAGCTAAGGAATTAGAAATTCCTCAGCCACATTTGGAAAATTGAGCGGGGAAAGGATGGTAAAGTAAAGGTTGTTGGTGATGGGTCTCCAGCCGCATCGCCCAAAAATCCCTTAAAAGCCCCAATACCGTTAGTCGCCTCTTACGTACACCCATCGGTAGAAACGGGGTAGTGCTATTTTAAGCCGACACTACGCGGCAATAAAAAAATACCTTTATTTTATACAGTATTATCTCCACTCAATCTCCAAAAGCTAGAAGCCACACATCTTGAGCCGCACAATTTCTAACTCTGAAGCTCTGGCCACCTTTTTTGTGAGATATGACTGTGAAATGATCTGTTTATAGTCAGAAGTTTAATAACAATAAAAAATAATTTAGAATATATACCAAAAGAAAGTTTAAACTAAGTTAGATATTATTGATTAGCCTGATTCAGTAACAAGCAATACTAACCTATCAAATATACGTTGGACATAATTTTTAGAATTATAACTTTTGTCGGTGCAATTATTGTAAGGAATAATTTCAAGGTTGTTTTTGGGAATATTGTTAGTTATGTACAGTATAAAACATAAGTCTCTGTCACGAAATTACCATTATGAGAACAATTCATAAGTTAATGAACTACGTTGTGACTCAAAATTAGCTGCACATAGCCCATTCTAAAAGTTGCTGAACACATTTGGTCTTGTGTAAAGATAATTTTGTGACCTTATATTGTATAGATGGTTTGTGCATTTAGATAGGACGGATGATATTAAATTGGTAAAAGAGATTTATAGAGCCAACGTTGTAGGTAATGTGAGAAGAGGATGGAGGACACACCCTGGACCAAATAGAGCGAGTGCTCAAAAGGCGTCTGAAGTATTAAGAATAAAAAAGCATGTATAAAAAGATTGATGGATGTAATCTAAGATAGAGAGGTTTCCCACGACTGTACAAAGTGGCGATCAATAGTATCTGCCTACCCTAATGGGAAATAATAGCGTGGGAATATTATTTGTGTATATTGTATAGTGACTAATATTTTCAAATGTGCCAAAAAAACCTCAGCTCTTCTTGTTACCAATAAAAACAGCTTCCCATAAAGATTTATTATTTGATTTACACTGTTCTTTGGTCTATCACACAATCCTTACATTTGCGAAGGCTGTAAACACTGTATTTACACAAAAAGAAATAAAAAGAAAATCTTTACCGTAATATTATACGAAATCTTTGGCAAACAGAGTAAAGACAAAATTCGTGGCGAAAGGAATATTAAAATGGATCGGCCGTGCTTTGTAAACTGAACAAGAATTTATTGATTCGCGTCTTTGAAACTCGCGAAAATGTTTTCTCATTGATATAAAGTTTCAAACTTAGTTTGAAAGGAAACTTCCAGATAATAGAGGTTCATATTGTTAGAGTATAAACGATTCAAAACATTCATATCCTCTAGAAAGCATTTACAATAACAAAAAATATTTTTATAAATAGTAAATGTAACGTAACGTTTGTAGTATCGGCTTCGAATAACACTAACCAATTACTTTCGCGGTTGTCTTAAGAGACGAGTTAGTGTATTGGTGATTTTAAGGGATTGTGGGGCGATGCGGTTGGAGACGCATCGCCAACCATCCTTTATTTAGTCATCTTTTTCCAAATTAACTTTAAAACGTGGCTGAAGTATTTCTGACTTATAAGCGTAGATGTATGTATGATAACATAAAGTAAAATAAAGAAGTACTTAAAGAAAATGTTTAAGTGTAATGACGTTAAATAATTCCTATTATAAGTCATTTTAAGTCACTCCAATGATGATGATGATGATTCCATGCTTTGGAGGGCTCGTTAGGCCGTTGTTTCCAAGTACTATCATGGCGGATCAATGCCATTCTTGTTGAACATGATAGAAGCTTTTCAGAAAGGCATTTCTGCTATTATTGGAAAGATAAGAATCGATCACTAATTGACAACTTTCAAGGATTTAAAGCCCGGAGCTTATGAAGGTTTGCAAGGAACCCGTTTCAACCGCAACTTGATAAATAATGTTTCACCAGTAAGGCAATTACTATATTCGTTCCTTTTCAAGCGACTCCAAAAAAGTTTATGTGTTTGAATTTGACTAAATGCAACTCGAATGCTGAATATAATAATGTATAAATATTTCATAGTAAGACGTTTGAAAACGATCGACAAACAGAAAACGTTCTTAGGAAGTAGAAGGTCAGTAGTATAAATAATAAAAGAGCATGTATGAGAAGAACAATGAATGTAACAGAAGCAAAAGAGATTTGTCAGAATCGTACAAAGTGGCGATCTATAGTCTCTGCCTACCCCAATGAGAACAACGGGCTTGAGAATATGTATGTAAACTAAGTAAGTATTAAATAGTAATAATTAAACGTGCTGTGAGAGAATAATAAACTATTTACTTCGCTGAGCTTCTATCAATTTCCTCTGTTTATTTCAAGACATCCTGTTTACACTCACGTATCTTAGTAGATATTATATATACAGCCATTGCTTCAGGCAAGTTAGCATTAGCTAGTGCTTTTAAAAATGGTGAATATAAAATTCATACACATTGTTATATTAAGGTGCCGTTAGTCCAGCGAACAGGGTTTTTGAAACTTTATAATGCGTATGTTTATAATAATATGGTTTTGAAAAAAAAATAGGTAAAAAAACTTTTTAAGTTAAACGGTTTTATTATTAACATACAGAGCAATGATTAAGATAAATGTACTAAAAACCTAAAAATAATAATAAAATAGATACAGTCGTGGGAATTATATACATATATGCATAGACTAGACTAAAATAAAACCGTGGGGCACGTCAATCTTTGTCATTGCTCTGTATGTTAATAATAAAACCGATTAACTTAAAAAATTTTTTACCTATTTTTATTTTCTAGTTTTTAGTTTTTATTTCGCATTCTGTTTAATTCATATAGTGCTTCATTATTGCAAGGTTTCTTGCCCGTTAGTTTATTGCAGTCCAACTCCTCTATACGTAGTCCCTGCAAAGATCTGACTCTACTAAGAGCCACGTAGGCTTGACCTTCTTCAAACAGTTTCGCACCTAAGTATACGACTGCGTAATCCACAGTGCTGTGGCGACCGCTAGACGGCGAACTCACTCGCATACTAGCAGCGTCATAAAAAATCGTACATCGCGGTATCGAAATGTTTCTCTAGCTAAGCATAAATACAAATTCAAAGTTGGTACACAGCAGGGTGTACTGGCCAGTATATATTTGCTGTTCCCACAGTGCTGCCCTGCATTTTATGTATTGTAGAAGCCCATGATAAAGGCAACATTCTTCTTTCAGCTGTCCCGTAATTGTACTTAGCTGGAAACTGCATGGCTTTCGGGTGTATAAGATGTACTCCGTCTCTTGCGAAATCAATTCGGACGGCAGGTACATATGTTGCATACTCTGCTTATATTGTCTGCTTTTCGTGTGGCGTGTACTAGCTGATCCTTCGCTTTTATTTTGTAAATGTGAGCACCATTATGTCTGTACAAATTCAATACAGCAGAGTTGAGGTCGTTAACTTGTTGATTTGTGGGGTATACCCTTAATGCTTTGTCTATTGCAAACTCATCACTCGTGTCTTGAAGAAGTCTTCCCATTAAAATAATAAAATGTTGGGTTGTTAGCTCACCGACTCTCAAAGCATTCAAAATATTAATAAAAGTTTGGTCAGTTTGCTGACGCATATTTTCAGTTAATTCACACAGCGTGAATAAACGCCAGATATGTACAAGGCTATATACAACAAGATGCGCCTGAGTCTTGAGGGGAAAACGCTAACGACATATCATTTTTATCCACCCTAATGCCATACAGTTCTCGGCGTGTTTTAACCTTTTACCTTAACTTGGGTGGTGTACCGCTAACGACGTATAATTTTTTAGTCACCCTAACGCCACACAGTCCTCAACACGATACAAAATCCACAAGTCAAGAGACTTGGGTGGTGGATTCAGGCTGGATTAATCAGATACCTAAATAAATTACAGATTCAATTTCTAAATTTAAATCTTATTATTATATGCCATTTAGTGGCTGCGCCCATCTAAAATATTGATTTGGTATAGTGCACTGTATGGCGACCAACTTAGATTTTAATTTTGCATAGTAAATTGTATTCTACTTGTTGAGACCTTTCATTTGATACCCATTTTGATGGGATCGATATAAAACCTAAGTTATCCGCCATTTTGTAGAGGCCGCCATCTTGGATTTTAATTTTATATAGTACATTGTATTCTACTGGTTGAGCACATTCATTTGATACCCATATTGATGGGATTGATAAAAACTACCTTATCCGCCATTTTGTGGCGGCCGCCATCTTGGATTTCATTTTTTATAGTATATTGTATTCTGCTTGTTGAGCCCTTTCATTTGATACCCATATTGATGGAATAAATAAAACCTAAATTATCCGCCATTTTGTAGCGGCGGCCATCTTGAATTTATAATGATAATGAATAAATATAATTGTATTGTCACCAAAATCCAAAGTGAATACAAAATTTCAGATTAATCGGTTGAAAGGAAGGAGGTGAAATTTGAATTACTAAATTTGACCCAAGAATAAAAAACCAAACGGGGTGAGCTAAATAAAACCGTTTAAAAATACATCGAAATCTTGAGGCTTTTTTGCAGTGAAATTGGTGATTTGAATCATGATTAATAAATTTTCGATCGATAGAAAAAAATCGCCAACATACCTCTAATTACACTCTTTAAAATGGTTTTACATTTTATTTATTTTACCTACTTTCATATAACTTACATCATAATTTGAACATTTGTATTTCTAATAATAATTGGCGATTATTTTTCTTTTTTAATAAATTCAATAAAACAAATATTTTAAAAACATCGATAATCACGGTCCTACTCGTGCCCGAGCGCCGCCCCGCCCGCCGCTCGATCAGAGCTCGGCGAGCTGCCTTAGGGGTTGGACCTGTGTCGCGCGCGCCTTCAGTTACAGATCTAATAAATTTACGCGCGTGCGGCGCCGTTAGTGTGCGAGTGACCTATCTGTATACGATGCGCGTCGATGTAGGCGTGAGAGTGACTGTGCGTACGGTTAGCATTAACAAATATAAAAGAATTCATTCAATTTATAGATTTCACTCATTTTTATATTTTATGTTATTATTATTGTTTAATTTATTAGGAGTGGGAAAAAGAACAAAATCGTTAAAGTAATTTCCAATTTCAATGAATAATATTAAATACCTAGTTACAGGTGTAAACTGACAATTACATATATACTCACGGCTATAAATCCCTTAGCGGGATAGCCAGAGCTTTGGAATGAGAAATTCCTCAGCCACTTTTGGAAGTTGATTTGGGAAAAGATTGTAATAATAAATGATTTCGTTGACGGTTCTCCAACTACAACGCCCAAAAATCACTTACAAATCAACATGATATTTCTAACAAAACTGAGATGATATTTTTCGCTGAACCAACGGCGCCTTAACTCTTCAATAGAAAAATAGAAGTATAGCTATTGTTACATCATGAATCGGCTAACGCAAACAAATTTTCACAATTATCTGCAGTATGTGACCGTGTCATGTTTATTTTCAAGAATGTTAAAACTTTTAAAAGTTAAAAGGTTTTCTAGGAGACTGTCTGCATTGACCGTTAGGTTGCCGATATTTATAAGAATATTATTTCGATACGCGACTTTTGGAAGCTTACTTGTTCCGTGTATATTATATCCGGTGGCTTTTTAGTACGTAGCGTACCCATTATTTCCCGCGGGCGTAGTAGGAGGTGTCTTAGGGTCGTGGTTGGACACCCATCATCAATCAACTTTTTTATTTTACGATCTGTTCCGCCACTCGACCTCCAAAGTAGCTGATGAACTCGTAATTTTAAGATCTAGCTACACCTTTTTGAGATTAACTATTGGGATATGATATGATTGGAATATACAGGATGTAATTGTAACGACTGTTATCAATGAAAAGTATGATTAATTATCACGTATAGAGGCAGAATTCGTTGAAAAAAAAAACACTTATTTTTTTTCAAATTTTGTTAAAATTTGCACTAAGAAAGTAGTACTATTGACACCAACACGCTCAATGTGTGCGTGAAACGCGATGACAAGGCGGGCAACTCAGCTGACAGCTGCGACCCGCCGTGACCCTTAACCGGCGGCCAAATCAAATCAAGGCCAGTAAAGTAATCAATCGAACTTAGCTTCTAATATCTTCTTATTTTTTACATGTTATTATTTGACGTGATAAATTTGAATAACACTACCCCATAGTTAATACTGCGTTGGAATGCGGCAGTATGTTCAGAGAAAAATTCATAATTCGTAAACATCGATCGCCGCGAAATTCAAAATCTGCATGTATCAAGTCGGGCGGGCTTGTCGGCATTTTATCAAAGGAACAGTATAAGTACTAAGTTAGTTGTTGTTTGTAGCTCATTGTGTTTGTGTCGCTTATGATTGGATGTTACTTTGATTTTTCGCATTAATTTTCGGAGTGTGAGTTCAGTTTTAGTATCTTGTGTTGTGATTGTGTTGAGTAAATATGGCGTACACGAACCAGCAAAGTTCAGTGTTGGTGTTTTATAATGTTAATTCTCAAAATGTTCTGCGTTTTGCGCAAATAAAGGTGATAGCCCGGATCTGCCACTGCCAATCAAAACGGGGTGAGTTATTTTTATTCGTATTCTTTAGTTAACTGTGATAGAGTACACCCGTTTAGAGCCCTTTAGCCCCGAGAGAGTTTAGTAAACACCAAGAACTCCTCCAATTTCGATGTCGGTTAATGAATGAATAGGTATCTCTTGCGCACTTTATTTTATGCCACGTAAATGCATCGTTTCGAGGGTCTCTATTTGTTTTTAATTTTATTATCTTACGCTCATGAAGTACATACATTACATACATACTCACGCCGTTACTTCCCATTGGGGAGGCAGAGATGTAAAGTAAAACATAAATAGCGGTAGCTGATTATTTAGGACGACAGTTTTGTTATAATCGTCGATGTTAATTAATAGAGATAGATTTTTTACATACATATATTCACGCCATTAGTTCCCATTGGGGTAGGCAGAGACTATCGATCGCCACTTCGTACGATCCTGGCAAACCTCTCTAGCTTTGTTTACATCCATCAATCTTTTTACTTGAAAATGTTTGAATTACACTACCCCATATTTAATACTGGATTGAAATACGAGGCAACTAAGACCACAGCCTCACCAGGCGCGGCGATAAGTTCAAAGAAAAATCAAACATAGCCGCGAAATTCAAAAAAATTTTGCATTGCTGTCATAGTGCGGTTTATAAATACGGTCACGAGCAAGTGTGCGCAAGACTAGATGGTCACATGACGCGCCCGCTGTTCTCTGTGTGTGGGTGAGACATTATACGGGTAGGAGTGTGTGCGCTAGGCTAGTGTGGATAACCACAGTTTTCCATCTGACGGAGAAAGTAAGTTTTTCTGCTAAAGCGGTTTTAATCTTTTTGTTTATTTCATATGGTGGATATTAAGCATTAAACTTTAATATACGAATTAATATTGAAGTAACAATCGCCGTCAAACTAACACGCTGTATATTAACATGAATGAATGATGAATAAGCCTGAATTGTTGTCCAACATTAACAGCCGTTATTTTGATTTTTTTTCTTCATGAAAACCTCATGTGGGGATTATTACAAATAAAAAAAGGATAGAAAAATTTCGACACAGGCGGGGATCGAACCCGCGACCTCGGGTATACGCCCCCGTCGCTCTGCCAATTGAGCTACCGTGTCAATGGCTGCCAGTGCAAAATTCTTCTAACCTTTGTTTCTTTTACACTTTTAAGAAACAAAGGATAGAAGAATTTCGCAATTAACAGCCGTTACTTTAAGTAATGTAATATACGTACAAATGTATGGCAAATATTAATTATATGATTTGGGTGCACAAAACGCGGTGCTGCATCGGTTTTAATAACAATACTAACTTATCCTTCTCTGTTGGTGTCTCAGGGAGAGGATGGTTTTGGGCAATTTCCATTGGAATACAATACAATGGAGCTTTTTAAATGGTTTTTGGGTGATGCGGTTGGAGCCCAACCACCAACAATACTCTATTTTTGCCATCTTGTCCCCCCCCCCCTATCAACTTACAAAAGTAGCTGAGAAGTTTCTAGCTCTAAAGCTCCGGCTACCCCTTGTTGGGAATTATAGCCGTGAGTATATGTATGTATGGTGTTCTATTACATCATCCTTCCTTTCTCGATCTCCAATCTATCTTCCTTATGACAGTGAGAAGTAAGGTAAGGTGAGATTATAATTCACTTTAATATTTAAAATATACACTTCATGATAAAACCGTTTGCTTTAAAACTTCTTTGCATATTTTAAAGTGAAGGCAAGCCAACAAGTTTCTCGTTCAGAAGATGGCTTTTATGTTCAAGCGAGCCAGAAAATTCTTTGTCATTCGAACGAGTATTGTAAAACTTTAAGCTTTTATCGATTATAGAGACGCCACCATTCATCTTTTAAACTCATTTTTACTCTTTAAGGCAGTTAACAGACACTGGATTATGCTATCATTTTTCTTATTCATGAAAATTCTTAGTGTCCTGGTTAAGTGGCAGCTTACAACCAGGCTTTCCGAATCATCCTGTGAGTATTTGCCTCACGCAAAACTCACAGGCGCGGAGGTTTTAAAGTGATTGAGGGTCGATGTGGTTGGAAGCACATCATCAATCATGCGTATTTCATCAATTTTTTTTATTAATAATTATAAGTAAGTAGTAATTGCTGTACTGAATATGTAGCAATTCCTTATTGTCTATATCGCCTTGAGTATAGATTCAGAAAAAAACTTGCTTGAATAATCGTGATATTAGACGATAGGTAATCTGTTAGTTCTATGGGCGAATTTTTCATAAAATAGCATGGCAACAGTAATATTGTCAACGGCATTAGTTTTTCTACTGAGACAGCGTGCCGCCGACTTTCCACGCAATAACATTCGCACACGACTACTATTCATATACATACATATATACCAGTTTTGTTAGAACACTTCATGACAAATAAATTAAATAATAATAGTAATCGAAGTCCCACATTAGGTGAGCTTGGTCAATCTTATCACCTTATCCAGTGGAGGATTTAGTCTTTCGGTGGATGTCTATTGAAGATGTTATGAAGAAAGTATTAACTCTAAATTTGGGGCAGTGTTTATTTTACCAAGTTTAAAACTTCATACTGTGCTTCTTTCTGCATAGTGTCGGCCTTGAATAGCACTTTAGCCCAATTTTTACGTTGGATGTCACTGGAACCTACAAATTGGATGTTGTTGTTGTTGTCCTATGGCATCTCACTGGGGCACAGGGCCTGCACAAGCTCCCGCAACGCCTTCCTGTCTGCGACTTCCCTGGCCGCACTCCAGCTCAGTCCCGCCGCTCGCAACTCGCTCTCCACGCTTCAGCGCCAAGTGTGTACGGGACGGCCGCGGGTTCGCTAACCGTCTGGTGGTCTACACTCGTCCAATCCAACTCCGTTTTCTAAGTGCGATGCCAGTCACAACTGGAGTCTGCTGGCATCGGTTCCACAGGTTCACGTTTCGGATTGTCATTGGCCAGTAAATGCGGAGGATTGACCTCAGGGACTTATTGACGAAGTCTTGTAGCTTATTTGACAGCGTCTTTGTCACTCTCCACGTTTCGCAGCCAAATAGCAGAACGAGTTTAACCACGGATTCGAAGAGGAAGATCTTCACACGACGAAAAGGATATTCGGCGTCCAGACAGGCCTCAGTCGGGCAAGGCCGCTTTTGCCTTCCGTATCCTGCTTTCAACATCCTTGTCTACATCTCCTTGGCCTATTTACCCTACTTTGCTACAGTAAATGGTCTTATTTTGAAGCGTCTCGGTTATCCAATTTTTTATTCATTCACATGATTTTTGTTCAAAATAAAAACAGTGTTGAAATAAAAGTATTATCCCAAATCATCTGATACATGATTTATCGCTCTATATCCAGACGTGAGGTCCAAACTAATTGGATGTCCATTACAATCCCTCGGGATTACTCCGTTAATATCACCTATCGATTCAACAAGCGACATGTCATTAACACGTTGACATTATTTTATGGGTCGAAATTATATCGAAAATAGAATGGGTCAAAAAAGCAGGCGTTTGAACAGAGACGATGAATATTATGGATCATCTTACACAGTGGCAATTTGTAGTCTCTTTCTAACTCAATAGGGACTTATTATATAATTAGTATACATATATTCGTTGGTAGGTAAGTAAATAAATAAATATTGACTTTGAATACAAATCAAGTCAGCCCCTAGAAAACCTCAAAAGTCTCTTTTGGTGAGGGATTCTAGCTCAACGATACATCTTATAAAATGTAATACCTATGTTACCTATGTTTAAACGACATCCAATATTATTGCCATCAGCAGAATCGAAGCCGTGATGCCAGATCTAGAAGCGAGTCACCGCCAAAAGTGCATATCAAAAATTGGTAACAGAAAATTCGTTACGTTTTAATATGTCTGGTTATTGTATAGTGTAATAAAAGAGGAGAACTGTTTAAAAAGCATGTATTATACATATTGCTCTAAGAAATTTCGTCTTTTGTTTTATTTGTCCCTACTCAACTAAATGTTTTTCATTAAGAAAGCTCTAGCTTCTTATTTCCACTTTGATTCGTGAGCTAAGTCACTAATGAACTAACGGTGTGAAAATATGTATGTATGTCTTCGTGAGTAAGTTAGTATATTATTATCAAATCCAAATTCTATATCTTTTCAGACACTATAATTTATATATGTGTCCCACAATAAAGGTACCAGATTTATTGATTTCACAAACAAACCTCTACAATAAACCCCTAAACGGATTATTTCCGAAGAGCACTCAATAATCCATCGTTCATATTGCAAATATGGTCATAAAAAGTATATTTATATCATATTAGTATTATAAATTGATTAATATGAACCGAAATTAGTAAGCGTATGATACAATTTCACAAATAGCTAACCAATCATGCATTAACTAACCCACAATTCAAGTATGTGAGTGACATATGACAATCGGAAATATTGCTTTTTGACAAAGTGTTCAATTAGCTAGAATGATTGAAAATGTCACTGAAACATGACATCATCAGCCTTTGACTCTGATAATCATACTCATTTTTCATTTACGACGTCCGTGGCCGAGTGGATAGGTGACTAGCTTCTCGGCCCGGAGGCTGCGGGTTCTATCTCCGCTGAGAGTAAAATTTATGTGATGAGCATAAATGATTGTTTCTTGGTCTTGGATGTTATTTATATGTGTATTATATTATGTTAATATATTGTTGAGTTCCATCCCATAATGCAAGGTCTACTTAGTGCAGGGTTAACTTGATCTGTGTATAATATGTCCGTATATTTATAATGTATGTTCTCAAAGGGGTATGCAAGGTAATGACTTGTGAGCATCACGTGTCTTTATGTCACCTGGTTTTCCGAGTACTTCCGTTCCTACAGTTCACTCATTAGTTCATTTATGTGATAAGGGTTTTTTTACGAGTACACTGTCATATGACTAAGTATAATCCAGCCAAAAAGGCTCACACGATGTGTTTTCTAACAATTAACATACGCCATAAATGAAACACAAGTAGTTTCTACAAATAAATGATTCGTAGCACACATAAGCTTTAAGAAAAAAACACATCAAGGTCTTTCCTACTGAGCATTTCAGTTTTTTTAAAAACTGAAATCATCCACCTTGAATCCATTATTTAATAAATAAAAGAGATGTCAAATGCATAGCTTTTTTTGCCACGGTTGGTTAAAAGAGGATATTAGATGACATAGTACAAAGGAAACGGTAGCATGTGAAAGTGGTGTGTGGTAAGCTAAGCAAGTCTAAGTTAGCCTTGTCACATTACACGTACCTACACAGAACTGTATAACAATTTTTTCCATACTTAAGATCATTAGAGGTACGAATTTAGAAAGTGAATTTTAAGAGTAAAATGGTTTAGGTAATAATTTATAAAACCAATGGTTTCTCGGTTTAATTATCCTGTCTCTAAACATAATAAAGCATCGTCCGTCGTTTACGGAGACAAAATGTGTTAACAGTACTTTAAACTTGAACACAGTATTCAAATTTTATGGTCGTAAAGTTGAAAATATATTATCTATTTAAAACGAAATATTCAGTTACTCTCCGTTGCAAGAAACATTAATTCAATTACGTCATAACTTTTTAACAACGTCGTAAAGTCTTTGTGTACAAGGAATTGAAACACTTATTTAGAACTTTTGGACATTCAAATTATTTTAGTGATATATTATGTTTATTAATTAAATACTATTGCTGTCTAAATATATGAAATCTTGATTCTCTTTCAATTAAGGTTTAATCAAATCTTCAGGCTCTAAAACTTAATTTACAACAAAGAGTTAATGAAATGTAGGGTTTCGCGGGTCCTAGCCCGATGTTATACTGACCGATCTAAAAATGGTCAACATAAACAGATGACATAATTTCACAAGGTGTTTTTTGGTAGAGAACTCGTTTTCACATTTTGTTTTTTTTTAATGGCCATATTTTTATAGCACCAGAGGGCTGCCCCAGCTTTCTATATATCGGTTTATATTCCCAAAATTTACAAAGAAAGAAAAATACAAAAATAAATCTTCATAATATTAGTATAAATAGATGGAAAAAAAATTTTGATTGTTTTTATCTATTGTTACAGATACCAAATGAATAATTCCCAATATTCAACAGTCGAATCCTACTAGCAGCAGATGGCTTGAATTCAACATCATGCAATTAGACCACCTTTCCCTCACCTTAGCAATGATAATCACAACCATTCTACCATCCAATCCAACAAACACTGAGACAATTCCAAACCCATCCATAGAGTTCAAAGGAAGACATCACCGTCACAGACATAAAACGGAAAGCCTACTAAGTCTATTCTCAAACGACTACGATTCATTTATCGATGGGAACAATTTGGAAGCTAACAAGAAAAATTGGATGGTTATGTCAAATGATGAGATGAAATTCAAGAAACATCAACACTGGCCTATTAAAAGAGAGGCAGTGATTGAAGGTGATTTAGTCCTTGGTGGCCTTATGATGGTACATGAAAGATCTGAAGACATGACGTGTGGACCAGTGATGCCTCAAGGAGGAATACAAGCACTTGAAACAATGCTGTATACGCTAGATATTATAAATAATGAATTAAAGCTTATTCCTGGTGTCACACTCGGTGCCCATGTTTTAGACGATTGTGACAAAGATACGTATGGCCTAGAAATGGCTGTCGATTTCATCAAAGGTGAGTCTTATAAGTGTCTTACGCCCGATTTCTGAATTGAGTATTCAAGCTGAGAACGACTTAAGTATCGTTTTGTCTCATTCAGTTGTTAAGATTTCAATGCGACAGAACGTCTTAACAGAACTTAAGTCAAGTTCTCAGCTGGGATACTCAATTCAGAAATCGGGCGTTAATTTTTAAGATCAGCTTAGACAGAGATATTAAAGTAACGAAATAGATTCATATCGTATCCATTTTTTGTCAGTAAGATAAAAATCCCGTGACTAAACAATAAATTCCTTAATATTTACACTTTTTTATATCTATGTAACATTTTAGCGATATATATTTTCTCTGCACCGACGTGAAATATGACCTTAAGACGACCGCTTGACAAAGAATAATTTAGATCAGATGCATGGAATTACTATTTAAACAGGAATGCGCACTGGCATCTTAAAGTATGCTGAACAAGGATGACTAACTAGTTAAATGTGTCTCGTTTTAAGTAGGGTGACCTTCTGTTGGTTAATATAATTTTACCGATTACCAAAGTTAATAAATTATTTACCTAAGTTGATAAAATATGATAATAATTAAAACTATTTATTAAAAAGGAGTAGTTAGTAACCTGCATTTTATAAAATATTCCCTATAAATAAGTTTAAATTTGTTTTTCTTTGAACTTAATCTCGACTGGCAACCACGCAAGCGGGACACACTCCTCTAGTACGGGGTCTCGTTCTAGGACGTTTCTCTGCTTGACAGTGTTAAAAAGATTATAAGCTTTATTGCAAGGTAATAAATTGCACTATTGTGTACCATATTTTTGTGAGTGCGCGATTTCTCCCGTTTAGTTAGTACCTTCATGATCAGATGCGACACGCACGATCACTTATCACTTAAAACGGGTTTTGTAAAAAAAATAAGAAAAAAATAATATAATTCAGTGCTTAATTACTGAATTAACATAAACCTGCCTATTTTAGAAAGTATCAGTCAAAACAATGTTTACAATACGGTGGCGGTGGCAAGAAAAGAAATACAAGTAATAGTATTTGTTGATAAAGTATATTTAGAAACTTCACACCTAAAATAATAATAACTTTAACATTTTCCACCGGCATTTACTATAGGAGAGTAAACTTATAAAATAATAAAGAAAGAAAATAGATATTTGTGACATACAAAAAACATGTTACTTGTGCCATTGTGTCTTGGCAGGAACAAATAATGAGACTCGAAAGATGGTTATAGTCTGATTTATTGTATAAAAGGTTACAGCTTATATATTAAGGTAAAACGTGCGTATCTATCATATAACTTATCTTATCTTCTAACACGTATTTATCTGTAATGAATGATACAGATAATATTTATACTAGATACAGCACGAAAGAATCGTCCTAAGATAAGGGTGGCAACAATACACCCCCCTTTAAAAAAATGAAAGAAAATAATATTATAATAATATAGTTATGGTACAATATTACGATGACGAATTGAACTTGACATTCTTAAGTAATATGATTTTTGCTGATGTTGTTGTGGCGCGAAGAATGTATGTGCTGACGATTGTTGTTATGGTGATTTGCTGACGCCTGTTGTGTATTAGGTCAGTGCTTCCCTCTTGACCTTAGTGTGGATTGCTGAATACATTTATCCGTTGCAACTATGCTGGTTGTTTCTTCTTGTTGTCAGCAGATTACAATATCTTACGGTTTTTTTTACCTTACGCCCTGATTGTGTGATGTACGTGCTATTTTGGTTGTAATTATTCGTCGTGCTTGGCACGTTGTTTGAATCGTTATTGATGAAAAATGCAGGTTTTAATCTGTCTATAGATATTGTTGTCTCCTTATCTTTTATTTTAATAACGTATGTCTTATCCATTTTTCTTATCACTGGGAATGGTCCTTCGTAGGGCGGTGTGAGAGTTTTCCTAAGTCTGTCGCATCGCACGAATACATGTGAGCACTCTTTGAGCTCTGGGTGTACAAAAACTGCTTGATCATATTTTTTTCGTTTAGGTATTGATGTCATCTGAGTGATGTCCTTCTGAATATTTTTTACAAACTCCTCGTAAGTAGAAAGTTGATGTGGTGATGATTCAAAAAATCCTCCAGGTAGTCTTATAGGTGTTCCGTATGTTAACTCTGCTGCACTATATCCCGTGTCTTCTCGTAAACAACTCCGTAGTCCCAGCAGAACTGGGGGAATTTCCTTAACCCAATTATCCTTAGCTTCTCTAGTCATCAGTGCCGCTTTTAATGTTCTATGAAATCTCTCGATCATCCCGTTTGATTGTGGATGATAAGGTGTTGTTCTAATTTTGTGTACCCCTAGAAATTGTGAAAAAGATTCGAATATTCTTGATTCAAACTGTCGGCCTTGATCGGTGGTGACACGTAGTGGACATCCGAATCGAGTTATCCATCCCTCATATAGTGTTTTGGCCACTGTTTCTGCTGTAATGTCCTCTACTGGGAATACCTCGGGCCATGACGTACATCGATCTATCATAGTTATTACATATCTCTTTCCTTGTGAAATGCGTAATGGTCCGACAATGTCCATATGTAGGTGTTCGAAACGCTGCGCGGGCATGAAATTGCCTAAAGGTGATATTGTATGTCGTTGTACCTTAGATTTCTGACAGGCTATACATAATTTACACCAGTTATTGATGTCTTTATTCATGCCTGACCATAAGTACCTCTGAGTTATCATTTTTCTGGTAGCTCTTTTTCCTGGGTGACTTAATCCATGAATGACGTTAAATATTTGCTTGCGAAATTTTTGTGGTAAATAAGGGCGATTTTTTCCCGTAGATACATCGCAGGTGCTTATAGAAGAGTTTGGAAACGTGATATCTTGAAGTTTTAATTTTTTGTTGCTACGCAAGTTTATTAATTCTTTGTCCGTAGATTGATATTTTGCTAAATCGGCGTAATTCATTGGTGATGGTATATCAATTTGGTCTATACGTGACAGAGCGTCTGCAGTGATATTGTCACGTCCGCTTATGTGTTGAATATCAGTACAATATTGTGAAATAAAATCTAATTGTCGTACTCGTCGCGGTGTGTCGTTTGATGACGGTTTTTTGGAAAAAGCGTATGTCAAGGGTCGATGGTCTGTAAAGATTGTGAACTGTCTTCCTTCAACTAATCTTTGGAAATGTTTGACAGCTAAATATACGCCGAGCAGTTCTCTGTCGAATGTTGAGTATTTTTGTTGAGTTTCGTCCAATTTGCATGAGTAAAATCCTAATGGTTCCCAATTGGTCCCGGATTTTTGTTGTAAGACCGCGCCGATACAGGTGTTACTGGCATCTGTCATAAGCGCCAGTGAAGCTGTGCGGGAAGGGTGGGCCGTTACTACTGAATTCATTATGCTTTCTTTGCATTTATTGTAAGCTTTTTCCGCTTCCGTTGTCCAGAGAATAGGTGAGTTGTCGTTCTTTTTCGTACCTTTTAAATATGCGTTGAGAATTTTTTGATTTTCAGCTGCGTGTGGAAGGTTATTTCTGTAAAAATTTATCATGCCCAAAAATCTCCTTAATTCCTTGATTGTCTTCGGTTTAGGAAATTCCATAATCGCCTTATAATTTTCTTCCGTTGGGCGTATTCCTTTGCTCGTTATGTGATACCCTAGGAAATCCAATTCGTCTTTGAGGAATTCACATTTTTCGAGATTAATGTTTATTCCGTTTTCTTGTAAACGTTTGAAAACTATTTCTAAATGCTGATAGTGTTGATTTTCATTTTCTGATGCGATGAGACAATCGTCAACAAATACGAATATGAAGTCCAAATCTCTGAATAGGGAGTCCATAAATCTTTGAAATGTTTGTGCTGCATTGCGTAGTCCAAAAGGCATTCTTAAATATTCAAAAAGTCCAAACGGGGTGATTATGGCGGTTTTTTCTATATCTTTTACCGGAATGCAATGATATGCCTTCCGTATATCAATTTTGCTGAGTATTTTCTGGTTTTCCAAGATATATGTAAAATCGGTTAACCGTGGCAGTGGATATTTGTCAGGTATGGTCGCGTTATTGAGCATCCGGTAATCTCCACATGGTCTCCATTCACCGTTCTTTTTCTTTACCATGTGTAGTGGGCTGGCCCAGGGGCTGTCTGAAGGTCGACAAATACCGAGTTCCATCATATTTTGAAATTCTTTTTTTGCTATGTGATATTTTCCTGGAGGTAATGGTCTGGCTCGCGTGGCAACGGGTGGTCCTTGAGTGATAATATGATGTTCAACCTTATGTTTTGGGTTAGTGCGTAGGGAGGAGGGTCTAGTGATATCTTCGTATTTGTGTAGAAGTTGATTAATGCGCGCGTTCGCCCTCATGTTGATAGTGCTAATTGTTTGATGAGTAGACTTGCTCAGGCTTGCCGGAACCGTCAGCTCCGTAACCCTGTCAATATTTTTTTTACCCGCTATATCCACTAATAATTTATAGTGTTCTAAGAAATCCGCTCCAATGATGGGTTGTGTGACGTCAGCGATGATGAAATTCCATGTAAAACATCTCCGAAGTCCGAGATTCAAAGTCATTGTTTTCTCACCGTACGTTTTGATTTTTGTCCCATTGGCGGCGTAGAGGGTATATTGTTCGGTTTGTTTAAATGATTGTCTGTGTGACTTGTTGATAACCGAAATATTTGCTCCCGTGTCGATTAAAAATGTAATGCCCGTTTTTTTGTCTGTGATCTTAAGGCGGTTAGATGGGTGAATGGCACAGAGATCCGCCGTAGTCTGTGCTTCACTCAGTTTCCCTGATTTTTATAATAGAAATTTGGATTCCAACTGCATGGTTTAATACAGTTTCTTGCATATTTTCTATATTTGCTGTGGTAGTAACAAAATTGATTTCTTACTTGACTGGTTGATCTTGAACTTGGTCTCGTTGTAGAACGTTGATGTTTATAATTATTACGCCGATGGCCTCCGCGATTTTGTTGAATTGCGTCTATTTCTAATTGTAATTTTGCTAACTGTGCTAATATGAGTGCCGTTCCGCTGTCATCTGTATTTCTGCTGACTGCTGATACCTCAGGAATTTTTGAGTTCATAATTATTTTGTCAGCGATGTGGCTCATCTTCTCGATGTCTATGTCCTCGGTGACAGCTAGTACTGTGGTAACTGTTGGTGGCAAAAGTCTGAGCCACAGTAGTTTAATGGTTTCGTCGCCGATTTTGTTTCTGCCGAGGACTCGCATTTTCCGTAGCAATTGTGATGGTTTTTGATCGCCTAGTTCCATGTTTGTTAGTAACTTCTCAAATTGTTGGTGTTCGGATTCTTCATAGCAATCAATTAGACGCTCCTTAATGGATTTGTATTTTTCTGTGGTTGGCGGTGATGAAATTAGGTCATTGACCTGTAGTATTTCTTCTTTGGACAGCTTGGCTATTACCATATTGTATTTGTAATCGTCTCCTTGTTTTTGTGGTGCTAATGTAGCTTCCAATTGCGTGAACCATAATCGCGGTTGATCCTTCCAAAATTCCGGAATTCGGGATAAAACTGAGGTGCCAGCTGCTATTTCTAATGTTTCTTGTTGACTTCCATTTGTTTTGCACGGTGACTGCGCCATGTAGAGGTGTGTAGGTCCGGATGGAGTGGTATCCCCGGAGTGGTATCACTACATTTAACGGATGGATGTACATCCAATGGCAATCGGTTACCATTCCATCGGAATGGTACGAGTATGGATTGGCGGGATTGGCATGGCGGACAACGGTGCGGCATCGCGATTTATGCAGGGATTGGTTGATTACATGCCTGCAAGCATGTGTGCGAAGAAACAAATGAAAGAGATAGAAATAGCGCTTAGATCGGCGGGCGGCACAAGCGATTATGTTATTTATTACATTGCAGTAAAGTTGATTTTGGTTCTCTTATTGTTGACGTCAGGAATAGTTGATATATTTTTCTTCTGAAATATTCTAATTTTAAATAAAATAAATGAAATATTCTTACAATTTCTTTATTCAAATCAAAAGAATCAAATTTCGTTCTTTCGATAATTGTTTGTTAAAGGCAAAAAGAAACTAATTCTTTTGTAGTCAGCGTGGCTTCTTAATAAAAATATTGTCATCATACTAATATTGATCATTGAGTGAACTCTCCAATGGAGACTGATACATATATGGTTCTGCTTCCTGCGTGTCATATACTGAGGACTGTACTCTCAACCCAGTACCAGATCCCTTCCAGTTCCACCATTCCTGCATAGGTAGGTAAACATTTTTTACCGTTAACAGGACCCCGGACCCATTCCAGTGCAAAAGACTGGGGTCCTGGATGTACATCATTTGAGTCGGACATGCATCCGGATCTGCGTCTTGAAATAAACCGGACCTACACATCTCTAGCGCCATGTTGCGTATATTCTTTTCTCGGGGTCACCAATTTGCCATTGTGTCTTGGCAGGAACAAATAATGAGACTCGAAAGATGGTTATAGTCTGATTTATTGTATAAAAGGTTACAGCTTATATATTAAGGTAAAACGTGCGTATCTATCATATAACTTATCTTATCTTCTAACACGTATTTATCTGTAATGAATGATACAGATAATATTTATACTAGATACAGCACGAAAGAATCGTCCTAAGATAAGGGTGGCAACATTACTCACAAAAACAAATAAAAAGTACTATAAGTAGTGTACACGTAACCTCTTTATTACAAAACGTGGGTACTCTGAAGACCAGGTGACAAAGTCACGTGATGTTCAGAAGTATTAGTACCTCTGCCAACCCCCTCGGGGATATTCGGCGTGAACGCTTATCTTATGTTATGTTATGTTATGTCTTTATTACGAATGTCCCATCTGGACACTTTGATTACTTTAGTCTTTGAATACGCACAATACTTTTTCTATTTTATGACACCTTAAACCTAATTTATTATAAATTATAATTAAAACGTCAAAAATGTATAATACTTACGAATAATATAAGTGATCCCATCACTTTTAGTGGTTTTTCTACTATTGTTTGTGCAAAATCTCATCACACACGACGGCATTCTCGATTATATTGATAAACTAACACGCCAAAACAAGTGAACGATCGCGACGGCAGCTAGTGCGCGACTAAAGTTGATTGAGCCATTTAGCCTGTTTTTTAAGTGCCACTTATGAGCGCGCATGACTTGACGGTATTTTTAGTACATCTATGGGTAATAATAAATACTCAGTTTTAAGAAATGACTATCATTTCATACCTTGCGCCGTTGAAACTCTCGGCCCGTGGGGCAACGAGGCGCGTTCTTATCCTGTTCTTGAAAGAACTGTCCGCTCGCCTTGTGGAAGTGTGTGGTGATCCCAGAGCTGGCAGCTACCTCGGCCAACGCATTAGCTTGACCATCCAAAGAGGAAATGCTGCTAGCATATTGGGCACGTTACCCTACACCGGAAACGATGAATTTCACGAAATTTTTCGTTTGTAATGTATATATTTAGTTTTAATTTAATTTTTATACCATGATTGTAAATATTTGTAATTGTTAAGGTTGAATAAAGACAACATGAATAGAGTCGAACCGTTATGACATTATGTTGACTCAAAAATAACATAAGAGAAAAACTATGCCTTGTTGAATTATATAGTATGTTAAAAAAAAACCGTTAAACTTTAATATTACACACTATCTGATTTTTAAAATTCATGAAAATTGTGATAAAATGTCACAAATTATTTCCTTTTCAGGCAGGGCCGGTGTTTATTCAACAAGGACCTGAATTACTACATCTCGTTTTATTAATCTTCATTTGTTATTTATGTAAAGATTTCATTTGGTGCCGCCAGTGATATTTACCCCCCACTCCCTCTTCACAACGAACATTTCAATGTATCTTTAATTAACACTAATCATTGTCAGAAACCAGACTGATTCGGAAGGAGAGGTATTAAAATCGAACTTGTTATAAGCAAGCAACACAACATTTTCAAACGTAATACAAATCTTCAGTTTTCAAGGCCTTTAAAATGGATTAAAGACAGTATTTGCAGAAATGTAAATAAAATCTGGAGACGCACCACTGCGTAAATGGAAATCTAAAAGTCTCCATCTTTAACTTTCAAACTCCTCACAGGGTTCTTTGTACTATTATAATGAAAATCTCAATGTAATGCTCTTATTGGAATCCTTTTGTAATATTATTGACAAACGAATCAGCGTTGACACGGTATAATATTTCCCTATGTTTCTGTTTCTTGGAATTTCTCAAAACATGATAGCGAGTATATTTTTGATGAAACCCGTACTGTTTGGCGATATTTTTGTTTACTTTAAAGGGAAGAGGGATTCAACGGCTAATCAGATTTTTTATTCAATGCCAAAGTATTTAAACAAAAGATTTTCATAATCAATAGTCAGATGCCACACGCTTCCTTCGACTTTCCAGAAACATCATCACATCATGCTAACAGTCAACCTTTTGGGAGGTCTACTCACACTGCTAAACCCGTCATAAGTCCATGTGGGAATAGCAAAAATATACTAGCCAGTACACCCTGCTGTGTACGAACTTATAACTTGTATTCATACTTGTGGGAGTCATGTTAGAGCGCACACTACTGCGGACTCACTCGCACATAGCAGCGTCTCACTCATATTTCTACATCGCGGAGTGTAAATGTTTTTCGAGTTAAGCATAGATACAAATTATAATTATAAGTTGGTACACAGTAGGGTGTACTGGCCTGTATTTCTGTGCTGTTCTCACAGTGGTGACCCCTCGATAAGAACACACGCTTCCTTCTACTACATTTCTAGATCTACCCGTAACTTCTATTCCTCTCTTACCTCACCACACCATTCATTCAGTAGAGCATCTACAGGCATGCAATCACCGGCCTCACTGCTCACACTGAGCTTGGTACTTGGTAATAGGTACCTCCTAGCTTTGGTATCATCGTATCGACTAGGAGGGGAGTACTGTGGGAGTCATGTTAGAGCGCACACGACTGCGGACTCACTCGCACATAGCAGCGTCTCACTCATATTCCTACATCGCGGAGTGTAAATGTTTTTCGAGTTAAGCATAGATACAAATTATAAGTTGGTACACAGCAGGGTGTAATGGCCAGTATATCTTTGCTGTTCCCACATACTTATTAGAAAAACATTTCGATACCGCGATGTAGGATTTTTTTATGACGCTGCTTATGTGCGAGTGAGTTCTAGAGGTCCATCTAGAAGTTACCACATCCACCAATCTATCAACTATAAGCTCATTGACAATCGGTTCCGCATGTGATGTTGTCTGTTCATGGTAACTCAAACTGTTCAAACGTTTAAACTGAATATAAATAAACCTTTTCTAAATAAACATATTGTAGTAATCCAAATAGGATTTGATTTAACAAATTGTTTTTTTTTTATTTTTCACAGGTTCTATCAGTAACATAGAAGATGCAGAGTATGCATGCAATGTGTCAGCCGTACGGAAAGTGATCTCAGGGGTGGTTGGTGCTCCTTCTTCAGTCACATCAGTTCAAGTTGCCAACTTATTAAGACTTTTTAAAATACCACAGGTTTGTACCAATCACATTTTAAGCTCAATTCTTTTAACTCGTTAACTCTTCACATCGAGAACGATAATAGGCATACTTATCTCTTCTAACCCATATTAAAATTTATTTCTATTTCGCTCACACGAAACGTATATTCATTTTTTGACATTTCTGATATATGAGATTGCATGGTGATGAATATCACCATGCAATCTCAATCCAACGATAGTTATGTTGGTTTCATAGAATAGAAAGCGCCATTATTTATATTGTTATTATGAAATAAATGTTATTATGGGGAGAAGAGATAAGTATGCTAATTATCGTTCTCGGCGTGAAGAGTAGACCTTCTGGTCAAATAGCGCAAAGCAAACCAATTCATGTTGCATGTGCCATTCAAACCAAATTTTCTTGACTTTTGCTTTTATAAATAAGGCCACTCTTAGCTATGTTTTTGTCAGAAATAATATTATTTTGTTGTGTGATTGAATGTAAAATATAATTCGATAAAAGGGGGAATGTAAAGAATATAAAAAAAAAGTGGGGAAAAGATCGCTGTGTAGTGTCGGCTTAGAATAGCACTACCACATTGGGCAGTGCGGTTGGAGACCCATCACCAAATACCTTTGTTATACAAACTTATTCCCACACAACTTCCAAAAGTGGCTGAGATTAGTATATTTCATTACAAGTACGGAATGAACCGACAAATGTCAGTTGACAGTTGAACGACTATTTTTAATACAGTAAAAATAGTTGTTGTGAACGACTATTTTTAATACAGTTGCGAAAAAATGAAGCAAACAATAAACTTTAAGCCTATTACAATGTTAATGATTACATTAATGATGAAGTGGCTTGGTGTCATCAGGGCTCTGTGCAGGATGTTTCCGGGCTAACACCAAAGTTGTAATGGACGTAAAAAAATGTGTGTTGGCGAGTTTCTTACGGGTTCAACAAAACACCTTCCGAATCCGAAGTAAACTTAGTATTAAGTTGAAATTTGACGTTCAAAAAACAAAGATTTATCTTTTTACTTTGAAATAAATGATTGTTTTATTTGATTAATGAAAATGAAATTAGGTGACATGAAATGAAACCTCACCTAACTCCTATCATTAAATCTGATATTGAAACAAATTAATAGCTTCTTTTTAGAAATATATACGTATTTGCATGAAACATAAAAACTACGTTGTTTTTTTAAACTTCATCGGTCGGTTTTTCTTTATAATATACATTATTTTGACAGTTGGGAAAGTAAACGAACTAGTGCGGGAATGGTAAAAAAAGCACGAGTGTGTAATAGCCCACATCCCGAACGATATACGTCCCTGCAATACGCCACTTTTTAAAATCGAAATAGGATCGTGCTATTCTAAGCCGAAACAACAGATGTTATTAGATTACACATAACAGATTTACATACGTTTTTCAGTAAGAATATTACATACATACATATACTGACGGCTATAATTCCCTAGAAAGGGTAGCCAGAGCCAAGGAATTATAAATTCCTCAGCCACTTTTAAAAGTAGAGTGGGGAAAAGGCGGTAAAATAAAGGTTTTTGGTGATGGGTCTCCAACCGCATCGCCCAAAAATCCAATAAAAAGCCCCAATACCCTTAGTCGCTTCTTACGACTCCCGTGGGTAGAAAGGGATAGCGACATTCTAAGCCGGCAATACACGGCAAAGTAAGTAAGTAAGAATATTTTGGGTTGAAAATTAACTTATACATTCGGATGAAACTCAACTCACCTCAAACGTGCCCGCCGTATATCCCCGAAGCGGTTGGCAGAGGTACTAATAATTTATGGTTAAAAGAACTTACCTAAGTGAATTTCTACCATAATTATATGAAATGTTACATCCTCAAGATTTAATAAAACCGTGTAATCCGATTCAGGATACACTGCATGGTCACACCATTTTAGAGTGAAGAATTGTGATTTTCATAATTGTTCCGTTCAAAATTCGGTATCTCGTGCTCCACTCTCGTTCCTCTTCTCGGTCCTTCATTTTTTTAGAGATATCTAAGCTGTGAATTTGCAACTGAGGAGTTAGATAAGTTTACCTTTATACGGGTTAGGGTGGGTATTAATTCTCTTCGGATGTAACATTTCATGTAATTATGGTAGAAATTTACTTAGGTAAATTCTTTTAACCATAAATAATATTTTTTAATGTTACATCCTCAAGATTTAATAAAACCATGTAGATGTTTAGCGTTCTAGTTATAAGTATTATCCGCCATCTATCACACACAGATTTTTAAGATTTTTTTCGGGCGATTTTTATACCGCCAGTGCGGCTACTCCTGTTTTATTGAATTGAATGTGAATTTCGAGAAAAAAAATTCGCGATGAATAATCGCTGTGCGGACGCGGGCTTATAACCAATTCGATTTTGACAATCGATTTTACAAATAAAAGCTGAAACGTTTAAAACAAACACAGATTTCTTTATTCAGTAAAGAAATCTGAATAATATTATAAATGTGAAAGTTTAGATGTTTGTGTGTTTGAGGTAAAAAGGCTTCTCAATTACAGAATGTATATGAATGAAATTAAGCAGAATGCTAGATAATGACCCCAATCAATTATCAAATAGAATACTAATTATTCCGGAAAAATTGACCAATAAAATATTCACGCCTCCTGATTGAACTCAGAGTACCGGAAAAAGCCTAAAGTTTGGCATAAGCAAATTTGCAGTACGAAGTCTGCCGGGTCAGCTAGTATTTAATAAAAACGGATAAGTTTACAAGTTTATAACTTGCAGCACAAACGACTAAATATCCAATATAAATACTTTTAACTCACCTTTGATCGTTACAATTTATTGTATGATGATGACACGAAGTTTAGAAAATTTCACCATGTTTAAAGTAAACTAACATTAACACCGAAAACATTTGAAACTAAACAGTTAAACCATAACAAATTATAACGCACTTCATGAAATATTACAATTTAATAAAAAACGCAAACAATAAAACTATATCTATAATATAATAACTTAGCAAAACTAATTTGAAAGTTTTGAAACAACGGACAACACAAAATCCACAAACATTTTCTTTTGTTTTTTTTACTGTCTTATAGGCTGTGTTCAGAGCTAACCGGCCGCCGTCGGTCCTTAGTTACTATACGCACCGACCGTCATCAGTTCGCTTCGCTCATTCTGTTCATAGCTCTGTACCTTTGAGTAGTGAATTATATGGAGATCACATAATGTTCTATATAAACTTTTCTGTCAAAATTGTGTTTGACGAAATGATTAGCTATTGTTGTCTCTGTCTGATGATAGTATTTTTGTGGTTGTTATTAATACCAACACCATTTTAATGATGCTGGCCCATGAAGCTACTAACTAAACAGGAGAGCGTACTCACAAAAATATGGTAAACAAAAATGCAATTTATTACCATGCAATAAAGTTAATTATCTTTTAAAGACTGTCAAGCAGAGAAACGTCCTAGAACGAGAGCCGTGTGAGAGAGAAGTGTGTCCCGCTCGCGCGGTTGCCAGTCGGGATTAAGTTCAAAGAAAAACAAATTCAAACTTATTTATAGGGAATATTTTATAAAAAGCAGGTTATTAACTGTTCCTTTTTTGTATTTTATTTTAATTATTATTGTCGCCTATCGATTTGGAGATAAATAATTGGTTAAGTTTGGCAAAAGGGATATTAATATTTGTCACGGGTATCCCCATCGAAACAAGATAAATGTGGTGTCCACAATTTATCATCTGTTTGAGTGTTTTGGAGCTTTTATTATTTAATTAAGAAAATATAGTGATAGATATGGGTTCATGTTATGGAACAATAAATAAAATAACCTGTATCATCTCGAACTTTACCACATGAATGCATTAAACGATTTGAATTTGAATATAGCTGTGTGGTGTCGGCTTAGAATAGCACTACCCCATTTTTTCTGGTGGGTGTACGCAAGAGGCGACTAACGGTATTGGGGCTTTTAAGGGATTTTTGGGCAATGCGGTTGAGACCCATCACCAACAACCTTTATTTCACCATCTTTTCCCCACGCAACTTCCAAAAGTGGCTGAGGAATTTCTAATTCATTAGCTCGGGCTATCCCTTCTAGGGATTTATAGCCGTGAGTATATGTATTTATAGTAATAACTATTGTAACCTTCGTAGTTCAAATCCTTGCTAATATTATAAACGCAAAAATAACTTGGTCTGTCTGTTTCACGTCTAAACTACAAACCGATTTCCTTACAATTTGATACAAGGGTAGACTGCTGAAAAATGTATTAAAGGAATTGAAATAGGGAATGATAATTACAATGGAAATTTTCTTATTTCAGTATATATAAACTTGTAACTTGGTAGAATGGTTTACTTTATGATCTCTAAAAATTTTCCAAGTAAGTCTTGGAAAATTTTATTATGTTGTGCGGGTTTACTTGTAGTATATAAAAAAGCAGGTTATTAACTGACCCTTAATTTAATGGAATAAAATCAAATAATAATGATCGACCTCTTTACGGTAAATAGTTTAAGGAACTTGGTAATATATTTTTTCTTTTTTACGAACATCCCAATCGAGGCGAAATAAACATGGCGTCCAACATTATTAATCATCTGTTCGTGCATTATTTTCGGAGCTCTTAAATATATTATTTTAAATAAATATGGTAAAAAAGTGTTGTGTTAAAGGTTGTAGGAGTGAAAGCTATGCTGGTTGTGGGGTATCCTTTCATAGGTAAGACTGATTGTTTAGCCTACAGCTTTACTTTAAATTTTATTTTGTTACAATATTGATTTAATTTCTTCATTGTTTTTTTTTGGAAATAATATTTATATAAGACTTGTCCGTCTGTAATACATATTCATATTTTGTTTTGCTTTTTATAAACGAAATTTATTTTTAACAACATACATACATACATATACTCACGGCTATAAATCCCTTGAAGGGGTAGTCAGAGCTAAGGAGTTAAATTCCTCAGCCACTTTTGGAAAGTTTAGTGGGGAAATGATGCTAAAATAAAGGTTGTTGGTGATGGGTCTCCAACCTCATCGCCCAAAAATCCAATAAAAAGCCCCAATACCCTTAGTCGCCTCTTACGACACCCGTGGGTAGAAAGGGGTAGCGACATTCTTAGCCGGCACTACACGGCACTCTTAGCCGGCACTACACGGCACACGGTTATTTTTAACAACTTGTAATTTATCTTTTTTAGTATTCCTAGCAATGAGCTGTTGCGCAGAAAATGGCTTCAAATATTAGGAGAAGATATCAAATCAAAAAAACCTTTTGTTTGCAGTCACCATTTTAAAATTGATGACTTTCGATCTACAGTACTACCTACGTTAAAAAAAGATGCCGTACCTTACGTTGTGGTAGGAAGTAATATTTTTATATTAGTAAGCGTAATGCCTTTATCAACTATAATTTCTAATATTTTATTTTTATTATTTATAGACACCATCAAAAAAAATATGCGTTCTGAACGACATAACAGTGCATTTTTTTAATCAAATATGTGCACCTGGTCCATCAAAAACACTACAAAAAATGTATAGTCCAGCAAAAGGCGAACCTTGTAATAAAAGAATACGACTGGAGTCTATTGAAACTGCTGATACTGGTAGTCAGACAATGTCATTACGCAGCTCCAAAGAGGAAACATTGCGAAATAAAATTGTTTGTACAGATGCAGAGGAAATTAAAAAGAAGGGATTTGAAACTAAAAAACATGAATGACCTGTTAGCTGTACTGAAAAATAAAATAAAAAAATTTGAAGAAGTCAAATTTGTAGTAACCAATAATTTTGAAAACATTTATAAACATTTTAATACCACAAAAAGCAACACGGCCTTAAGATACTCTCAAGAGTTAAAACAATTTGCTCTGCCCCATCCATCGACATTAAGAAAATTGTTAACCTCGACGGAGTGCAAGGTAGATTTCCTAAAAGAAGCCTTCCTTTATCTTGAAACTCTTGCATTAAAAACCGAAAACAATGAAATCAAAGATGTTGCTTTAGTATTTGATGCCATGTCGATCAAATCAGAAGTGGTTTAAGATACACACAATGGAAAGGTTGTTGGTTATGTCGACTACGGAGGTATATTGCAACCATACAGGGAAGTCTGGGCGACCGAAGTCCTGATGTTTCTAATAGTCTCCTTGAAGAAACACATTAAATTTCCCATAGCATATTTCCTAATTGATAAAATTTCCGCTCATGTGCAAGCACAACTAATTCTCACAGCAATTAGAATGCTCAGTGAAGTTAATATAACAGTTAGAACTTTAACTTGTGTTGGTACGGTTACTAACAAATGTACTGTTAAAAACCTTATTATTTTTTTACCTATTTTCGTTGATATCGTGCTTTATGAAATATGTTTGACTTTTATATTTTTTGATTAATTGTAAATAGAAATAAGAAGTGTCATACGAAAGAAAATGTGATTAGGAAAAAGAATAATATACGATTGGATTGGAAACGGATAAGAAGGCTTTTATTTTTAGTTTGCAGTAGAGGCCTTCAGTTTCCAACAAAGTGGTCCTAGAATAGTCCGTATGGATCTCAGAAGAAGCGAAAGAGTAAAAAAAATGAAAGAAGGTGAACAGACTAGCACGACAGCAAATCCCCGTGAGCCCACGACTACTGGGCACGAGGATAATATTGCTGCGGCGTCCACCTTGGAGACTCAACCTATACAGTCCACAAGAAGCAGTTCTCATATAAGCGCCGTGACTCGCAAACAGATCATGGAGGCGCGCGCTGCGACAGAAAAAGCAATATTAGAACTGCAGAGAATTCAATTGCAAGAAAAGAAATTATTAGCCCAACAAGCTCTCATTGATGCTCGTTTAGAAGAAGAACGGTCAATACGCGGCTCCAGAAAGAGTGGATCGACATCATACGTGCAACAATGGATCAATGATGCTCCAGAGGCGAACGATTATACACCGCCGGAACCACCAGCACCTGCCGCACACCCCGCCGCAGCCCACTGGTTGCCGCCCGGACGAACCGACTTCGCGCTACCTAACCCGCGATTTGACCACATTCCACATAGTGACAAATTGCTAGGTCGCTTGTCAGCGCGAGATCTACCGATTTTTAGTGGAGACCCTCTGGATTGGTTACGATTCAAACAAGCATTCACCTCGACGACACGCATAGGCCAGTATTCGGACGAGGAGAATCTGGCTCGTTTACAAAGATGTCTCAAGGGTGACGCATGGGAAGCAGTTGCCGCACGACTGATTACGGTAACATCAGCCGAAGAAATCATAAAAACCCTGGAGATGCGATTTGGAAGACCAGAATTGGTGTTGCACATGGTTATATCTCAGATGAAAAAGGTAGCAAAATTGACAGGTACTAGGTCAGATTTAATAACACTCGCGACGAAAGTAGCAAACTGTGTAGCCGCAATCAAGGCTACACAATGTTTTGATTATTTATACAATCCTGAGTTAGTATCTGAAGTCGTAAATAAATTAACTGAAAGTTTGGTTTATAGATGGACAGATTATTATAGCAACTTAAGTAGCCACCAACCGCGATTATCTGCATTATCAGAATTTTTGATGCACGAGTCTGAACGATTATGTAAGGCGGGTGTAGTAGAACTTCCACAGCGATTATTTAGATCTTCTAGCTCTTTAAAGCCAGTTCTTACGACAGTTAATAGGGTTGGTGAAACGTCATCAGCTATCAATGTCATGGTTAAAAATGACAGTTTGAATGTAAACAAATGTGTCTATTGTCATGGAAACCATTCGTTTGAAAAATGTTCTGCATTTTTAGCTCTTGAATTAAACGACAAATGGCAATGGGTTTGTGATACAAAATTATGTTTTAAATGTTTTAGCCCAGATCATCGACGCGAAAAATGTAAGTCACGAAATCGATGTAAGACGTGTAATCGTGGTCATCATACAATGTTACATAGGGATGATTGGACAAATTGGAGATCTGCTAAAGCATCAACTAAGCCGCAGATGATTAAGTTGCAGCCAGACACAAGTAATAAAGACATCACACCGTCGAATATTTCAGAGATTACCGCGAATGTGTGGACCAACATGGATGATAAAGGTAAGGTGTTTTTGAAAGTACTACCTGTCAACGTAGAAGGCCCGTTAGGATCTTATGAAACTTTGGCATTGCTAGATGAGGGTTCTACGGTAACTTTAATTGATAGTAGAGTTGCAAAACATATAGGCGCGGAGGGTTCTTGTGTCGATTATAACTTACAGGGCGCGGTAGGCGGCATGCAAAAGCAAAAGGGTTATCTCGTTTCTTTGACATTACGTACGTCATGTGGTAAACACATCCTCAATAGAGTCCGCACCGTTGATGAACTAATTTTGCCCACGCAAGGAATTGATAAGAATGTTTTGTACAAATATACTCATTTACAAGATATTCCCATTAAATCGTATGATGGACGACCAACACTTCTCATTGGCCAGGACTATTGGCATTTGATTGTTAGCAGGGAAGTAAGACAGGGACGTATGAATGAGCCAGTTGCATCACTTACAGAATTAGGGTGGGTAATACACGGATTTGTTTCATCAATCACATCACAACTTAATGAAACTGAGTTTACCTATCATGTTCATTCAGAATCACATAAAACGGATGCAGAATTACATGAAATTGTTAAAGAATATTTTCATATAGACAGTATTGGGATCAAAACGAAAAATGAAGACAAGCTGTCACATGACGACCATAGAGCACTTAACATTTTAGACAAGACATCGCGAAAAGTTAATGGAAAATGGGAAGTCGGATTACTGTGGCGTTCTGATAGCGTTCATTTCCCCGACAGTAAAAATATTGCAATGCAACGTTTTAAAATTATTGAAAAGATGATGAATACTGACCATAATTTCGCATCTGACTATACAAGACAAATACATAATATGCTCGAGAGTGGGTATGCAGAATTATGTGTAGAGAGTGAAAAGTCCTTGAGTATTAAAGATCGAATATGGTATCTACCTCATTTTGGGGTTCGAAACCCGAACAAACCAGGTAAATTACGACTAGTACATGATGCCAAAGCAGAAGTTAAAGGAGTTTCGCTTAATACAGAACTTTTAACGGGACCTGATTTACTAAATTCACTAATTGGCGTGTTGTTTCGGTTTCGTGAGAGGAAGATAGCTGTTATTGGAGACATAAAAGAGATGTTTATGAGAGTAAAAATTATTGATAAAGATCAGTTAGCACAGTTGTTTTTGTGGCGACCTAATAAAAATAGTGCTGTAAGGACGTACAAAATGACATCAATGATTTTTGGTGCAAAATCATCACCATGCACCGCAACATACATTTTAAGAAAAAATGCTGATGAATTCTCGACTACACACCCTAGAGCTGTCATGGCAATTAAACGACGTCATTATGTGGATAACTATGCAGATAGCGTCGATACTGTGGAAGAAATGAAACAGCTGATTGCAGATGTGACCAAAATTCACGCATCTGGAGGGTTTGAGATTAGAGGGTTTGTTTCTAATGAACCATCGTGTTTACCTGAAAGTGTTCAATCTGAGTCAGTCAAGCCTTTAGAATCTAATAAACTACACCGAACATTAGGTATGACGTGGAAACCACGTAGTGATGTTTTAGGTTTCGATGTCAGTTTGAAGAAAGTAAAAGAAGACGTGGCAAACGGCAAAAGATGCCCTACAAAACGTGAAGCTTTGAGTGTTGTTATGTCTGTATTTGACCCCTTGGGATTTTTGAGTCCTCTTATGATAAGAGCTAAATTGTTGTTACAAGATATGTGGCGATGTGGGTTGCAATGGGATGAACAGATTAGCAAAAAAATTGCAAAGGTTTGGTTCCAGTGGTTAATTGATTTAAAAACATGTCAACATTTTACTGTACCGCGCTGTTATGGATTATCTATGAAAGATCAGTTAGAGTTACACATTTTTGTCGACGCATCTGAACAAGTATATGCCAATGTTGCTTACATACGAGATGAATCTAGCCATGTTGCCTTTGTAGCGGCTAAATCCAGGGTAGCGCCTTTAAAGTCATGCACTGTACCGAAACTCGAACTACAAGCTGCGGTTTTAGGTGCGCGCCTTGGTGCAACTATTATCAAGGAACTTGATTTAAAGATTACATCACGTACTTTCTGGACAGACTCGCAAGTGGTGTGGCACTGGATACAGCAGAGAGTTCAGCAAAAGAAAACTTTTATTTCAAATAGAATAGATGAAATTTTAGATTTGACTAAATCTAGTGAATGGAGATGGCTTCCAGGCAAATTCAATGTAGCAGATGAAGCCACTAGATCTACAAGGAAACCCAGTGAAGAGTCATTATGGATTAATGGCCCTACTTTTTTAAAATCATCAAGAGATGAATGGCCAAAGATGGCTCCGCCTTTATTAGAATTACGAGATGGAACAGTGTTAGTAATTGGAGATGATACTCAAATAGATAAAGCGCTACCAGATATAAGACGGTTTTCGAAATGGCTAAGACTTGTACGTACAACTGCTCGAGTTTTGTGGTTTGTAGAATGTCTTCGAAAACGATCAAGACCGTTTGTAGAACTCCTTCAGAAAGCAGAACAGTTGTGGATTAGAAAAAGCCAACAGGAAAGTTTTCCGGAGGAAATCGTTCGTTTGAGATCAAATATTTCACTTGACAATTCCAGTCAATTAAAAAAAATTAATGTGTTTCTAGATGAAGCTGGTATTATCCGATTAAAAGGCAGAGCTAATGCTATTCAAGAAGTTAACAGAGATACACTTGAGCCAATTGTTCTCGATGGAAAACATTCAAACTACACTCAATTACTGATTAAACACTACTATGAAAAGACCTTTCATGGTCACACAGAAAGTGTAGTCAATGAGTTAAGACAAAAATACTGGATTCTTCACTTACGACCATCAGTTAAGCGTTTAAGTTATGATTGTCAATTTTGCTTAATTCGCAGAGCTCAACCCATGCAACAAGTTAGTGGCGATTTACCGTTCGGTCGACTAGCCCATCATCATCGTCCATTTACTCATTGCGGGTTAGATTATTTTGGCCCCATGCAAGTAACAATAGGACGACGACGTGAGAAACGATATGGTGCGTTATTTACTTGTCTTACAACTAGGGCAATACACATTGAATTAGCCGGTAACTTAAGCACGGATTCAGCCATTATGGCGATGCGCAGAATGATGGCTAGAAGAGGATGTCCATCTACCATGTACTCTGATAATGGTACAAATTTTCGCGGGGCTAATATAGAGTTGAAAGAAGTATTACAAAATATTAATCAGGATAGTGTACATATTTTCTTAACAAATAAGCATATAGGATGGCAATTCAACGCTCCAGCAGCACCACATACTGGCGGGGCATGGGAACGACTCGTGCGCAGCGTTAAGCGTTGTTTAGGTGTAGTTTTGAAAGAACAGGCACCTAAAGAAGAAGTGTTGCAAACGTTATTGGCCGAGATCGAAAATATACTCAATTCTCGTCCTCTCACTCATGTTTCAGTTGATGCAGCGGACCCGGAAGCTTTGACTCCTAATCATTTTTTGTTAGGGGGACCTTCTGATGTGCCGTGGTTGGGTTACTGCGACGGCATCTCTCAAAAGTGTTGGAGGAATGCGCAGCGACTCGCGGATAATTTTTGGCGTCGATGGGTACGCGAATACCTACCGACTGTATTAAAACGCTCCGGACAGGTCAATCGGGCTAATATTACAGTAGGAGCATTGGTTATAGTTGTGGATCCATCTCTACCGCGTAATGTTTGGCCAAAGGGAGTAATCGAAAAAATATATCCAGGTCCTGACGATCTAGTTAGAACTGTAGACGTTCGTACGGTTGGTGGTATACTTAAGCGGCATGTTTCAAAATTATTGTTTATTGGAAATGTGAATAATTAATGATTTACTAAGTTATCTTGTTTTTCATACGTCGGATTTGTTTTACATGAAAAACTTATCATATTTGACTATTTTGTTTTGCTTTAGCAAAATTTTCTAGAATGTAATATGTTTATTTAGGTGTTTTGCTATATTTTGGCCGGGAGGATGTTAAAAACCTTATTATTTTTTTACCTATTTTCGTTGATATCGTGCTTTATGAAATATGTTTGACTTTTATATTTTTTGATTAATTGTAAATAGAAATAAGAAGTGTCATACGAAAGAAAATGTGATTAGGAAAAAGAATAATATACGATTGGATTGGAAACGGATAAGAAGGCTTTTATTTTTAGTTTGCAGTAGAGGCCTTCAGTTTCCAACATGTACCTATGAGAATTTAGGATGTGATTTCACTGATCCAAACATGACAACATGTTTTAAACACCCTACAAAAGATGTAAGGGTGTATTGTATTTTTGACCCCCCTCACATGCTGAAACTGGCCAGAAATGTTTTTGCAGAAACAAAATTATCATCTAACTCAGGTGAAATTAAGTTTTCATTAGTAAAAGAACTCCACGCGATGCAAGAAGAAGAAGGTTTGCGGCTGGCAAACAAGTTGTGCAACGGTCATATAAATTTTTTCCAAAAAAAAAATGAATGTTAGACTTGCAACACAGTTGTTAAGCTCATCGGTACCCGACGCTATTGAATTTTTGACCATAACCGGACATTCAAAATTTCACAACAGTGAAGCCACTGTGGAATTCATTAGATATTTAAATAGAATTTTTGATTTAATGAATAACAAGGACCCGAGAGGCACTGGGTTCAAATCCGCTCTCAGGTTATCTAACAAAAATAACTGGGAAAATGTTTTTAAGGATACCAGGGAATACTTAAGAACCCTTAAAGTGTGTGGAGAGTCTTTACTTACTCACAAGCGCAAAATGCCTGCACTTGGTTTAATTGTAAATACTTTTAGTTTTTATGGTTTAGCCCAGGATTTTTTAAATCAAACGGATAATAAATATTTCCTACCTTACAAATGTTCCCAGGACCAAAAAGAAATGCTGTTTTCTTGTATTAGGGCTAGGGGAGGTTGCAATGACAACCCGAATGCTCTGCAATTTAGACATACACTCAGGAAATTATTATTTCTAAGGAGTGTGAAACCCAGTATTCATGCCAATTGTTTCGACGGATCATTTGAATTGTCACCTATTGTTGACTTTCGGAGTAAATCAAGGTCTACACTGATCCTTTATGAAAATGAAGATGATAAACTTGAAGAGAAACAAATTGAAGCTCTGTTCGCTAAATTAGAAAACCTAAACGTTTCTGAATTTAAATCTAACATTTTGTATTACATAACTGGAGCTATTATAAATACAATAATAAAAAAACCAGTGTGATTACTGCGTAGCATCTTTAATAACACAAATAAAACACAATGATCACTGCTATTTTGTTGATGTTAGTAATTTTTCGGCATTTACTACATTTGTTGACAGAGGGGGGCTTAAACACGCTTCAAAATTTTCGTATGAAATCGTAATATTTGCGGAAAAGCTGTTTACTCTTTTTGTCACTAACTCAAAAGGATCCTTGGAAGATATTAATAAAAATAAGCTGATGTCTTTGACTATACAGTATTTTACTACAATAGCATAGCTACTATGTTTCAGCAATTACTTTAAGTTTTTTTGAAGCACGAATCGTAACCACCATTTATATGTTAATGGACCACCCAATGCAGAAATCTAAATATCTATTATTTTTTTCTAGATCCTAGGGTTAGCACGACCAAATTCTTCAGCTATAATACCAGCTATAATATTATCGATAAAAAGTATCGATTACTGGCCAACACTAGTCGGCCATTTTGGTTTCAAAAATAGGCAGGATTTTATGTACTTTATGTTAACTCCATATACTTCACTAGTCAAAGCTCTGTACTGACCATTGTTTGATACAGCTCGATACAATCGCGATTTATCTGCTGGTAAATTTATCTGTTCTGTACTACCATTACCAAAAGCGTATTAAGAAAAGGAATATCACATAATAATAATTGCATGATAATTCAATATAGATAACGTTTATCTTGACCTTTGAATGTGTTTTTGCCAGTTAGTATTATATGTGTGTTAATATCAACAGAAACATCTTGCGTATTATTATGCTGTAGGTCACAAAGTGCCAAATGTGGCTTTTTAACTAAAATATTTCGTTTCATATGTAAAGTATAAATGCTTTCACCTTCATGCAACAGCAACACATAGTATTAAGCGGCCAGTACACAATGGCCAGTGATGGGCCACGATCCGCAATGCACAATATTGTAGGCCACGATCACTTGGTGTTCACACAATGGCCCATTGCTCATTAGTGCCTGGCAATCCACTTGCGATGGACGTTGAAGTAATTATGGCTGCAGCTATTTATTTATTATTATGTATGTAATTTATTTTATTTATGGCGCTATTTATGTTATTTTTACGTCATATAGTGATTATAAATACATATTGCAATCAAATATTCCAAAAACGTATAAGTATCTATGAGCGGCCGGTGGCGAACTAAACAATGGCCCACTGAGGAAACACCACCGGCCACGCTACGCCACGATTTCTTTGAAGTGTGCCCGAAAAACTGACAACTTTGCCATTGCGCGCCACGATCGACAATTGTCCGCCATCATGCACCATTGCCCCCTCTACACAGTGGCGATGGCGTGCAGTGGGCCATCGTCGGCCATTATGTACTGGCCGCTTTAGGTAGATTTTATTTCACGACAGTATTGACACACGTACCGCGCATGACGTGCGCATCCGGTCAGAACTAAACGCTCCAACCAAAGAAACACATAACTCGGACGCAAACCGACACACGCAGTGCGGACGTACAATCCTGACAGAGCTGTGTGTGGCGTACGGTACGTGCGTACAGAATGGCCAGTACGGCTTTTAACGCTCTTTAAAATTTTCTTTGAAAATTAAATTATAGCTACGGACGACTGGTGTCAGATCAGGACCGACGGTTAGCTTTGAATACAGCCTTAGGCAGAAAATTGTAAAGCAACATTTATAAAGCCGGGTTTACTTTATTTAAACCAAACTATGTCTAACTGTTAATTGAAGACTTCCTAAACATTGAAGACACATTTTTATAATTTTGGACTAAATTACCTGTGCTAGCAGTCGGAAGAGTTAATAAAAAAAATAAGTTTTTGTCAATTCAAGAGTTAGTTCTGGTGACAAAATAACTCTACTAATACTACTATTAACAATTGAGATTTCGTAGTCCAAAACATAAAAATGGAATCCAAGTCAAAACGTTAATACTTGGTTAATACAAACAAAATATATTGAAATAATTTGAATGTCGGTTTCAAAACTCATAAGGTAAGTACATTAAATCGCATGTCACTTCGATGGAATTAAACAGTTGCAAGTAATGCTAACATAACTTAGATGAAAATTAATGTCAGAGGTAAAATAAATTTGAACGGACTGTAGTCAATCTCATTTGAACGTACTTTAAGTTTATTTTAAGCCTTATAAAATTTTAAGTGAAGGGTGTAAGAAGATTTGTTTATTTTTAAATTGACTACAGATCCACAAACTTTTCTTGGCCGGTGAGAGCGTCGCTGTCATAGATATTAGTATTGCCAGTAAATAAAACATAACCATTATAAGGGGAATCATTATAAATTTATAGGCTAACATTAATTTAATTTATTATTTTAATGAAATAAGACTCAAAGACTCAAAAGTTCACGCAAAATATCCCTAGTAATACTTCTAAGTAAGAAGTACTAATACTTCTGAACATCACGTGACATTGGTACAACTTAGCCATATGGGTTTCTTCACGATGTTTTCCCTCACAGTGAACAACCATGATAAATTAATCTATACTTATAATAAATCTGTAGAGAGGTCAATTCTGTACATGAAATATATTTTCAAAATAACTATCAGGTGGTGATTAGGGATCGATACTGATGCCAAAAATGCAATCAGTAAAATTTTTGTCTGTCTGTCTGTCTGTCGGTTTGTATGTTCCTTATGGAAACAAAAACTACTCGACGGATTTTAACGAAACTTGGTACAATTATTCTCCATACTCCTGGGCAGGTTTTTGTATACTTTCCAGCAGAGTAGTAAAGGGGAATTTTGGGAAATTTTGGGAAAACGGGAGAAGTTACTCCATTTTTTAAGCTTCCGTCGCGTGTGCAGCCTTAATGGTTAAACTTACATAGAAATCATGTATCACGGAAATATTCTTCATAAAATTATCTAAAAAAAAATCTGCAACAGTTCATGTCTATCTTTTACGGTTGACTCACAATAACACGTGTAATTCCTGATAGCTTAGCACTTCGGAACATTCTGATTGTATTTGTTTACTCTTACGTTTGTAAACCTCTCACTCATCCCTAATTTAAATAAGGTAACATTATTACCTATTCAATAAAAAAAGAATCATAGAAATCGGTAGAGAAACACCGAAATTATACATAAAATAAGCCATCGCGCCCGTGACCAAAACCGAATCGTTACTAATTTACTTATAAAATACTAGATGGCGCCAGTAGTTGCCTCCTAAAACACGTAATGATTTATTTTTAAGATTGTTATAAATACTTCATAGCGTTTTATTCCAAAATTTGCTATTAAACGGAAAAACTGAACCGTTCATTAAAGCGCATTCAAAATCACCAAACTACACTGTTTAGGGAGTGCTATAAATTTAATAAATTGAAAACATTGCGCTGAATCTCACAATGCTTGAGCAGTGACTGATGAAAGAAACCTCAGATATTTAAAAAAACAACGCTACCCGTGCGAAGCTGGGACGATCCACTAGTAGTTAATAATTTCGTTTAATACGATAATTTAGCAAAATTAATAATAATTTTCTTTTCTTTTTTATATTGAATACTTGAAAGAAAAGCGTTTATTTATTAGCAAAGAAACATTATAAAAGTAATTGTCATTGAAAAATAGTTACCTATACAATCATATTATAAAGAAAATGATAATTTATTATTTATGTAGGTCACACTATAAGATTTTATTTAGTAGGGGGCTAACTGACAATGACAATATGAATTTCAAAATGGCGACAGTAGTTCCAATTCTCCGCGTCGTCGGCCAAGAAAAGTTTGTGGATCTGTAATTGAGATCTTTCAACACCCAAAAAGTACCTAAATTAAAAGGTAATGCGTCTAATTTACAAGCCAAATCCAAAACGTTTAATGCAAATACTTTTTATGCCCCGACGTTTATGGATTTGATAATGTTTTATCTAAATTTGTTAGTGCAATAAACTATAAGTTGGACTATGTTAAATATTTAATATAACGCTTTACAAACATTTTGCCATTGTACTATGATATCGAATTCTGTATTGTGTATTCGACTGAAAGAAAATTTTCATTGACTAGGCTGCATATTTTATTGAAACTTTAGCCTATAACATAACATAACAATTTAAAAAAGTAAAACATAACGGAAAAAGCGCGGCGGCTTTTATCACCGAAATAAACAATGAGTTTGAACGAATGAACGAATGGTTTTTATCACCGATCAATCACCGAAATAAAGAATGAGAATGAACGAATGAAAATCAGGAACGTCAGGATCAGCTGATCTTGACGTTTTCGCCAATGTTTGGCTATTGACACCGAAATTAATTTTCTTGGTTCGACGTAAATCATGAAATTAATGGATTTTTCTATTGTTAGCGTGAATGTTTTCTCGCTTACATTTATTAAATTTACTCCAATGTGTGATAATAATAATGTGATGTGTTGTGAGCTGTTGTAGTTATAATTATATAAGAAAATTACTGGAATACTTTAGCTTAGGTTATAAAACGAAACAAAGTGTATCCAAGAGAAACCGTTTAATGTAAAGTAAAATATTGATTTAAAGCTCATGAAAGTGAAGTTTTGTTCCTAACTGTGCTTTGTTTAATACTTTTAGTGAGGTTTTGAGTCATTCGTAACATTTTAAACATGGGGTTATGTTATGACAAATGTTTCTATCACAATTTTGTAATAATATTATATAAAATTCATGTATCTAACCTTATCATTATTGTTTTTATTTTTCACCCATTATTCAATATTTCTCACCTGAGTTTTACACAGGGCTACTAAAAGATGTGGCCATGTCTGCTGTTTACAACAAAACTATCATGAACTGACATTCTCATATTTCACCACCATCTTAATTTTATAATCAAATGTTTACAAAAAAATTTAGATCTGAATATGAACATTTGCTCAAATCAATAGTTATATCTTACTTAATTTTTTGAGGTAGTCTAATGGCAATATATATATTTAAAGTATAAATGGCGATTGATAGTCTCTTAACCACTTTTACAAATATAGCATTGTTGTAGGTGAGTATTTCATTAAAAGTTTTAAATTTATCTATCTATTTAGATCTTTGGTTTTTGTACAGCCATGATAGCTCAGAGGTAAAATCTCACCTATCATACAGAGTTCTGAGTTTGAATCCAGTCAGGCCTACACCAATCTGTCTCTTCTCTATTTTCTAAAAAGGTGTATGTGTGGTTCTTATGGGTTTAAAAAGCATGAATGTTTATTTTTACTTTTTATAACTGTATATGCTTAATAGAATTGTTAACTATGCATTTCATGATGAACAAAAATTTGTGAATGAGCTTACAGACATTTCCAAGTTGGTAAGGCACATTAAGAGTAATGTTTTTCCTTGAACTTATATTAGTTGTGTAAAGCAATAGGAATGTGCAATTAGTTAGTAGTACAATCTTGTTGGATATGTCACATGTCATAAATGATGTATAAAAATATGGGTCTATTTTAAACTTTTATAGAGATCAACTTGGATAGCACTACTCTAAGTAGACAGTTCATAGGCTGAGAAATAAAAGCGCTTTTTTAACAGTATTTTTTTAATTAAATAAGGTAACAAGCATTTATTAACAATAAATCATAGTACTTCAGCAAATTACAATTTGATAGAAAAATACATTATTTTAACATAACAAACCACACTCCACATCCAATAATTTTCACGATTATTTGATAATCTAGGTTGGGAGTGCAAATAGGATATGCTCTATTTAATAAAATGCCCACAAAAATACTTGACTATAATTCTCAGCATTAACAGCTACTCCATTATACCACCTGAAAATGAAAAACATAGCTTTTAAGATCTTCAAGGATATTATGACGATACCATTTTTTTTTATTTTTTTTTTACGTGGGGAAATCCTCATGGATCCTTCATCACCTGGCGGGGTGAAGAAGGTATGTCGGACTTTTACCGACTAAAACCCCACGGTGGCCACATCTAGTGCAATATTGTAGGGTTCACAGGTTTATACCTTCATAATAAGTTCATCAAGGTAATCTGCAAACCCCACGCACTTTTGCTGCAAATGCAGACCCTTGTGGGGGACTAAAGGTCTGGGCCACAAAATTCAGACGCCCATACCATAAGGCTCTCCTTGCAGAGAGGCAGACTAAAACCCGCCAGTCAAAGTCCACAGCCTCACATTTTTTTACGAGGTTGAGTCCTCAGATATTGATAAAATGGTGTGACCAACAATAATTGAGCACACTCAGAAGAACCTGACCAGCCCTTGCAAGGGCTTCAAAAGTATATTGCTCTAAAAGTACAAGTTCATCCATCCTCTCTATTAGGCCCTTTCTTTACATACCTTTTTTATACAACAGCTTTCACAAATCACACTTTTTCTCACTCAATAACAAGCAAACATTATATTTCATTCTGAGAGACCTAATTTCTACTGCATTCATTCTTCTCTGATGCTTCTTCTACTACAATCATCTTTTGCTTCCATACAAAGACATAGAAATTGGAACAGCATTCTTCATCAGTCTTCTTTCAATATCTTCCTTACATTCTTCATTCCTCATACAATCATGAACACAATAAATCCACAGCTTTGCGGCGTGACCAAGTTGGCAGCCTGACAGCTAGACCATCAGCTTAAGCAAAATAAGCAGGCTATAGCAACCCAGGCTCATTGAAAGCCAAAGCAAACTATTGCATAAAAACTTAAACAATATGTATAAAGAAAGCCCGCACATGCAAAGCTTAAAAACATGGATGTACAAAAAAAACAAGCAAAAAGTACAATCCCATAACCAAAAGCTAGGAAAAAAAACGAACCATATTTCCAGGTAGCAGGATCAGAATACTGTAACATAGAATATGTGGTTATTAATACATAATACAACGTAATAACGCATTCTCAAATTATTATTAATATATTGACTGATGGTCACTTGTTAAATGGGAGTAACTAAGTAAGGAAGTACTTTTGAAATAAGATGATTAAAATAAAGTATTGGTGATGGGTGTACAGCCGCATCGTCCAAATACCACTGAAAAGCCTCATACCCATAGTCGTCTTAGTCCACAATAATATTCTGCTGGCAATTAAACATATCACAACGATTACAAAGGAAATGAGAATTTAGATATGACTGTTTTTTTAGACATGTTTTGTGATAAAGATTGAAGCATTCACAGCAAATGATCATATCATTAAGATTAGAGGATGAAGTCCTGCAGAGACAGTAAATTTTACTATTAATCTTTTCCACATAAGGATGGCTATTGGGATTGGGCTCTGATAAAACTGGAAATTCAGTTAAGTTTTTATTAACTAGGGACTTGAATAAGTGAAGCCGCATCTCATCCTTTTTGAAAAGGAATTTACAGGGGTCTTTTCCTAAACATATCAATTTTGCAAAAGCAATGGCATAAAGGCCACAATCATAGCCATTAGGTTGTAAGTCCACATTGTGGATTCTAAACTTAATATCAGTTACAGACGTATAAGTCCGGTTTAAACTACTGGCTATAGAAATAACATCTTTGTTAAGGTTTCCTCTCAAAGAGTCGTAAATATCTATAATTAAATATTGATTATCCATATAACCACTGATGCACACCCAGTGGTTGTTATTGACATTACAAATTTGGACAAATGGACCAAAACAAGGTTTCAACATAGGTGGAAAAGCTGAAGCTAATACGGGATTTTGCAACCCTTCAACCAAGGGATGGTCATTTTTAAGCAAACAGGATGCGGCATAAATTATATCTGAATCTCACCAAGCATTACTCAGCAGAATATTTTTGTGGTCCCCTGTTAATTTAAGATCATCATTTATATTAACCCATGAGGTACATCTCAGATCAGTTAGGGGTTGTGGTGAAAGTTTCTTTTCATTTAGAACAGGAAAATAATTTCTAATAGAATATTTTGGTTTGCCAGCACGTTCAGATGGTTTAGGAGCTCTGCGTTTTTGGCCAATAGCTGTGAGTTTCTGTTTTTTTTTAAGTGTTTTTGTAGGAATGGATAAAGGCAGTTGCTGGTCATATTTGTGTGCTAGTGTATGAGATGATTTTATGTTGTATAGTTGTTCAGGTATGTCATACAGAGAAGATGTTGATGGGACATTATTATCTTTGGAAACATTAAACATGCTAGAGGATATGAGAGGATCTACATGATCTGAAAGCTGACCTGCCCATCTTAAAGCTAAAGATTTTAAATAAGAATGCCTATAGGCAAAATCACTAGGCGAGGAAGTTTTTAAAATTTCTAATAAAGTATTGCAAGCCAGCCTTCCTTCCAAAAAATTTACAGTTTCTCTATTTAAAGGGGGCTTTTCAAACTTTACTAAAGGTGGATTATATTTATGACTTTGGCAGGCATTTATTGCTTTAATATAATAGTCTTTACTCCATCTTTCCGGAATAAGACATTCATCAAAAAGATCTTTTTCCAAATAGTTTCTAAGGGAGAATATATGGCAACAAGGTAAATGTAATGACGCAAAAAAGGTACACGTGCAAGTGTAGAGGGTTGTTTGTGCTGCTGCATGTTTAGGAATGTACACTGTATAACACCCTAAGTCTTGTCTGTTCACAAAAACACTTTGAGCTCCTAAACCTTCTGACAATTGTTGAACAATTTTTTGATAAGCAAAATATGTCCCACATGATGAAATTCTCCTCAGCAAATTGGATTGAATGTCTGAGAAAGTATTGACTAGGTGTAAAGAATCTTTAAAAGCTGCAGTAAATATCTTATCAAGAGTGGTTTGAAGAAAAGATTTTAAGTTAACATAAAATTCATCAAGAGGTGCATATTTCCTTATGACTACTTTGAGCTTTTGGTTAAGTGACTCCAACCGATTATTGGTAGTGTCACCTAAATTATGAACAGTGCGACGGTGGAAATGGCTCCAGTTTTCCCTACAATTGTGCCATCTATTAATAAATGTATCCACTACATTATAAGAGGCAAAAAGCTTTGTAAAAGATGCAAAGTGATCATCATATATATGAATTGACCTAGCATAGGCTAAAGCTTCCAATAAAGATTTACACTCACTGTATAAATTTTTAGGAACATTTGAAGAATGGACCATTTCTTTGAAAGATTTCAAAACATGAAACAAACAAAGTTCATGTTTTGCTTGGGGGAAAAACTTTTTGAGTGCCGACACCTCAGTAATATCTTTGTCAGTCATGAATGATTTTGTTAGAATGTATGATGGGTTATGGTGAGTGAACAGTTCAAAAAATCTCTCTACATTTGTTTTAATCTCTTGAGCTAATAAGCCAAATGCTATGGGAATTGAGTTATTGTTGCCATCAACAGCAAGAATTATATACAAAGGCATTCTACAGTTGTTAAGGCAGTAAGTGCCATCAACAAGAATGTGATCGGGGTAATAATTAAAAAGTGTTCTCATCCATGAAAACTGAAAATATATTAACTGGGTGGTATTGCCAACCTCCAATCTTTCAACTATCATTCCTCTGTCAAGTTCAAGATCTTTATGTAACTCAGCCATAAACTTTTCAGTTGATATGGTGGCACTATTACCTTTACCTTTCAGTCCTAACTTAAAGTTATTAATTGTTTTAGTGTCTACTTTGATACTGTGCTCTGTATTTAAGTATTGCTTTACTTTATTAACTGGTAAATCATATTTAACTAAAAGAGCTAAACTATCTTTAATATTTTTATGCTGGGAATTATATTTAGTAATACTACAAGTCTGATCTGAAGAATCAGTTTGCAATCGTGGGATCAAAAAATTTGTACTACGAATGCCCATGTTAATTTTATACTGTGCAAAATTGAAAGCATTAAGTGCATGACTATGTTCTTTAATAAACTTTGTGATAATAAAGCCATTATGACGCCTAGAATAGCTAACCGATAATTTAGAAGGGCAATCAAATTTTTGGGTTCTTTGCATAGGGCGATACCCATGAGATTTTGAATTATACATGCCATGATGGGCACAACCAAATGAAACATGAAAATAACCTAAACTGGCAGGTAAAGGTTTTTTTATCTTTTTGTTGTAGGCTGTGATAGTTTCAGAGTGAATGATGGCAAATAATGGCATATAATTATATTTCAAATAATTTTCAAAATCTGTGGCAAACCTATTCCAACTATTAAAAACCATACCCTCAGAGACATCAAACTGGTTTTGAGACTGCTCCATGATGCCAGGAAACTGAAAATCAGAGAAAAGGATATTTTCAAACAAGAAAAATACAAACAAATTATAAAACCTAACAATTTTTTTTGTTCATGAAACCTCATGTGGGGATATTTGAGCGGAATACCTCGGGTATACGCTCCGACGCTCTGCCAATTGAAAATTACTAACAAATTATAAAACCTAACACCTGTTCAATCTTGAATTCAAACTACACAATTAATTGTTTCACAATATACTCTAATGCTAGTATTATAAATAAGTAGACATAATTAGATATCTATCGCATAATTAGATTTCAAAAAGACACTTACTGTATGCAAACCTGCACAAATTATTCTTCGATGATTGCGTTGATGGAGTGTGCATGCATGTACTGAAATAAAATTATACAATGTAATGTAAGTCAATTGTTGCACAAAATCACTTGAATAGCATTGGACAGATTAAAACTTTGTAAAACCAATTAGATTCTAGTTGGAAATCATATAAGAACTAGATAGGGTGTGATGCTCAATTTCTCAATTGATTTTCATATGCAGAAATATTATTTCACTTACCGCAGCGTGTCGTAGATGTGTTTTACTACAAGATGAGTTGAAAACGATGCGAAAAGGAACTGCAACCTGCAAAATGGATGAAATCGTTAGAAAGTTATTTTAAATAAAAGTTTAAATAAGTTTGGAGCAGTGTTGCCATGACTGAGTTCTCAAAAAGTACCAAAAGATGTCATTTTTGGTCAATTTACTTTCAATCATTTCTTTATTTCGATTAATGCTAGATTGAAATATTGTCAGATTGTTAGTTTTTTATATACATACATATACTTACTGCTATGAATCCCTTGAAGGGGTAGCTAGAGCTAGGGAATCAGAAATTCCTCAGCCACTTTTGGAAGTTGCTTGAGGAAAAGATGGTGGAATAAAGGTTGTTGGTGATGGGTTTCATTACGCACCGCTCAAAAATCCCTTAAAAACCCCAATACCGTTAGTCACCTCTTACGTACACCCACCGGAAGAAATGGGGTAGTGTTCTCTAAAACTCCCCTATATACATAATGACAACTTAGACTGGTCACACATATAATTATTTCTCAACTGGCAACATTTTAGGTATCTCATTTTCAAAAAAAAATTAAAAAAAAAAATTTTCGGTGAAAATAGCCTCGGCCCGGAAAAAGTTTAGTTTTGTTTGTTTTAATTCAAAATATTTCATTTCAAATCAAAAAGATTATTTTCATTCGAATATATCGAATTAAAAATTTGTAATTTTTTGAATTAATAGCAAAAAGTGATTGTTGCAATTGTTGTTGAAGTGTTGCGGTACGTAATAATAAGTTATTAATTAATGTATTTTTGTTGGACAGTGGTCAGGCAGGATAATGTTAGTTAGGTTTCATCGTGGTTTGTATGTAATGAAGATATTTAGGTATTTTGAATAGTGACATTACAACTTGTGCTTTATGTACATAAGGTGATTATGTTTTTTAAATACGCCGTACTGCAAAAGCTAAATCAAGTTTTTTTAAACGTTTTAATTCGTATTTGTATAGCTCATTTTCAAAATCGAAATGATGAAGCTCATTCGGTATAAATTAATCGAAAAAAACACTGGAGGCTTTTGTTATTCGACGGTCCTAAGCCCGTGAAAATATGAAGGCAAAATTTGAAGCATACGTACGCACTTCTGTAGTTATTTATTGAAACCTTAGTTATCAGTATGGAGGGTAGAGATAAGGAAGACGAACTCTAGGATAGAATAGGGGTGATGCGTATTTATCGTAACAGATAAATGTAACATGTATCTATCTAGTACAGCCTGGAACAGTTTTCTATATAGAATAAAATGTTGTCTGTTCCATTCAAACCTATTATGATTTTTGAAACAGGAAATTATATAGGGACCTATTTTATCTGTTATGTTTGAAACTATTGTAACTTTTCTATCATATTGAGATAGATGGAGATGGCAGCACATTTTGAAACAAGCTTTATGCTCTGTCAAATACATAAAAAAAGAGATAGCAGATTGGTTTGAAACATTATATTCTCTCTTAATTCTATCATATAACTTACCCAAATAAATGAGTCAGAAACAGATAAACTTGTTCTATACATCAGTTTTGTTTCAATTTACAATGATGTTAGAATAATGAGTCTCTTTGAGCCAAATCAATGAAATGGCTCCTAAATTTTTACCAACTAGTTGGATATTGTAAATACTCTTTTCATTTGATTTAGATGCCATTAATCTAAGTCCATACAGGACTTGGATTTATATATTCAAACAGACAACTACAGCCATGAGTATACACTTTTTAAACTCTCGCAGTTTGTAAACATACACAATAATTGAAATTAACCATCAATATAAAAAAAATATAATAAGTGTTCCCATCTCATTGTGATATCTAGTACAACATCATTTGATATAGTTAGTGTAGTGTGTTGCAACCCTTATAACATTTTATGATTGAGTTAACTTTAAAAACTCCTCAATCACTAATAGCAGCCGAGCCAGCTCATCAGTCAGCCCGTGACCACGGCACCAGTAGGTGTGCCCAACTGTCAGGCATACATATCACATAAGTGTATGCAAAAATATCATTGGTTTATCCTGATTATTATGCACAACCATGAGTTTTGAATGTCTCCTTGGATAAATGTAAATACACTTTGAATCATTTTTTATAATAAAATGATTTGATTTGATTGAAATTTATCCAAATAGTGAAAGAACAGTTCAAATTAGTCTTGATGGCATTTTGTTATCATTTCACTTATGACAATTATCTAACACAAACTTGGACCATATGCTCCTAACTTTTTTGTAGATAAATGAAAAGGGACATTTATTCGGTGATAAAAAAAGTCTCTTTCACAACTTCACTCACTTTTTATTAAAAATTATGAAAAACTTGGTTATACTTAATTTTGGAAATTATTTTATAAGTACTCCACCAAGTATGATAAACTTATTTGAAACCATTCTCTATCTTTAATTGACTCACTGCACTCTGTATTGTGCTGGTAAATTCATACCACACTCTCTTCTTACTCTGTTGCCACCTTGGACGGTTCTCCAAATATTAGATATGTTTTGCTGGACGCTCTTTACAAATCCCCCCATAAGAGATCGTCCTTGTTACTTCTACCCTCCATAGCTATCAACTGTGCCATGCAAGCAGTACGCATGCGTGTCCATTACTGGTGGGCATAATATGCGTGTGTGCGTTATAGTTGTGTTGCTGTAATATCATAGATGTACTAAAAAACGTTAGGTTATTTACGGGGAAACCGGCGCGGCGCTTACGAGTGGCACGGATTGCGGCAGATGTATGCACACCACTAGAAATATTTCCAAACAACACACCAAGAAATACATTTGAAATTTAGGCGAGATAGCACATCTCATAGCAAACGCTAAAAAGAGATAAACACATTTTCTTTGTACCGACGTGAAATATGACACTAAGACGACCGTTTGACAAAGAATAATTTAGATCTATACACACGATATACCTAATTTATCACAAATTATAATTAAAACATTGTAAATTTATAATACTTACGAATGATAAGTAAACCCATCATATTAGTACTTTTTTTACTATAGTTTGTGCAAAATCTCATTACACACGGCGGCATTTTCGATTATTTTGATAATCATACACGTCAAAACAGGTGAACGATTGCGACAGCAGCTAGTGTGCGACTAAAGTCAGATGAGCCATTTAACCGGTTTTTTAAGTTCCACTTATGAGCGCGCATAACTTATCTACGGTTTTTTATTAGTACATCTATATATAATATGGGAACAATGGCTTAAGTATGGATTGAGAAATAAAAACATAAAAATTATAAAGGGTCTGGCAGAAATATTCTACCTACGAGCGACATGATAGTCCAGTGGGTAGAACACCCGCCCGAAAAACAGAAGGGCGTGAGTTCCAATCCTGGGACGGGCCTACACCAATTTGTCTTTTCTAAAGTCGTATGTGTGGTTAATTTATCATGGTTGCTAACGGTGAGGGAAAACATCGTGAGGAAACCCACATGGCTGAGTTGTACTTAGTCATGTGACAGTGTATTCGTACAAAACGGCAATAGGCCTGCCCCCTATCACGTGAGTACACTGTCTAAGCAAAACGTGGGTACCTTCTCTGGAAACTAGATGGCGCTTGCCATGTGAGTTCAGGAGTATTGGTACCTCTGCCAACCCCTTCGGGGATAAAACGGCGTGAACGTTTATGTTATATGTTATGTTATAGTTAAGGAGAAAATATAAATTGAAATAACGTCTGCAGATTTGACGTTTTTGTCAAAATCTCGGAAGGTAGGTATTCATGGTAGCCGGCTGTAAATTGGAGTGTTGCCTAAATAAATGGTAGAAAAAAAAAGTGAAAAAAAACTTCGGAAAATCTCACAGTGGCCACTGCTCCTTCCTTAGCCTGCCAGACCCTTTGACACCCAATTTTTATTGGAAATAGACTATATAGGTGCCATATAATGGTCAAAAAAAAGTACGATACTGAAGTGAACTTTTTACCATCCTATATTGGAAGTTTTATATTTTTAAACTCTAAGTTTATGCCTAAGGATGGTACTAATATTTCTAAACATGACGTGTTATTTTTGTCACAAAGTGCTAAGACATTTTTAAACCTACCTACACATACTCCCAACAAAAAAATACCGAAAAATCATATATCAGAATTAACACTTTTTCAGCCAGTATCGGAAATTTGTTGAGGAGCTGCTAAAGTTAAGAGTAAAATTTGTTCCAGGTATCATTTTTCTCAACGTCTCCGGAGCTATCAAACAAAGCCCGTTTCGAGTACTTCACCCGCACCATCCCGTCGGACCTGCACCAGGTGCGTGCGATGGTGGAGATCGTCAAGCAGCTCGGCTGGAGCTACGTTTCTATCATCTATGAGGAGTCTAGCTATGGGATTAAGGTATGATACTACTATATAAATATATATATATATAAAATTATATTTTGAAAGCTAGTGTAACTCTTGGTGTACATATACATACTTATTTATATACATTTAGTTTCAATTACGAAGTGTGTTACAAACTCAATGTTTTAATTTATTTATTTTGGTAAATATTTGTGAAAACTCTTAATTGGCTTATAGAAATGTTATAATTTGTACTTATATATGTTTAAGTTGCTGTGAGTTTTCCGAACAATCTAAAATAATAAAAAATAATAAAAGAAAGTTGTGTTAGTTACATTATTTATAACTCGAGAACAGATTAACCGATCTGGCTGAAAATTGTTGGAGCTTAGAACCAGGTAAAGGACATAAGATATATATCATCAAGCTAAATATCGAAGGAGGTAAGTAGTAAAAAAAATGTACACCATCCGTGCGAAGCCGGGACGGACCACTAGTATGTTATTAAATTCGTGCCTGTTTAAATACTCAAGTCGTTTGAGTGATCTGTTTTTAGAGCATGGTGGTTTCGGGCATGCAAAGTACCATGCCTAATACTTAGTCATGATAATGTATTCGTGTAAAGCGGCGCTTGGCCTTAAAAGTGTAGCCAAAGAAGCAGCGTAGCATGGGTGTTACGGAATACCTAGAACGTACATCTCTTTTCTGGGCTATATTTAAAGGGTAGCAAAATCTTTGAAACCAAATTATTTATTACCCCTTTATGAAATTTATAACTGTAAGTGTATGTTCTTATACAGGACCATGAGCAAGTCACAATTTTATAGTTTTATTGTAGAATAATAATTTTACGAAACCCATATTAACTCAGTAGTTACACAAAAACCACAAAGTTATTAATGTTTTTTATTTTGTGTGTGTTTTAATCGAAAATAAAAAACTCCATGCCAGAATTTGTTCTAAGTGATTGTGTGACTGTGTAATACACAGCGTGTATCCGTGCAAAAGAGTGATGAACTTGCTCCTATTTAACAGGCCAATCCTATGGCCCACCGGGTACACTGTCTAGACAAAAAATGGCCACTGCTCACCCCAAAAGACAAAAGAATATATGGCATGATAGAGAATAGAATGGAATTTGTACGTAGATATAATTTGCCATTGCCATAACAACGACGAGCCCACAGCAGCCATCTATTGTTCAATTGATCATAATTTCAATAATATTGATTTATCACGCCATAACGTAGAACATTGAATTAGTTCCTAGGCCGCACGTGATTGGGTTCCTAACGATATTCAGTACCGATATAGGCACTGAATTACTAAATCGGCGATAGAAAATGATTTAAGAGTAATAACTCGAGTAATTTTGTCATTTCTATTGATTTAATAGCTCTCATTCTTGTGTAAGTGTTTTAGGAAACAGAAATCTTTTTATATCGTTTCCTTGTTATTACGACTTCTTTGTAATTGTAAGAGGAATTTGGATCATAATTTGAAGAATTTGGTCATAAGAGCGAAGGTTATATAATAAAGTTAATATAAGGAAAGTTTTACTCTAGTTCACTCGCTCCTTATATTTTGACTTAATATTGCATAGTGTTTTCATGCGAAAGAATTTTCTCAGAGAAAGTTTCTTAGAAAGATTTCTTGAAGAGTAAGTTTTTTGTTTTGATGAATGGTTTTTTCGTAGGACATGAAAGTTTTACGTGATATGAGCTATTAAATAATGTACAACATTTATAAAGTTAGGTATATGTATATATTTTTACATACATACATACATATACTCACGGCTATAAATCCCTTAACGGGGTAGCCAGAGCTTTGGAATGAGAAACTCCTAAGCCACTTTTGGAAGTTGATTGGGGAAAAGATAGTAATAATAAATAATTGTTGGTGACGGGTCTCCAACCACATCGCCCAAAAATTACTTCAAAAGTCCCTATACCCTTAGTCGCCTTTTACGATTACCCACGGGTAGAAATGGGGTAGTGTTATTCTAAGCCGACACTACACGGCACTACACGGTATATATTTGTATTTATTATATTATACTAGTAGCTCGCCCCGGCTTCGCACGGATGGTGATAAATATTTTTACTGCTTACCCCCTACGGTATTTAGCATGATGATATATATCCTATGTCCTTTCCCTGGTTCTAAGCTACCTCTCCAACAATTTTCAGCTAGATCAGTTCGTCTGTTCTCGAGTTATAAATAGTGTAACTAACACCACTTTCTTTTATTTATGTAGATAAGTATGAATATACATGTATATTTATTAAGATATTGTATAGTATATTTGATATAATAATTATTATGTATTTAATTTAATATACAGGTTGTAAATAAGTTGTGTTTAATTAAGTTCTGTTTAAATTGCATATACCCCAAGAAATAGTGTCAAGTCCCAAGAAATAGTGTCAAGCGGAAGTCCAAGGACAGAATACCCCTAGGGGTACCCGAATTACCCCCATGTATGTTCTGCGACTTTTTGTAGTTTTAGAGATATGTTTTTTTTCATATTTTTTGTTAAACCTTGGCTTATTTGACATTATTGGTCACAGAGACATCAATTGTTGAGATACAAGCTTATTTTTTCTGAAATAGATGAACAGTAGCACTTGCAAAAACAAAAGCAATTGTGAGCCGATATGCTACTATTAAGCCATTTAAAAAATTTTGAATCCTAAGTTTGTTAAAATGTTTAAATTAAAGATCTCTTTTGAAACAATTTAAAAAAAACTTACCCCAAAAATGTCTCCAAAATAATTTTTAAAAACTTGCCAATTTTGTCAGCTATTTGCCATGTAAATTTGAGCTATCTCCACGACTTCATACTTGAAAAAATGTTTGAAACACGGTAAGTCGAAAAAATTTAATTAAAAGATTGGGCCGAATAAAACTAAAAAAAGTTATTATTGATTGTTTATTATTAAATCACAAAAAGTTTTCGAAATGTCACCCTTCCTGCTCGATACAAATTCTACATCGCCTTAAAAAAAAAACTTGTAGTCTACAAGACCATGTTAACAGGTCTATTGCGTGACGTCTATTAAGTTGTACTTTTCATGTGACAGTGTATTCGTACAAAACGGCGATAGGCCTGCCCATTATCACGTGAGTACGCTGTCAAGCAAATCGTGGGTACCTTACTCTGGACACTAGTTGCCGCTGTCACGTGATGTTCAGAAGTATTGGTACATCTCCCAATCCCTTAGAGGATATTCGGCGTGAACGTTTGAGTGAGTTTGAGAATATAATAAATACTTCTTGAATAACACTGACTTATGACTAAAACCAAATTCAATAAAAATGAAAGTTAACGACAGATATTCTTAGTTAATTGGATATCGACGTTAGAATATGTAATTTTTATTGAGTTTTTTGTTGTATTTCTGCGTTTATTCTTATAATAAAAATCTAATATTTGAGTATGAGGAACTCTAAACTGACAATCGTGGCGCCCTGATTAGTTGTAAAATGGCAACAGCATCACTATTTCTCGACTAAAAGTTGAATAAATACTCTGTAAAAGCATTTGAGAATAAACTATTAAATTAATATTATTTTTGAATCATTAATTAAGCAGAAATTTTGCGGCCCATGGAAATTATAATAATAATGTAGACAATATAGACGACAAATTTAATTTCCCACATGAAAATACCCACGGGTAAACTTCAAATAGCTCAAGCGCGTAACCTTTAAAGATGGATAAAAAAATATATGGCGCATGTAGAAAATACAAACTTCCCTATATCAGTTAACTTATTATTTTAACTGACACAGCAAGCATTACTTGTTTGCACTCATACGATCTAAGAGTCGAGTGATTGCAACAGCACTACTTTGATACGACACATAAGGCAAATGAAAGAGTATTTTTCGACTTGAGTAAAGCTAAAGTGTGGTATAAAAGCAAACTTATGGCTTCCATAGCACTTTTTAACTTTTGAGTTGCAATTACTCGATATTCTGTCGACTATTTAGCTATTGCTATGATAATCTTACAATTTTTATTGCACTTAAAGCTGAAAATTGTGCGCCCAAATCGCATTGAAAAAACGTGCAGTGCTTTCATACGACATTTTCGAGGTCCATCTTACAACTAATCGCTGCAACGGAAACGTGCTGGTGACTTTATTTCGATATATTTTTGCTAGTTGGGCAATACATGGGGCAGTTGAGCTGTAAGGGTGATTATGAGTGCAATTCTCGGAATTTAGTACCTGAGAGGCGGCAAGGGGAAGGTTTTTAAACGAAAGGTTTGGAGACAAGTGGATCGGCCGTGGGGGGCCCATTGCCTGGCCGCTACGGTCTCCCGACTTAAACCCCATCGATTTCTTCGTTTGGGGGTATTATAAAGAATTAGTTTACGCCAAGGATATCAGAAACATAGCGAAACTACGAACAAAACTAAGACAAGCAGAAGAAACAATTAAAAGCAACAGGGTAGCGTTCTTACGACTAAAAGATTTTTTTTTAAAGCGATGTAGAATTTATATCGAGCAGGAAGGGTGACATTTCGAAAACTTTTTGTGATTTAATAATAAACAATCAATAATAACATTTTTTTAGTTTTATTCGGCCCAATGTTTTAATTAAGTTTTTTCGACTTACTGTGTTTCAATCATTTTTTCAAGTATGAAGTCGTGGAGATAGCCCAATCAAATTTACATGGCAAATAGCTGACGAAATTGGCAAGTTTGACAGTAATTTTGAAGACATTTTTGGGATAAGTTTTTTTTTTAATGCGTTTCAAAAGAGATCTTTAATTTAAACATTTTAACAAACTTAGGATTCAACATTTTTTTAATGGCTTAATAGTAGCATATCGGCTCACAATTGCTTTTGTTTTTGTAAGTTGCTACTGTTCATCTATTTCAGAAAAAACAAGCTTGTATCTCAACAATTGATGTCTCTGTGACCAATAATGTCAAATAAGCCAAGGTGTAACAAAAAAATATGAAAAAAAAATATATCTCGAAAATTACAAAAAGTCGCAGAACATACATGGGGTAATTCGGGTACCCCTAGCTAGGGGTATTCCGTCCTTGGACTTCCGCTTGACACTATTTCTTGGGACACCCTGTATTTTGACTATAATGTTTTAAAGAGTTGTCTATTTGTTCCTCACCATAAAGGTTGACTGGAGAAATCGCGTTAAGGCGATAAGTCCGCCTTAGTGTACATATTCTGTTGTACCTATTCTGTAATATACTGTTTATGTGTTGTTTTGTATGCGTAAACTAAATGTATGTATATATATATATACATTTATATACATATATATCATTGTTTTATTATTATTTTGTAATTGTTTATTCAGGTAATACTACCATTTCTGTTTCGTGAGATGCCTCTGATGTCACTCTGTCATGGTGTTGTCTGAAAATCAGTTCTGTGAGTCAAAAGCTCACAGAAAATGCTGAGACAGCACTAATTCGCTGTTCGGGTGGCACAGGAAGTGTATGACAAATTTTTGTATGTTTTTTTATTGATTCTCTTTTTTGTTTTTTTTTATTTTTTTATTTTATAACTAATTTATTTTAAATGTTGTTAAAATTAAGGTCTAAAAATTTATGTTACTTGTTCTTCTTGTGCCTACAAATGGCGAATAAACGTTTTTCTTCTTCTTCTTCATTAAAGTGTTTAAATAAATTTAAATAAATCTATTCTGTTAAAGTATCTTAACAGTGGGCACAGCATGTGTGTTAAAAATATATATTTCAAGTAAACCTTATTAATGAAGAAAATTAAATATTAGGTTACAAATACATATTTATCAATTAAAATTCATTTATAAAAAAATGGTGTACATGCAAATTGTAAAAAAATAAATTGATTAATTTAAATATTTTTTAAAAAGTCATAATCAAAAATTATATTAAATGGAATCACATTAAAATAGAAAGGAATCATCATCAAATTAAATTAAAATTAAATAAAACACAATAAAGAAAATAAATTATGGCATAAAAATTTAAAATTAACATCCGAAATCAAAAATCAAAAAAACATAGAAACAATATAGTGTCGGTTCGTACTGAGTGAGGCTATTAGTTTACTCATATTTATTTATCTTTAGCACCTATAATAGACCTAGATCTGTGCTATAGGTACTAAATAATAATTACAAAGTGACAAATTGCCAATATGGATCGAATAACAGAGTACATGAAATCAGCTTGGTCAGCTCTATGAGATGAGCGTTTAAAGGCTTAACATATGTTTTTTTTTAATTTACAATCTTACAGACCTAGACTATGACTAATTAATATGAAAATTTTACATAAATTAATTTGCCTCAATAAAAACATTTGTTGTTTTATATGGCTATACTGTTAAATAAAAAAGTGTAATTCATACAATTATGAAATCTTACGTAATGCATATACTCACGCCATTATTTCCCATTGGGTTATGCAGAGATTATTAATCAATCGCAGGTATGCCCTCCGCGGTCATTCTCTACTAACATAACCTTCCACACTGGCAATACAGATCTCTTGAGTCATTTTCTCTATGGAATTAATAAAATAAACATAAATTAAGTAGTATAGTCCGTATCTCCTTCGTTACCTTGCAATTAGTTGAATATATACAAAGATAAGTACAAACAGATTAGCGCAAGAGATAAATAAAACAAATGTGGATAATACCTTCATGGAATTGTTAAAATAGGACGGGTATATTTGGTTCCATGTAAATGCATGTATGAGAAACAAAAAACAATGTTATGAAAGAAAGAATAATGTACGTAATACAACGAGCCCAACAACAACTTCTGCCCACCGCGATAAGAAATAATAGCCTGAATATAAATAAGTAAGTAATAAGTTAGTAGCTACTAATGTTAACTTTCAATGATGAATGAAGTCGTGGAATGAATTAAGCAATAAACAAGCTTTGGTTGTTTGTTTCTGAGTAAGTTGTATTAAATTTAATTAGACTTTGGCAAAAGTCAAGCTAGAATCTGAATGTTCAGAAATGTTCAATTCAGCAATCAATCATTATAAACTCTTGTCTTATTTGCGTCAAGGTGATATTTCATGTCGGTTTCAAACCTTTGAAATAATTGTAATTGATTTGTATAACTTTGAATTTGCTTGTGAAAAGGCACTTAATTAGGTTGGTAAATACAATAGTTTCACTTTGTACTAGGTAGTTATTGGCAGCCACATTAAATATATACTTAGAATTTACTTTGTTTAGGCGTCTAAAGATTGAATCAATATAAATAACTTATACTCACGGCTATAAATATCTATGAGCGGTAGCTAGAGATGCAGAATAAAAAATCTCTCAGCCACTTTTGAAAAGTTGAGCGGGGAAATGATTTTAATATATCTGTATCTTGGATACACAGCTAAATTGATGTAAATATGTATAGTTTGAAACAAATTCTTAACAAAAACAGTATATAAAGAATGATAACCTATGAACTCTGTAATTAGTAATAAAAAATGTAATAGTAAAAGTACGAGAAAAAGGAATTGCCGAGTAGTATCGAGTTAAAATAGAAAAAAGTCTTTCTCCACATGAATTTCGTAAAATGATTCAGTAATCATATTGTGCCCGTAGACTAACCAACCAACAATATGAGAATAATATATGATAAGTGATTATTATGAACGCAAGTCGGTAGTTTGAACAATAAAATTATTATGTGAATCGTCATTAACCCCAGTTAAAGGTAAAAGCTGTTCAAAATAACGCATTACTCATTTTTCACAGAAAAAAATACATTCAACTATTTTAATTACAATTGATAACAGTACAATTGTGTTCAAACTTGGTCGAAATTTAAGGAAGGGTCTTTGTGAATGTGATACAGCAGTGATAGCTCAGTGGGGGGCATCACCGCGTCTTAAGCAGAGCAGCTTTGGGTTCGAATACTGAGTCAGACCTACACTAATGTATCATGGCCAAAGTCATATGTGTGGTTAGATTATCAAGGTGGTTAATGGTGAGGTAAAATGAATCATCATAATGAAACTCACATGTCTAAGTTTGCTGTGGAGTGTCGGCTTAGAGTAGCACTTCTCCATTTCTACCTGAGAGGTTTCGGAAGAGGTAACTCTAAGGGTATTGGGGCTTTTTGAGTGTTTGTTGGTTGATGCGATTGGAGATCCATCACCAAAAACATTTACTGTAATAAAGTATGGTAGTTATATTTACATAAAATTTGAGGTGTAAGGAAAATACTTACTATCTCGGAATTTCAAAATACCGCGCCGGTTTCTGAGAAACCACCCAAAGAGCTGTTTAAGTGTTCCTTTATTCTGAACGGTTTGCATTTCCTTACCAGAACTTTACACACAAAGTCATTAGACAGGCTTTTGCATGAAAATAGTGCGACAAGGTCTCCATTGTATTCTAAGAAAATAATCCTTTACAAGCTTCTGCGAAAGATGTCTTGGCTTATACGGCCTGGCTACGGGTATCGACGGTGCGAACGCCGAAGCGCGGGGCAAGGCGACCATTCGCGCGGCTCAGTTTGCAGGCCACCACGGGCCGTCACGATCGCCACCGCGACCAATAAGGAAGTTAGTTAGCGAAATCACCTTATCGAAATTATCTCGCTATTGCTTAGAAAGTAATAGTTTATTTGTTCAAGACCTAATATTTGGAGGAGTTAGGTGGAGTAGTAAGTAAGTAAGTAGATAGGTAGAGTATATTAAAAGGTCACACAAAAAGGTGCGGATCTCTGGTGCGCAGGACACGTGGTAGCACCAACAGCATCCTAAACATGATCGGGAGTAGGCTCGGCTGCCAGTATTTGAGGCATGTTGCGCTATTTCAAGCGGAATGGCGAAGCGATGACTCATATTACTGCAGCTGTATATATTTTATGTTATTTTTTACTAACATAGCTATAAATATTACTAATATAATGAGTCCTGGCCACTTAAATAAAAATCTTTTATTATATTATTTACGAGTGATGATTTTGCCGAATACCAAATATCGAATATTCGGCAGCACTGTCGGCCGAAGTAGGTACATGTCTGTTGAGCGCTCGCCACGCCATGCATAGGTAATCAATAGTAAGCCAAGTCGCAACATGTCAGGCGCGGCGCGGGCGGGTGTTTGTTTTCATTGTCATTCACGGGACGCTTTATCGGATAATTGAAAATTGTAAATCGTTAATATTTTTCAGAGAAGTTTATTTGTTAAATAATTTAAATCTTTTTGTTCATGAGAACCTCATGTGGGGATTATTACTAATAAATATAGAATAAATAAAGGAAAGAAAAATGATCAAAAAGATTTAATTTATGTGATAGTTAGGCGTTTTCTACATTTGCGTTCTATCTGAAAAGGTAGACAAGTGGCCTTCCGAATCAGTAAAAATTCGGAGGTATGAAACGCAAACACTACTTAAACGTGTAAAAGAAATAAAGGATAGAAGAATTTCGCGCTGCCAGCCATTGACACGGTAGCTCAATTGGCAGAACGACGAGGGGGGTATACCCGAGGTCGCGGGTTCGATTCCCGCCTGTGTCGAAATTTTTCTTTCCTTTATTTATTCTTTATTTATTATTTGTTAACTAGTTTATCATACACATTAAATTTACACACAGTACATTAATTTACTTATTAAATGACTGTAATTTGGTAATAAATATATATAATCATGAGTAATATGACGTCTTTTTTTCTTAATTTGATATTCGGTATTCGGCCGAATAGTATGTGTTATTCCGACTAGACCGAATAGTTGCCGAATATTCGTGGCATCTCTAGAACTTGAATAAGAATCGGGATATATATGGAGAATTCCACAAGTACGAGAAATACAGAAAATATCCAGAAAAGTTATTTTAATATACCAGAATGAGTATTGGAACCTTTTATTATATTCTTATGAATATTCAACCTGAATTAGAGGAAAAAGTTCATGCAAATAGGCGAACATAACTAAACTTGTTTGATCACTGCAATATTCGCTGCGACTGCCCCTCGACTCCGTGGCTTGCACCGTGCCGTAGTGATTGATTTATGCCTATGTTTTGCCCGCCTCCCGCGCCGCAAGCCGCCAGCGTGATTCGCTCGGTACATTTCACCGATCGCTTCGGTAAAGAACTTATTCCATTTGTCTGAATGAAGACGTCTGAGAGCCACAGAATCTGAATTCAGACTAGTGGTATAACGTTCAGAACGCTAGGCTTCTGAAAAGTAGACAAATTTGTGTAGTGGAATAACAAGCGTCTGCGGCACTTCGAAGGACGTCTGAATTCAGAAACGACAAAGTGTAATGAAATAAGCTCTTAAGACGGTCGGACGATTTTACAATTCATGTCGATACATTATTCAGTCGCTAGACGCTTTGCCGTTCACACGCCGCGTGTATTTTTGCGTCGGCGAATGTTCCGTGGCCAGGCTTTTAAACGGCGCTTTTCGCATGCGCAAAAATAAGTGCGGGGAGCTGGTGTATAGTGCTTAGTGACAGGACCATCAGAAATGACGTTTACAAAACCCTTGAACTCAAGTTTCACACACTCTCACTTTCTCACACAATTTCAAAAACTCATACTCAAACGTTCACACCGTATAACCCCGAGGGGGTTGTCAGAGATACTAATACTTCTAAAAATCACATGACATTGTCACCACAAATCGCAAAAAAGGGTAGCCAGAGTTTCAAGGCTATAAACTCATCAGCCACATTTGTAAGTTGATAGGGGACAAGATGGTAGAAATAAAGTATCGTTGGTGATGATGGGTCTCCAACAGCATTGCCCAAAATCACTTAAAAGATCCCATACCCTTAGTCGCCTCTTACGACGTCCACCCCTAGGTAGGAAGAAGTAGTGACATGCTAAGACGAAACTACACAGCAAAGTATAAGTATTTGTATATGCATGCATGTATTACGCACTTATCTTGTTATATATCCTGTATTCATGCTTGCTTCTATAAAACGCTTCTCAAAAACAAAAACGCACTTGGCCAATATATTTGACTAATGGCGACCATAGATACCTCCGTAATAAACACACAACACGGTGTTTGTTCAATCACCATTAAAAAACGTCAGTCACCCCATTTAAACGCAAGGGTTATCCGTCAATCAATGCCATGACTAGTCAAACTGATAACTAACCTTAATAGTGTAATGGATCCTTTCACATGTATTTCGTTTTATATTGGAGCATAAAACATAACCTTTATAGCTCAGTGGCAACCTGATCTGCTGAACTCGCTGCGAGTCGGGCAAATCCTGAATCGGGCTTACAACAATGTGTATTTTCGTTCATACGTATAGTTAATTTATAAAGCTGAAAATGTGATGAATTTACTAGTGTATATGCCCCTACTATCACGTGAACGCATCTGTCTGTGCAAAACCGGGGTACGTTGTAACCTAGAAGTCATGTGATGTTCAGAAGTATTGGTACCTCTGTCTTTTTTTCCGAGAAATACATGAAAGATTGGGTTTCATAGTAATCACTATCAAATGTAAATTTCAAGATGTTTTATCTGAATCACACTTATCAACGATGCTTTACCCGATTTATATAAGTAATTGCTCTTTAAGCTTTTTTGGAAGTAAGAATATCGCAAAACAATTTGATAAGTTGACATATATACATACAGATACTCACGGCTATAAATCCCTTAAAGGGGTAGCCAGAGCTAGGGAATTAGAAATTCCTCAGCCACTTTTGGAAGTTGCGTGGGGAAAAGATAATCTAAGCCGACACTACACAGTTAAGTTAAAGCCGTTAAGTTAATTGATAAGTTTAATCATTGCTAAATTCTAGGGATTTGGCGAATAAAGGCTCAGTTAGACATAGGGAAGATTAAGAAATCTCAACGCATTGACTTGAATTTTGCTTGCGGTCGGCTACATTCTGATAAGTTAGTATTTTTTCTATGTACAAGGTAATGGAAGAGTAAAGCAAATGGATAAGGGAGGCGCAGAACTATTTTGAAAAGGTCTTTTAGGGAATCGTGATGCTAGTAATGGATGATGCTAATATGATTTAAAGTATTTGAATAATATTAAGATTTGATACATGTAGTCATCGCTGCAGAACCTATTCTATCTGAAGCTCAACTTTTTTTCTGTTACAATATATTTTTACAGATAACGGTAATATGATTAAAATAAAACACCTATCTTCCATATTTTTTATTATTCTAGTAAAGTATACATAATGAACGTTTTGCAAATAAAAACTCTGCAATTTCTCGATCAAGGAGAACGGTACAAAGAGGCTGTCAAAGAGTAAAAGCTTCTGAGAACGGTGTTCATTTTACGTCAAATATATAATGGAGTAGTAAAAATGTATCGTTGATACATTTCGTTACCCTTTAAGAGCAACATCACGAGACGTCATGCAATGTCTTCTTGCAAAGTACTGTGTTGATATAAAATTTATAAAGAGAAAACATTTTGCAGTAGGTGGGTGGCTAATGTTTGTTGTACAAGTTGAAAGCGGATAGCGTTTATTAAATATATGAACGTGAAGTACTTCAGCGAGTTGTTTGTCTTATTCACTAGTTTGCCTGATTTTTTGGGCACATTATCTATTTGACCTAAATGTGACCTTCTGTGGTCGTCTTATACTTACATTATCATCCATATTGGTTATATATTTATACATACATACATACATATACTCACGGCTATAAATCCCGAGAAGGGGTAGCCAGAGCTAAGGGATTAGAAATTCCTCAGCCACTTTTGAAAAGTTGAGTGAGGAAATGATGGTAAAGTAAAGGTTGTTGGTGATGGGTCTTCAACCGCATCGCCCAAAAATCCCTTCCAAGCCCCAATACCGTTAGTCGCCTTTTACGTACACCCACCGGAAGAAATGGGGTAGTGCTATTCTAAGCCGACACTACACAGCTAAACCGACACTACACAGCTAAATTATATATTTATCTTTCATCCAATACTTTCTTTTTACTTTTTTTATAATACGTGTATTGTATTTTATGCCGCACCCTTCACAAATCCCACTATTTCTTACCCGATCTCGTTACGCTGTTTAATTCAAAAATATTTTGTCTTTTCTAATGTCATTACAGATTTTTTTTAAAAAACAATAAACGCTATTAGTACGTACTTTTAACGAACCTAGATCCGTCTCTTGATTAGGTATCTTTTGCGACCGTCACCGCGTCGATTGTGTCGCTTTCAATGTCATTTTATAGGCGTAAAACATTTACCTGACCTTATTAATTTGTACAAATGAATTATAAACTAATAAGTCTACACGACATTTTATGGAGTACATATTTAAAAGTTTGTAGTACTAATGTACAAATATTAAAGTTACATTACACTCATATTGACTATGTCAATTAGGAAATTTTATAAAACTGAAATGTGAAAATAACAAGCTTTTGTAACATTTCCTCTTTACAAACACCTTCTGAAGTAGCGGTAGTCATTATTAAATGTTGACTTTCATACTGTAACAATTTCATTTTGATTCAAATAATGACAGGTTTTATTGCATACTCTTAAACGATACCTCGCAAATCCTTGGCATATCTCTATACATAAAAGAATTAATTACATTTTCAAACGTCCAGTATTTTGTAACTTAAACCCCACCCCAAGGGTTAGATATAAAGCCAAAGAGTCGATCAGGTATTCATTGAGCATTATCTATTCAGAGTATAATTTAGCACTCTTTCAATATTAAACGGTATTATTTAGGGTAAACACTCGAATACTGGCAACACTTGATAGAGGAACTTCACTCGCGCCGACACGATCGCTCGAATTTAAAATGGAAAACAAACGTCGCAATTTATCAAAAAGTAAAATGTATTCTTATCCCTCGTGAAAATGATTGTAATTGATATTGCCGTACTCGTTTTTGGTGAATTAATTTTGAGATGTCAAAATATTTTAGACTGCCTCCGTGGTCACGCGGTTAAGCGCTTGGTTTCAAATACGGAGGTCTCAGGTTCGATCCCCGGGAGGTAGTAACCTTACAAATTTAATTTGTAAGATTTAACCCAGTTTGGAAGGATATCACAGGCTTGAATCACCTGATTATCCGAAAATTAAGATGATTCCGTGCTTCGGAGGGCACGTTAAGCCGTCGGTCCCAGCTACTATTACGGTAGTAGTCGTTAGTCTGCCAATCCGCAATTGGCCAGCGTGGTGGACTATGGTCAAATCACCCTATATAGGGTAGGCTCGGGCCCCTTGGTGGGCTGTGAGGAAAATATTTTAATGTTTCAGCTAACAAAATTGATTTTAAGAGAGCATAGGAATTTAACATGTAAGCTATGGTTGCAATGTTTTTAGTGGGTGGTCTAGTGGTTAGGAGACCACATCTGGGTCCAAAGATTGCGGATTCGATTTTCACTGCAAACAATTTTTTTTTCATTTATTTTTTTTCACTAAAAACATACAAATTTGGATATAACACGGTATTACAAAAACAAAATAGTTTTACTGAATATCGCGTATTCGACGTACATCAATAATGAAACCAATAAAAATTTTACAAAAGTACCCACAGTAACAATTCGTCAACGAAGCTATATGAATCTATGCCTTACTTACCATTAATATTCCTTGAGAACCGATGACTATCAGAAGTATCTACCTACATTTTTTTACCTAGATGTGTATATAGAAACATATTTCACCCGAGCGAAGCCGGGCTTTCATCTAGTATAATCAAATATCATGATGTAAGAGACTTTATATCTAAAAGCCTTATTTATAAAACCAGATCCATTATTAACAATTTGTACAATTCAGAAATTTTGTATTATGTCGATTGTGTCGAAATACAACAATAATGGTTGGATAGTTTATACAACTGTGGGAAAAAGCAACTAAAATGGGGATATTTCCTAGAAATTCAATATGATAATGATTCATAACATAACATAACATAAACATAAACGTTCACGCCGAATATCCCCGAAGGGGTTGGCAGAGGTACTAATACTTCTGAACATCACGTGACTTTGTCACCTGGTGTTCAGAGTACCCACGTTTTGCATGGACAGTGTACTCACGTGATAGGGGGCAGGCCTATCGCCGTTTTGTACGAATACACTTTCACATGACTAAGTACAACTCAGCCATGTGGGTTTCCTCACGATGTTTTCCCTCACCGTTAACAACCATGATAAATTAACCACAAATATGTCTTTAGAAAAGACAAATTGGTGTAGGCCCGACCCAGGATTTGAACACTAGTCGTTTGCACGATAACCGAGTGTTCTACCCACTGGGCTATCACGGTTGCTAATGATTCAATATTTTGATAACCAAGATACAAACAAAATATTAGTCTAGGTGGACATAGTTGCGGGTGATGAGCTTCTATTCAAATAATCAATATAGTCAAGTTTATTTTCCATATATTTCCAAAAGTTCGATAGGCTCAAATTTTCCTAATAATGAGGTGACACTTTTGCCTAGGCCGTACGACGAAATAAAACGGGATATATCCATATTTCATATGTGCGTTGTCTAACTACACTGTATCATGGTAACTTACTCAAGATTGTTTCTTTACGAGGTTTTCCTTATTATGTTTTATTCTTGATTATATTATGAAACTTAATAATACATTAGGGGTTACAAAAAGGGTAGCCAGAGCTTCAAAGCTAGAAACTCCTCACCAACATTTAAAAATTGATAGGGGAGAAGATGGTATAAATAAAGTATCATTGGTGATGGGTCTCGAACCACATCGCCCAAAAAGCCCCACACCCCTGGTCGCCTGTTACGACACCCATGGGTAGAAAGTGGTTGTTATATTCTGAGCCTGCTCTACACGGCAAAGTTTTACTATCAAATATATAGTCATAATATCATTTCAGGCCTTCGAAGAACTGGAAGCCTTGTTAGCAGTAAACGGAATATGCATCGCTGTGAAAGAAAGACTGGTCAAAGATTCTGGAGTAGCTGATGAAAGAGCTTATGACGATATAGTTATGAAGCTACTGACAAAACCAAGAGCTAGAGGTAAGGATTACATATTACATTAAGTATTATATATTCCATATTTTGCTGTGTAGTGTCGGCTTAGAATAGCACTACCCCTTTTCTTCCGGTGGGTGTACGTAAGAGGCGACTAACGGTATTGGGGCTTTTTAAGGGATTTTTGGGCGATGCGGTTGGAGACCCATCACCAACAACCTTTATTTTACCATCTTTTCCCCACGCAACTTCCAAAAGTGGCTGAGGAATTTCTAATTCCTTAGCTCTGGCTACCCCTTCTAGGGATTTATAGCCGTGAGTATATGTATGTATGTATGTATTATATATTATATTCCGCTTTTATGACTCTCGTGCTGTCACTGGAGAGCGCTGACTGAAAATCAGTGCTGTGAGTCAGCGCCATTTTGCTGTTCATTGGCACAATGTTCTTTTTTGTTTATCATTTTATTTTCTTTTATTTGTGAATAATTTCCTCTTTTTGATTTTATGTTTCATTGTTAACATTTAAGGTATTATTTTTATTGTTTTTTTTTAAAAAAATTTTGTAGTCGTATACATTTTGTGTTTTTTGGTTTCGTTATTATTATTTTTGTGTTGCATATCTGTTGTGCCATATTTATGGCAAATAAATGCATTTCTTCTTCTTCTTCTTCATTGCAAAAACGTTATTAGTTATACTTATCAAACCAATTAATAGTTAAAATTTTCAACAAATTTATAAAAAACAAACCGGACTGACAGCTACTTTAGTAATGGGGACCTATTGAATAAACTACTTTACTTTTGCACCAATATGGGTAACACACATTTGCCTAGCTAGCTATGTCCGGTATTGAATGAAACTGTTTTGTCTTACTAATTTGTGTCTGTTATTTATGAAATAATGAAATAAGCAACCGTGATAGCCCAGTGGGAAGAACACTCGGTTATCTTGCAAACGACTAGTGTTCAAATCCTGGGTCGGGCTTACACCAATTTGTCTTTTCTAAAGACATATGTGTGGTTAATTTATCATGGTTGTTAACGGTGAGGGAAAACATCGTGAGGAAACCCACATGGCTGAGTTGTACTTAGTCATGAGACAGTGTATTCGTACAAACCGGCGATAGGCCTGCCCCCTATCACGTGATTACACTGTCCATGCAAAACGTGGGTACTCTGAACACCAGGTGACAAAGTCACGTGATGTTCAGAAGTATTAGTACCTCTGCCAACCCCTTCGGGGATGTTTGGCGTGAACGTTTATGTTTATGTTATGTTATTTATGAAATAATTACAGAAAAGCAATTAAATCCATTACGTTCTATGCCCCTTTTTAATTGATTTAAGTTGTTTTATTTAGTTATTTCTTCATTACTGTGTAAGTAAGTTAAACTTAACTAAACTTAAGTAAAATAAAAACAGAATTATATTCAAATACTCGACAAGGAAGTATAATCGTATATTAGTTAAGGGTATTTAGTCACGAAATGAAATATAATTTTGTTTTATTTTAGGTGTGTTCCTACAAATTATAATATTATATATATAATTCAATTAACTCAGACGCTTCTGTTTGTTTCTTTTAAATTCGGAGAAATCCCTATTGGTCCTTAATTTAGCTTTTCTTTTGTTTTTCAACTCCTTCTAGACCGTTTAATCGATCTTGACCAAACTTTTCACAATAATCAAGGACCATTAGGAGATTGTTCTTACATAACTTTACCGGTTTTTTTTAAATACTGTGAAAGAAACACTCTACCAAGTTGTACATGTTAATGTAGTGGAATGTCATGCGCTTGCATGTCACGCAGGTTTCAACCCGAAAAATCCCAAGGGTAAATAAAAGCTGATCGGCCCCCCGATTATGTATCTTTTGCGAGTGACGATTGTGTCGCAAGGGGTTGTCCATTAATCACGTGAGGCTTGAAAGGGAGGGGAGGGGTTTGAGAAAAATCACGAAAATAACACAATGGGGAGGGGGGGTGTAGTAAGATATCTCGTGTATTTAATTTTTCGTCAAACGCGCGATTTTTAAACAAATATTAAGCGGCACATTTTTATTATGGTCCTTAATTTCAGAATAAAATAAGATTATAGTATATACTTACCTGTATTTAAAATAATATAATAAATATAATAATATAAAACAAAAATACACGTGATGTTGAGACGGGGGAGGGAGGGTGGTCTTAAACCTCACTACTCATCACCAATGGGGGAGGGGGGGGGGGGTTAAAAAATGCTAAAAAAAGATCACGTGATTAATGGACAACCCCCAAGTTGCACGATTGTCGTTGTCAATGTCATAAATTTGTATGCGATTTGACACATTTGACAGCGACAATATTGCAACTTGCGACACAATCGCGGTCGCTAAAGATACATAATCAGCCCGCGGCTTTAAACAATTGCTCGCTTCAGACTTTTAATAGCAACGTGTAGTTCATGTCAACTTAGTATATGTAATCAATGTGGCTCCAAATTTATAATACGGCATTTATATTCACTAAGCGGTGTAGTGTCAGTTTAGAAAAGCACCCCATTTCTTCCCGCTAAGGGTATTAGGGTATTATTTTTAAGTGATTTTTGTGCGATGCAATTTAACCTTTATTTTTCACCCACTCAATTTCCAAAAGTTCCAATTTTCAGCTCTGGCTACTTCGTCTAGGGATTTATATATGTGTATATGTATGAATTATATACTTATCTCATTCCATTTTCTTACCAACAATTTCAATGACACTTTCCAACATATTTTTTTCTCTTTGATAATTACGCTTTTGGTTTTATATGGGTATACACTCACTTGTATTGTTTGTTTGTTAAAACCACAAAACTCAGGCACTCTCACAATTCATCCAAAGATAAAGGAAAATACGATTTTTGTTGACTCTTCTCAATTAGTAAACCTATCTTTTTCCAAGTTTTTTGTCCACTGATGATTTTCAAAATGCATACTCAACTCACGCCACAAGTTCTCAGGAATAAAAACTAGGCAAAGAATATCAAAATTTTATTCGATCCACTTAAACCTCTCACGGTTCGGTAGCATTAATTGAGTTTAATAACATTTTAAAAAAATCCGAGAATATTTCGATGATCTAATGAAATACCGTAACTCACGTTGGAGCGCTTTCCTCTTGACCTTATAAAATTCCAGCATTTTTTTAAGGATAAAAAGGTTATTCATTAGCACTTTTATATTTTTATTTTTCCCCTTAAAGCCCTTATCGTGTCATCTTGGAACAACCTCAGTACCTCGTAAAATAAAATTCGTATTTCTTGTGATAAAATGTTAAACCCAATCCTTTATTTACGCGTAAACCTGAAGTAATACTGTCATAAAATCTAGAACCTTCAGTCATGGCAAAAATTGCCTGCTTTATTATTCAAGAAAGATACGTGTTGTGATTTTGCAAACGGGAAGTTCAGGCGTAAAATAATATTTCAGTAATATCATCGAATTTTATGATTATGCTCGTATTATGTGACACATAGTCCTCAAACAAGACTTGCCTACGGTTTTCATCTTCTTTGATCCTTAAATCGCACTACTACTACACATCTTCCTGGATAATGTGTTATCTAAGCAGCTCATAGCTCGTTTAACTTATAGCTATTTTAGACTGTTATGCATCGATAATTATAATATAATTATTAAGGCTACAGCTATTGTAGCTTCCGGAAACATGTTTGGCTTCAAACCTAAAGCTAAAATCAGAAATCGTAAATCGTGGCTACGAATATCTTATACAATATTTAGTTAATTAATATAAGTGTTGGTGCAGAAACATTTTCAAAACCGAGATGATATGCGGACTGAGTTTTCCAGGAATATTTATGAAAGCCTATGTCCAGTATTGTGCGTCTATGGTCCTTTTGATCATGATATGTTTAACACAGTAAGAAGTATATCTATTCGGTGTTTATTTTAAGTACAATTATATACCACTTTCGAAGGATAAGATAAATAAACAAAATTGCCTTATAATATTATTATAGATATTTCTGTCATAACTTATTCATGAAGCGTAGCTTTTATGTTTTGCTCATAATATAGTACGTTACTTGGTGAATTATATAATTACAAAAGCATTAATTTCTTACACACGTAACCAGCTAGAACGTGATCTTTCAAACATTAATACGCTTACTCTGTAAAAGTTTTCTGATACACATTAGTAATTTATTAAAATATAAAATATTATTTCAAAAAATTTGTACTGTGTGTGTGTGGGCTTATTGGGGCTTATTAAGGGCTTTTGGAACAACATAATAAAACATAAACGTTCACGCCGAATATCCCCGAAGGGGTTGGCAGAGGTACTAATACTTCTGAACATCACGTGACTTTGTCACCTGGTGTAGTGTACTCACGTGATAGGGGGCAGGCCTATCGCCGTTTTGTACGAATACACTGTCACATGACTAAGTACAACTCAGCCATGTGGGTTTCCTCACGATGTTTTCCCTCACCGTTAACAACCATGATAAATTAACCACACATATGTCTTTAGAAAAGACAAATTGGTGTAGGCCCGACCCAGGATTTGAACACTAGTCGTTTGCACGATAACCGAGTTTAGAATTTTTGGATCAACCTTTATTTTAATATCTTTTCAAACATCTCTTCTTTCCCAAGTTTCTTAACTTCTAAAAGTAGCTGAGGAATTTCTTATTTTAAAGCTCTGGCTACCCCTTCTAGAGATTTATAGCCGTGAGTATATGTACCTACGTACAAAAATAAAAATAATTAAGTAAGGGCCGGCGCTGACTGCCGGCATGGCACAGGATGGCACGGTAAGTTCTGCTGCAGCATTCCGAAGGATAACACGGTCTTCCGCGGCATGCCGTGGCATGACACGGCAAATAACTCCGCGCATGTTCAAAGTTAGTTGTGTTCATAATGATTGACTGGGATTTAGTATTTAACGTATTATACACTCCTACCCTTGCCCTCCCCCCGCGCGGCCAACGGACTGCGCCGCGTACTGGCGGCCCGTGTCATGCGCGTGCGTCTCGCGAGATGCAGCAGTACGCCGCGGCATCCCGTGGCATGCTTAGGCACGTTCTGTCCTACCGCGGCCTCCCTCGGCATCGTTGTGTCAAAATAAAGTAACATGAATTCTATACTAATGGTTATAAGATTAAAAATGGGTATATCAGTACCGAAATCCTTTGCCATGACACGCCGTGCCATGCCGGCAGTCGGCGCCGGCCCTACACGTTAATATTAAACGGGTTTAATTAGTCTATGGGAATAATAAATCTATAGGCTGTATCAATTAGAAAAAATAACTTTGCAAACAATGAAACGGCAATGACCTTTTAGTATTTTAGTGTTGTTACCAATATTATTGACGGCGACGTAAAAATCAAATACGCTACTAATGGTAAGTAATTTTTTTTATCCAATTTTATAGTATACTTATATTATTACATACATACATACTTATATTATACTCAAGCCGTTAGTTCCCATATAGGTAGGCAGAGACCATCATTACACTTAGTACTGTTTTTTATCATAAATTTATTTCCTCGAAACATAACAGTCCTAACTACCAAATACGTTATTTATGATTACAAGAAAAGCCTTGCTAGCGTAAATTTTCATTCTTAATAACCAATAATTGTAGTGGTGAATGGAATAACAAACCTTATCTTGTTTGTTAGACATAATGTAACGGGTGCATCCCATTAGTTCCGAACTTAACTTCAAAAATTTCATCCCAACAGTTCTATATAGAACTGTAGTATAGTTTATTTGTAACATATTTTTTTTACTACAGACAATTTCATTTTTGGTTAACTTTTTAATAAATAATTTAATTAGTATAAATAGTAATTTTATTTTGATGTAAATACACTTCTTATATAATTATTAGGGTACTCGACTACAAAAAACCAACATAATGGTTAAAATTTCATTGTAGTAAAAGTATGAAATAATAGTTATTGTATGGTTAGCACACAGATTTGTTTTTTTTTGTTAGACCAGATGACAGCAAACAATTTAACATTTATATCTATTTGATGAAAATTAAAAATGGGTTATTTTAGTAATTTAGGCAAGAAGAACTTAGGTATTAATGCGTAATTTAGGGTGTATAACACCGACTCAAAGACGATGCCACCTTTTAATACTCTCATTGCATAGAACCTCAACGAAAGACTTAATTTCCAGTTGGTAAAAGTATTTGGAAAAACAGTTCAATTTAATGCACCAACAAACATTCTGAAATGAACACATACTACGCAATTTCAACTATGTCCCATTAGTTCAATGTACTACCAGCGGGAATCGAACCCACCTACCTTTATAATATTTCATTTTTTCCATTACTTATTATTAATTTCTGTAGTCATTTTAAGGTAATTCCTTTGGCATACATTTTATCGGATATACGTACTAAAAGCGGGTATAAATTATTAGGTACCTTATTATTCAACTTACGTTTGTTTTTTTTTTATTACGAGATACGGTTTGGGTAAGCTTTAATTTTCTACATTCTTTCTTTTAACAATTAATAAATCACAGGAACAATCTTTTAAACACGTTGAAATCGATTTACGTCAAGATTGCTTTACATACGGCCAAATATACGTCGCGTTGTCAAGATCGGGTTGCGGAGAAAATCAGTATGTATTTCTGCCGCAAGAATATTAAACTATAAGTATCATTTACACAAAAGTAATTTAAAATATATTCTTTTAAACAATTCTTAATCGCGATCATAATAATAGAAATTAATGCGCAAAAAGTCGCGGGCAACAGCTAGTATATTTTACATATATTACATATTATTATTAACATAACATAACATAAACGTTCACGCCGAATATCCCCGAACGGGTTGGCAGAGGTACTAATACTTCTGAACATCACGTGACTTTGTCACCTGGTGTTCAGAGTACCCACGTTTTGCATGGACAGTGTACTCACGTGATAGGGGGCAGGCCTATCGCCGTTTTGTACGAATACACTGTCACATGACTAAGTACAACTCAGCCATGTGGGTTTCCTCACGATGTTTTCCCTCACCGTTAACAACCATGATAAATTAACCACACATATGTCTTTAGAAAAGACAAATTGGTGTAGGCCCGACCCGGGATTTGAACACTAGTCGCTTGCACGAGAACCGAGTGTTCTACCCACTGGGCTATCACGGTTGCAATAATATTATTATTATTATTGTTTAAAATACAATACTTTATGGTGTTATAGATATTATTCACTGCGATTTATTTAGATATATTGAACCTTGTAGTGTCGATTCATCAATCAATAATCGATTACTGTCATTCCTTCAATATCATTCAATATTCAATACCCATCACAATTTTTTTCATTAGAAAAAATAATAAATAACCTCAATGTTTTTCATCTAATCTTATTTTAGATTTTCGCAAAATTTAGCTCCAATTCATACTTAAATTTTGTTTAATAAGTGGACATCTGTTTTTCTTGATTGACGGATGTCAAGTTTAAGTAATGTGGAAGTAGTTCCTTCATGAAATCAAAGATTTTATACCCGGCAATGGTTTGTTTACAAGCTTTATGACTCTATTTGATATGAATGAACGGTAGACTTATTGGATAAGTAAGGATTAATACATTACTTTTAAAGGCATAAACGTTTTTTCTGAGCACAAAGCGACACAAGTTCAGGCAATGATAAAACCTATGACTTTGTTCTTTCTTGGGAAATGTACAGCGTAAAATGTTCTGCCTATTTTAAATAATTTCATTTACAACACATAAAAGTCAGTAAATTATAAGGGAGATAAATAACATCAAAGGCTAGCGAAAAGGCTTTGCATGTGGGTATAATTTGTTGATAAAAGCGTAAGAGTCTAGAAAATTGCTGAGCAAGACCTTTTGTCTCCTGGTTTCTTGTTTGCGACCTCTAAAGCCTTTGTTATTTAAATTAATCTTTACGCATGTAGTATACACAACTTATAAGGGTGCGAATTCAACGTTTTTTGAATCAGTTATTATGACTTTTACATCATTTATGTTTTGTGAAACGGGTGATTAAGGAAAAATAAAAATTGAGTATTTATGTCCCTCCGGTTTTTTTATCATAATAGTTTTTTAAATATTAGTAAATAGGGCTTAGAAGTGGCAACATGTATGGCACTTCATCAGTTTTTATCGAGGTTTATACGATATTATAACGGCTTTTAAGTTATTATAAGCCGTTTGAAATCTATCACCAACAACATATAATTATTAATTTCCCAACTCTGGCTATATTTTTCAGGTTTTAAGCGTGTAGACGTGAGTATATAGATTTTTTAGCTAAGTAAGACCATAATTACAAACAGTATAATGTAAATTCTATTCCAATGCGCCTAGATCGCCGCAGAAGACATTACTTGCATTTAAGTGACCAAAATATCAAAACGCTCTTATCTGAACTACAAAATATGTAATGGGCAAGTTGAAGAAATGTAACTTATTTTTTTATTTATTTCTAATCAAATACGTAAACATGAATATCAAGCCATCTTATAATCAAACTCATCTAGCGTTTTACAGCAACAGAACTGTTAGTAGAAAATCGTTCACCCCATAACTATTTGGTACAGTGCTCATCCAATAAATTGTCATTGGTTGAGCAGCTAAGATAGTCAGCTGTGCTCGCAAAACAATTTTTCGCTGAGTTGCCTTCATAAATTGAATTCGTGTGGTGAATTACACGCTAAGATTTTGTACTGTGTAGTGTATGGATTATGAAAAATAACACATAGTTTTATAGTGGACATCGCCGAGGGGGGTTGCAGACTTGCTAAAATTTATGAGTTTGAGAATTATGAAATTTGTAACAAAATACCGAAAACTTGTTTCAGGACTGTAAGTGTACGCAGGGATGTAATTATTTTCGCCTGTATAGGGAGTATTCGGAATAATAAAGGTTTCTAATTGTTCAAAAATGAATAAATAATGAATTAACTCATTTCAGAAACTAGCATAACACGATAATCGAACTACCTAAGCAGGATTAAAATAAACCATACATGCTCATTTCTATAAATCTCAGTAAAAGCTAGCCATAGATACTGAAATAGGTAGTACAATAAAGAAAGAAAGGATATATTTCCAGCTAAATTGCCCATAAATCACTTAAAAATTATAAATTCCCCTTAGTGTCTCATCTCGTCACCCATGGAAACGAGATAATAAAATGGTGTGTAGGCAAAATTTTGATGTTCAGAGTACTAGCCAGTAAGGGGTCAGCCTATCCTATCGCCATTTCGTTATTCTATAAATTTTGATGGGTAACTATGGCTAAATAAAGGGTCATCAAATTTGCATTAACCAATGAAATTTCACCTAGACTACATTATACTATACAAACATGCAAACAACCAAAAAGTTTGGCAACGTAGAGCAACTTGTAGTTCGTACTAGAGTGAATCATTTCCGTTGCTCTTCGTTTCCCAGTGCAACGTTGCCAACTTTAGCTGAAATTGGATGTAACTTTTTAAAAATTTATAAATGAGCATGATGAAGAAAACAATTCAGATATCAATTTTATAAGGCAGTCGTTAAAATTGATCAAATCAAAGCAATGGTTACAGCCACCGTGTGCCTTGAATAATGTTGGAGCCAAAACACTTCTATTTCAACTTTTTATTTTAGGGTCATTACTGGGAGTATATTTTCACTTCATATCATACATTTAAATTATATCAGTGTATTTATCGTATCGGTTAACGGTTTGAACATACATACCAAAATACTACATGCTAACACTTTCAAGTTATTATGTAAACTCGCCCTCTGAGGGTTTCTCAGGTTTCGAGGATATACGTACACTGATGTGTATGGTATTCATATTTGATTGATTGAAACTCAATGTTGATTCTACATCATAAACAGAATCCGGGCGAGCGCCTGAATTTCAAAGGCAGTTAAAAGGAAGCTCAGAACCAACGGCAACTTAAATCAACGGTTTTCCTCTTTACCTGGTTTTCACATTTATAAGAGAAACTATCAGAATCGAAATTAAATTAATGAACATACATATACTCACGCCCATAAATCACAAAAGGGGTAGCCAAAGTTTTAGAGCTAGAAACTCCTCAGCCACATTTGGAAGTTGATTGGGGACAAGATGGTAGAAATGAAGTATAGTTGGTGATGGGTCTCTAACCGCATCACCCAATAACCACTTAAAAAGCTCGACACCCTTAGTTGCCTCTTACGACACCCGTGGGTAGAAAGGGGTAGTGACATTCTAAGTTCACTACATGGTAAATAAATCATGTATATTTTTTTTTTCTAATTAACATAACATAACATAAACGTTCACGCCGAATATCCCCGAAGGGGTTGGCAGAGGTACTAATACTTCTGAACATCACGTGACTTTGTCACCTGGTGTTCAGAGTACCCACGTTTTGCATGGACAGTGTACTCACGTGATAGGGGGCAGGCCTATCGCCGTTTTGTACGAATACACTGTCACATGACTAAGTATAACTCAGCCATGTGGGTTTCCTCACGATGTTTTTCCCTCACCGTTAACAACCATGATAAATTAACCACACATATGTCTTTAGAAAAGACAAATCGGTGTAGGCCCGACCCAGGATTCGAACACTAGTCGTTTGCACGATAACCGAGTGTTCTACCCACTGGGCTATCATGGTTGGTTTTTCTAATTAATAATACAAAAACATAGTTTATACTTCGGTAGGCTTTATGACTATAAAAAATACCTCAATGAAAACCCGATCCAAATTTGTAACCAATGCTAAAAGTTGCTAAAAGAGCAACTGAGGCCACTAAATGACCTGGTTCATTTCATGACTTTCTTTGTTCTAGGTGCAATAATATTTGGCTCCGACCAAGAAGTGGCAGGAGTGATGAGGGCAGTAGAACGAAGGAATGCAACTGGTGCTTTCAGTTGGGTTGGCTCTGATGGTTGGAGTGCCAGGACCTTGGTGTCTGATGGGAACGAGCGAGCGGTAGAAGGAACTATCAGCGTACAACCACAAGCAAACGATGTGAGGGGATTTAAAGAGTACTTCTTGAAGTTGAATCTGAAGAATAATAAGAGGAATCCTTGGTTTGTGGGTAAGTTTGCTTTTGTTGAGAGATATAGAATGGTATAGAAAATGTTTGTTGATTACAGTTCCAACACTGTAAGGTAATGTGAACTTAAATGGAAGACCAAAAGCTGGTTCAATAATTTAGAACAAACTATTTCAAGTAACTACGAGTATCTTTAGATATATTTTTTGACATAGATATTTAGTTCCATAGACACTTAGCAAAATGAGCCTCTTTCATTATTAATTGAGATAATGTATAGTTAGCTTAAATTATAGATGTGTGTAAGTGCAACTCAAAATATTAGGTGTGATCTAGACAACTACACTCTAATTACATTCGTGCTTAAATACAGGTCTCAGAATAAAACATCAAATAGTATAGCTATCCAGCATTTATTAGATAAAAATCCTTATTTCCGTGAGCAAACCCAAGAAGAAAGTGTAACCATGTGAGACATATTAGAAAACATATTTAGTAAAAAGGTTTTGCTCAAATTGAGAGTGGCACATTAGTGTCTGGTATGAACGTTGGTTGTATTCTTAGAAACGCGATCAATCAACACCTACGCCTGCTTTGGTGCTACAAATTAAACTTAAACGTTATTTTTTCTCTGTTTTTTGTTATTTCCGAACTCAGAAATCTTTTTACTTCCTTTTAAATGAGTATGTTTACTTATTTCTTTTAGAATATAAATTTATACCGACGATAAAGATAAGTATAAAAGTAAACGTCTATTAGCTTTGGATTCCACGTTGAAGATATTTTTGTTGTCTTTTTTCACAGTTACTGTAAAACCGTAGGCATGTATGAAAAATTGCTTTTCTCTGAACAGACTGTTTATTTTTAATTTAATTCAATATATTATACATACATTACTTACAGCTACAAATTCTAAATTAGGGTAGCCAGAGCTACCAGATTAGAAAATCCTCACCCAATTTTGGAAGTTGATTAGGTATAAGATAGTATAATAAAGGATTTTGGTTGGTGATGGGCTCCAGCCTCATATCCAACAATCACATAAACAACCCAGAAAGCCTTAGTCGCCTCCAGTATCCGCGGAAAATAATTGGTTAACTTTTACCAGTAACTATTTTTATCATATGTAATATAACGCCCCCTATCACGTGAGTACACTGTCCAAGCAAATCGTGGGTACTATGAACACCAGGTGACAATGTCATGTGATTTTCAGAAGTATTGGCACTTCTGCCAACCCCTTTAGGGATATATACGGCGTGAAAGTTTGAATTGAAATGTAGAACACACCTATTATCAAACCAGATTATTCTGACTTACCATTCAAGTGTGTTTGAGTATTAAACAGAGTCTTGCGATATTAAGAACTTTGAACATTTCTTCTTTCTTTCTTCTTAGTACGAGGCTACTAAGAGTTTCGAGGGTTTTAAATTGATTGTTAGTCGATATAGCCCAAGACCGATATATAATCGTTTCCCCACTTTACTACTCTAAGTGGCTGGGGCATTTATATTATTTTCTTCATTATGGGCAATGATCTTGTGTAGTAGTCTTCGTGGCACTATTAATCAAATGCCGATAAATAAAATAAGTAATAGGCTCATCACTTAAATCTCATAGCCCGACCTTCAGAATTAATATTACTGACTAGTTAGTACACTGAGTAGATTGTTAAGGTGGAATAATCTCTTTGATCCAATCCCTAAGCTCTGACTACCGTTTTTGGGAATTATGACTACTATTATAAATATCAATGCATGTTAATAAAACTTATCAAAAAAAGGAATTGTTTGCTAGCAGATTGTAGTAGCGGCGTAGAGTAAATCCCACTCTTTCCATTGGTGCTGTAAGGGCCGGCGCTGACTGCCGGCATGGTATGGCAAAGCATTTCGGTACAGATATAGCATTTTTAATCTTATTACCATGCGTATAGAATTCATTTTGACACAACGATGCCGAGGGAGGCCGCGGTAGGACAGAACGTCGGCATCGTTGTGTCAAAATAAAGTAAAATGAATTCTATACTCATGGTAATAAGATTAAAAATGCTATATTTGTACCGAAATCCTTTGCCATGCCATGCCGGCAGTCAGCGCCGGCCCTAAGAGGCCCTAAGAGCCTGCCAGTTGAACGTTTTACGCACGTGGCGACAATCATTTATCATTGTATATTGCGTCCAGATGCAGATGCTGCGTTTTATGGTTTTTTACGAGTAAATTTACGCACATGATTTTCGTCTGTAACATTTTTCCCAAAAGCAAAAAAAAATTGGCGACGTCATTGATGGCAAGAATATATCCGTATTATACAATCGAAAAATACTAGGTCTCTTTTTGTAACGATTTAAACTATTTTGCATTTTTTCTGTTGTCTACATGCTATTTCAATTATTGTGTTGTTCCAGTTGATATTGGCGCACATTAAGACTGAAAATACTCTGCATTATTTTAAAAGGCTCTTTAATATAGAAATTATTTCCTCTGTTACTATCAAATAATATAGAAATCAAGCCATCGTCGCCGGAGTATTAGAATCCCACTCATCAATAGCGTAGTACACATTTTACGCTCGCAACACTCGAGAGTGAATTCCCTTTACACGCGAGTAAATCTAGACGCGATGTGCAGAGATCTTGTTTCTCGACTTCTACACGCGTTTATAAATTTATAATGCGGTTGTGCAGTTTCATGTGTATTTTACGTTCGTGTCTTTGCTCTAGGACGAAATTTCCGCAATCAAATACCTATGTAATTAACTTGATCAGCTGATTTCTCTTCACTACGAACACGTGCGTAGTACGGTTCTGCACAAACATAATTATAGCACCTGAATATCTCGACCCGCACGTCGAGTGTCCCTCTCATTGCATGAATTTACACCTGTGTATCTGGACTCAATATGTGGATCTCGAGTTGTCAGTAGGCTATTTAGGATAGCGAATTTCAATTGTAATTACGTTTTTAATCAAAATGACCGAGCTCCATACATCAGAGTGAAATCAATACATATTTGTGTCTCTTTTTCTCCTTAGCATTACTTTAAAGTAAATGTTTTGATTAAACTCGCAATACGCCTACTGACTTGCGCGTTTGTCTGGTTCATGTTGAGACGCGAGAGAGCGCTCCATCTAGACGGGCGCTTAGGTTAAGGTTTTTACAAATATGGAAGGTTACCAGCAATGATTATAATAAATAATAATAATTATTATTATAGATTGGACATCTTTTTCCTGACATTCCGATCGGCTGTGGCTGTGATTTGTTGGTTTGGTTCCACTGGCTAACCCTTTTTAAAGTTATAACCGTGAGTTTAGGTTCAGGGATATTAAATCTTCTACGTTGTTGGAATCAGGCCCTCAAACATTACCGATTTGTTTCTCAATGTATGACTATGCTCACCAATTTCACCTTTTTAGTCCGCTACAGCTGGTTTTATAAATAAGTCGTCATACCCTCAAGTAGAAGTTTCATACGTTAAAAAAAAAAAAACTTTATTATTATTTGGTATAAAAATAAACATGTTATGTATTTTTGGTCCATACCAGCAAAGTTGCAAATGCCGTAAACATTATTTCATGTTTTCATCCTTTGGTACACTTGCAAGTTTTATGACTTTGTAGGGATTTCCTTTAATATTTTTCCGATAATCTCCAACGTCAGTTTTATGTATCGATATCCGCTAGTTTTTACCCGATTCTGATAAAGCTGGAAAAGAGAATGGTTTGCAGAATAGTACAAGTCTCCAAGCATTATATATAATTTTTTATTCGCTTTTTCTTTTTAGGCTTTTAAGGGTTTTTATTTGCGTATTTATTTGACTTCATATTTTAAGACGCTAAAATACCCTTATGATAGGAAAATTCAATCAAGAAGAAACCCCCTCAGAAAAAACCTTTGAACAGGGTTTTACACCCTTTAGAGTTTTAATGGGAAATTCTCTAAAATTATCCGCTTCAAAAGAATTTTGAGAAGGATTTTTTAAAAGTAGCTAACCCCTTTCATAGGTAAGCGTTATAAAGCCCTTCATTTTATAAAACTATCCCTTTCGATAGACTTTACCCCTATAAATGGGGAAACCAGGGTTGAGTTTTGCTACTCGGTCTAATGGTCATGTGCATCACTTTATTTTCTCCATTTACTTTCAAATCTGGCTGATGCATTGTTGATACAGCTCTGTCTACACCTTTATTACTTCTTTTAAACATGTTTTCAGCCTCATACAAACTCATAGTGCAAATAAATTTCTTGCGATCGCGGTAAATTCATTTATGAGACAGCGCAGCGTTTTTGTCCAAATATTCAACGGGTATATGTATAGCCGTGAGTATATGTATGTATGTATGTATTCAACGGGTGCTTCCATACGTCGATTAACATATTATTTGATAAAAATACTTATGATTTTGTGATTTTTCTTTATAAACAATTAAGAAGAAACTTACTTTTTATTAAATGTATATTATTAATGATTCTTGCAAGTAATGTACAAATAAAAATAAATTCATGCAGAGCTCTGCCTTACTCTTTTTAATTCATGAGCGTTAATGGTGATTGCATCCGGGCTGTTTCTTTTAAAAGATAGATCCCGCTATTTGCGTTGGGATGACGCAATGCAGCCTGCGGCTACCATAACGTATATTTTAATAAAAACATGTATACCGAGTAACAATATCGAATATAACATAAAAAAATAAAACACACTGTGTTCAAAAATATGCTTAAGCTTGTAATAGCTCCGTTAAAAATACTTCAAATTGGATTCGACCTATGTTATATGTAGCAAGTATAATATTATACGACTCATGATCTCTTAAAGAAAACCTCAAAAAGACGACGCGACTGAAAATACAGGTTATAAAGTTAGTCTAAGGGAATATTTACAGAGCTGCAATATTCAGGCTTCCCGTGATTTCTCTGCTGCAAGATTTCAAATGCGGCTCATCGTTTTGCAGACATCTGCAATCAGTCGTGTGCTTTTCATCTGCAAACTAAAGCAAACCTTACTGAGTCATATTTTCCCAGCATCTCCAATCTTCTCTTAATTGCCGGCAAACACAAACATGGCTTGTTCTATTCGTTTGAACATTTTTGCTTAGAGCTTTTCGTAATGTATATTTTTTGTAACTTTCAGTTGAGTAACTTTACTTAATATTTTAAATTTATATATTTCTTGAGGCTATTGTGAGGCAATTAAGAAAGTTGGGGCTTCTAGTAATCGGTGAGAAATTAAGTTGTGCATGAATAAGCTCCTAAAGTCTGATGGTGTGTTTATCCCAGTTAAGTAGTTCGCATCCTATGAATTTAACCCTTCGCCTGGCGCCGCCATGTTGGTCATTTACGCGCATCTGGCGCCTGTCCGGCTCCGGGAGAGAAAAGAAAAGACCAAGTATGGCGGCCGCCATTTTGCAAATTTTACCACGTCTGGCAGGCCTAGGAAGGACAATTTAAACTGGTCTTCGATGTTTAGAAAAACTAAAATTTTACTGCTTTTCTGTATTATAAGCGTAATAAAATGTAGCATTTTAGATTCTTAATTAAGTACGCTATCATATTGCATACGATAAATATGTATAAAGTGTGAAAATAAAACAATGTCGTAAAGTTAAGATAGGGTCATGGTTTTTTTCCGATTTTCGATACATAATCTACCATAATTCATAAATTTTACTTTTTCTCGTCAATATATGTGTTGTATTTACAATACTATACCCTAATTTAAAACATACAGTCATAAAATCACTTCAATCCATACATTTTTTTAGCAGTAGGAGCATTACTAAATGTGGGCCTTGTCAGGCGCCCCACACAACCGCACACGGAACAATGAACATTAACTGAAATAAATGCCTTGTTGACATTTCTGTTGCACTGTAGTCTATCTTTGTTCTATAAATAAGCTTCAGTATACGTTAGAGCAGTGCAGAATGCTTTTTATTCGTCAAAATACACGTCTAAAACAGCACTTAGCTACTTTCCCGGAGCAGGCCGGCCGCCAGACGCGCGAAATATTTATCTTTCCCGGAGCGGGACAGATGCCACATGTGCGCTAATGTCAAAAGTAACATCCGCCATTTTAGGTCTTTTTCTTTGTCTCCCGGAGCGGGAATTTGCCACACGAAGGGTTAATTTACTTAAGGATTTGTATTCCATTTTGCCAAAGTAATACAAATGAATTTCTAAGTTTTTAATTTTTTTTTATTGTTTTATACAAATTTTGCTTTCTTTTTTTATATCATTTTAGCTTCTTTTATTATGTAATGTAACTATATTTTTCTTACATTGTCTTTTATAATGGGACACGTTGTTATTGCTGATTGTTACCTGGGAATACTTCTCACACTTCGGGCAACCCTTGTGAGAATTATATGTCATTATGTAGTGTCATAATTTATGCCAATAAACAATTTTTCTTTTTATTTTTTTTTTATATAAGTGATCATAGATAGATAATATTTATAGTATTTGAGCCATTACCACCGGTGAGATTATTGCAGCTTAGTAAAATCCTCGCAAATTTAATCGACTGGTTTAACAATATTAATATTCACATACACGCCCCTTGGCGTCTTTTGCATCATATATTTAAATTATTAACACTTTGCCGTACTTTGGACTTTTATACCTTTAATCCTATAAAGTCGTAGGCAGAGCTTTAAAATCACTGATTCTCAATATTTTTGACATCAATATAATATTTGTATCCATATTTTTTACAGAGTTCTGGGAAGACCACTTCCAATGTCGTTATCCTGGGAGCCTGAAAACTCCGTACAACGGCCAGTATGAGAAATCCTGTTCGGGAATCGAACGCTTGAGTATTAACACCACTGAGTTTGAGGGGCAGCTGCAATTCGTTTCTGATGCTGTCATGGCTTTCGCTTATGCCATCAGGTAAGTCAAGTTATTAATTACATTATATACATTGTTAGTCATTCAGTCTTGGGATGTTATGTTACTTTTTAATTAACGGTCTAGATCGTCAGGCGACGAGTTTCGAGATTTCTAAGAGATTGTAGTATGGTCATTAGTATAAAAACGAAGGGTGGGTGACCAGTTCTTAAAAATTTAAAACAGCTCAACCACTTTGTAAGATGAGTGGGGGAAAAGATGCTCAAATAAAAGATGGTTGGTTTTGGGTCTTCACCTCAGCCACAACCCCCAGTAATCAATTAAACACTTAAACAGCCACATGCGACACCCGCGGGGAGAAATGCATTAGTGCTATTCTAAGCCGACACGCGGCAATGTTGCTTTAATAGCAAATTACTTTATTTTAATCTCCTACTTTATCTATAGAATACAGAGCAAACTGTTATCGAAATGAAAACCTTTATTGTTATTAACCAGTTGACTCAAATGCAAATAAGCCTGTTTACGTTTAAAAGCTTAAACTATCAAATTCACATTACGGTATTAGCATAAGTTTATCGTTAAGTGTTTAATCATTTTAGCTCGTTGTTATGTAAGTGTATAATATCTATTATTGTATACCCTCTGCTTTACTGTTTATTTTTGGCTTACCCTCTTATCTAGAAACTTTTATACCTAATTAAAAAGAGTATCTCTAATGCCGAAAAGCGTAAAAACCTGAGTAAGGCCTTCACAATTGAGTCTTTTCTTATATCTTACGTGTATTTAGCTAACCAATGCGGTTTACGGTTTGGAGTGGTTAAACTATAACCTTATGGCTTAGTTGTACTTAGTCACATGAGAGCGTATTGGCGTAAAATGGTCGAATCGAACAAAATTGTGGATACTCTCAATACCAGATGACTATCACCCCATCGGGAGCATACGTTATGAACTTTGCGAAGAGTTCCTAAGCCTTAGGATGTGATTTCACCGTTTATTTGTAAGATTAATATGATTTTCAATAATAAATAAAATAGTTTTTTACCTGTCGCGAGTGATGCGTCAAGCAGAACAAGTAAATCAAGCCATTCTATTGGTTCCTAAAAATCATATTATTCTTGCACATCTCTAGATGAATAGTATCCCTTAATCGGTTGACTTTCCTGAAACATATAAATAGAAAGTCGCATAACAAAGCTTCTTATAGATTACGTGGCAAGGCATAGAAGCGATATATTAGTTCTTTTGTATCAATGGGCATAGCTGGTCCATATACACAAGAAATGACTAAGTATTTCTTATATGACGTGCCACAATTTCCAAGAGATTTATTGCGTTTTGGTAGAACAAAAGCAAGCCATTTCTTTTACGCCGAGTGGTTGCTTATTAAAACTCAGTACAATAAAGCTCTGATATGAAGTAAAAAGTATAATGTACTGTCGTAAATGTGGGTGTTTTTGTATACGTCATAGTAATTAATGGGATACGTATTGAAATGCGTGGGTTTTAAATAAAAATAATAAAAGGAATGAATGCATCCCAAAAAGAAAGGAAACAAATATTTTCTCAATTAAACCTAATAACATGACAACACGTCATGACAACGAGCAATTCGGTATGCAAACTTTTACAAAAGTGGTGCTGATTACGAAACCTTTCGAGATATTTATGATTTTAAAACATATTTTCTTGAAATGAAATCAAACAAAGCTAAGATGAACGTTATTTTAACAAAATACTGTAACAGTATTCGACCTTCAGCGTTATTTCAAAGACAATCGTTTTTGCAGTTTATAAATAAAAGATCGAAAATGAAAAGTTTGTTTAGTATAATATCGTAATAATTTCATATGAGATCACAGATTCGTGAAATGTTTTGCAATCAGCAACATTTTATTTAACATTTAACTTTATTTGCATATCGCTACGTGATATTTTCGATCGATGACGTCATCAAGTACAAACGTTGAACAATCTTTAAAAAATCATAACTTTGCAATTACTCATTTTAGAAGTAAAATATTCAAATTAGTCTTTTATTTTCTTGTTTGCTATCAAATAAAATATTTAATAAATACCAAGAAAAAACTTTGCATACCGAATTTATTAACAGTTAGAATGCACATCAAATAAGGCTAGAACAAAATATTCTCATCGACGGAATCTAGTTACATGAGCTTGGAATTTGATATTCGAACTGCCGACCTCTTATAAAAATATCTAAACTCAAACTACATACATAACTATCACTAAATACTGAAACAAAAAAATATGGAAAAACTAAAAGATCAACCGCGATAGCCCAGTGGGTAGAACACTCGGTCATCGTGCAAACGACTAGTGTTCAAATCCTGGGTCGGGCCTACACCAATTTGTCTTTTCTAAAGACATATGTGTGGTTAATTTATCATGGTTGTTAACGGTGATGGAAAACATCGTGAGGAAACCCACATGGCTGAGTTGTACTTAGTCATGTGACAGTGTATTCGTACAAAACGGCGATAGGCTTGCCCCCTATCACGTGAGTACACTGTCCATGCAAAACGTGGGTATCCTGAACACCAGGTGACCAAGTCACGTGATGTTCAGAAGTATTAGTACCTCTGCCAACCCCTTCGGGGATATTCGGCGTGAACGTTTATGTTATGTTACGTTTATTAATAACTTTTTTATATTAAGATCCCCTCAGAAACAAAAATTAATATGAATATTCCTATATACGTTTTCCTGCTTTTAAAAGCAAATATTATATTGGTTCAATATTTAAATTCACAAAATAGTAGCATAATAAAGAAACAAAATGTTGAATTAAAAGCAAATTATAGTTGGTTTAAATTTCGTCTTAGAATAACATCTAATCGATATCTTTCTGTGGATCTCAAATGGTGCCAAAAGGTACAGTTTTACAAATACTGATTTAAAAAAAATATATCAACAATTCTTAATTTTCCATATTTCACATCTAAGATTTAAAAACTTTAGACAGTGTTGATCTGGCTATGCGTTTTTACGTTTGAATCGTGAGATTAAAACCAAAAAATGCCAAAATTATTTTACTTCAGAAAAAGCAGACTTACATAATTGATGTTCTTTCACCAAATTTTATGTGATCCGGGTCTAAATATGCTTTAGGGACATTTCTTTACACTCAATGTATGGTCGCCAGGGTCGGCTAGCATCCTGTTTCGTGTTTATAGCCCATTATGGGATACCGTGCGTAGTTTACTACATTGTCGCTATTCTACTAAAATAATTTAAAATCAATTTTATTATATTTTTTATTTTGATGTGCAATATAGAGTAATTTGAAGTTATTTTTTTTCGGTGTAGCAGTGATGCAATTGTTCGGATATCCTGATTGTACAGAAAATATCGAATGATCATAAGTAATAACAAAGGAAACAAATAAAATGTGTATATGTATGTGTAGGTAATGAACATAAATAAATAAAGAAGATTCAAAAAACTCAGCAATATACTATCAAAATTATATATTTACAAGCACTACCCTTTTTTTTTCCAATGAATATAATAGCTGTGTAGTGTCGGCTTAGAATAGCACTACCCCATTTCTTCCGGTGGGTGTACGTAAGAGGCGACTAACGGTATTAGGGCTTTTTAAGGGATTTTTGGGCGATGCGGTTGGAGACCCATCACCAACAACCTTTATTTTACCATCTTTTCCCCACTCAACTTCCAAAAGTGGCTGAGAAATTTCTAATTTCTCAGCTCTGGCTACCCCTTTTAGGGATTTATAGCCGTGAGTATATGTATGTATGTATGTATGAATATAATACAAGATGAGTAAGAATTTTAAAGATAGCCGAGCGATCTCTAAACATCCTTAAATAATTCTTTTCTCTTTATTATATTCGAAAATCGGCTGAAGAATTGGTATTTTTCGTTTTATCCGTATCCGGTAATGAGTATGGGAAGGGAGATAAAAAACATCATTGGCAAACATATGAAGTATTCTTAAATATTTATTAGAATTTGATGTTTTCCTGACAAAACCTAGTCTTTGTTTACGAGTATCCGACACTCTGATAGTTATGCTTTGGGAATTCTTTTCAAGACCTCACATATAAGAACTAAGTTATTTTGTTGATTACTTTTTTATGTGAAAGTTACTGGTAACTTTATGAGCTTTCTTAAATGGCTGTTCTCTAAGTGGTTTGTGGATAATGACATCTGATGCGTCTGTTTTCAAACGTAAACTATTTGATTAGATAGACTTTTGATATCTTATAACACTAATAAGTATTTTCTGAATTGGTTTACGGGTATACTATTTCTTCTTAAACACACTTTTCCTTATACATACCTTACACCCACACATGCAGCGGCAAGAGTTAGATTAAGTACGTGTCTATTATATAATAATTTAGTTTTTTTTTTTATTTATTATCTTTTTTACCTTAATCTTGTATAATTAGTTTTTGATTATAGATTGTAAGTCCATTTTGTTTTTTTTTAGTATTAGTTTTTCCTAGTTTTTAATTAAATGCATAGTATTGTAAGATTTAGTAAAAATGAAACTGTAATTATTAAATGTTCGCTGCGATACAGGCATTGCCTAGTGCAGTGAACTAGTGAAAGCTTGTGGTATGTAATTTTAATCGCTTATGTTAATAAAGTTTTTTTTTTTGTAGAAATTACTGTAAGTTTTTTAATGTTTTGATGACGTCCGTGGCCGAGTGGATATGTGACTAGATTCTCGGTTCGGGGTTGCGGGTTAATTGCCGCTGAGAGCAACATTTATGTGATGAGCATATTTGATTGTTTCTTAGTCTTGGATTTTATTTATATGTGTATTATATAATATTAAATATATTGTTGAGTTAGTATACCATAATACAAGTTTAACTTAGTTTGGAGCTAACTTGATATGTGTATAACGTTCCCGTATATATTTATACTAGCTGACCCCACAGACTTCGTACTGTCAAAAGTGTAGACTTTCACGTCGTCAAACTGAAATATTTAACTGACCTGTTGAGGGTCTCTGTCATGCGATGAGAAAAAAGGTGTTTTTCATAGTGTCCTCACAATTTTTTCACTTTATAAATATTAAGTTTATAAGTGTAGTAGTTTCGGCTGAGCATTGATTCTTACGCCCGATTTCTGAATTGAGTATTCAAGCTGAGAACGACTTAAGTATCGTTTTGTCTCATTCAGTTGCTAAGATTTCAATGCGACAGAACGATACTTAAGTTGTTCTCAGCTGGAATACTCAATTCAGAAATCGGGCGTGTGTCTGTTTAACCATTTTTTAAGAAAATTTATTGATCTCTTAATTTTTCTGGGATAAAAAGTGTCCTATTGTGTTAATTAGATCATTATCTGGCTTCCTGTAAATTTTATTTTAAATGCACTCTGTGAATTTGTCTTCATTTAGCTACGAACACACAAACATCTAAACTTTCACATTTATAATATTAATAGCATTAGGCTTAAACACAAGCTTCTCGCGCAGGTGACCTCGCTCGCCCCGACCAGCGAGCGCAGCGCAGCGTCTTGTCTTGCGCTTCATGCACGCGTGTAAATTTTTGTTACGGAGTAATTTTAAAATTGTATTATCTTCTAAGATGTTTATTTAAATTAAGTGATGTCAAGGACAATTTTGTTCTCAATTAAACACTCTCAATCAACAACATATTTATTTGGATAAAGATTAATATTATGTTGATAAAACATTATGGCAATTATGCATTAAATTCGACCAAATTTATTTACCATAAAAATGGTTATAGTAAGTGAAACTTAAAAGTTAGACATATACTGTCGCGGGCATTTTTTTAGATCATTTAAAGAGAAATAATTCTTTAATACATATTTTTTGGGTAACTCAAACTGTTTACGCAGCGCACACAACGGAAGCCTTAGTATGAATAATTATCCCCGTTTTTGCAACATTATTCACTGGTAGTTTGCTCCTGTTGATTGCAGCGTGATGTATAGCCTAAAACCTTCCTCAATAAATGGACTATCCAACACAAAAAGAATTTTTCAATTTGATTGGGTAGTTCCTGAGATCCTAGCGTTCAAACAAACAAACTCTTCAGCTTTATAATATTAGTATAGATTTATTTATTTTCTTTAACTTTATTGACCTCATTATACCAAGAAATCCTATCGCTATTTTGTATGGATGGATACATTGCCACAATACTTACAGCCTTTACGAAATTTTCTAATAATGATAGTAATCTTGGTGGAGTTACAGGTTCTGATATTGTAAGCCAAAAGTACATTGAAATTAATAAGAAAAAATATTCTGTTGAATATAAAAGTTGATCGTGTTTTTTATTAAGGCAATAGTATTATCGAAATTTACTTGCTTGGAGCTTGTACTTTAACCCTATCCAATTCATATTTGTTAAAATAAAAACATCTACAACTTCAAAGGCATATTTACTGTAACGAAAAGCCTCCAGACAAATGATTTCTTAAATAAATCCTCACCCGAGAATAAAGCGCTAACTCTTTACCAGTAACTAAATTCAACGAAATCACTTTTATGTTTTGTTAGGGATTTATTATACCCTACCTATTTTTGTGATTCATGGCTTAGCGCCCTTTTTCAAATCAGTTATTTTTACTGCTATGACTAAATATCACAGAAAAACTTAAATACATTATTCAATTAAATAAAATGGCTGAACGCGAGTAAGAGGCTTTCGTTGTAGGAAAGCAAGCACGAGTAACGGAAATATACCTAGATTTTAGAGAAGCAAGTATTTTTAACATTAATAAAAACCAAAGATATATTTTGTTTTTATAATGATGGTACAAAATACAAAGAAATGTTTGCGGCTTATAAAAATGTGCTATATTATGTGCGTTACAGAGGGAATAAAACACCTATTTTACAACGTCATAAAATTGTATTATTCAAACAATTGAATTTTAGTAATCTATATAACCAACTATTGAGTAGCCTTTTTAATGACCTTTACATTGTGTAAATAAATATTTTCATTTAACCCTCGGCGTGCCTGGTAGAAAAAAGTTACATGGCGTGCCTGGTGGGTCGGTGAGACCCTAAATTTAAATATTTTTTTTCTCCTACAAATTGATATCAATGTAGTATATTTTTTGATTTTATAATAAAATTAAACATGTTTTTTAGGGTTTTAAATAAAATACGTGTTCGAATTAATAATATTTTCAAAAGAATTTTTAATTAAACTTTTACCTTGTTTTTTAACGTAGAATTAAACATCTTATGTTCATAAACATGCAAAATCAACTAAAACTAAAGAAATCACAATCAGGCTTTGGGGATCATAATGCACATAGATTCTAAGCTAAAATAATGAGTCGTCTTCATTTCCGACATCATTTTCAGGAACATAGCAATTTCCACACTGGAAAATTGCATGATCTAGGCACACTTTGGGCACGTCCTTTCACTACTGGAGCAGGCCCCGGACTTAGGTAGCGGGCGGAGGGCGACAATCAGTTCACTACGGTCAGCTACTGAGAGCGGTTCCGCGCGAATTTCAAATTACAATGAATTATAACGGTTTAACGGCTGCGGTGGGTCTCACAGACCCAACCAGGCATGCCGAGGGTTAATTTCACCTTTACATACATTATTGTCAAAAAATACTTTCAGTTTTGGCATTCATCTACTTTACCTTAAAAACTGACCACAATTACGGTGTTTTTCCAATCATGAACTTTCAATAAAACTGTTTGCTTGTATGTTAGTATGAATGTGTAAAAAAACACCTATTTAACCATAAAATATTCCTTCAGCAAAATTATTTATATGTTTTTGTATTTTAAATTATTATCGATGACAGTTGCAAGCTAAATAGGCCAGGTAGTCACATATTCAACTCGCTGATATCATACCTCATAATAGAAACATACATTGTTTTTTCCTCAGTCTTGAATATAAACTTAAATAACACTTACATCGTGTATTACAGACGGGTTGGCACAATTATCTGCTTTTACACTGTCTACTTTTTACCAGACAATGTTCAAATGAGATGAAGGGAAATCTCATTAACCGATACACTGCTATTTTCTTAGTATAACTCAGCAATGTTAATCATGTGTTTACCTTACCGTTAATAACTATGTTGAATGAGCTTCACGTTTGACTAGAATAACACAAAAAGGGAGCACCGATAAGCAATATAAATTATCACATTTACAAATTCTCAGGCTTTCCCCTATACCACTCAGCTACCAGGGTTGTAATCTATAATAGGCATAACTGACTTACTGACTTAGAATCAACGAACAGCCGAAACTACTGTACTTAGAAACTTGAAATTTTACCCAGGAGTGTCTTTTATTATATAAGTGGGCACGAATTCGGAAAATTCCACACCAAAGGGCATAAATTCGGGGTCTGAAGTTTGTATGTAACTTCTTTAATTGAAAACTTATAAGTTTTATATGTTTTCGATCAAATTGTTTTCATTATTTCTGAAGGAAAATGGAACAAAATTTATCACTACAGAGGTAAAAGAAAGGTTGTTTGTAAATGTTCCCATTTCTGTACCTAGACACTTGAAATTTGGTAAGGAGGTACCTTTTATGATATAAATGACAACTGAAAAGAGAATTTCTAAAATTCTTCCTCTTTGAATTTCATTGTTCATTTTTCTCAATTCTCGGCATTACATGAAAATTATTAAAATTTAAAAATGTTTGGATCATATTAGGTAATCAACCACGTCTGAACTACATATAAGGTTTTGATGAAATGCTTATAATTCGTCTTATTTCACGCAGACGAAATTGCGCGAGTCCACTAGTCTTCTATAATTTGAAAATTAAAATTAATATTTCTAGTAGATTATCGTAAAACTAGCTATAAGAAAATATATGTTTGTCAAAGGAAAGGTTTAGTAATTAGCAAGTGGGTGTAAAATATCCGTCCATAAATTTGTCCCCTACGTTATGGAAGCGGTCACGCATTCATTCCGGTTCTACCCGTGTCAGTTGGCTTACTAAATATGCCCTACTAATTTTAACTTCCTGAATTTCTTGTAATTTATGAATTCAAAAATTATTCAGAAAGGTTAAAAGAATAATCAGGATTTCACGTAGTTATCACTTTACAGGCAAGAAGTGCGTTTAACGATAGGTGACAAATTATATTTATGCAAGCAAGCAGAAGCGCTGCCCCTTCTGTGGCTATGGAAAACGTAAATGCCTCATTCAAGATATGGCGGTTAATGGATCAGATATAGTAGATAATCTGCTCAAATAATTATTCGCCTTTGTCATGTCGTATGTAAAATTATGTGAATGAGCTATCAAAATAATCTATAAGTTTTTTTATTATTAAATTGGATTGAACATCACGTGACTTTGTCACCTGATGTTCAGAGTACCCACGTTTTGCATGGACAGTGTACTCACGTGATAGGGGGCAGGCCTATCGCCGTTTTGTACGAATACACTGTCACATGACTAAGTACAACTCAGCCATGTGGGTTTCCTCACGATGTTTTCCCTCACCGTTAACAACCATGATAAATTAACCACACATATGTCTTTAGAAAAGACAAATTGGTGTAGGCCCGACCCAGGATTCGAACACTAGTCGTTTGCACAATAACCGAGTGTTCTACCCACTGGGCTATCACGGCTGCTCTAATTATCCAATTAATGTTCCAATTATTACTTAACCGATTACCTCTAATCTTTCATCCCACTATCTTTTCCCATATAATCTTGATAGAAAAACTTAAGCTACCTCTATTCGATATTGTAGCCGTGATTATGTGAAAATCTATACATATAATAAATCTGTAGAAAAGACATTTTTGTACATTGAAGAAATTGAAAAAAAAAATTGCCAGCGTGTGAACAGATAAGTAACAGAACCCATTTCCATCATTTTTTCAATTTTTGTCTGTTTGTCTGTTTGTCTGTTTATATGTTTGTTTGTGCGCACAGCACGTAAAATCTACAAATTTAATGCTGGAAATGTTTATATACAAAAATTATACGTAACTTGAGGTATAACTTAGTTTTTGTTTCATCGAAATCGGTTTACTCTATCAAAAGATATGATTAATTTTGTGAGTTCAAGAAGAAAAATATTACGTTACGCAATTCAGTATAGTACTTGCAACGACATCTTAAGTCTAAATATAGAACTAATGTTGATAGTTGGAATCCAAAGTCCGATAGATGGCGATGTGCATAAATAAAATAAAGAACCAAAATAAAATAAAGCAAAAATAAAATTTGCATTTTTTTAGCCCCTTTAACCCCTTATTTTAAAGTCGGTTAAAGTTATAGAAGCTACAGGAAACAAGCAAGACGAAATTAATACAAGCTGCCAATGTCAAGTGAATTCGCCGACTATGAAAATAACTAAAATGCTTTTAAATATTATCTTTACTTAGTTTATTAAATTACATACATATACTCACGGCTGTAATTCCCTAGAAGGGGTAGCCAGAGCCAAGGAATTATAAATTCCTCAGCCACTTTTGGAAGTTGTGTGGGGAAAAGATATTAAAATAAAGGTTTTTGGTGATGGGTCTCCAACCGCATCGCCCAAAAATCCAATAAAAAGCCCCAATACCCTTAGTCGCTTCTTACGACACCCGTGGGTAGGAAGGGGTAGCGACATTCTAAGCCGGCACTACACTAAATTAGGCTTATTAATATTAATAAATTATGTAAATAGTCTGCCTATTAATAAATCCAATTTGGTGAGCAGAATTTTGAAATTCTTAGCCATTCTTCAAATGCACGTCACTTCACAACCAGTTTTCGTGAACGTTTATAATAAAAAACTGAATTTTGGTCTACATTAAACACCAAACCTCTCTGGCTTCGTTTACATCCATCAATCTTTTCATACATGCACTTTTATTCTTCATACTCCGGACACCTGCCTTTTTGAGCACGTTTTCTATTTGATCCAAATGTGTCCTCCGAGGTCGTCCTCTACTAACATTACCTTCCACATTGGCGATAAAAAAAGTGTAAACTACAAAGTGGCGATCGATAGTCTCTGCCTACCCCAATGGGAACTAACGGCGGCGTGAGAATATGTATGTATGTATGTATTAAACACCAGAAACATAAGACATCTTTTAAGTTCTACTTTTTTAAACACTAAAATGATGTAGTGACCTTAGTGACTAACCTTAATTTAGTTATATTTGCATATTATACATACATATACTCACGACTATAAATCCCTAGAAGGGGTAGCCAGAGCTAAGGAATTAGAAATTCCTCAGCCACTTTTGGAAAATTGAGTGGAGAAAAGATGGTAAAATAAAGGTTGTTGGTGATGGGTCTCCAACCGCATCGCCCAAAAATCCCTTAAAAACCCCCAATACCGTTAGTCGCCTCTTACGTACATCCACCGGAAGAAATGGGGTAGTGCTATTCTAAGCCGACACTACACAGCTATTACAGTGCATATTATGCCACTGATAAATCGATTTAATTCAATGTATTATCTTATCATAGTAGAACCAACAACCGTAAACCCTAATAATAGTAAAGTACCTTTTTTGAGCGGTTTTATTTAGCTTACCCCGTTTGTTTTATTCTTTCTTAGTGAAATTGATTAAATTTAAATTTCACCCCCTTCCTGTCAACCGGTTAATATTTCTTTTCGGAAGGAAAAGACGTGATGAGGTCGAAGCAAAGAGTGATGAGCTCAAGGCCCGACCACCTGCGGCCATCAATAATAACTACCTATATATTGGAGGGTTACTGATTTTTCAACATACGTCATAGAACATTTGTCGGAAAGATTGGCTATGTCAGTCACATGAGAGCACATGAACACACTCTTAATAGCCGGATACCAGAAGTTGCTGTGGCCGAAATCGGGCGGGATTGATATATGATCTATATGCAAAATTCCGAAGTGTTAAAAACAAAAGGGCTTTATAAATATATCGATGCATTATGCAGCTCTGCTAGGATCGTACAAGGTAGCGATCCATAATCTTTGGCTAACCCTGTAACTGTATCTAAATAAACACTAATTCAAATGAGATACACACAGTTACGACCTTTTATTATTTCAACTGGATAATGGCTACTGTAACTAATTAAATATCATTATGAAATACTCAATAGTTCCTACATCACAATAAGTGTCCGCGTTAGATTTCATTGGTTCTTTATTTTATTTCAAAAAGGTGATATACTCTTAACTAAACGACGTTTTTTTGTTCTCGACAATCACGCGAACGAAGTCGCGGGCACAGCTAGTATGTAATAAATGTCTGGCTACCCCAGTTTCCAAATTATATACAGGATAGTAAAAAAAAATATATTTACGCATACGCCTCAACAATACTTCATAATAAAAGTCATTCTGTACTTTCCGTTTTCGCATATTTCGTAGATGGTTGTAATTTTTACGCGTATTTTACGCAAAATGGAGTGAAAGATAGGCTCACATAAATTTCTTGTACTTTATTTCTGTGTTACATTTATTCGCATGATGATGGATGAAAAATACTTCGGTTAATAATTGAACAGCCTACTCTTTGACTTTAAATAACATTTTATTATATATACAGTAAAAAAAAATATATACCTGTGTTAAATTACTGCATAAATTATACATTCTTACCTATACTCACCGCCAAATATTCCTAGAAAGAGTAGCTAGTGCTTCGAAAATACGAAATTCCTCATCAACTTTTGGAACTTGTGTGGGCAGAAGATTCTAAATAAAGAAATTAGTGATAGGTCTTCAACTGCAACTTCAACTTGAACTGCCCAACCACTTCTTTTAAAGCCCCAAAATGACACCCACGGGTTAGTGTTATTCTAAGCCGACACTACACAGCACTTTAATTATATATAAATTATTGAATAGATAATTTGGATTAATTCTCATTTGAGTATGAAAGATTGTTTAACAACCCATTATGCATGACGTGAAAGCTCAGTGGGGAGAACACCGCTTGTCGTGCAGACGACTAGTGTTCTAATCCGTGGTCGGGCCTACACTATTTTTGTCTTTTCTAAATACATATGTGTGGTTAATTTATCATGATTGTTAACGGTGAGGGAAAACATCGTGAGGAAACCCACATGGCTAACTTGTACTTAGTCATGTGACAGTGTATTCGTACAAAAACGGCGATACGCCTGCCCCCTATCACGTGAGTACCCTGTCCAAGCAAAATGTGGGTACTCTGGGCATTAGGTGACAATGTCACGTGATGTTCAGAGGTATTAGTACCTCTGCCAACCCCTCCAGGGATGTTCGGCGCGAGCATTTGAGTTTATGCATAAAAAGTATATTACATCAATGATTAAATATACTACTATGCATTCAAGTACAGTTCTCCAAAATTAATAATGCAGATCTTCGGTAATTCTCGTATTCCGGAAAAACCCGAATTATTGAATCGTTAGCGTCCTTAACAATGCACTTGCATTTTGCAACTTGTCTTAAAGTAATACGAGTCAATATCATGTGTTCTCAAACGAAAACAATTCGGGCGGGGGGTGGCTGTCGCCGGGCAGTCAAAGGTCCGTCAATGTCAATCGTCTTTCTTTACATATTGTTGGTGATCGCATGTGTTTTCTCTGTGTGGAATTATATAGAGCGGCTAACATACACCCTTCTTGGGTTTGTTTTCATATTTGAGTTCAATTTTCACTTTATTGGAGCGTAGCGAGCGAAGCTCCATTCACCCCCGACTTTTGTATAAGGCTTGTCACAGAACTCCTCCTAAACGGTTGATCCGATCACAGCCAAATTTTGCACGATGGTTCAAGACATCAAGGAAAAGGTTTTTTAAGTACCATACAATTGTCAAAGTAAATCAATCCAAGAAAGATTGTAGCATATTCGCAAACGAGTGGATATCCTCGCATTTTCGACTCATCGAACATCACGAAAATCGACATGGAATCATCGAATCAAATTCCGTTACTGATAAATTATGACATACACTTAACCACTCTATATACATATCGTCTCCTGACGCTCGGGAAACAGGATCGTTGCCGAATAGTGACGAAGATTTCTATGCGCATTATTAATTTTGGAAAACTGTAGTATTTTATGTCGAATACTGTGTTCATATTTTGGAGTGAGTATATGTTTGTATTTTTACCAAAATTGTATCACTGGTCATCCTCTAATTTACACTACATTACCAGCATAATTCAGTCGTTATCGGTACGCTGAATAGAACGCACGGTGTACAGCGTTCTCGGATACGAGTGTTTTTGTGTGTGTGAATGCGCGGCGCATAGCGCGACCGCGAGAAACGTCGGCCGAGACGATTTTTTTCATCTACCCTCTTATTGTTTCTGACTACGGGAACAATGAGCTCCAATGCAAGTTACTCAACCGTTACCCAAAACGTTTCTTTCCCCACCAAAGAACAAGCCATAGTTATTGACGCTGTTGACGATACACCTATTAAGGACTACGCAATTGCTTTTGGTAAAATAATAGATTCAACACAAATCAGGTTTCTTAGCAGAATGTCGAACAACAGAATTTGCATGTTCGTTTCAACAAAGGAAATAGCGGACGACCTTGTGGATAAACACCAATGCTTATCACTAAAAAACAACAAACTTCCAATCAGACCGCTCATCACTCGTAACAAACGAATTATAATATCAAACGTGTGCCCCATTATACCCCACCACATAATTGAAACAAAATTAGCAGAAGAAAAAATTCAACTGGCGTCACCAATATCATTTATTAAAGCTGGAATTGGTGAAGTTGGATTTAGCCACATTTTAAGTTTCCGACGACAAACATTTGTATCGCCAGAAGAGGTTAAAAAACTACCAGACCGGTTGCAAATAGACTACGAAGGTACTGCATACTGGGTTTATATTTCAACAGATACTGTCAGTTGTTTTCTTTGCAAAAAAGAAGGCCACGTAGCAAACAAATGCACTGAATTGACTAACACAAACCGAAAACAGCTGAATATAGATGCCAGCGCGACGGAATATAAACCGGAATACCGACCACTTCGTTCTTTCAAAAGACCACATCCCCCAACGACTGAATCATCTGAAAGTATGTCTATTACTAAACCTTTACCCGAAAACGAGATCCTAATTAGTGATTCCGAAACAAGCGAAGTATCAGGCGACAGTTTAGATATCATGACTGACAAAAAAATGACCAAAAAGCAGAAGAACACTGTATCAGCCCTGGATTTCCAACCATCCGAAATTAAAGAAATTGAACATATTTTAAATAAGAACGAATACCCCCTTTCATATGAAGAATTCCAGAACTTTTTAATTGAAGCATACGGCAAGGAAAACATACTTGATATTAGCCACAGCTACACTGAAGACTTACAATCCTTTAGAGCAATGTTGAAAGATATCATAGTAATAGTGAGCTCTAGAAAGGTAAAAAATCGGCTGTCCCGTATAGTTAAAAAACTAGACTTGTACTCAGTGTGTGTACCGTAATTTTTTTATTTCTTTTTTTTTTATTTTTTTTTATTTCCATTACTTTTTGAATTTTTACAGTTTTTTTTACATATGGCTCTTAATGTGGTACAGTGGAATTGTTGTAGTCTAATTCCCAAACTTAATGAGTTAGAATGCCATCTAAATAGGGAAAATATCCATATATGTTTGTGTTCTGAGTCCTGGCTGTCTGAGGATAAACACGTAAGTATAGCTGGCTATAATTGCTTTCGTAAAGATAGAAGCGACGGTTATGGAGGTTTAGTAATTTTTGTGCACAAATCCTTAACTGCTAGATTACTAACAATTTCTCTGCCACATAACAACTTAGATATTTTGGCTATTGAAATAATTAATCATAGTTCCCTTCAATTCATAGTAAATGTATATTCGCCTGGAAATGTTCAAACAAATCGGAACGATTATGACGAACTTTTTGGTTTATTCAACCATAAAACATTAATAGCCGGTGACTTCAACGCCCACCATTCATCTTGGTCATACAAAACGGACACTAGAGGCCGCCTTTTAGATGAAAGCAGTTCAGATTGTCATTACAGCTTCCTTAATAATGGCAGCCCCACTCGTATTGCTCGTATTGAAAACAGAATTGTTTGCACTGCACCTGACATCACCTTTGCTAGTGCTGACTTAACATTGGACTGTACTTGGTCAGTTACGAATGAGTCTTTAGGTAGTGACCATCTTATAATCCACATCAAGATTAAAAGTTTTTGTTGCCATATACCCACGGTTCGACGAAACATTAAAAATGCGGATTGGGAAAAATACAAGCATGCAATTCAAATTAGCTGTGATAACTTTATTTGGGACTCTGATTTACAACACAATTATGATCAATTTATAAATATAATCAATACTTCAGCAGACTCCCATATTCCATATACAAAAATAAACTATAAACCACAAAGTTCCAAATTCAAACCTAAGCCGTGGTGGAACCAGGATTTATCAAAAGCTATTGCCGAAAGAAGATTAGCCCTTAAAAATCTACGCAAAAACCGCACACAAGAGAATTACTTAATACTTAAAGACAAAATTATCATCGCTCGCAGATTAATTAAACATGCTAAAAGAAAATCTTGGCAAACGTTTCTTTCCAGCATTAATTCCAAAACAAGTAGTAGTGAAATGTGGCGTAAAATGAGGTGGATGAAGGGCTATAAAAGTAGTTTAGTACCACTTTCGGAAAACGAATCTATTGATTTTATAACTAGTCTCACTCCAGAGTGTGCTGACTCAGCGCCTTTTCATATCGATGAACAGGACACTACTAATAAAACGCTCTTCAAGCTACATGAATTCAACTCGGTTATTCGAAGACAAGATACTTCCTCGGGTTTCGATAACATAGTTTATTCAATGATTTCAAATCTCCCAGACAACGCTAGAAATATATTATTAAATATTTACAATCAGATATATATTAGCGGCTATATTCCTTCTCAATGGAGAAATATAAAATTAATAGCGATACCAAAAAAAAACAACGACTTTTCAAAACATCGTCCTATATCTTTAATTAACTGCATCTGTAAAACCTTTAGTTCCATGGTTAAAAAACGTCTTGAATATTTTTTTGAAAGTAAAAATCTTTTTGCTGATCTCATGATAGGATTTCGTCGTGGTTTATCAACCCAGGATAGTATTTCACGTTTAACACTGGACATAGAAAATTCTTTTTATAAAAAAGAGAATGTTGTGTGCGGATTTGCTGATATTAAGGACGCCTATAATGGTCTTTCAATAGACGTTCTGATAAATACGTTACTTGAATTTGGCGTAGACAAATATTTATGTAGGTATATCAATAATTATCTTCGACATAGGATAATAATACATAAAACTGTAAGTGGCACAGCAATCTCCAGAATATGTCGCACCGGTTTGGCACAAGGCTGTCCTATGTCCCCTATCCTTTTTAACATCGCAACAATTTGTATAGGTAGTTTAATAAATAATCCGTCTAATATACTACAATATGCCGATGATTTCGCTTTTTATAGTAGTGGCAAAAATATCAATAACTGTGTTGCAGCTGTACAATCTTCTTTACAAAATTTTGATTCTATTCTAAACCATCTCGGTTTGCAACTTGCTTTATCAAAAACAAAAATTTGCTTATTTACGAGAAAGTATAAGATTCCTCCAGTCTGCATTAAAGTTAATGACGTAACCATCGACGTAGTTTCTTGCATTAAATTCTTAGGCTTATGGTTTGATCGGCGTTTAAATTTTAACAAACACGTGAGTGAAACCAATTTTAAATGTTCAAAGTATATAAATATTCTAAGCTGTTTGAGTAACTACAAATGGGGGATACATCCTATACATTTAAGGAGACTTTATTTGAGTTTGGTAAGAAGCAGAATGGACTACGGGTGTAGTGTTTTTGCCAATGCTAGTAAAAATGTACTGAAAAAGCTAGATCTAACTCAAAATAGAAGCTTGCGTATTTGTGGTGGGTTTATTAAATCAACTCCTATCCACGTTATGGAAAATGAATTGTGCATACAACCACTATTTATCCGCCGACAATATTTATCACACAAATTTTGCTTAAAAATTTTAGGTAGAAAAAATGATTACTTACACACACTTATTTCCGAATTCGAAAGCATTGCTGAGTCAGGCGCTCCCTACTGGAATAAACATGGTCACCCATACCTCATTGAAAGTTATAAAAAGTTAAAGCATTGTAAAATTAATGACACTGGAATGTCTGTGACATCCAGTATCGCACCGCAGAACTACGTAACACCATTCAGGTCTATTTGCTCTCCATCAATTCCTACAATTACAGCGGCTAAAAGAAATATTTCCTCCAAAGAATTAAAATATGAAGTGGAGACATATCTTGAATCTACTTTCAATAACTATGTACAGATTTACACAGACGGGTCTATAAACAAAAATGTTAGAGGATGTTCTTTTTTTGACACTTGTAATAATTTCAAAGCCAGTTTTTCCATCAAAAATCAGCACATCCCCATAATGAGCATAGAACTATTGGCGATACGTGAGGCGCTTTCTTATGTAGAAAGTACAGATTACAAAAATGTGATAATACTTACCGACTCCAAGAGTAGCCTTCAACATTTGATTTCCTGTTCCGAAGGTTCCCAAGGAAGAAATGAGACTTACCACATTATTAAATGTATTATTAATTTAATACGTAATGGGGTGAATGTCCGATTGCAGTGGATACCTTCCCATGTCGGTATTTACGGTAATGAAATGGCAGATTATTTAGCAAGAGTAACATCAACTGAAGAAATACACATTGACGTAACCCCATACTTTTTTGACTATCTCAGTTTTGTAAAAAATAAAATTCATGACGAATGGAATATTTACTTTCAAGAAAAGTCAACTATTAAAGGTTTGTGGTATCGAACTTTAACTGATAAGCCCCCTAACTCTCCATGGTTTTCTAAAAATAAGATAAATAAATCAGACCTTTTACTAGCTTTCAGGGTACGTTCAAATCACTTGCCCCTTAATAACTTTTTATATCTTATGCGTAAAACTGACACCTCCAATTGTTTAGTTTGTGGTTGTCATGAAGATCTGTACCATTTGTTAACAGTTTGTTCAAGAAACGAGTCTATTCGTGAAGAACTGCTAACCGACATTGCATGTGGCAGAGAAAATCTCTTTTTCTTCTTTCACGATATTTTCAGCTCAAAATTTACTGCTCCACGTAGTGACAGAGTACTAAGCTTTATTGCTCAATCATTGTTTCTCAGACAGGCAGACTCAGATGATATAAATAATGTAAATAGTTTATAATATTAATAAGTAATTATAAGAATACTTTGTTACAAGCCGACTTAGTCTTTATGGCTGTAAGGCTTTACTTAAGATTTTAAATAAATAAATAAATAAACCAGCATAATTGACAAGTAACGCTATAACTCCAATACATCCGCGAGCTAGTAAGCCAGGGAATAAAATATTTGAAATAATCGACGTTAAAAACAGGCCTAAAAACAATAAAAAATTTGTAAAGGGAGAAGAATGATAATTTATAATATTAATATTCATAAATATTTTTTTACAGATATCTTAAAAAAATGTTGACACTCACGCTATTTTTCACATTGCGTAGGCAGAGACGATTGATTGCCACTCTCTTCATTCCTGACCAGTCTTTTTCGCCTTCTTCACTTTAATCCATTTTCCTTTTAATTTTCTTATTATTTTCATTTCATCCTTAATTTAATTTTGACCATTACAAACAAGATTTAGACAACACACATACACACGGCTCATAACATCAGCAAAATAATCACAAATTGTAAATGTAAAGATACTCGACTACTTGTGTTAATGCTAAAATGACTACGCAATATCGTACTGCAGTTACGTCTACGAGGAAAGTTGTAGTATCGTTTTCGTAGCAGGTAGCTCTATCTACGCACCGTTTGCTATAGAAATCAAGAATTCGTTAAGAGGTATTTAAGCTCCATTCAAATTAAGTGTGCACACATTTTTAAGTTGATGAATACAGTGGATCACGTTAGTATGAGGATAGTTTTTTAACACGTTTAAATTCATAAGCGTTGAGCAGTCACTTCAATATAAATTTAATGTTATATATTTCTTATTAAATACCTACCTATTTAATATAGCATATGGGTGATGACTTTATAATAAACAAAATCCGTTCAGTCTGTGTATTTTGTCTTAATGCTTTTTATTTCAAAGAAGATGGAACTACAAAACTCCCCTCAAGTATTGCAACTTAAGCGCAACGGTTTAAAATGACCGCTCTGCAATTGTCAGCTATTGTCCTGAAGCTCTCGAAAACCATTATGAAGCGTGAAATCATATAACCGAATAAATATCTTCGGATGCGGAAAACAGATCGAAGTAGATACTTTGTTTTGCTTTTTCTTTAAATTTTGTGATTCGCGTCGCGGATTTAAGTAATTGTGAGGTTGAAAATTCCTCCGACTCAGAATGTTGAACTTTTACCACAAAACATTTACCTATTATTGAAATAAATACATACTTATAATCACGACTATAAAAGTGTAGCCAAGGCTTCAGAATGAGAAATTCCTAAGGCTCTTTTGGAAATTAAGTAAGAATAGACTTTTTCCACATCAACTTCCAACAGTGGCTAGCTCTAAGATAGACTATACTATTTATTTTACACAACATAATTCTCGTACTATATTTTTCAACAACATACATACATACATATACTCACGGCTGTAAATCCCTAGAAGGGGTAGCCAGAGCTAAGGAACTAGAAGTTCCTCAGCCACTTTTGGAGTGGGGAAAAGATGGTAAAATAAAGGTTGTTGGTGATGGGTCTCCAACCGCATCGCCCAAAAATCCCTTAATAGCTCCAATACCGTTAGTCGCCTCTTACGTACACCCACTGGAAGAAATGGGGTAGTGCTATTCTAAGCTATTCTAAAGACAGAAGATTATTAGCCACAATAGAGTGACGTTAATACATGTGACTTTCAACATACATACATACATACATACTCACCGCTATAAATCTCTAAACGGGGTATCCAGAGCTTTGGAATGAGAAATTCCTTAACCACTTGGAAGTCGAGTGAGAAAAGGTGGCAATAATAAATAATTGTTGGCCACGGGTCTCCAACCACATCGCCCAAAAATCACTTAAAAAGCGCCTATACCCTTGGTCGCCGCTTACGAACACCCACGGGTAGATGAGGTAGTGCTATTCTAAACCGACACGACACAGCTTTGACCATAAGTATTATATGATCGATCGCGATTTGAAATCCTGCACGCGAACTGCAGAACAATTTTAAAATGTTTCCGTAACTGCCACTGTTGCAATGTTTTAAGTTCTTCGTAAGAAGCACTTGTGAAATTGAACTAGAGCGCTGTTGGACTTTCAAGTGCGACCTAGAAGCGACTATTTCACAAGTTTTATTTGATTTATCGAGAACTACGTTTCTTTGTATTATTTATTGGATAGATTTACTGAATTAAATCTGGAAAAAAGTAGGGTTATTATTTTATGTATTAACGGGTTTTTGAAAGATATAAAATAACATAATAACATAAACATAAACGTTTACGCCGAATATCCCCGAAGGGGTTGGCAGACGTACTATCACTTCTGAACACCACGTGACATTGTCACCTGGCGTTCAGAGTACCCACGTTTTGCATGGACAGTGTACTCACGTGATAGGGGGCAGGCCTATCGCCGTTCTGTACGAGTACACGGTCACATGACTAAGTACAACTCAGCCATGTGGGTTTCCTCACGATGTTTTCCCTCATCGTTAACAACCGTGATAAATTAACCACACATATTTCTCTAGAAAAGACAAATTGGTGTAGGCCCGATCCGGGATTTGAACACTAGTCGCTTGCACGTTAACCGGTGTTCTACCCATTGAGCTATCACATCGTCATTGAAAGATATATTTTAATTAAAAAGTCACTTCTTCTTTCAAAGTGCTTCTTTTATTAGTGCTTCTTTTATTATTGTTTTTTTATTTTTAAATTTGTAGGTGTCGGCTGAAAACCAGCGTGTCTTGGAATGGTCTGTGTACCGTTTCAGACACACATGCTGAGCCGATAACCATTTTGGCAATAGGTTACTTGTTTTAACTTTTGTATTTTTTTTGTTTTCGATGTATTTTTTACTGTGTGTTGTTTTTTTTTCCATTTTGCCAAATAAATGTCTTTTACTTTTACTTTCACTTGTAAGTCCAGCCGTGGCATAACACGCAAATCCTTTGGTTTAGAAAATTTAAATTTAACATTATTATGCGTACCTTTGAAGAATGCATTATTTATTTGCCATGTAGTGCCGGCTTCGAATGTCACTACCCCTTCTTACTCATAGTGAGGTGTCATAAGAAGCGACTAAGTGTATGGGACTACTTAAATGGTTTTTGGGCGATGCGATTGGAGACCCATCACAAACGTTACTTTGTTTCTGTTTGAGGAGTTTCTAGCCCTAAAGCTCTGGCTACCCCTTCTAGTGATTTATAGCCGTGACTTAAGTAATCGTTACAATAAAATAAAGAAAAACTCCCTTACTAGCACCTTATAAAACATTAAAAAGTAAAAACACGCATTCTTGTCTCTGCGAAACTCGACGTAGTGAATTGGCCGACTCGATTTTAAGCTTTTTGTGTTTTGGGAGTAAACAACTTTCAGGTTATAAAACCAAAGTATCTAAAAATTTATTTATTTACAAAAACCTTAAACATTACAGATATAAACCTAATTCGTTCATGTTTCACTTTATAAACTACTAGGTTATTTCTCCTCGCTTTATAAGAGCCGTAAGCATTTAAATCATATTTATATTAATAGCAGCTGTGTAGAGTCGGCTTAGAATAGCACTACCCCATTTCTTCCGTTGGGTGTACGTAAGGGTACCTAACGGTATTGTGGCTTTTAAGGGATTTTTCGGCGATGCTGTTGGAGACCCATCACCTTTATTTTTATCATCTTTTCCCCTCTCACATTTCCAAAAGTGGCTGAGGTATTTCTAATTCCTTAGCTCTGGCTACCCCTTCTATTTACAGCCGTGAGTATATGTATGTATGTATGTATGTTTACATAAAATTAGCAGCTATATCCACGAACATATTGTTTGTGTCGTATATACACCATACAGGCTATTTTTTTTTATTTTTTTTTGATTTACACTTGTTTAGGTTAGCTATCTTTTTGTAATTTAAAATTATTTTTTCTTTAATCACAGCTTGGTATTTACGAGTATTTAAATTTTTATTTTATTTTAAGATGCCATTTACTGAGTCCGTACTCATTATTTAGTCGTGATGAACCTTTGTAGATAAACGCTCATTTTAGTTCTAATTAATATATTGATGTTTATTTTTATATTGTGTATCTGTTTATTGACCTAATTAAGTAAATAATTAGCGTTAACCGGGTCGTTTAAAGAGTTAGACACAAATCTGTACTAATAATCATACTATATTCATCCCACTGAGTTTCTAAGATTGATAGTAAAAAAGGTTATGCTTCAAAGTCCTACTCAGTTCAGTTAAGCCTCTCTGAACCGCTAGCTGAGACAAGAATGAGTTGTCCTCAATACATTCAACTGTTTGAAAAGCTTAGCTGATGAGCTTTTCTCCATCACGGTGGATCTTTCCCGCGAATAAAATGCTGAATAGTTTGGATTCTTTTAAAGGAAGGTACTGAGAGATTAAGATTTTTACTGCAGATTTAAATTTAAAAATGTATAGTAAAAGGCTATCAGTTTTTTAAGAATACTCTTCAAACTTGGTCATTATCACAACTGAAAAATACATACGTATATAATCTTGTACACTCACACAATTAATTTTCATTGAGGTAGAACAGAGACTATCAATCTTCTTTTTGGAAGATGCGTGCAAAGCTTTTGATATTAATTTAGACACCACAACTTTATTAGAGCCGTCGACGCGCGTGTTTGTTTAACGCGTCGAAGACAAAAAACTAATATACAATATGAGGTGTGTTTGCTCTGCATAGCTAGTATGAGCGACTTAGACTCGACTAGATATCGCGAGGTATAAAATAGCTATCTCTTTTGAACTTACTTAGTACCGCATTTTCACCTTATTCTAACCGATATTGTAATGATAAAATAGCGCTTGCGCTAGGTCTCCTGCGAGTAAATCGCGTCTGTATCGCACAAAACGCTCGTCAAATGCGCGACAAAAATTCGTGGTTTGCAAAAGCTCTTACATTCAAGAATCTTTTCATACATGACTTTATTCTGTACACTTTTGACACCTGCCTTTTTAAGCACATATTCTTTTTGAACAAAATGTTCCTTCGTGGAAGTTAACATCTAATATGATCAACGAAATTGTCTCTTTTATTTATTTTTTTATTTAATCATTTCTACAATCTTACACCTCTTAAAATATTATCATTCCTTTGATTTATCTTTCGGAACTTCATGACACAAAATTAAAACAGGACCCTACTACCTACAAATCACTGTTTGCTTGTCTACCTTTCCGTCGGTAACTAGGCTTTATCTCAGAGTAAAATTATAATTGAAGGTGCTGGGACGTAAAATATTTTATTTCGTTTTTGTTAATTATGCCCCAATACTCTAAGTCGCCACTTATGAACACCTAAGAGTAAAAATTGGAGTGTTATTCTAAACTTACACTACACAGCTAACTACATAGTATAATAAAAGCCTTTACTCAACTTCAATCAATGCAATCCATGAAACTTGGTCCTTTAGAGTGAAAAGTTTATTAGGATTCAAAATTTCACTAGGTACATCTGTTGGTGATGTTTTTTAAACTTCCGCTCTGCATGACACAAAGGGAAAAAGTATTTGCAAATCAACACATGGGCTTGCATATCCGTTTCCGGGTTCCCTGTGCATAGTCCGCCAAAACTAAAAAAACAAAAAAGAATAGAAAACCAATCCGCGTAGCTACCATACCAACCAACACGGAACGAAATGACCAAATAAAAGTCTCGGCAAAACTAACATAAAGAAGGTATTTTTAAAAAAAGCTTACGTTTCAAAACCATTCTATCCACATATCATCTGTTGAAAACATTGAGGTCATATTCTGATCACGTGACACGAAGCGGATTTCAGAGCGGGAATTGAATTACAAAGTACAGTTTTTGTCGGTATAGAAAAGTATACCGTACTAGCTTGACTCAAAATTGAATTTGCAAGTGATTCTTAAGGCAGTTAAGACTTTTCTGCATGTGGCCCGTGCACCTGTAAACATGATATATAAAGTGTTACACTTTCCTTCTAGTTTTAGAGGTCCTCAGATATTTTTGAATATCTCTTTTCTTTTACGACATACGCACCGATCCATATATAGCTATACTAACATGAGGTGAAGGAATCAGTAATTAAGAGTTTCACAGACAAAGGTTAAAAAAATATATGAAAATGTATGCTATATGCTCCTTATCTTTGTTAATCCGAAAACTTTTTTTCTAAGCCTGACTCACACTTGAACTATACATGAAAAATCTGAGTTGTATTTAAATAGTCCCTAAAACTGAATTTAAAAATGCTACTCACAATTGAAGCAAATCTATTTAATTTCAAATAACAATTATTATTAAACCACGCTGTAAAGCTAAAAGTTATTTAATCAATTAATGAACCGGCGATTAAGTTATTTACGAGAGTAGTTACTTACCGATAAAAACAGTTTTGGAAGCATTAAAATTAATAACTTTATTTTCAACACGCCATAAAACTATTTGCTCCGACTGGTTTATTAATATTTCTACTAATCTAAGCTTTATCGCAACCAGCTAAGGTCTAATTAATGGCAGCAATTATACACTGCTTTTGTCAGGGGTCAATAGACTTTCTACATAGACACTTTAATAGGAGTTGAAAAAGCTTATTTTCAGAATAAAAAGGATGTCGTTCTAAGTGAAGATTATGTTGTTACACAGTTTTTTCAACATTGAAATATAGCACCTACGTATAAAGTGTCATTGTGTCGGAAATTCTACTACTTGTATGTTAATTTTATTATGAAATACCTTTCGAAGCGCGACAGACTTAGTAGATAGAAGCTTTTAACATTATAGTGCTGACTAAAGTCAAACTTAATTAGAACTTTACGTTCACTTATTATATTTTAGGTTTTGTTTGTGAAATGTGTATATTTATTTAGTTTTAGGTCATTTTTTTGTAGTTTAGGGTTTAAACCCAGATTATTTGATGAAAAGTTGCTGAAACACTTTTTCTAGAATTAGAGCCTTAATAAAGTAAGTCAGTTTTTTTTTATGAATAATAACAATACAGAGAAGCATTTGTCCTCATGTCCAAATATAAACTGACCGCAAAAGTTTTGTATGGGATTTATAAAACTGACATTCAATAAAAATGACAGAGAAGAAAGACAGACGATTATTAAAAACTAACACAATAATGAAATAATAAAGAAAAATCTATATATATTTATAATAAATCTGTAGAGAGGTCAATTCTGTACATGAAATATATTTTCAAAATAACTATCAGGGGGTGATTAGGCATCGATACTGATGCCAAAAATGCAATCAGTAAAATTTTTGTCTGTCTGTCTGTCGGTTTGTATGTGCCTTATGGAAACAAAAACTACGCAACGGATTTTAACGAAACTTGGTACAATTATTCTTCATACTTCTGGGCAGGTTTTTGTATACTTTTCAGTAGAGTAGTAAAGGGGAATTTTGGGAAATTTTGGGAAAACGGGAGAAGTTACTCTATTTTTTATGTTTCCGTCGCGTGTGCAGCCTTAATGGTTAAACTTACATAGAAATCATGTATGACGGAAATATTCTTCATAAAATTATCTAAAAAATTTCCTGTACCAGTATATATGTCTAAAATCCACAACAGTTTATGTCTATCTTTTATGGTTGACCCACAATAACACGTGTAATTCCTGATAGCTTAGCAGTTCGGAATATTCTGATTATATTTGTTTACTCTTACGTTTGTAAACCTCTCACTCATCCCTAATTTAAATAAGGTAACATTATTACCTATTCAATAAAAAAAGAATCATAGAAATCGGTTGAGAAACACCGAAATTATACATAAAATAAGCCATCGCGCCCGTGACCAAAACCAAATCTTTACTAAGTTACACATAACATACTAGATGGCGCCAGTAGTTGCATCCTACATCACGTAATGATTTCTATTTTTAGATTGTTATAAATACTTCATAGCGTTTTATTTCAAAATTTGCTATTAAACGGAAATACTGAACCGTTCATAAAAGCGCATTCAAAATCACCAAACTACACTGTTTAGGGAGTGCTATAAATTTAATAAATTGAAAACATTGCGCTAAATTTCACAATGCTTGAGCAGTGACTGAAGAAAGAAACCTCAGATATTTAAAAAACAACGCTACCCGTGCGAAGCTGGGCCGATCCACTATTACTTAATAAAAACATCCTTACCTTTGAGCCGCCCTCCGCTGCAATAGCGAATCGGTACTGACTCAGCACTACGTTGTGAGCCGTTCGTCTCCCAACACTGATTTTCAATCAGTACCATCGTAGAAATAAATTAGTATAGTAATTAACATGTTGTTGGATGAAATATCCAGTGTCTATACATGATGATATTGGATATATGTTAAAAACTGTTTCAATTTCACAAAAATCTTCCGTTCTTTAACAACGGGGTGTAAATAATTAATCTCATGCATACAGACTGAAACCTGTATGTAGTATTAATACTATTGTAGTTTACAAATGTAAGACTTCCATTTCATCTTTTCTTTTAGCTGTATTGTATCAGCTTATCATTAACCCATATCAATAACCCATTTCAACCCGTAAGTATCGTAAGAGGAGATTATGTTTTAGAGGTTTTTAAGTGATTGTAAGACAACGAGGTTGGAGACCCATCAGAAACCATCTTTATTTTCCGAATGTTTCCAAACTCGACTTCAAATATGCCTGAGTAGCAAACATAAATATATTAAAAAATAACAGTTGCCATACGCGGTCGGTTCTCTAGAAGTTTTATACAGAAAAATTGCATAATGTAATTTATTCAAAATATAAATTGGCATTCAATGTATTAATAAAATTACAAAAAAATCCATAACTCACACAGCGGTTTTTGACTTCATACACTTCACAATAAGTAATTTTTATTATTTTTCGAAAAGAAGGAAGTCATATTACTATTGCACTAAAATTCTAGTCCATTTCTGATCATTGGATGACCTCTGCGTCTTATGTACATCTAAATCTTGAACTTGTTTCTACAGAGACATGCATGCCACAGTGTGTGGTGGCAAGTCGGGGCTGTGCGATGCGATGCGACCAACGAGTGGATCCGATCTCCTCAAGTACCTTAGAAGAGTCCACTTTACAGGTGAGTGAAATTGGAAATCTACGTCTTGATCATAGACGTTTTGATGAGATTCCTGTCATGTGAGGTGCAAGAAATGTTTATTTCATTGTTTGCAATATTTGAAAGACGTTTCTAACTTTTACTTGGCTATGTGGTTTTAAACCTACAAAGAAATTAACTAACTTTATCATCAACATTTCTTCCCTCTCTCAACTATCAGAAAAAAGGAGGTACTCAATTCGATTGTATGTTTTTTTCATATAAATGTTATGATTGAGAAATCTGTCAGTACTTCATACTTCATATCACTTGACATACTTGCTCTCGCATGCCGCATGCTAAGGGGAATATTCCACATATAACGTCCCTGAAAGTATGAACAGTGAAATATTAATCTATGTCATTATTAGGGATTCAATATTATTTAATGATTAATTTTACAGACAAACTCTCATTACCTACCTTGAATTTAAAAAGTAAACAATCGGTCTTGATAAATAAAACCTTTTCTTTAATCCTGTTGGCGATAAGTAGGTGTGAATTAGTGCATTTGATCGGTCTCGTGCCGCTTCTTATGAGGAATTGTTATCTCAGTGATTCAATCAATTATCTTGATGAAATAACGAAAATAAAGAAAACCATTGTGATCGTTGTGCTCACCAAAACAACTAGAAGAAAACATACAGGTGAAAATAACACCATACGTGACTAGAAACATTCACTGCGGTCCAGGTTATTTGAGTTACCATTGGAAAAACCCACCGTAAACAACAAAGAAAACCGTTACTCTATTACAAGGTAAGATTAAATTTTAATCTAAACAAAGAAGAAAAATTGTAGATTTAAATATAAATCAAAGGTAAATAGCAGTTTTGTAAACATTAACACAAGGGCTCTGACAATCTGACACTGACAATTCACTGAGTTGTCATCTGTCATTTGACTTTACCTTACTGTCACATAACGCTCTCAAACCAGATTTACGTTCCATTACACACAAAAAATATTTTTGGAGAATCATACTTTCAGCTATAAAAGTCAAACAGCATTGTATTTTGATTTGCTATGGAAGGCACAACTATGACTCTTCGTTCTAAAAACAGAAATCATAGAAAGTTAAAAACTGATACGAGTATCATTGAAATGGGAAATACAGATGATGAATACTTTTCAAACACATCGGAGACATCAATATGTATGAGAAGTTTGGACTTATCTACTAGACCCCCGAATACACCTGCAAAAGAATTAAGAAATGAAATTGACAATCTTAAACGACAATTAGAATCGGCTCACAATGAAATCGAAAGTTTGTTACTCGAAAATGATTCACTAAAAAAGGAAGTAAACAGGCACAAGGCGCAAGTTACTGCTCTTAAGGATATATGTATGAGTCCATCAGTAAAACCAAAGACAAAAAAAAGAACTACAAATGAAACTAATGAAATAACTTTGCCAATTCATTCAGAATCACACACAAAAACGAGCAATATGAAGGATTTAGAACACATTACTCACATGGAAAAGTCTATAATTAATAAAAAAAACAATAATTCTACTCCAAAACAGACATCAAGCTTAAACAAACACACGAATAAAAGGAACATCCAAGAAAAGCCCGATTTACCAAAAATTATGATAGTTGGTGCACAACAATGCAAAGGTCTTGCAATTTCATTAATACGTTCAAGACAAAATTCCAATTATACAAAATATAAAATAACTGGAGATATCAAACCAAATGCGACCACAAGTGAAATACTGAAACCATGTGATAATATTTGTTTGGATAAAAACGATAAACTAGTAATTTGTGTTGGTGAAAATGATTGTAATCCAACTATAATGTTAGCAGAGCTTTATAACGTGTTAAAAACATTTAAGAATATAGATGTCTTGGTATTAAGTGTTCGACACAGTAATTTTTTGAACGAAAGAAAATTAAATTATGAACTTCAACTCTTATGTAATATTTTTAAAAACTGTCATTTTATAAAATGTGATGGTGTCAATAAAGTAAGTTTGTGTAATTTAATTAATTTTAAAATAGATTCTTTAGATTATAATAATAAGTATATATTCAAAAGGTGTATACCTAACGCAAATAAAATTAAAATACCTTTAAAAGGGACCATACCATATTATTTCCAACGACTAACTAGGCAAGAACATGTACGAAGCAGTTCAATTTGTAAATTGGCGGGAGATGATTTTAAAAATGATTCATTAGCACAGTTTTTTCGGTGAAGACACTATCTCTTTATTTCACCAGAATGTTGCGAGTTTCCGATCAAAGCGCGACATGTTAGAAATTAACCTGGCAATATTCATTGAAAAAAATATTCACATTGATATTATTTGCTTAACCGAAACTTTTGTAAAGTCAACTGATGTTGACAATTATTTTTTAGAAGGATATAAACTTGCATCGTGGTTCGGTCGTGCGGATGTAAGCCGCGGGGGGGTATGTATAATGGTTAAGGATAATTTTGAATATATTCCACTAATTATCCCTGATAACATTGTGAGCGAAAAAGTATTTGAATGTTGTGGGATTGAGTTTAATGATAAATATGTAGTAGTATGTATATACCGAACACCTAAATCGGCAATAAATATTTTCTTCCAAAAACTAGAACTTTTGCTACATAAATTGGTTATTAACAATCACAGAGAATTAATTATCGTAGGAGATTTTAATATAAATCTTATGAATAAAAGTTGCAAAGAAACAATCGAGTTCATTAATATTCTGCATAATTTTAACTTAAAGATTAAGATCGATAAACCTACTCGTCTAAACTCATGCTTAGATATTTTTGCTTCCAATATTGAGGGAACAAAGAGTGAAATTTTCGAATTAAATATTTCGGACCACAACACTGGTCAAATACTTACGGTACCAATACATGAAAAAAATAAGTTAGTCAGTAAAAATAAAACAACTTATAAATTTAAAAGAGTTTTTTACCAAGAAAATATAACAAAATTTAAAGAATGTCTACAGTCAATGTCATGGAATGAAGTTTTATTAAAAAAAAATGTCAACGAAGCTTTCGACGTTTTTCATGATACAATATCGTTATTTTTTGGCTTATGTTTCCCAATAATAAAAATCCCTGTTAAATATCAAAAGCCTAAATCAAACTGGATAACTAAGGGTCTAAAATTGTCATGCAGAATGAAGTCAAGGATGCGACAGGCATACTACAAGACAAAGTCAACTAGTATTAAAATTAAATTACAAAGATATAGTAAATGCCTACGGAAAACAATAACCGAAGCATTACGTCTTAATAGCATAAAACATATAAACAACTCTAAAAACAAATGTAAAGCTGTATGGGATATTGTTAGTAAACTTACAAATAAAAAGCCTACTACCAAGAAAAGTATTGAATTAATTAAAATAAATGAAAAATATATTAATAATCCGGCAGATATTGCAAATGAATTCAATAAATTTTATCTTAACATAACAAATACAAAAAATACATCAATACAAAATAATAAACTTAATACAGTTTCACACACTAATGAATCTATGTATTTATACCCTTGCGATGAACCAGAGACCATTAAATTAATAACATCTTTAAAAAGAACCAATGCTGTTGGTTATGATAATTTACCCACCAGTATACTCAAGGAATGTAGGTATGAGTTGTCGAAGATACTGTCTTATTTAATTAATTTATCATTTGAAAGTGGTACCTTTCCTGATAAGTTAAAAATCTCACTTGTAAAACCACTTTATAAAAAAGGTGAAAATATGTGTATGACGTCGTATCGGCCTATATCACTTATAAGTATTATTGCAAAAATATTTGAAAGAGCTTTCTATAATAGACTTGTGATTTTTTTAGAAAAATTTAATATTTTAAGCCAACATCAATACGGCTTTCAAAAGAATAAATCAACAGCATTAGCAGTATTCAAATTAGTAAAATTAATAACAGATAATATAGATCAACAAAAGCAAGCAGTGGTTACTTTTTTTGACATGACTAAAGCCTTTGATTTTGCTGATCATAAGAATTTGCTTACATGTTGTGAAAGATACGGAATTAGAGGACCTGCTTGGAAATGGTTAGAATCTTATATTATAAATAGATTACAATGCGTGACAATTGAAGGGAGAAACAATAACAATGAAATAATATCTTATCGTTCTACTTTCGATGTTAATAAGTGTGGAGTGCCACAAGGAAGTGTACTTGGCCCTTTGCTATTTTTATTATACATAAATCATCTCCCAAAAATAACAGAAAACAACTGTATACTTTTTGCTGATGATATTTCCATTATTATAACAGAAAGAAACGATACCGAGAAAGAGGTAAATAATACCGTCGACAAAGTTGTATCGTGGCTCGAGTCAAATAATCTTAAAGTCAATCTTTCAAAGACAACATTTATACAATTTTTAAATTACAAAAATGTACCACAAGTATTAAATATCTCGAGTAGCAACAAATACATAAGTGAATCCACAGAACATAAATTCTTAGGTGTAATTCTACATAGACACTGTAACTGGAAAGCTCATGTGGACTATCTTTGCAAAAGAATAAATAAATTTGTATACCCACTATATCGTATGGGCAAAATAGTTGGAACAAATACAGCATTAACTGCATACCATGGGTACGTTAGTTCCATATTAAGGTATGGGGTTGTAATATGGGGAAACTCCACCAATGTAGACAGGGCTTTTATTGCACAAAAAAAATGTATACGTGCAATTTGCGGAAAAAGACCTTATGAATCCTGTAGACCACTTTTCAAAAAGCTAAATGTACTAACTCTGGCCTGCATATATATTTATGAGAGTTGTTCATTTGTTAGGAAATATCCAGATGAATTTAAAAAAGCATGTGATTTATGTAATGTCAACATTCGTGATACAGGACGATTAGCAGTACCATTCATCAGGACCAGTCTGTGTAAAAAAAATTGCTATTCAATGTGCATTTCAATTTATAATAAGGTCCCCCAGCACATAAAATATATGAATAATAATTTATTTCATAAAAATTTGAAACGATGGTTAACTATAATGTGTTTTTACTCCGTAAATGAATATTTCAATTTTAAAGATGTTTTATAAAAATATATTATTATAATTTATTAAGTGAGTAACTTGACATTGATATAAATTGGTCCTTTATATTATTATTTTTTTTTTTCATTGAGTTGATTACTATTGTTTTAATCTTAGCTTCTTTAAAATGTATGACATTTACAATTTAAATTGATTAGGTATAGATTTTATTAATGTGTGTGTGTTTAATTAAAAAAAACATAATTAATTTTAGATTTGTATGTCAAGTGTCTTGACGGAACATGTACTATAATTACCTTTAAGATCTGATTCCATGTGCCATGCAAATAAATATTATTTCATTTCATTTCATTTCATTTCAAACAAAAGTCTTTATAATAAGTGTTAATTAATAAGTGTTCATAATCTGCATACTTTACGTATGAACACATCAATAATATCTTTTAATTTTCAGGTCTAAGCGGCGACGAGTTTCGTTTCGACAGCAACGGAGACGGTCCGGCGCGATACAATATACTTCATTTCAAGCAGGTGTCTCGAGGCGTCTATCGTTGGCTAAGAGTCGGACAGTACTTGGATGGAGAGCTTCAGTTGGATTTGGATGGTATGACTTATATCTTGTACTGAACTAAACGATTACGCCGTATATCTCCGAAGGGGTTAGCAGAATTTCCTACTAATACTTCTAGACATCAAGTAATATTGTCACCTGATGTTCAGAGTACCCACGTTTTACTTGGACAGTGTACTCTCTAAATAGGGGGCTGGCCTTGCGCCTTTTTAAAAATAATAAAAAATACTAAGCTTTCACGGTATCTCCTAGGATATTTTTTTCACCAATTAAAAGCTACACACAGATTTCCTCTCATTTCATCACCAAAATATTTTGCGATTATTCACACTAAAAAGTATCCTGCTTTTAATGATTCCTTTTAGTAATGGAAAAGCAATAAAATTTAAGTCAGAAAGATGCTTAAAACTGTTTAATTATTCAGTCAATACTCAACGCTCGTCGCTTAATAAGTGCTCAAAGAATATATTAAATACATTTAAACACTTTTAAAAAGAGTTTGTTTCCTTAAACACTCTCAAATTGTTTATAGCGTGCTTAACTTTAAAACGTTAATTTTTGAACTGAGTATTAGATAAGTCTTTTAATCAAAGCTCTCAAGACTTCTCTTTGATAATAAAATATTAAGTATCCATCCCATTGGAAGCTTTAAACTTTTACCAACACGTAGCCTGAGTCTTGGAAATTTAAATATTCTCTGGAATACTTCTAAACATCACGTACATATTGGTCACCTGGTGTTGAGAGTTCTCACGTTTTCTTTGCACAGTGCATTCACGTGAGACGGAGCAGGTCTATCGAAGTAGATTTAGATTCAATTTATGCATACATACATATTCTCACGCCGTTAGTTCCCATTGGGCTAGGCAGAGACTATTGATCGCCACTTTGTACGATCCTGGCAAACCTCTCTAGCTTCATTCACATCCATCAATCTTCGTAAGATTATGACGTTCAAAAACCAGAGAACTATGCTTTTTATTTTGAAATAAATTATTTTTATATTTTTTTATCTTTTATCCAATGACAATACAGATTGGATTTGGATTGCGCACTTGTTAGTACCAGAAGACCTTTACACCTATAATCGTCGAACAAATGTCTCATTTCATTTTATTTCATATAATATGTATTAAGCTATATATTGATACCATAAGTAAAAACGTTTCTTTTTTTGAATAGAAATCCAATTCAAATGGGAACAACGTCGGCCGCCGGAATCAGTTTGCAGCGCCGAGTGTGAGGTCGGTCAGGCCAAACAATATGTAGAAGGCGAGAGCTGCTGTTGGCATTGCTTCAACTGTACTCAATATGAGGTTAGTATCTTCGTGTTCGAGATGAAAAGGATTTTAATAAGCTCGTTTGAATACAGTGTTGTGTTGCATTGAAATAGAAACTATATTTTGCATATATTGCTTGCTGTATTAAGTTACGTTTCAGCACAGACAATATTAGTAACTTAGAGGAAAATATCTCCCGTTAATGCAAATATTAAATTGTGTCTTTCGTTTACGATAAAGATTCATATTCTAAATAATATCGGCGTAACTAAGTTTGCATGGAGCCATCCTATAGATATCTGTACAAAGCGGTGATAGCCTACTCCCTGTCTCATAAGTGGGATTATAGTAACTATGATACATATACTATATAAAAGTATATTATTTAATGAGCAATTACCTTTCTAGCAATAATAACTATCAAACTTAACAACAACTAAACGCATAACCGTTTCCGCAAAGTTTAAACTAGCTTTGCCAAATGTTGCATAAAGATAACATAGCATAATGTTTGAATGTATAATTTTAGTTCATAATTAACCCAAATCAAATAGATGTGTTCGTGCTTACGGGAAGGGTGGCCCCTGGGTGGGTGGCACCCAAAACTAAAGCTTAAGGTGAATTGATGTTATCACTATTATGCCACACATGAAGAAGTCATTTAGTTAAAGAGCTTAAAACATTATTATTCGAAAGAATGAATATAAAACAGTAAAATTACAAAATCATATATATTTGGTATATTCAATATTAAAACATTAATAAGGTATAAAACAATATGCGACTAAAGTTGTTTCTGACTTAAATGGGTTTTACTCGACACGGAGCAAAGAGCACGGTAGCAAGTAATGTGCAGTGTGAAAATCTAACTTAAACTTACTTAACCTATCACACTTCTACTATGTCGTATTACTATATCTGGGGGCACGGTAGTGCCCCCGCCAAGTCGAGCGCGAAGCAAGCATGCCGTACCATCCTTTTCTCGAACCGCTTCGCCGCATTTTCAGGGCCCCATTCGAAAACCTCAGGATAGGATTAAAACGCTGAAATTTTGTCACCTAGAAATTCGTAATCACACACTTGAAATCCAAAATTTCAAGTCGGTAGATCAATTAATTCCGAAGCTAAGCTAATGCAAAGTTTCGCATTTTTGACACTGACTGACTGACTCACTGATCATCAAAACTAACTAGTACTTCCCATAGACCTAGAGAGCTGAAATTTGGTACAGAGGAAGATTTTAACGCCCACATAAAGAAAAAACTGTCATAACAAGGTTTATGGAAGATCTGGACTACCTGGTGACGCTGATGAGAAAACATAGTAAGAGTACTGCCAAACTATAATAAGCGTATTTACGAGATAGTAGTCGATTAACTGTATTCTACTCAATAAATAAAAATATTTCTATATATTATAGGCCTCTGGTTATTTAGCCTTAGTACCAGTACTCGTCACTATCACTAGATGGCTCTGGCTGTATTTTAAATCCCAGTAGCGTATTTATTTACACATTTAAAACTTTTTAAGTTATTTAAGGAGTTTATTTTTATTTAATTTAACAAGATAATGTAATAATAAGAAAATGTAACCATTCAATCAGTCTACGTCCTGTCAAAAAGAAGTGAAATCCCACCAAAAACATTCTGTAGAAAACTAGCCAAGTCTCGATAGAGCTGCTTGTTTATCACTAAAAAGTAATGAAATCTCTAAAACAAGTTGAGCCAAGTCTAAGGTTCCTTACTGCGATTTATTTCCTTACTGCGATTTATTTTACGTGACTTGGCCGTTGAACATTCTTGACACGTTTAGTATGTACAAGTTTATTGACTAAGTTATTTGCAGATTTATTCAAATCTGCCGATTATTTAGAGTGCACTTCACAATTTGTTGTGATTCTAATCTATCTTTATTTTTAGTTGTAAGAACTCTGGTGATTATATCTATGTTTCCCTTAAACTTTAATAATAATCTACTAATTACAAGTGAACGGCCAAGTCACGTAAAATTAACTATAATAATATTTAAATCGCAGTAAGGAACCTTAGACTTGGCTCAACTTGTTTTAGAGATTTCATTACTTTTTAGAGATAAACAAGCAGCTCTATCGAGACTTAGCTAGTTTTTTACAGAATGTTTTTGGTGGGATTGTTCTGTATCGTACTACCTCTAATACCCCTGTGGTAATATGGCCAGTGCAAATGACAAAATATTTCAATGCGTTCTGGAATCTGGAGTGGCCACTTTGTAAACTGAGTCTATAGGTCAAATCATTGCCCTATGTCAACCAATTTGCAAAGTATTAATAAAATCGTTTTGTGGATGTTTGATCACAGTTACATAAAAACAAACATCTTTACTGCACCTTTATTCCATTATCTAGAAAGACAACAGCGGTTTTTTTTTTATATTACCTTCCTTTATTTTCTAAATTAACCACATACAATATAATCACCCCACTTGCACCGCACACTTTCCTTATCTATCTAGCGCACGACACAATTCATATTGCGCTTACTATACCATCTGTGCGACCCTTTCACATTAACTTTTATTATAAGTTAATTATAGGTGAGTTGTGCAGTGTCATCCTAAAATAACATTTAAGTGTTAATGTGGCTTGGGACATTAACCAACCATACTTCATTTTGCCCTATTCCCTACTCAACTTTCAAAAGTTGCTGAGGTATTCCTAATTCTCAACCTTTGACTACCTCGTTTATTTATTGCCATTTATTATATAACATAACATAACATAAACATTCACGCCGTTTACCCCCGAAGGGGTTGGCAGAGGTACCAATACTCCTGAACTCACATGGCAAGCGCCATCTAGTTTCCAGAGAAGGTACCCACGTTTTGCTTAGACAGTGTACACACGTGATAGGGGGCAAGCCTATCGCCATTTATTATATCTGTGACATTATGTGTAAGTACTTGTACATATACATATAATTAGGAATACCTCAGCTACTTTTAGAAGGTGACTTCTAAGGTGAAAGTTTGATCTATAATAAAATGTTTAAACACAGATAAGGTCCCCATACTTGGAGACAGCCTGCATAGAGTGTCCTCGCGGAACTTTGCCAGACCCGACCAAGACCAAGTGCACGCCGATTCCGGAAGCCTATCTTCGACCAGACTCGGCCTGGGCTATCGGGGCCATGACCTTTTCTTCTGTTGGGATATTTATTACTGCGTAAGTTTATTTTTATATAGTTATTAGTCCACTGCTGGAGATAGGCCTCCCTCAAAGATCTTTAAAGCTACCGTTATTCTTATGCTGCCTACTCTACCTTCATGCATAAACCTACATCGATTTCCACCAAGTCATTGATCCATCTTGTGAAAGAAGAGCACTTCGTTGCGTTCTTTGGTGTGAAGCCTGCACTCTAGTACTTTTGAGCTTCAATACGTTCGTATATTTTGCCATCAATTTTTATTTTAAAAAAGGTGGGTGACGAAGACGTAGAAAGTTCCAATTAAAAGTGAAGGTTCTTTTAAAATTATAGGTGAGAAGTAATGTAGGATTTATTGACCGACCTAATTAAACAGTTTTGCAGACAAAATAAATATTAAAAGAACTAATTAGCGTTTTATTGAAAAACATGAATCAAGAAAACTTTATACGGCTTTCTTTGAGTAAAAAATCTTACACGTGTATTTTTATATTTTGAATCATTTTAGTAGTTACATAAACGATATCAAACTCAAGTAAAAACATAATTTTGAGCCTCTGATAGTAATAGTTACTTATTTTATTGTAAATTTTGTCATGTAATTATCCATATTAAAACGACCATAGAATTAACGGCTACAACGATTCCTAATTCTATAAATTTTAGACTACTTTTTCACCTACCTTGTCTAAACCTAACTCAACTTCCCCCCAGTCTGGTATGATAAGTGTGGGTGTCCCGCGGGTCAACTGCCGTGGTTCGCGCGTCCGGCCGCGAGCTGTCTCACGTGTTGCAATAATTCACATTCAAATGACAATATGCTTAACTATAAGGATTCCTTATACCATAAAAAAGACTGACTACTTTTCCACCTTTTTTTTTTCTTTTTTTTTTTTTTTTCGTGGGGAAATCCTCATGGATCCGACGTCACCCGGCGGGGTGACGAAGGTATGTCGGACTCTTACCGACTAAAACCCCACGGTGGCCACCTATGGTACACATGTGTGGAGTCCCTGGCGACTTTACCATAGGCAACATCCACAGACTCCACGCACCTGCTGCAAAAAGCAGCCCATCTCGGGGGACTTAAAGTCCCCCACTCCTCCTTGTGCTTCCTCAGCACTGCAGGCGTTTGGGCCACAAGTTCCAAACGCCCACCCCTTCGAGGTTCTCCTTGCGGAGTAGCAGACTGCAACCCGCCGGTTGCAGCCCACCACCTCACGGATTTTTTAACGAGGTTTTATCCTCGGATTTTTGCGGAAGGTTTACTCCTCTTCCGATTTTTTATAGAGGTTTACTCCTCGCGGTCAAGCCTACGCCGCGGCAAGACCCTCGGCCCTGGAAGTGCGAGACTGCCAGGGTTACGAGTTCCCTTGATTTTTTAACGAGGTTTTCTCCTCACCCAGTCCGCTTACTACTCACTCTGAAAACAGAGGAGTGAAGCGGACTCTTGGTGCATTAGCTTCACCCCGGGTGACCACCCCGGGTGACCACCCCGGGGCTACTGAGCCCCCACGCCACGACAAGGCTGCACCGTGTGGGGGCCTTCTTTTCCACCTGCCTTATCTAAACCTACATCAACTTCTTTCGATTGTGGAACTTACCACTGTTTTTATTGCGTGTTGTTATAATTCTTTTTTTGCTTAATGTTTACATTAGGGTTGCCAGATTTTTTTGGCCCATACGGGACAAATGTTTAAAAAGGCTAAAAAATACGGGATTTCAGTTTTCTACCCGGGACCATTGAAAAAAAAGAAATTATATGGTGTCATTACTTAAAGGTTTAATTTATTTTTGTAACTTCTATATATTGATAAAGATCAATACAATTATAATCATAATTAAAAATGGTCATTAGCTCACTTTTTATCAAATCTGGCGTAAATTTATTTCGCAAGTCAGTCCACTTCACCTGGATACCAATGATATATGAAATAAAAATTGATGCAGGGCTAAAATACGGGACAGAGGCTGTTCCGCCGGGAAGTTTTAAATTAGGCCTAAAATACGGGACGTCCCGGGAAATACGGGACGTCTGGCAACGCTAGTTTACATGTATGTGTGCGAATCTCAGCAAATAAACAGTTTTCTTTCTTCTTCCCCCCCTAGTCTAGTATGGTACGTGTGGGTGTCCCGCGGGTCGACTGCCGTGGTTCGCGCGTCCGGTCGAGAGCTGTCCCACGTGTTGTTGGGCGGAATCCTGTTGTGCTACCTCGTCACCTTCGCGCTGGTCTTCCGCCCTACGGATGCGCTGTGTTCAGTGCAGAGGTAAGACATATAGTATAGAGAAAATATTTATAGTACTTCAAAAAAAAAGTATGCAAACATGCAAACATAGTCTCACTTCGGTCTTACCAACGCACTGTGCTCTGTGTAAAGTTAAAACACATACAACAGAATGGAATACTTATTGTTGCACATAAAAAAAACACATATACATATATATATATATATATATATATATGTATATGTGTTTATATATATATATATATATATATATACTACTCTGTGTAAAAAGTATCGGGAATATGTCAATAAAAAGACCCGCGTAAAAGAGGTCGTTCAATTTTTTTTACTGCATGTTGGTAGCACTGTACTGATTTAGCGCGCAAAATTTGAGCGGTATCTGTCATTTAATTTGTTTTAAACTTTTACTGCATGTTGGTAGCACTGTACTGATTTAACGCGCAAAATTTGAGCGGTATCTGTCATTTAATTTTGTTGGTCATAGTTTTGAGTCCTCGGCGATTTTTACAATGGAAAATATTGTTGCACAAAGAGTGTGCCTTAAATTTTGTGTTTCGAATGATATTTCATGTGGTGAATCACTAAAAATGTTGCGAAATACCTACGGCGAATCGTGTATATCGAAAACAAGGGCTTATGAATGGTATAAGGCTTTTAAAGAAGGCCGAGAAGTAGTAATAGACTTGCCTCGTTCTGGTAGACCTTCAACCGCTACGACCAAAGAAAACATCGACAGAATCAAGAAGCTAGTGCTCGAAAATCGACGTATGAGTCTGAGAGAGTTGGCTTGTGAGCTGAACATATCTTACAAGTCCGTCCAAAACATTCTCATTGACATTTTAGGCATGAAACGCGTCGCCGCGCGACTAGCTCCAAAAGAGCTCAATTTTGTTCAAAAAGCGCAGTGAAAACATGTCGCTGAAGACATGGTTTCCCGAGCTTCTACGGATCCGACCTTTATGAAACGTATAATAACTGGAGACGAGACATGGGTTTATGAGTACGACATACAAACAAGCCAACAGTCTTCAGAATGGCGTCTCGAAAACGAGCCGAAACCCAAAAAACCGTGGCAAAGTCGCTCCAAAATCAAGATGATGCTGACTGTTTTTTTTGACTACCGTGGTGTGGTTCACTCCGAATTCCTTCCAGAGGGAGAAACAGTGAATAAAGAATATTATTTATGCGTCATGAAGCGTTTGCGTGAGAGTATCCGCCGAAAACGTCCAGATGTGTGGCAACACAACTCATGGATGCTGCACCATGATAATGCACCATCACACACAGCCATTATAGTGAAAGAGTTTTTAGCGAAAAATTCAAAAAAGTTCTCGACCAAGCACCGTATTCACCTGATATTGCTCCGTCTGACTTTTTTATTATATCCCAAGTTAAAATTACCACTTCGAGGAAAACGTTTTGAGTTGATAGAAGCCATAAAAGAAAATTCGCTGAATGAGCTAAAGGCCACACCGCAAATAGCCTATGAAAAATGTATGGAAGACTGGGTGAAGCGGTGAAGATGTTGTATTGCAAGCGATGGGGCCTACTTCGAAGGCGATAAAATAAATTTAGATGAATAATTTGTATTTTTTGTTTTATTGACAAATTCCCGATACTTAGTACACAGAACTCACGGCTATAAGTCCCGAAACAGAGTTGGGCCTCGTTATCAAAAATTCCTTAGCCATTATGGAGAAGATGGTTTTGTTACGGTGCTGTCTCACGTGTTGTTGGGCGGAATCCCATTGTGCTATCTCGTCACCTTCGCGCTGGTCTTCCGGCTTACAAATTCCGGCATTCAGATTGTGCAGAGGTGAGACACACCTAAATTATACTCTTTATTATTACTACTACACTTTATCTTTCACAATTATAAGTAACGTTTATGTACAAAGCAACGCTAGATAATCCCTGTCCACACCAATGGCGACTAATGAGCGAGTATGTATTGTATGCATACAAACTTAGTACCTAGTTAAATAACAATAATCTTAGATATAAAATTCACGTATCATAGTTTTTGTCATCTAACTCCTTCGAAACGGCTGAACCGATTTAAACGAAATTTTCCATACACATTCGGTAGGTCTGAGAATCTATACTAATATTATAAAGCTGAAGAGTTTGTTTGTTTGAACGCTAGGATCTCAGGAACACTCAAACAAATTGAAAAATTATTTTTGTGTTGGATAGTCCATTTATTGAGGAAGGCTTTAGGCTATATATCATCACGCTGCGACCAATGGGAGCAAAGAGTCAGCGAATAAATGTTGCATAAACGGGAATAATTATTTATATTTTAAGGTGTCCGTTGTGTAAACTGCGTAAACGGTTTGAGTTACCCAAAACTAAAAAATGATTGCGACAGTATATGTCTATTTTTTAAGATTGACCCACTATAACCATTTTTATGGTAATCAGATTTGGTCGAAATTAATGCATTATTTCCAACTATTTGCCATAATGTTTTATCAACATAATATTAATTCTTATCCAAATAAATGTATTGTGCATTGAGAGTACTTAATTGTGAACAAAATTGTCCTTGACATTACTTAATTTAAATTAACATCTTAGAAGATATTACAGTTTTAAAAATACTTAGCAACAAAATTGACACGCGTGCAGAAAGCGCAAGACAAGATGGACTGACTGACACAGAATCAATGCTCAGCCGAAACTACTATACTTATAAACATAAAGTTTGTAAAGTGGAAAAATTGTGGGGACACTATGAAAAACACATTTTTTCTCATCGCATGACAGAAACCCTCAACGGGTCAGTTAAATATTTCAGTTTGACGACGTGAAAGTCTACACTTTTGACAGAACGAAGTCTTGTCTGGTCAGCTAGTAGGTTTATAAAAATGTGTATACTCTTAGGTGATAGTGGTTGTACACCCCTAATATTTTATTTTAATTTTATCGACTATAGACCATATATATCTATACTAATATTATAAAGCTGAAGAGTTTGTTTGTTTGAATGCTAGGATCTCAGTTTGTTTTGTGTTGGATAGTCCATTTATTGAGGAAGGTTTTAGGCTATATATCATCACGCTGCGACCAACAGGAGCAAACTATCAGCGAATAATGTTGCAAAAACGGGGATAATTATTCATACTAAGGCTTCCGTTGTGTGCGCTGCGTAAACGGTTTAAGTTACCCAAAAAAATGTATTAAAGAATTATTTCTCTTTAAATGATCTAAAAAAATACCCGGGACAGTATATGTCTAACTTTTAAGTTTCACTTACTATAACCATTTTTATGGTAAATAAAATTTGGTCGAATTTAATGCATAATTGCCATAATGTCTTATCAACATAATATTAATCTTTATCCAAATAAATATGTTGTTGATTGAGAGTATTTAATTGAGAACAAAATTGTCCTTGACATCACTTAATTTACATAAACATCTTAGAAGATAATACAATTTTTAAATTACTCCGTAACAAAATGTACACGCGTGCATGAAGCGCAAGACAAGACGCTGCGCTGGCCGGCGAGCGAGGTCACCTTCGCGAGAAGCTTATGTTTAAGCCTTATCCTATTAATATTATAAATGTGAAAGTTTAGATGTTTGTGTGTTTGTAGCTAAATGAAGAATAATTCACAGAACGTATTTAAAATAAAATTTAAAGGAAACCAGATATTGATCCCAATTAACACAATAGGACACTTTTTATCCCAGAAAAATTAAGAGATCAATAAATTTTCTTTAAAAATGGTTAAACAGACTAAGAATCAATGCTCAGCCGAAACTACTATACTTATAAACTTAAAATTTATAAAGTGAAAAAATTGTGAGGACACTATGAAAAACACCTTTTTTCTCATCGCATGACAGAGACCCTCAACAGGTCAGTTAAATATTTCAGTTTGACGACGTGAAAGTCAACACTTTTGACAGTACGAAGTCTGTGGGGTCAGCTAGTATATATATATATATATGGCAAAACAACGTTTCCAGTTCAGCTAGTAATATTGTACAAATAGCATTTATTTCAGTTTTAAGTCCATAATTTATTCTTCATACTCGGACACCTGCCTTTTAGAGCAAACTCTCTTTTTGCTCCAAATGTGAACTGAACATGAAAACATGAGAACTGAAAAAAATAATATATTCGAAATAATAATTAGATAAATAGCTCTGTCTAAGGTGCAGAGACAATGGTTCCAATCCTAAAGCAGCTTGATTACGGCTATTCTGCGGTTGTTAATCGGTTATGTGGTTAGTTGCAGTTTGGACTTGCAAACAATTTATGGTTGTGACAGCAACTACTTAATAACTTACGACACAATCAACGCCCACAATAGACCCATAATCACTTTTCAGATCTACACTTACATAAGTATGTAAGTGTACTCAAGTCATGGCTAAAAATAATAAATAAATAAATAAAAAATGCCTATTTGTACACATGGTATGCAATAAAAGTTTGAAATTGTGTTTGAAAAAAATATAAATCTCAAAAAAATGGGTGGCCAGAGCTTCAGAATTGGATATTCCTCAGACATTTTTGGATGTTTGGTGGGGAGAAAAGATAATTTTTCAGTCACATCACCAAAAATCCCAAAACCCTAATTTGCCTAAAACTGCAGTAAGCAATGTATTAGTGCAATTCTAACCCTAAACTTAATACTTAGAACAACTACAGATCTAAATTTAAATTTATTTTATAACTCGTATCTGTAAATATCAATAACAAACCGCGTAACATGTTGCAAAAAAAATTTAGATCAATTGCCAATAAGTCGAAATAAATGATATATCGTACACAGCTTTGTCGGTCTAACTCGTTTTACGCTACGGTCAAATATCAGTAATTTCGGCTGGAATTTAAAAAAGAATCTCCCGCTCCATGATTTTAAAGCATCCATTTGCTGGCCAACTCACGAAAGAAATTACAGGATTAAAAACACGAGCAAAATAAAAGGTGATACATATTTTAGCATTAATCTGCAACAGGATATTAAGGCGATGAAATTGAATTTTAACGTGAAAACTGAATGTGAGTTTTCGTTTTAATATTTTTGTACACATTTTAAATATTGAAAAGTAGTAGTATAAGTAGGTCAACCTAATCATCAGTCATATTTATTTCAAAGTAATGTTAAATTGGTTTTTCCGCCCATATCTCTGCCTTCTTTCTGCACCATATCACTCATTAGGAGTATGTACCTGCATATTCCTATTGTAAATGCTGTACGAATTGAAAAGTACATTCTAAAATTGTACATGGTACAATTTATCCGTAGTTTAGAAACAAGAACCATAATTATTTTTTATGACCATACAAAACGGTATGTCAAAACGGTCTCAAATTGTCTGTAAAATGTCAAATAGTAAATTTTACATGAGTATAGATTTATATATATTCAGAACAAATTTGTATATCCAATTTCGTCAGGGTAACACGAGCGTGTTGAATAACCATAACTCTGAAATTTGTAGAACGTTCTCCTCAGGCTCATATTCGTGGTTGTTTCATCATCACCACCAATAGAGATTCACATAGAGACCTGTTGAACATAATAGGCTTCCCCCAAAAATCATTACAACAAACGGCCTTGTGCTGCCGTCATCCATCGGCTTCCCGCGACCTTGACCAAGTCGTCGGTCCACTGATCGCTGTTCCAGAACCTTCGAGCCCAAAGGCCATCGGTGCTGCATTCAAAGTGCCCTGTCCATACTCACTTAACTGTTTGGGATGCGCCACCTTGGTTCTTGTACAAATCCTCGCGTAATCGGTCGCTAAGTGATACTTTTAACATAGCCCTCTTTGTTTCCCTTTGGGTGACTCGGAGCCATCTGATGAGGTCCATTGTCAAAGGGCGAGGTATTGTGCCGTAATTCATGACTGGTACTACACTTTCGTTAAAGATCTTTGTATTTAGACTCTGTGGAATGTCAGACGATTAAATATGGAACAACGGCCTATCCGAGCTGGATTCGACGATTGACCCCTTTGTCGAAGTTGGCTGTACGTAACTGAATAGTTTATCCCGAGTATACGTATTGGTCAATAACTTAGAGTGTAGAGTCTCCAAGTTCGACAAGAATGGGTACGACGTGACGTGTAGTCCTTAGTAAATGCTGTAATTCAAACCGTTTCAAAGGGAATCAATTTCAAAAATCGTTCCTTACAAGATAAAAATGTTTGAAAAGTTGTTTACGCGGATAAGTCGCGGGCGTAAAGCTAGTTTTTCCAAGTATACGTATTGGTCAATAACTTAGAGTGTAGAGTCTCCAAGTTCGACAAGAATGGGTACGACATGACGTGTAGTCCTTAGTAAATGCTGTAATTCAAACCGTTTCGAAGGAAATCAATTTCAAAAATCGTTCCTTACAAGATAAAAATGTTTGAAAAGTTGTTTACGCGGATAAGTCGCGGGCGTAAAGCTAGTTTTTCCAAGTATACGTATTGGTCAATAACTTAGAGTGTAGAGTCTCCAAGTTCGACAAGAATGGGTACGACATGACGTGTAGTCCTTAGTAAATGCTGTAATTCAAACCGTTTCAAAGGGAATCAATTTCAAAAATCGTTCCTTACAAGATAAAAATGTTTGAAAAGTTGTTTACGCGGATAAGTCGCGGGCGGAAAACTAGTTTTAAATAAGTTTATAGCTGAAAATAAAGTTGTCATTTGAGTATATTACTGAATAAATTTTGAAAGTTGTGCACATTAATCCTAGCAAACGGTTTTACTGGCACCATAGTTGACATTGTATAAATTGTTTGCTCCACTCTGCAACATTTGATGAAAAACAGTTATATCAAATAAAGCAGAGAGGTAAAATATAACAAAGTCCCAATAAAAGTTAACCGACAATACTGAAAGCAAATAATCCTAACATATTCAGCGCAAACATTGTTGAAAAAGTTTACGTATTTTAACGATACACTGACCGAATGCGGTCCTGGGATTTAACTTCTAAATGGGAATAAACCAACTTAAATTTCAGTTACAAAATAAAATGAGGGTATTCATTTTGTTTGCTTTCGGGGCATGTGTAACATTTGTTAAAACGACATGATTAATTTTCACAAATGCTAAACGTCGACTGGGCTAACACATTTTGTACAGCATTTAACAATTTTGCCCTTCCAATTATCACATTTGTGATTAATGTTGTTTTCGTCTAGTTTTCAAGGGTGTAGAAGTTGACATATACGGCCTAATGTAGGGCTTTTTGTTTTGTTTGAATTTGTGGAATCTCCATCAACATTTTATTTGCTTTTAAACTTTAAAATAAAAATAAAAAATAAAAATCATTTATTTGCCAGTACACAAGTGTGAAAAAGTTTTTGTATTAACAATATAGGCCTATAGGTACTGCTGATGAGGCGTGCAAATTTTATACGTTAAAATTAAAATTAATAATTATGTATGTAATATAATAATAATTGAAATTCAATCATAAAACTTATGTCAGAAGGAAAAGAAAATTAAAAAGAAAACAAAAATATACAAAATCAACAAAATAATCGAAAACAGCTTAAAGAAATTTAATCTAAAGTGATACTCATATGTCATACCTAGTAATAAATTAATCAATCGTGTAGAACGAGTGGTGTTGTAAATTATTATGAAGAAAAGAAAGAAAAGAAAAGATAATTTATTCATCAGGGAACAATAAGACATTACATTTTTACAAAAACACACACAATTTTAATAAAGAACAAAACAAAAAAAAACAATCTGTAGTTTTAGTTCAAAAATAGTTGTTTTATATTTATTAAAATTGAATTGTTTAGTTTCATCTTTTAATAAATTATACAATTTAACCGCCATTTCATAACAGTTTCTTCGAGTAATTGTTAAACTTTCAATGTTAAGAATTTGTAATTTTAAACAGTCATCATGGGCCTATTACGTCTATGATAGACGGTTTAATCAGTGTCTGATTCAGGAAACTCCAGTGTTTAAAACAGTGGCTCAGCATTTATAAGTTTCCAAAGTTAAAAAGATAAATTCTTCTTTTAAAAATTTAAATTTTCTTTATAGGAACATCATATTATTTAACAGAAATCTACCTACTTGCGCGTGAGTATCTATAGTATCATATGAGTACACTGTCCAAGCAGATTGTTACTGGAACAAAGATAAATATATTTATAATGGATATCCATTAATATATATACATATGTACTACAGATACTTTTGGGCTAATTTGATATGTTTAATAAGCCTGTATGTATCCTATTAATATTGTAAATGTGAAAGTTTAGATGTTTGCGTGTTGAGGCAAAAAGGCTCCTCAAACACATGAAGTATATGAATGAAATTTAGCAGAATGCTAGATAATGACCCAAATTGTAACAAAGGATACTTTTTATACCGGAAAAATTCGAAAATAAAATATACACGCCTGATTGAACTAAAAGTACCAGAAAAAACGCCTTAAGCTTTGTTATAAGCAAATTTGACAGCACGAAGTCTGTCGGGTCAGCTTGTTATACATAATATATTTAAAATAAATAATAATTGAAATTGAGCTACAACTAGGATTTTACTTTTATGTTAACTAATTTGAACTCATTGGTACTAACCAATTATTCAAAAAGGCGTAGACCCATTTAGTCACCTTTAAAATTCCCTTGGTTATAAGAGTTATAACACTAATAGTGATATACTTAACTGTTAAATCTTACTCTTCTATGCTGAGACTGCTCAGGTCTAGTTAAATTTGTTGTACTAACGTAAATAGGTAGCAAGAACTCTAGCAAGTGAATTCATTTTTTTACAGATCATTTATATTTACCTACCTAAATTGTACCTAAATTCACGGGTATAATTCCATAGTAGGTAGCCAGACAATTAGACTCGGCTATCCCTCGATGACTTTTCAACTGAAACATATATTTCAAGTCATCGATTATATTTAAACGGAAAAACTACGATTGTTCGCTTCCATTCTAAGCCAGATTTTTGAGGCTGATTACACCACATAGTAGTTAATTTTTACAGAAAAATAGGCTACACGCACATAAAAAAAAAATGTCAAGACAACAGCGATGATTTTAGCCGTATATAAAAATATCGTAAACCTTGTCTTAGTCGCACAGTAATAATATAGTAATGACAGATTAACATATTATTGCATTTAATATTGTGAGTTTTAGTGTGAGCAAGACAGAAATTTATATTAATACTAGCTGATCCGACAGACTTCGTACTGTCAAATTTGCTTAAATGACAAAAGCTTAAGACATTTTTTCCGGTACTCTTAGTTCAATAAGGCGTGAATGTTTTATTGGTCAAATTTATCCGGGATAAAAAGTATCCTTTGTTATAATTTGGGTCTTTATCTGCCAAATTTAATTCATATATAATATGTACTTGAGTAGCCTTTTTATTCCAAACACACAAACATCCAAACAACTAAACTTTCACATCGCGATTCAGAAAATGACGTCATTTGCACAACGCCATCTATCGGACTTTGGATTCCAACTATCAACATTAGTTCTATATTTAGACTTAAGATGTCGTTGTAAGTACTATACTGAATTGCGTAACGTAATATTTTTCTTCTTGAACTCACAAAATTAATCATATCTTTTGATAGAGTGAACCGATTTCGATGAAACAAAAACAAAGTTATACCTCAAGTTACATATAATTTTTGTATATAAACATTTTCGGCATTGAATTCGTAGATTTTACGTGATGTGCGCACAAACAAACATATAAACAGACAAACAGACAAAAATTGAAAAAATGATGGAACTGGGTTCTGTTACTTATCTGTTCGCACGCTGGCTATGTTTTTTTTCAATTTCTTCAATGTACAAAAATGACTTTTCTACAGATTTATTATATGTATAGATGATGACAGAAGATATATGATTATAATGCTGTCGTCGTTGTGGTTTTCGCAAGTGAACACCTCCTAATGAATTCGATGTAAAAAACAAATTTTATAATATAATTAGAATGTTTTGTTCATGAAAACCTCATGTGGGGATTATTACTACTAAAAAGTGTAAATTTTATAATAATAATATTTTTTAACGAAATGGTTTTCTCTTCACAGCCAACTGAATTTTCCATACAAAACTCAATAATCAACAGAGTCATCCACGTATCATTTTAATATTTTGTAATATTTTTAAAACAACGCTATCAAACCTTATGCAAATTAAATCGAATGATCCAACCACAAAAACAACTTAAGAAATTGATTGACGATTGACGGAGTAATTCGGTATGCAAAGTTTTACTAAAGTGATGCTGATTACTAAAACTTTTCGAGATATTATTGTTATAAACAATATTTTCTTGAAATTATATCAATTGACGCTAAGATGACTGTTATTTTATCAAAAAACTGTAACAGTGTTTGATCTTCAATGTTGTTTCAGTTTTGCAGTTTATTAATAAAGTATCGAAAATTATAGGTTTGTTTAGTATAATATCGTAATAATTTCATTTGACATCACAAATTCGTGATATTTTTTGCAATCAGCAACATTTTTATAAAACATTTCGCTTCATTTGCATGTCGCTACGTGATTTTATCGATCGATGACGTCATTAAGTACAAAAGTTGATCAATCTTTAAAAAATGATGACTTTACAATTACTCATTGTAAATGGAAAATATTCAAATTAGTCTTTTATTTTCGTATTTACTATCGAATAAAAATATTTAATTAATACCAAAAAAAACTTTGCATTCCGAATTGCTTAAAATACGAATTGAGAACTTTTTTTTTTGAATTCGATTGTAAATATTTAGCAAAAACTCATTTTACTAAAAGAATACTTCGAGAAATAACTTGAACCTTACTTTGTCTTTCTTTAAAACTTGTGAGATCCATGTAATACCTAGTCGTTCAATTATTTAGGTCCTTTCCTAAGGGTCCTTGTGTTTTAGGGTACCTCTTAGTTAGCTGACTTAATGACATCTTACATGTTCATCTGGAACTGACTGAACATAGGTTTGTTCCAGAGTATTTTGTCTGAACCAATGTTTGAGGAGGTAAGACATGTATTGACTTTTACTTAATAAGTTAATTTTAACTTGTTTTTTGTGTTTGCATATTTTATTGGGGTTCCTATGGAACTGACATTGTTACTGTTCTTTCGAGTCAATTTGGTGTTCATATTTTAACACAAGGGTTCCTAAAATAAATATGTAGTAAAAAACATGTAAAAATATAAAAAAAAGTTTTAAACAATCATAACCCTCCCTATCGGCTTCGAAGTAGTCGGATAAATGATTGCTTCAAGAACAGGATAATACGGTCGTGTTACTTATTCATTATTGTTAAAATTTGGTGTTAAAATATTAATACCAAATTGTCTCGAAAGTACAGTAGTACTTTTATTTTACACCTCGCAACAAAACTGGTATTAAGAGTATCAATTTTATTGCCAGTAACATTTATATTTCTCCACCTTCGCCCCTCTTCGTCGGGATAAAATAATTGTTTCCTTATATTTTTTTAATTCACCATTCATAAACCTAAAAAATAAGATCAACTAAAAATGAGACATCAATGCAGTCTCCATTAGGATTTGAACTTATGCGCCCCATATTTAAAACTGAGCTCTTTTCCACTATAGCTGCTGATGTCAGTAACTATGAATTTGACCAAAATAGCACCCTGAATATAAAATATACCTCGTTCATTATTGTGATGTACTATCTAATTACTTACAGTCGTAATTAATGTTATGTGGTTTGAACACTCGCCTATTTTAGAGTTCCGTTGTTAGTTGAAATTCAATTGAATATTTGAGTAGGCCGTATAATGTCTGGTTATAATAGTACTAACTTATCTTAGCTTAAAAAGAAATATTAAGTGTGAGATTTGAAAATCCCTTTATTTCACGATCTCATTCTTTGCATCCTCCAAAAGTGGCATACAATTGTTGGTACATATCCCATATTGTGCCCAATCACAAAGATTGTCGGTAAACTAAACTCTGTATGGAAACATTTCATCAGAATACGAGTGAAAAGTTTTTTATTAAACTTTTACGTGCAAATATTAAGTGAAAATATGGCCAGAATCTTTAAAAATCCCTAACAGATAAACTGTTTAAAATTAGTTAGTACATCGCTAATGTAAATGTAAAACTAACTTATATTCCCTCCAACGAAACCCTCCACGGGAGAATCCGACTCGCACACGGCCAAATATTTTCATTACCTGAAAAGTGGTCAGATTAAAATCGGAACTTAAAATATGTTTAAAATGTAAACTATTTACTCATTTACGGAACCCGGCACGGCTCGCGTGCTTAAATGTCCTTTGCTAATTTAATTCAACTCCCGAGGTTTACGGTTTGACTTTTATGTCTCTGTGTTATGTATGTCAGTAATTAATTTTATTAAGCCTCTTTATGGTGAAGCTACAGCTTAAAGGAATTCACTTAAGTAATAGGTTGTATGTTCGTCGGGTTACAAGGGTGAAATAACAAATATACTATATTTAGTTCACGTCATCATCATCATCATCACTTAGTTAGTCTTTAAGCTGCTTAATGTAGTATTACGTATGATTGCTTTGTCTAACAAGTCATGATCTTCACGTGACTTTTAGAATGATGATAATTTGTGGCGGGTTTTTGTGAGCTGCCCCGAGGATTCAAGTGAAACGGGACGAATATATCATATGATGCTCAGAAGTCATACGACCTCTGCCACTGCTTCGGGGATTCACGGCCTGAACTTCGAGTTTCAGTTTTATGATTCTAAACATACTCGTATTTAAAACTAGCTAACCCGACAGACTTCGTACTGTCAAATTTGCTTATGACAAAGATTAAGGCGATTTTTTCCGGTACTCTTGGATTCAACCAGGCGTGAATATTTTATTGGTAATTTTTTTCCGGGAAAAAAGTTTCCTATGTTATAATTTGGGTCATTATCTAGCATTCTGCCAAATTTCATTCATATACATTATGTACTTGAACATGCTTTCTTCCTCAAACACACCAACATCCAAAAATCAAAACTTTCACATTTATAATATTAATAGTATATACATTTTTTATTCGAAAGTATAATATTAACATGGTTCTCTTTTTACGAGACATCATCTACTCCAAACGATATTAATTACCAAACTTTTTCGAACTACCCGCAAACGTAACTCAACACTCGTTATGTGTTGCCGCTCCTCGTATTCGCCGTAATGGGTCCAATTTTTACTTTTTCATTGCTTTTTGGTTCAATTTGGAAAGTTTTCTGTTTCAATGTATAAGATCTGGTATAAAAAGAGAAAATTGTCAGTGTAGGAAGTTTTATTATTAATATTTAGGTAAATTTTATTCGTTGACGGCTTCGTATGTGTTTCAGCAAGTGGTTCTGGCTAGTTGCGGAGTTCAAAATTCACGGCTCAATTTCCGCTGAGATTAACTTTTGCTTGATAAATATAGATGGTTGTTTTTAGTCTGGGATGTTAATTATATGTGTAATATAATGTTTTTAATATATCATCTTATAATACACACTATACAACAATTTGTTATTATACTCGTTATTTTTGGAGCTAGTTTAATCTTGGTACTATGTCTGTTCTTTACATCTTTACATTATTCACAATTTTATTATAATTAGCTAGTAGGTTGTAGAATCATAATATGCTTGTTATATTGAAATGCGTAGTATTATTTTGTTATTAAACGGTTGTCATTCATACTTATTACCGAAAATGTATGTAAGTGGTAGGCTGCTAGATTAAAAGTTAATTAATAAGATAAAATAAAGTTGAAACCCTACTCTTGTCGGAATAACTAGCCGTAATGTAATTACAGACGAAACTTATCTGGCCTGTAGAGCGTAAGACGTAAAGTTGTATTTACTTAATTTATCCCTTATCATGTCACGAGGTCTTACTTCGGTGCAACTTATAAGTTACTTAGTCTCACGAAGTTTGGCAACATGACTTCGAAACAAGTTTACCTAAACTTAACAAACTTACTTACGCAAAGATTAATATTTCAATTAATTTCCACTTGATAAAATTTGCTTGAATTGAAAACTTTCCTATCTCTAATATGAAACTTGTATTGTAGTTAAAGGTTCATACATTTGCATTGTTACAAATAGGTATATTTAAATAAAAAATTTACGTACGAACTGATGAAAGGAAAATAGAGCAAAAATATATATATCTAGTATGTGTAAAGTTGTATGTAAACGAATGGAAAGCGAGACACCATTTAATCGATGATAAAATCATCACTCTTATTTGAAAAAAAAATTCCTACTACAATAAAATTAAGCCAGAAGAAAGGCTAATGGTTCTTAATGTGTAGAAATAGATAGGTCTATTTTTTTGCTCAAAAATAGTACATAAAATATTACGTCATCGGCTTCAATAATAAATATGCAATTACGTACTTTTTTCGTACCGTAAAAACACACGTATTCTTTTTGTTTTTACGTATTATGAAAGTAGAGCAGATTCACTAAATTACTTTAATAAAAATTTCATATTAATATTCTTATTGTTAAATAACTTCTTTATGATATAAACAAAACAATGCTGTAATATTTTTTTTAGTTTTATTTACTTGTTTCATTTCAACTTTCAAAGTTAATAGATATAGAAACGTAGAAAAGCTATGTTATTATCAAATAATGGGGGTCATCCCTATAATTGTTAAAAAATGGACTCTTAAAAATACGTTTCAATTCTTAAGGTTCGATACACAAAGGTTTACAATGGGAGTGTACCACTGAACCGTTTATTTTTCCGAAAACGACAAGAAGGAAGCCCGTTTTAAAAAGATATATTTGAAAGAACATAGAATATTTGTTCAAGTGAGAATATAAGCGAAGCGCTGACACGATATTATTTAAATTGTATTATAAATTGGTAAGGCAGTAATAAAATCTATAATAAAAAAATGGGGTTAAACATTCATTGATGACGGACATGGCCGAGTGATAGGTGACTGGCTTCTTGGTCCGGAGGTTGTGGGTTCGATACCCGCTGAGAGCAATATTTATGTGATAAGCATTAGTGATTGCTTCTTAGTATTGGATGTTACTTATATGCGTTTTATATAATACTAGCTTTTTGCCCCGCGACTTCGTCCGCGTGGACTTCATTTTTTGCATCCAGTTTATATAATACCAAAATACCGAAACACTATCTCAACTTCTGTTTTTTATATTTATAATCCCGCGGACGTTGTAAATGACATAAAGGATATTGAGGCTTTTTAAGTGATTGTTGGGCGATGCAGTTTGTGACCCATCACTAACAACCTTTATTAACCTATCTTTTATCAATATATTTCCAAAATTGGATGAAGAATTAGTATCTCCGAAGCTATGGCTACCCTTTTATGGAATTTATGGTTGTTAGCATATACTCATGAATGATTGATAGATGGATTTCATAAATTCAATCGCACCAAGTTTTATTATAAAATGTAAAAAAACTCTATATTAACTTTCATTTGCTATATCAACCCGTTAGGGGTTGAGTTCCAAAAATTCCTTTTTAATTGTTCATAAGAATCATGAAACAAATATACCAAGTTTTTATGTTCAGAAATGAGAATATCTTTAGTAAGTACAGATACGGATAGTAGTTTGGCGCTGCGGCGACGGCACGGTGCTGCCCCCTACACTGACCGTTGGTGATAGTGGGAGAGCTTGCAGCAATTGCTCGGCAATGTAGGGATGATTAGTGGTGGATCTCCTTCCAAAATAATCGCTAAATTGAAGGGATAGTGCTTGTTATTATTATATATAGTGTTATTTTAAGCTAACAAAACATTTTTTTTACAAAAAGCTTGAATTACCTGAGATACGAACCCGGGACGATTGATTCATAATAGTTCTAATTAAATATTCATAGTAGTTAGTTATACCGCTACGCCACGGAGACGTTACCGGGGCGGTGTCAAATTTTTATTACGCTTTATTTCATATTAGTCTTACTATTGATAAACAAATGTGTCATTTAAATTGATAAAACCCAAAATCCAAAATGAACATTAACAAAGTGTCTGATGTGAATTCCATCGATGATAAAAATAATCGCTGCAATATTTTGAGCCATATATGAGTTAAGGTTGTTTGATGTTCCTATGAGAACTCTTGCGGATTCCTTAGTTTCAAGGAATCGTCGTCGTTTCATTTAGCTTCTAAATGTACATGTTAATATTCGTTTGCAATATAAGTAGATGTAAAAAAAATGTATACGATAAAAAAATAGTACATCATCCCCCGGGAGTTCCTTATTTTCGGGGATCCATTACCGTACCATTAAGCTTCTAAATTTTGATTTTTATATTAGTTTACAATATTTTACGTTGTTTTAAACGATACACAGCGCCATCTCCAATGCATCCAGCAAGCAAACCATATTTTTGATTTCCCGTGGGAACATATTTTTTCCGGGATAAAAAGTACCCTATCATTTAATTTAGACTTCTAACTACACGTCTGAAAAATTTCAAAGCAATCGGTTTAGTATTTACGGCGTGAAAGCGGAACAAACAAACAAACAAACTCACTTTCCCATTTATAATATTAGTATGGATTAAATATATCGTTGAGTTAGTATCCCATAATACAAGTTCCACCTAGTTTTGGGCTAACTTGATCTGTGCCCGTATGTTTATTTATTTACGTGGCAGTTACATGACGTTGATTGCCGTGTAGTGCCGGCTTAGAATTTCACTACCCCTTTCTACCGGTGTGGTAAGAGGCGAATAAGAGAATGGGGCTTTTAAAGTGGTTTTTGTTGGATGTGGTTGGAGACCCATCACCAACGATACTTATTTCTACCATCTTGTCCCCTATCAACTTTCAAATGTGGCTGAGGAGTTTCTAGCTCTAAAGCTCTGGCTTTATGGTCTATAACGATTTATGGTCGTGAGTATATGCATATATGTATGTTACCTGACGGTATTTTTTCTTAATTTGCAGGTTCGGTACTGGCTTCTGTTTCACGGTGGTGTACGCTGCGTTGCTGACGAAGACGAACAGGATTGCCAGGATCTTTAACGCGAGCAAACGTTCAGCTAAAAGACCGATCCTCATATCTCCCAGTTCTCAGCTGATGATCTGTTCTGGTTTAGTTTCTATACAGGTGAATATAACCTTTTTTATTTGATTACCAAATCTTCTCAACTAAAGATAGATAAAGATAAAATATTTTTATTTGTCACCAAACACAAAATAACATATATAAACAATAAACTTAACAATACAACTTAACAACAAAAAGGGAAAGTACCTTAGCTAGGTTCCCAAATTTTATCCGCAGGACACCGCTGAGGAGCTGATTTTCTGGGACCGCCTGTTACTCACAAACTAAGTCCGACATAAACAGTTTTATGAAATAAACTGAATAAACTCTAGATACAGTGTTGATTCGTTTCAGATTTACTTATTCATTGGTTTTAGATTACTCAAATTACTTCAAAGAATTTTAATCTGTAAATGATTTAATAGTAGTTCTAGGTTCCAGTAATCTTGTTGCATAAAACACATTTACTACTTACGTAAATATAAAGGTGGGTAGTATTTATTAATAATTTGATTTTGTGAGTTACACCTTAAGAATCAAACTCGCTACCATCGAGTCGTGAGACTTATGCTCTGAACCGTAGACCACAGATGCAGTGACATACATGCGAGCTATCAATTTTACTATCTAAAAAATCTTATAATTTTAACTGTATATCCCAAAATTTTACTGAATATCGATATATTTTTTTCATCCTATGTTCAAATTATGCCTTAACAAAAATATCTTGGGTTAAAAAACAGACCTATAGCATTGTTTTATACAGAACATACCATACATTAACATAAACGTTTACGCCAACTATCCCTGAAGGGGTTGGCAGAGGTACTAATACTTCTGAACATCACGTGACATTGTCACGTGGTGTTCAGAGTACCTACGTTTTGCATGGACAGTGTATTCACGTGATAGGGGGCAGGCCTATCGCCGGTTTGTACGAATACACTGTCATATGACTAAGTACAACTCAGCCATGTGGGTTCCCTAGCGATGTTTTCTCTCACCGTTAACAACCGTGATAAATTAACCACACATATGTCTTTATAAAAGACAAATTGGTGTAGGCCCGTACCGGGATTTGAACACTAGTCGCTTGCACGCTAACCGGTGTTCTACCCATTGAGCTATCACGTCGTCTACTAAATATATCTAATAAACAAAATAATGGTATAAATAAAGGAAATATTGCTAATAATCTCATTGCATCCATCCTTCAACCGCAGTAGTTAATACCAGCCAGCCCAGCCAATATTGATAAACTTTGATCTTGTATTCAAGGAATTCCAATTAGCTTCGCAATGTTGAGTATATATAATACCGCTTTATTATTATTTTATCTGAGTTTTCAATGAAAAGAGAAAAGTACATAAATTTTTAAACAGATTAAGAAACACTGATGAGTTCAAATGAATAACTATCGAAAGATGATGTCCCGTGAACTGACCACATCTAACTGCAGTTCATTGCTACGATGACGCACATACCTTTATTCTATTTATAGATGTATTGTTTACATATTATTTCAATGTACTTAACTTATCGAGAGAAACTTACTGACTACTTACGTACTTACTTATACTCACGGCCATTGTTCCTATTGGGGTAGGCAGAGAATAGTCTCTATAGAGATCTATAGAGATCGCCACTTTGTACGATCCAGGCAAATCTCTCTTGCTTCTGTTACTTCATAATTTTTCTCATACATGCTCTTTTATTCTTTAACTTACTGAATCTGTCTATATTTATAATCTACGTGTATTGTGATGTGGTGATTATAATAAAACCTAAATAATATCACGGTTCTTTCATTTACTTCCAACCTACAAATTAAGGTGTGCGGTAACACCGTACAGATATCCTAATCATGTTTATTTCCACAGGTATTAATAGTAGTGGTATGGATGATAGTAGCCCCTGCCCATTCCATGTACCACTATCCCACGAGAGAAGATAACATGCTGGTTTGTGACTCGTACGTTGACGCCTCTTACATGATAGCGTTCTTCTATCCGATCGTGCTCATCATCATCTGCACGGTGTATGCGGTGCTCACCAGGAAGATTCCTGAGGCTTTTAATGAGAGCAAGCATATTGGTAAGCTTTTCATCACCACATATTTCCATTTATACATACATATTCCACATACGTAAACTCACGGCTATAAATGCCAAGAAGGGGTAGCCAGAGCTCTTTTGGAAATGTGAGTGGGGAAAAGATGGTTCCATTTATATCGCCATCAAAGGGCTTAAGCTCTAGACCGGGTTGAAAGACTTAGACGGGTATTACCATCCTATAGTAATTGGTGCCGTCCGCCGCGTACTTTTTCCGTAATCAGGGGATTCAACCAGCAATAATAACTAACCAATTGGGATAGTTAATGTGCGAGTATACCGTCCGGGAAACGAACCACAGGCCTCCATTCGTTAGCCAAATACAGTAACCGCCGTTGAGCCAAAAAGGAAATACTACCAGAACATCATGTTTATTAGAAACATGTATCTTACATAAACATAATGAATAAATTAAACATGGGAGAGCATTTGGCTTAGTTCCATCGTACTGTTTACTTTTCACCAGCTCAGTGTAGGTATTATAGTTAACAAACTGTTTGTAATAAGTTTTTCAATTATATTATTCGCCATTAACTTTAAATACTCCCGATCCTTTAAAAAAATATTTTTTTTTTAGATATTTTGTCACTATTTATTTATATCTAAATTGGTGCAATTAGATGTAGAGTATTAAGTAAGAATAGTTTACATTATCCTTGTATTTGTACGGTTATTGTAAGTAGAAAATTGTTCATGTCGAATGAATACAGGCACAATAAAATAAATATTAATACTGAGAAAGCATGGACTTGTAGATTTCCGCCACAGCTTGCTAGCAATATCCAAATGGTATTAATAAGCACGAATTAATTTAATATCAGAAAATTTGGGCGTATCATTTGTAGTCTGTTTACTATTCATAATAATTTCTAAGGTTATAAAATAAGATCAATCATTTTGAGAGACTGGGCTCCTGTTGTTTTAATATAACGCGGCGCGGCGCGGCATTAAGATGTTTGTTTGCGCTGGCGGAATTCGATCAAAGTGAAATTAGGGTGACAATAAACTTTAACACAATAATTATAAAATTTGTTTTTGTAGGTTCGATCATTTTACAAAAAAAATAAAGGAAAGAAAAATCAGTTCGATCCTCGCCGGTGTCAAAATTTTTTTTTCCTTTATTTATCCTTTATTTATTAGTAACAATCCCCACATGAGGTTTTCATGAACAAAATCATTCAAATCGATCATTACACATTTACTATAGCGTAGAATACAGAAGTCACCTATATTATCATACTATAGTTGCTAACATACAGTAATTTGAATTGAACGGTGTTTATTCAACTCTCAGTGAGTAATGACGGGTTTATTCTTCGACGTAATAAATTTGCTTCCTTATTTACCCGTCCAAAACCCTCAGTAATATTTAAACAATCGTTTGGTATTGTCTGATTATATGACAGCCGATGCAATGAAGGTTATTTAAATCAATATAGCTTATACTATAAAAATTTTGTTTCTCAGTGTAGTTTTAAAGAATTGGCAACACATTCTAACCAAGCATACGTCAATACATAAATAATACTTTTCATAAAGTAGATGTGTAAAATCAAACGTGCTGTCCATAAGGAAGTAAAACATTACACATAGCCAAGACAAAAAGATGAGCTGTGACCCGCCGAAGATTAATCTAATAAATTGTTGTTAATTTCCATACATACGCATATATATTCCATAAATAACTCATGGATATAAAACCCCAAAAGGAGTAGCCAGAGCTTCAGAATAAAATAAAAACTCAGTCATTATGAAAATGGTATGAAGATAAGATTGTAATACAAAGATTATTGGTAAAGGGTCTCCAACCGCATCATCCAAAATCACTTAGAAAGCCCCAATACTCTTAGCTGCCTCTTACGAACACCGAATGGAAAGAAATGGGGTAGTACTATTCTAAGCCGACACTACTGATTGTTGAGTTGGGTAATCATAATTTGTTATACGAAAATTTATGTTAAATGCAAAAGCAACTTTGCATACCACACTATCATTTAGGAGTTTTCAAGAGATTAGTTATGAATGTCACCCTACAAAAATCAGAAAATACACTCCGATTTCAATCAAGAGCTATCGCGATTAATTTCAGCACCGAAGAATATTCACGGATAAATGGGGAACTGTGAACTTATTTCACGTTCACAGGCTTATATTATGAATATTTTAACTGATTTATGATTTATATCGTGATTGGTTTTAGGGTTTCGTAGACGAATGGTATAAAACGATACCCTTTTATATCGTCATGTCTGTCTGTCCATTTGTCAGAGTAATTTATTTATTTTCTACGCAGTCAGTACATGTAAACTATTAACGACTTTAAGTTTGAAATTTAACTTATTCGTAACCTAACCGTAAAAATCGAATCTCACTCAGGTAATCTTACTCGCGATTCTAAGTTATAAATAGCTCATATTGTTCTCTTTTGGAATTTACAGACAAAACCAACGACACCTGTTTTTGATTATCACGATATATTTTTGCAAAGACATAAAGCTCTTGAATAGAAATACAAATGGCGGTCGTATCGTTTAAACTGAAAACCAGTTAGACAAGCTCTGAAAGCTTCGTTTAAGTGGTTTTAAAAAAGTATAATGAATATGAAAGGAAGATATCTTAGATATGCAGGACAAAGAAAAGTATTTGAGCTATTTAAGTTAACAAGGTACTAAAATGTTTGTCAAACATACATACATACATATACTCACGGCTATAAATCCCTAAAAGGGGTAGCCAGAGCTGAGAAATTAGAAATTCCACAGCAATGTTTGTCAAAATTTATTTAATTATATTTTCTTTTTCGGCTTGGCTACGAATTGAGGTAGTTTCCATATTTCTGTGCTAGTACCGTTAGTGGTTGCCGGCATGCGCATAACCAAATATCAATTAGCGTCTTACTTTAACAGCATTATAGTATTGTGAGGTCGTGAATAATTATATAGATTATCTCTATTCTATAACGGTGATAACAGTGTCAGGTGATGTTTAGAAGTATTAGTAACTCTGCCACGCCTTCGGGGTTATTTAGCGTAAACGTTTGAGTTGAGTTGAGAATATATACATATATACATACATACATATTCTCACGCCGTTAGTTCCCATTGGGGTAGACAGAGACTATCGATCGCCACCTTGTACGATCCTGGCAAACCTCTCTGGCTTCGTTTACATCCATCAATCTTTTCATACATGCTCTTTTATTCTTCATACTGCGGACACCTGCCTTTTTGAGCACATTTTCTATTTGATCCAAATGTGTCCTCCGAGGTCGTCCTCTACTAACATTACCTTCCACATTGGCTCTATATATCTCTTTCACCAATTTACTGTCATCCATCCTCTCTATGTGCCCAAACCATCTCAACATTCCTTTTTCTATCTTTCTTACAATATCATCTTTACACCACACCTTTCACGAATCACATCATTCCTCACACGATCACATAACCTTACATTACACACTTTTCTGCGGGATCTCATTTCTACTGCATTCACTCTACTTTCATGCTTCTTCTGCCACACCCAACATTCACTGCCATACATAAGCGTAGGAACAAGGACAGCATCATGCACAGCCATTCGGGCCTTTTCAGACACCGACTGACTAGACATTAGACTATCCAGGGGACTAACAAGAAGAATTAGAGGTTGGCAGCAACCACGAAAGCGGGGGCTAAAATGTTAACCAATTTTCGAATAATTATGATTATTTTCCTAGTCCTGTGGCTTTTTTCTTTCTTCTTTCTCATGAATATTCTTTTTCCTTTCTTTCAAATCAGCTTTTTTCAGTAGTACATAGAATATATTGTTTCGTAATTCGGAAAAACAGTTTTTAGTATTATATAGTATAAACTGTGTTAAGCATTTTTGAATCAATAGTAGTGGAAATTCTAATTATAAAAACCTAAAATATTAACATATAATAAAACCAACGATACCATATTTGTGAAACACACGTTGTAAGCAATAGTTGAGTTGTAAATTAGGTTTTTGTGATGTGTGCTTATTTTAAATGATAAATTTCAAAAGGAATATAGGTTTAAATTGTGATTACATTATTTTTATTTTATATTTTAGTCCTTGACCTATTCTAAATGAATAGTAACATGATCATGGTTGGACACATATCGTAAATACTCACAAATAGACGTATATATACATACGGTTATATCGCAAGAAGATCATTAATAAAACTGTCCATTTTAGTCCCCCTGCCTTCCTTTCGACCTTGATTGCTGATTGGTGTCTGCCAGAAGGGCTGCAAATGACATGTGCTCTGTTTCCCCTAATCACCAACTATACAACTACACATGTAGTCCTAGTAATAATCGTATAAGAAGATTCAATGGTTTCCTGAAATCGGGAATTTAAACATATTACCTACTCATTTTATCTTGACTAGAGTATTGAGTTTAACAGTGTTAAAACTACAAAGCAACTTAAAAATTATACTCATATATAAGTTTTAGTTCCTTTTTTATTTTACCCTTTGTTTTTAGCCACTTTTGGAAGTTGAAAATGGAAAAGCTGGTGTAATAAAGGAGACATTTTGTATAAAGTTATTTAAGATGTAAATTACAAGTATGACGCTGGTTACATCAAACTATATCCAACAATTTCACAATCATCACTTTTCTAAATTGCCTCCCGTTGTACAAGATTATTTCAAGACATCTTTACGTCAACGTGATAGATCTAAGCCTGCTACAATTACACCGCGGTACGAGTAATGTAACTGTTGGTATATTTACAAAACCCATGTTTCAAGCGAAGCTGTGTTGTTAATTGTTTATTCTGTGAAGTAAGCATTAATCTGAGAGAATACAAATGGTTGCATACGAAGGATTAACGTAAATGTTTGGCGATTCTAGATTTATCTAAGCACGACTAACTGTTTCATTAGGCAAATGTTTAGAGTACTCTGAGCTACTCAAAATACACCGATTATGTGGATCATGTTATCGGTACTGAAATACTTTTACTTTATTAACTGATTTATGTAATTCTTAGACTGTCTCAAATACTCATTTAATCAATCATGAAAGCGGGAAACATAAAGGCAGGGCTAAGCCCATAGAATTGTTAATATGCTGAGCAACTTTTATATTACACCATTGGGGCTTAGACGAGTATTCCCACAAACCGGAAATAAGTCACTACCATATCTTTATTCACTAACATCACACGTTTACGATTATGTCTTTACAAAGATATATATACATTCCTACTTTATAGGCAAAAAAATATTTTATAGGCCCTTCCCACTTCGGAAGGATCCTAAAGACTGTCAAATTTGTACTTTCTCATGTGTAATCAATTAATCATACAAAATAAACAATTTCACATTTATCATCCGACTAAATTACCCGACGTTCTATATACAGCATTGATGCTAGCCAAATAGAATCATAGTAGCGTTATAATGAGCACCCTGTAGCTCAGCGAGATAGAAGAATTAAATTGAACATCCTGTATACAGACCATGTTGTGTGATTAGTTTGACTTGAAAACTTGTTTCCATAGTAAAATCTTTTTAAAACCAGGTTTTTTGACAAATGAGTTGAGAGTCTCTCTTATATGGCTTATTTAAGCCCATTTACCACTTTCGAAAATTGTGGTTTTAGTTGTGCTTAGTTTACGTGTAGGTTAGTGGAGTAGCGTTTAACGTTACTGTAACGTTTCTTGATATTATAAATTTATTTTATAACGATAGAGTTAGATTTTATATGGTTTAATAGATTAACAAAGTTATTATAAGTTTCCTGCTTCATATGATATTATATGTTCTAGTCAAGTCGATTCGAGTACTTTGCTTTGAAAGCTTAATCCTTGCTTTATAAGCAGACAAAGTTTTAATTCAAGTCAATTTGAGTAATAATACCAATAGCTCAGTGCGATTACCACCGTTTATCATGTAGGAGACGTTATTTCAAATACTGAGTTAGGTCTACATCATTGTGACTTTTATTAAGTGCTATATGGAGTTAATTTATGAAGACTGTTAAAGGTGAGGAAAACCACATGTCTGGGTTTCACTTAGTTATGCGACAGTGTATTCGCACAATAAAACGACAGGCTTGCTCCTCTACCGTAAATACACTGACGAAGTAAAACGTGGGTACTCCGATATCTCACGTCACGAAAAGTAAAAAACACATAATTAAGTAGATATATAAAATAAAACGTTGAGGACGACCTCTGAGGACACATTTGGATCAAATAGAAAATGTGCTCAAAAAGGCAGGTGTCCGAAGTACGAAGAATAAAAGAGCATGTATGAAAAGATTGATGGATGTGAATGAAGATAGAGAGGTTTGCCAGGATCGTACAAAGTGGCGATCGATAGTCTCTGCCTACCCCAATGGAAACTTACGGCGTGAGAATATGTACCTAATATTTTTAAAATCGATACCGAGGGTTTCTATATAATTTCGATATAATTTAAGCATAAGGTGTTTGTATATTATTGGGTGTGCATTCGCCCATGTTAAGTAATGTAAGTAGAAGGACGCCATCGCGTTCTGTCATCGTCGGGGTCACCAATGTAGAGGCAAAGGGAATATTTTACGCCAGGCGTTGATATGTTAAGTATTATAGAAACTTCGATATCGCGATGTAGGATTTGTATGGCGAGTGTCGATGACGAATGTGATGTATTATGCTTGGTTGCGTGTTGCTGTGGAATGTAATTCTTCCTGCACTGTCAGCGTTTCTATGTAGTGCGCGTCATCGTTTACTGATAGCGCGTCGCTACTTAATTTATTCTTAGTTGTGTTCTTCTATCTTCATCTGGTGAACTATAAATATTAAAATAATATTGTTTATTTAAGACCAGCAACTAATTTTGAATACAGTTACAACGACAACAAAAATTTTGACCTTTTTTTTTCTCAATATTATATGCTTAAAAATAATCTGTATTTAATTTTGCGGTACTTAATTATTTAAAGCTATTAAAACAAATAGATACCTGGAGGGCAATTCTCGCACGGTAGATACTATATCACTTTCGATATTTATCACTTTTGTGGTATTTTGCGATCGATATTTGACTTGAGCTATTCTCACTCCATCCGATCGATATTTTTCTATTGAAAACGAGTCGATATGATGATATATATTAAAGGTTGATATAGGGTGGTCACGATCAGTCGATATGATGATATTTGAAAATGTCGTGCGAACGGTGGCCATTTTGTTTTCAAATTTTGTTTGAATATAGATAGAAAATTAAAATGTAGGTAAATATATTAAATGGATCATAGATGAGAGTTTATGGCCCGAAGGTATCTATTTTAGAAGGTTTTTTGTGAAACATAGAAATGATCGCGGTAAAACGTTTGCTGCCGCAAATCGTGACTTTCCATATAATCAATTAAATAATGGATAGTACAGAAAATAATTCAAATCTTAAACTTATTAGTTTTAATTGTAAGTCGCTAAAACGATCGACTGAGTGTATCAAGCAGTTATGTGATCGTGCTGACATAATAGCACTGCAGGAAACCTGGCTCCTGCCTGTTGATGTACCACTACTTGGTATGATTCACCCGGATTTCGACTACACTGGTGTGTCTGCGGTAAACGATACTGAGATACTGAGAGGAAGACCATACGGCGGGGTTGGCATACTGTGGCGGAGATCCTGCTTACCAACAGTTAAGGTTATCTCGTGCTCTAGTTTACGTTTGTCCGCAATCGTGGTAGAAACGGAGTGTAAGCCATTCATCGTGTTTTCAGTGTATATGCCAACGGCGATCGATAGTCTCTGCCTACCCCAATGGGAACTAACGGCGTGAGAATATGTATGTATGTATGTATGTATGCCAACGGACTCAGCGGTTAATTTAGTTGAATTTACGCAGTGTTTGAGTGAGATTAACGCGGTGGTAGAGAGTCATAACATTGAAACAGTTTATATTCTTGGGGACTTCAACGCGCACCTAGGTGAGCTTTTTTACAATGAACTTTCAAACTTTTGTGAAGATTTTCAGTATAAATGTGTTGACATTATTAAATTAGGACTGGACTCGAACTCCTACACTTTTGTGAGTAAATCAAATGGTAGTAGGAGGTGGTTGGATCACTGCGCGGGGACGGAAGCGGCGTTCAGTACAGTTTTGAGTGTAAATATATTGTGTGACGTATTTTGGTCGGACCACTTTCCCTTAGAAGTTGTGTGTTGAGATTGATTGAGACAATCCCTCAGAAGAAAAATATAGTAGAATTTTCTATAAATCATGTTATGTGGAGAACTAGATGTGAGGAACAAATATCAGAATATGCTCGTCTGTGTAATAACAAACTAAAAAAATAGATTACTTACAATTGTTTAATAATTGTTGCGATTCTAAATTTTGTGACAGTGTAGAACATAAGTTGGAACTGGAGTGTATGTATGAAAGAATTGTCAACATATTGTGTGAGGCATCTAGGGCAACCTCGAAGCCGATAAAGTCTAAGTCAGATTTTAATAAATCTATAAAAGGCTGGAATAAATATGTAAAGGAATATCATATGAATGCTCGTCAGTGTTATGAACTGTGGGTTTTGTACGGTAGGCCTAATGATGGAATTTTATATCAGAATATGAATGAGTCTAGGAAACTGTTCAAAGCCAAATTAAAATGGTGTCAGAGAAATGCAGAACAAATAAGTATGAATATAATAGCGAACGCACACAATACGAAAAATTTTGGTAAATTTTGGAAAAGTGTAAAGAATACAAACAATAAACCCTGTTATCCATCAAATATAAATACGGAAAGTAATAATAAAAATATAGCGGAATTATTTAAAAGTTAGTTTAAAGTAACACCAGAAAATTGTATTAGCAATTATAATGTCACCAAGCAGTCACGCTCGGAGTGTCATGGCGGGGAGGCAGACCAGGTGATTCGTTTCTCTGCGGCCGACATTCGTTCGGTTATCCAGAAGATGACGGCTGGAAAGTCTCCTGGTCATGATGCTCTTAGTATTGAACATCTAAACTATGCGGGGGTTCATTTACCTCGCGTGCTTTCTATGTTTTTTAATCTGTGTATTGTTCATTCTTTTGTGCCTCATAATATGACGAAAACTGTTGTTGTTCTGTTGATTCTCAATTTGGTTTTAAACCAGGTCTGTCCACCGAGAGTGCTGTTCTTTGCCTTAAGCAGACTGTCAAATACTACACAAAAAGGAGAACCAATGTGTATGCATGCTTTCTGGACCTCTCCAAAGCCTTTGATAGGGTTCTGTACGACTTAATGTGGGAGAAATTAGCAAACGATACAACTTTTCCTGGACAGTTGATACAAATATTTAAATATTGGTACTCTCATCAAGAGAACTTTGTGAGATGGGGTGACACATTATCAGAGTCCTATATTCTTTCTTGTGGATTGAGACAGGGGGGTTGACTTCACCGACCTTGTTTAATTTATATGTCAATAAATTGTTAGAGGAGCTGAGCCAATCGGGTCTGGGTTGTTCAGTAGATGGATGTGTTTGTTAATAATATTAATTATGCAGATGATATGGTTTTGCTCAGTCCTTCGGTGGGAGCGTTGCGTAGACTCATTAGTATTTGTGAATCGTATGCTAATAGTCATGGTCTTAAATATAACATTAAGAAAAGCGAAGTCATGGTATTTCTGGCAGATTCGAATCAGTCGAGTGAGTTTCCACCAATCAGATTGTACGGAGAGTCACTTAAAAGAGTGTATGAATTTAAATATTTGGGCCACTGTATTAATGATAGGTTGCGTGACGATTTGGATATTAGCCGGGAGCGGAGGGCGTTGGCAGCGCGATGCAATATGTTGGCCCGAAGGTTTTCTCGTAGTTCGGTGGCGGTAAAGATAGCGCTGTTCAAAGCGTTTTGCCAAACGCTGTATACTTGTGCTCTTTGGGTTAACTACACGCAGCGTGCTTTCAACGCCCTTCGTGTCCAGTATAACAATGCGTTTAGGGTGATGTTGGGGCTGAGCCGTTTTTGCAGCACATCAGGAATGTTTGCGGAGGCGAGAGTAGATGGGTTTCATGCAATAGTGCGAAAACGCATTGCCTCTCTGATGTTCCGAACGCGGGAAAGTCCCAACAGCATCATAAACGCATTAGCAAATAGACTCGATGACCCAGTTTTAAAACATTGGGTAAAGGCGTCCAGTTTTAATTAATTGTAACAAATATTTTAATTGTATATAGATATTAGATATAAGTGGTGTGCATACTAACATATTGATTAAGTTGTATTACTAACAAGAAATGGAACCATGTTCTGATAATAAAGATTTATTATTATTATTATTTAGTTATGATTTTTAGTTCCTCGCCTCTCCCATGGCCGAAAAAGAAAATATAAATTTTAAATGGGAGAGGCGGTACTCCCCAACAAAAGCACAGTCGGTCGGGGTCAGGGAGTCAGGTTCAAGAACCGACGGACGATCCGGGCCGTATCGAGCAGCACCGCTTTCTGCATTTGTGCTGGAACCGACACGCCACAGAAATCCAACCGCCTCAAGTTGGTCGCGAGGCTGGTAGGAATTAACCCGTTCGCGGACAAAACAATTGGGATTATTTCTGTCGAAGTCACACCCCACATGTCGGTGATCTCGTGGGCCAGATCGAGATATTTCCGACGCTTCTCGGTTTCGGCTTTCACGAGACCCTCGTCATGAGGGATAGTGACATCCACTAGAAATACCCTCGACTGCGACCGATCCCATACCACGATATCAGGCTTATTCGCTAGAATAGTCCTGTCCGTGATAACGGATCGGTCCCAATAGATTTTGGCACGGTCGTTTTCTAGGATTGGCTCCGGCAGATACTTGTAATACGGCAGCCTCTGTTGCAAGAGTCCGTATTTCAGAGCGAGCTCCTGATGCAGGATTTTGGCTGCTTGGTTGTGTCTGTGCAAGTACTCAGTGTTAGCAAGAGCCGAACAACCGGAAATAACATGCCTAAGTGACTCTCCGGGACGGCCACATGCTCGACAAACGTCTGTGGTACCGTCCTTGAGGATGTATCTCCGATAGTTCCGCGTCTTGATAACCTGGTCTTGTATTGCACAGACAAAACCTTCGGTTTCCCCAAAGAGGTCCCCGAAACGCAGCCAATGCAGGGAGGCTTTACGGTCCACGAAAGGTTCGTGAAGTACCTTGTAAAACCTCCCGTGCAGCTCCTTCTCTTTCCATACGGACTCCCGATCAGAGGTGCTAAGTACCTCCGGGTTTCGCCAATCCTGTGAGGCCAACGATAAGGGAGTCAGTCCTTTATCACTAGCGACCACCTCTCCCCGAATACTATCATCCGTCATCGTCAAAAAATAGTTTCTGAGGTTGCATACCTCGCGGTTGTGCATGGTTTTGGCACTCAAGAGGCCTCGACCACCACACTTCCGCGGCATATACAATCTCATAACCGACGATCTCGGATGATGCATTCGATGAGAGGTCATCATCGTGCGGACTCGTCTGTCCAGAGCGTCTAGTTCGGACTGAGTCCATCTGAGCACGCCAAACGTGTACATCAGTACAGGCATGACCCAGGAGTTAATGGCTCGGATCTTATTAACGCCTGACAAGTAGCTATTAAGCACACTTTTCAGGCGTTCACAAAACTCCTCGCAAACACCCTGTTTCACGTCTGCCACCTTCACACCGATGGTTTGTGACATGCCCAGATACCGGTATGTTTCAGTATCGGAGAGTGCCCTCAAATGATTGGTGCCGACATCGACACCATCAGAGTGCACGACATGCCCCTTCTCAACATGAATGACCGCACACTTATCGACCCTGAGCTCCATCTTGACGGAACCACTGAAATCATTAGTGATCGTCAGTAGCTCCGCCAATCTGTCAGCCGTGGGGGCGTAAAGCTTCAGGTCATCCATGTAAAGGAGATGAGGCAAGCGTGGTCTGCCTCTCCGAAACTGAAAGCCCGTCCCCGAATTCTCCAAGAGTGTACTTAGAGGATTCAGGGCCAAGCAAAACCAAACTGGACTCAGGCAATCGCCCTGAAAAATCCCTCGCCTTATATCAATTTGGTCATCCGCGTCCGTCATCCGCTGACCGTCTAAACTCAGGATCGTTCTCCAGCACCCCATACACTGCCCGAGGAAGTGTCGAACTGTACTATCAATTTTGTACAGCTCGAGGACCCTCATGAGCCATGTATGAGGTACCGAATCGAACGCCTTCCTGTAGTCTATCCAGCCAGCGGAGAAGTTCCCACGGTTGCGTTTGACCAGTTGGCCTACGACCGCGTCGATGAGGAGCAGCTCCTTGCTACCGCGACTACCGCCCCTACATCCGTTCTGAGCTCCAGAGATCACATTGTTATCAACAATGTGTTGAGTAATTTTGGAGCTCAGAACGGATGTCAAGGTCTTGTAAATTGTACAAAGACAAGTAATGGGGCGGTATTGTGATGGATCCGCGGTAGCATCGCTCTTTGGAGCTAAATGAGTGACCCCAGTAGTTAAGAAGTTCGGGAGCGTCCCACTCTCGAGGGCGCTTTGGAACTGACGGGCGAGAGTAGCGTGACAGCGCGTGAACCCCTTCAACCAGTAATGGTGCAATCCATCCGGCCCCGGACTTTTCCAGTTCGGAGCCTTACGGATCGCAGCCACCACATCCTCCTCGGATATGTTGACGGGGTTCATGGGCGCTATGGGCTCGCACGCTCCCTCGACCGCCTCAAACCATCGGCCCTCTTCGTGATCAACAGGCAGCGACCAAAGCCCACGCCAAAAGGCTACTACATCGGCTTTTTCCGGTCGCTGACCCGTCGTAACCACGTCGGGACGCTCCAAAGTTCTGTAGAACTTCTTCTGGTCACTCATGAAGAGACGATTCTGTTGGTACCTCTTTACCCTTTCAGAATATCGCCTAATTCGCTTACCCCAAGCAGCGATCTTCTGCTTCAGATCATCGATGCGCTCCACAAGTCTACAGGCAAACTCCGGCGAGTTGTCAAAGACATTCTCACCGGGGAATGCCTCCCTGACGAAGCGCACCACCCTCGGCCTATTGTTGCCTGATCTGAAGCTGGTCAGTTTGCCGATGAGGACTCTGGCCTTTGTGATACGGTCTTCAATCCGCCTCATCCAGGCTGGCCTAGTTCTAGTCCTGGGACTAGTACTGCCAGCCTGGCGGGAGCCACCAGCTCTTGTTGGCGGCATCCTGACGCCGACAAATTGACAAACTGTCATTGCGGCGCCAAAGAGAATTGAATCCGTATCCCAAAGGTCCATGCTGCTCTCTAAAAATGAGGGCAGCATGTTATTGACGGCCTCAACGACATCCCGAACCTTGATGCTGAGAGGAACTCGGGGCAGCCGCGGCCTCCTTTCGAGAGGCAATTGGCGATATTCCAGGATCGTCCCTTCAAGTGCGCTCCTCACCAAATCCAAATCCAGGGAGACTGTTCCCCAATCGCTTTCCGCACCACCCGTATCCGGCAGGTTAACAATTAGCTCCCTCCGTACTTCCCGCTCGGGGACAGGAGGGAGAACCTGCAAGGGTGGCTCTTCGTCCAGCACAGGAACAGCCTCGCGTCGCAATTGTTCGAGTTCGGTAGTGCTAAAAAGTTCTGAGCGCTGTATGTACCGAACTCGATCCGCCAGGTTTTGTTCTGTGACGGTCAAATTGGGCTCCAGCCGCAGAAATTCGCGGTACATTGCTGCCCGATAACCCGTCCGTCCAGTTCTTGAACCCGAGGCCCTAATATAGGCCCGCATGGCATTTCTATTCATTTCGACCGTCCATGCCATGCGGCGCCTTGTTCCACCAGCGGCCGGCACCGACTGCTGGGACTGAGTTGCCCCAGTCCCAACCGATGCCAGGCCATCTGGTGGCTGAGGTGGTCGCGCAGACCGGCCAGGTGGTCGGGCTGGTCTGCGATGGCTGGGGGACCGCATGCTGCCACGTCCAGCCCCAGCTCCAGACGTGCCCCTTCGATCACCCAAGGGAAGCGGCCCTATACGCTCATCATTATCTCTCGTATTCATTATGATGAGCGAAAATTCACCCGGGGTTTCACTCACTTGCCCCGGGGAGACCGTTGTCACCCTATTTTGCGCTGGGACCAGTTTGTAGACACGGTCAACACCTACAAACTCAAGCGCTGACTATTTGCAAAGCCGGAATGGCAAACATATCATCCTGCCATTCCAACAATGGGCGGTGGGGTCGTCACATCCCTACGCCTTATTATTATTTCGGAAAACATTTTTGTTTCTCGCCTCTCCCATGGCCGAAAATGAAAATATAAATTTTAAATGGGAGAGGCGGTACTCCCCGACAAAAGCACAGTCGGTTGGGGTCAGGGAGTCAGGTTCAAGAACCGACGGACGATCCGAGCCGTATCGAGCAGCACCGCTTTCTGCATTTGTGCTGGAACCGACACGCCACAGAAATCCAACCGCCTCAAGTTGGTCGCGAGACTGGTTGGAATTAACCCGTTCGCGGACAAAACAATTGGGATTATTTCTGTCGAAGTCACACCCCACATGTCGGTGATCTCGTGAGCCAGATCGAGATATTTCCGACGCTTCTCGGTTTCGGCTTTCACGAGACCCTCGTCATGAGGGATAGTGACATCCACTAGAAACACCCTCGACTGCGACCGATCCCATACCACGATATCAGGCTTATTCGCTAGAATAGTCCTGTCCGTGATAACAGATCGGTCCCAATAGATTTTGGCACGGTCGTTTTCTAGGATTGGCTCCGGCAGATACTTGTAATACGGCAGCCTCTGTTGCAAGAGTCCGTATTTTAGAGCGAGCTCCTGATGCAGGATTTTGGCTGCTTGGTTGTGCCTGTGCAAGTACTCAGTGTTAGCAAGAGCCGAACAACCGGAAATAACATGCCTAAGTGACTCTCCGGGACGGCCACATGCTCGACAGATGTCTGTGGTACCGTCCTTGAGGATGTATCTCCGATAGTTCCGCGTCTTGATAACCTGGTCCTGTATTGCACAGACAAAACCTTCGGTTTCCCCAAACAGGTCCCCGAAACGCAGCCAATGCAGGGAGGCTTTACGGTCCACGAAAGGTTCGTGAAGTACCTTGTAAAACCTCCCGTGCAGCTCCTTCTCTTTCCATACGGACTCCCGATCAGAGGTGCTAAGTACCTCCGGGTTTCGCCAATCCTGTGAGGCCAACGATAAGGGAGTCAGTCCTTTATCACTAGCGACCACCTCTCCCCGAATACTATCATCCGTCATCGTCAAAAAATAGTTTCTGAGGTTGCATACCTCGCGGTTGTGCATGGTTTTGGCACTCAAGAGGCCTCGACCACCACACTTCCGCGGGATATACAATCTCATAACCGACGACCTCGGATGATGCATTCGATGAGAGGTCATCGTCGTGCGGCCTCGTCTGTCCAGAGCGTCTAGTTCGGACTGAGTCCATCTGAGCACGCCAAACGTGTACATCAGTACAGGCATGACCCAGGAGTTAATGGCTCGGATCTTATTAACGCCTGACAAGTAGCTATTAAGCACACTTTTCAGGCGTTCATAAAACTCCTCGCAAACACCCTGTTTCACGTCTGCCACCTTCACACCGATGGTTTGTGACATGCCCAGATACCGGTATGTTTCAGCCTCGGAGAGTGCCCTCAAATGATTGGTGCCGACATCGACACCATCAGAGTGCACGACATGCCCCTTCTCCACATGAACGACCGCACACTTATCGACCCCGAGCTCCATCTTGACGGAACCACTGAAATCATTAGTGATCGTCAGTAGCTCCGCCAATCTGTCAGCCGTGGGGGCGTAAAGCTTCAGGTCATCCATGTAGAGGAGATGAGGCAAGCGTGGTCCGCCTCTCCGAAACTGAAAGCCCGTCCCCGAATTCTCCAAGAGTGTACTTAGAGGATTCAGGGCCAAGCAAAACCAAACTGGACTCAGGCAATCGCCCTGGAAAATTCCTCGCCTTATATCAATTTGGTCATCCGCGTCCGTCATCCGCTGACCGTCTAAACTCAGGATCGTTCTCCAGCACCCCATACACTGCCCGAGGAAGTGTCGAACTGCACTATCAATTTTGTACAGCTCGAGGACCCTCATGAGCCATGTATGAGGTACCGAATCGAACGCCTTCCTGTAGTCTATCCAGCCAGCGGAGAAGTTCCGACGGTTGCGTTTGACCAGTTGGCCTACGACCGCATCGATGAGGAGCAGCTCCTTGCTACCGCGACTACCGCCCCTACATCCGTTCTGAGCTCCAGAGATCACATTGTTATCAACAATGTGTTGAGTAATCTTGGAGCTCAGAACGGATGTCAAGGTCTTGTAAATTGTACAAAGACAAGTAATGGGGCGGTATTGTTATGGATCCGCGGTAGCATCGCTCTTTGGAGCTAAATGAGTGACCCCAGTAGTTAAGAAGTTCGGGAGCGTCCCACTCTCGAGGGCGATTTGGAACTGACGGGCGAGAGTAGCGTGACAGCGCGTGAACCCCTTCAACCAGTAATGGTGCAATCCGTCCGGCCCCGGACTTTTCCAATTCGGAGCCTTACGGATCGCAGCCACCACATCCTCCTCGGATATGTTGACGGGGTTCATGGGCGCTATGGGCTCGCACGCTCCCTCGACCGCCTCGAACCATCGGCCCTCTTCGTGATCAACAGGCAGCGACCAAAGCCCACGCCAAAAGGCTACTACATCGGCTTTTTCCGGTCGCTGACCCGTCGTAACCACGTCGGGACGCTCCAAAGTTCTGTAGAACTTCTTCTGGTCACTCATGAAGAGACGATTCTGTTGGTACCTCTTTACCCTTTCAGAATATCGCCTAATTCGCTTACCCCAAGCAGCGATCTTCTGCTTCAGATCATCGATAAGATAAGATAAGATCAAATTGTCTTAGAAGTTGTAAATAATTTCTACTTGGATCAACGTTAATTATATTATAAACTTATTAAAAATATATTATTTCGCATTCTAAAATTTCAAAAACTAAAGCCGGTTGCTGGATGGTCCAGTTAGGAATTCAGACTTTGCTAGTTACCAACAAAGGCCAAAGGAAAATTTTAACAAACCAAAACATATGTTAATATTGACAGATATGAAGACCTTTTCATTACAAAGATGACAGTTAAACTGACCTTTCATTCAATTCATTCGGTTAGATCATTGATTTCGGTCTTCATTCTTTAATGTCTAAGGAAAAATTACTACCGTGTGCGAGAATACAGTTTCAATCTATCAATAGAAATATATTTCACTTTGTCTTATTTTGCACACGACATTGAACCCTTGCTATAATTTCTCTATAGTAATGATATCGAACTTGCGAGAATTGCCCTCCTGTGGTTTTGTTTTCAAAGTTGCTAACAATATCATGAGGAAAACCACATTATTGATCTATGATTGATCATGTGACATTTCATGTTACAAAGCGGAGATACATCTTCACTATGGTTTGTGAATAAACCAAGAATAAACTAGCCACACTAAAATATTGTTGTCTGAATAACAAAAATGAAATCGAGCAAAGTAAGAAAAAATAAGTGTTAATGTATTCAGTGGAGTAATTAATTTTTAAACAAACATTTATATACGTATTTCGCACATGTTAACTATGAGTTGAATTGGGAATCTAGAGTTATTTTAATTGGTAAGGAGAGGTTGACTTAGAGAGTATTTAAACCCAAACCCTTAGTGTTAATAGATGATAGAGGATTTCCCAATATGATAGTATTATAACATCGACGTATTTCTTTATGTACTAAAGTGAACAAAGAGAAAAAAACAAGTTGAAATGTAGTATGATAGGCTATATTAGTCAAAGTTGGCTAATCACAGTACGCATTAAATTGCTAACGTACTCTTTGCACCCACTTATACTATTAAGGTCCAGATACATAAAATTTTGTTTTCTTGTTGTATAGGTTTCACGATGTACACGACATGCGTGATTTGGCTGGCATTCGTGCCGCTTTACTTCGGCACGGCGAGCCATGTACCGCTGCGGGTCACTAGCATGGCCGTGACGATCTCGCTTTCTGCCTCTGTCACTCTCGCCTGCCTTTTTGCTCCAAAGGTGAGTAATTTACTTTGCCTTAACAATATTAATCACACATGTGGTACTAATAAATGAGCTTGTTATCAGCCTCGCTGCCATTATCTTACAGTCCGCATCCTTGACGCTTGAATATCTTTTTGCATCCAAGCTGAATGAATTACTATCATGATGCCAAAACATTCTCAGATAGTCTGAAAATATATATTGCTTCAAAATATTCAAATAAATTTAAGTTTAAAATTTAAAAATACATTAAAAATTATGTACAATCATGAGGAAGTGTTTTCATGGATCAAAAAGCTTACCTGTAATTTTCATATCATCGGTGACAACTAGAGTGACGCCAAATTATTCAAAGCTGTCACGAAACCGCCATCATAACTGTGCTCAACGAGTCCCTCTGTTCTCTCATATTTAAATCAAACGTTACATAAATAAAGATTAACAGGGATGCTTTCAGAAATAATTACCTATTCCATTTTAACTCGCTGTTGCATCCGTCGAAATTCTAACTCGGAATCAACAGACCATTAGAATAATTATTTGTCACAGCCCAAGACCAACCAATAACGTTAACAGCTGTAGTTTCCAAGTTTGAAATTATGTACAACTCGGATTTAGTTTGAATGTAATCAACATTATGGTTCCCAATGTTTTAGACATTTTGGTAACTATATTTATATAACATAACATAAAAGTACATTTGGGAAGTGTCGTATTTATCTTTATAAAAAAAAAATCTAAGGTGGATGTTCAAAACGCATTTTTATCTAGTCATTGCCGTGACGTGACGTGATTAAGATTATTTTAATAGAAGCATAGAACCACGTGATACAGAAAAAAATATCGCCTGTTTTTACAAATTCGTTGTCAAATACATAATCCTATTGCCTTATGAACAACGATTAACTACAGAATGTTTTCCTCATGAGAGTGTCGTACACATTTTACTTTAGATAAGAAAATTTGAAAAGCCTGCTTCAGTATTCGTATCCATGTCTCTGATACCCAAGGTCTAAAATTTTTAAAATAGCAATTTAAAATTATGTGCATTTTGTTTCAGCTCTACATCATTCTAATTAGGCCAGAGCGGAATGTACGCCAAAGCATAATGCCTATTAGATACAGCAAAAAACCACCGAGTCCTCATTTGCAGAATAATTTACCTGTCGTCCAGCACAAAAGTGAGTAAATGTTCATAGTTTTAAACTTCATAGAAAGGAGTTTTAGATTATGCAGCTTGTTTCTGACGCACTCCCGCAGATTGTTATCACAATTTTACTTCTCATTACAAAAGGCTTCATAACAACCATGTAACATATGCAATACGAGCCCATTATTGCTAAAACAGAAACAGTATTTGTCTCGTCAAAGGGACAAAGGTCTGAATCGCTAGTCCCTTTGTAATAAATAAATTATGATTATAATTTGTTGAAAGATATAATATACGAGGTGCAGATATTGTGCACAGTAAGCATAGAGTTATTTGACTTAAGCTCATGACTGTACATTTATTTACATTGAACTTTTGGAAAACTGGTATACTAACGACTATTTTACGTTATAGCGTTATAGGTTTGTGCAAATCACTGTCTTTCTTCTACTTGGACCCTTATAAAGTTTTGTAGAATATGTACTATATTCATTGCATTATTCGTGAAATCCTAAAATAGAAAAAACAAATATTAATTAAAATTTACGCTTATTAGGAGATGAAAGAAGACGTTCACTTCTTTTAACCCTCATCAAAATTAATTGCCAACTAAAATAAAATCTAAACACAGCAATCTTTTGCGAATTTATTTTTAATGTTAATTAACTTTTTACGAAAATGCTTTCATAAAATGTTTCCTTTCAGAAGTACCATGTGCGGATAAGGAAACACAAACCGACCCATCGGACTTCCCTAAGAACGCTAATGGTAACACGAAACAAAATAATAATGAAGATGATAGAATCAATGATATTAAAATAAAAGACAAATACAAAAACGAAGAAACCACTAATACAAATGGAATCAATGAAGCCAAAGATACCAAATATAAAGACAAAGTTGAGTTAAACTTTAAAAAAACTAAAGTAGTACAAAATATAAACAATACCGTAGCTTTATAGCATAATGCTTCCTCAGTGTCGCTCAACGAAGAGAGTAGACGTAAGAAAAATGATTGGGGAAAACGAAAAACATGTTCTTGTAAGCTGAAGGAAAGACAACCTATTATAGTGTAAAAATATGTAACTAACATATTTGCGGGTGTGTTTTGACCATAGTTTGTCTATGAATTGAAAGGGTTCAACTATAATAATAATTGATACTCCCGATAATTTACCTGATAATCAATAAGATTTTGATTTTTAGTGAATAATACTAGTTTATAAGTAAATAATAATAATAAAATCTTCGGGATATATTAATTAAGAAGAAAGTTGTATACACAATCAATTTGCTCTCATTAAATTACAAAAATAAGCTTAATTTTTTCACAAAAAACATAGTTTAAGTTTCTAATCAAACTAAAAAACCACCATTGATTAATTGTTAAGATTGTTATTGTCTTCCATATTTAATATTGTGTATAAGCATTTCAGTTTTGGTTGTGAACTTTTCAGTTTATTCTGTTGTAGTCTTAGTCAATGCTGAAGAGAGAAAGAAATTAAGTATTTATTTGATATATCAGATTTACACACATACATATTCTCACGCCGTTAGTTCCCATTGGGGTAGGCAGAGACTATCGATCGCCACTTTGTACGATCCTGGAAAACCTCTCTGGCTTCGTTTACATCCATCAATCTTTTCATAAATGCTCTTTTATTCTTCATACTGCGGACACATGCCATTTTGAGCACATTTTCTATTTGATCTAAATGTGTCCTCCGAGGTCATCCTCTACTAACACTACCTACTATTTCACAAGTCACATCATTCCTCACACGATCACATAACCTAAAATTACAAACTTTTCTGAGGGATCTCATTTCTACTGCATTCACTCTGCTTTCATGCTTCTTTTGCCACACCCAAAATTCACTGCCATAGATAAGCGTAGGAACGAGGACAGCATCATGCACAGCCATTCGGGCTTTTTCAGACACTGACTGACTAGACATTAGACTATCCAGTGCTCCATTTACCGCATTACCCTTTTTCACTCTTCTCTCGATATCTTCATCACACTTTTCATCCCTAGTAAACAAACTTCCCAAATATTTAAACTCTTTCACTTGTTCCACTTTCTTACCATTAAGGTGCCGTTAGTGCAGCGAACAGAGATTTTGAAACATTATAATGCGTATGTTCATAACAATATGGTTTTGAAAAAAATACATCAAAATCTTGAGGCTTTTCTGCTGTAAAATTGGCGATTCGAAACATGATTAATACATTTTCGCTCGATAGAAAAAAATCGCCAACATACCTCTAATTACACTCTTTAAAATGGTTTTATATTTTATTTATTTAACCTATTTACATGTAACTTGCATCATCATTTGAGCATTTGTATTACTAATAATAATTGGCGATTAGTTTTCTTTTTTAATAAATTCAATAAAACAAATATTTTAAAAACATCGATATTCGCAGTCCTACTCGTGCCCGAGCGCCGCCCGCCGCCCGCTCAGTGCTCGGCGAGCTGCTTTAGGGGATGGACCTATGTCGCGCGCGCCTTGTGTTACAGATCTTACAATTTACGCGCGTGCGGCGCCGTTAGTGTGCGAGTGACCTATCTGTATACGATGCGCGTCAATGTAGGCGTGAGAGTGACCGTGCGTACGGTTAGCATTAGCAAATATAAAAGAATTCATTCAATTCATAGATTGCACTCATTTTTATATTTAATTTTTTAATTTATTAGGAATGGGAAAAAGAACAAAACCGTTAAAGTAACTTCTAATTTCAATTAATAATATTAAATAGTTGCAGGTGTAAACTGAAAATTATATACATACATATACTCACGGCTATAAATCCCTTAACGGAATAGCCAGAGCTTTGGAATGAGAAATTCCTCAGCCACTTTTGGAAGTTGATTTGGGAAAAGATGGTAATAATATATGATTTCGGTGACGGTTCTCCAACCACATCGCCCCAAAAATCACTAAAAAAGCCCCTATACCCTTAGTCGCCATTTACGATCACGGGTAGAAATGGGGTAGTGTTATTCTAAGCCGACACGACACGACAAAAGTTATGAAATTATCACTGTAATAATTTTGTTAAACTGACAGGGGTAGACGGTAGACAAATCTATCGTATCATTATATTTTATACGACGACGACATGATAGTCCAGTGGGTAGAACACCCGCCCGAAAACAGAAGGGCGTGATACTAATATTAATAAATTTCTTCGCTTAATTCCGCTAAATAATACCTGCAGTTTTCATGCAACATGCACTGTGCACCGCCCGCCCTTCCACTTACAAGAAATCGAAAAGCAGACAATGCACCACACACACACCCGCAAGCGAAAACCACAGGCAACCACAAACATGCGACGCGTTTCGACTCAACACGAGTCATTGACGAGCAGTTAGTAGACAGTTCGGCAGCTGACCACCGAGTGCCGGTCATACGATTTTGCGGTTATATTTATAGGCCAGGCTCCCCACTCCCCCACCCAAAGAACATCAATGACGAGTGACTATATTATTGGAAAAAATTGTCAAAAGTGGGGAAACGGTGTAGCCCAGCTGTTCATTCAGCAGTGCAACGGAATTATCATTATCATATCTGGAGATTTCAAGTTTCTCTAAAAGACATAATCTTAATCCCTTATTACAAGTATGTAAAATCTCCAGATTATGATTATCGGGGAGAACGTGTCCAGTATCCAATAGATGTTTCGCAAAGTGAGACCTTTCTGGATGGTCGTTTCTGAATGCTGCCACGATATGTGGTTGCCTGTGGTTTTCGCTTGCGGGTGTGTGTGTGGTGCATTGTCTGCTTTTCGATTTCTTGTAAGTGGAAGGGCGGGCGGTGCACAGTGCATGTTGCATGAAAACTGCAGGTATTATTTAGCGGAATTAAGCGAAGAAATTTATTAATATTAGTATTGCTATGGATTTCCGCAAAGTAACGCCTGATTCAATCCAATATAGAAGGGCGTGAGTTCCAATCCTAGGTCGGGCCTACACCAATTTGTCTTTTCTAAAGTCATATGTGTGGTTAATTTATCATGGTTGTTAACGGTGAGGAAAACATCGTGAGGAAATCCACATGGCTGAGTTGTACTTAGTCATGTGACAGTGTATTCGTACAAAACGGCGATAGGCCTGCCCCCTACCACGTGAGTACACTGTCTAAGCAAAACGTGGGTACCTTCTCTGGACACTAGATGGCGCTGCCATGAGAGTTCAGAAGTATTTGGTACCTCTGCCAACCCCTTCGGGGATAAACGGCGTGAACGTTTATGTTTATGTTATGTTATATTTTATATTGTAAACGGCCATGGTAGAAACTATTTTTGAAATTGATAACCTAGGGTAAGCGATACAGTTTTCGTCACCCTGACTGTTATAACCATTCGTAAATATTTTGGAAAGAAAATGTAAATAATCATAAATAAATGTCCGAACCCATACCATAGAAAATATTTGCGAGTGGCTAAAACTGTCGAGTTGACAATAACTGTATTGCTTACCCTACTGTATGTTTTTAAAACGCGCGCACGCGGCGTCGCGTCGAGGAGACGGCCGCTCGATCGGCGCGTAGGCGCTTCCCCGCGCCCGCGGGGGCAGCACCCCCTCAGATGATATTTTTCGTCGAACCAACGGCGCCTTAATCTCAATCACGCATTCGGTCATATTCTCCTCTCTCTCAAAAACTATAGTTTATGTTTTATCCACATTCACCCTCATTCCCTTTTTTTCAAAAGATGCACATGCAATATTTATCATCTCTTGCAGCTCTTCTGCCGATGATGCAAGTAGCACTTGATCGTCGGCATATAAGATGCATTTCATGATGAATCCACCCATTCTCAATCCATAATCACTTTCACGCAACTGTCAAACAGTCATCCATTAACAAATTGAAGAGCCACGGAGAAGCTACACATCCCTGTCGGACACCCCTAGAGCTGCCGAACCAGTCAGTATTTTCCTTTATTTATTCTTTATTTATTAGTATTTTCCCCGTTTACTCTCACACATGCACTAGAATCCTCATAGAGTGATATCAGTGCACGTATAAGTTGACTCCCCAAACCGAACTTGGAAAACAACTCCCATAAACACTTTCTTACGACTCTATCATACGCCTTCTCTAAATCTATGAAGGAGCAATACGCCTTTTGGTTCTTAGCTAAGAACTTTTCGGTGATGCTCCTTAAAGAGAAGATTTGGTCCATACATCCCATTCCCTTTCTAAATCCAGCTTGCACATCCCAAATTTTATCATCCGTTTCATTCATTACTCTTTCAATCAAAACCTTTACATACAATTTACCAACAATGCTGAGTAGGCTAATTCCACGGTAGTCTCTAGCCTCCTGGTGTGACCCCTTTCCTTTATATAAAGGCACAATTACCGCTTTGCACCAGTCTTGTGGCACTTTGCCACTCAACCAGCATTTTTGAAAAAGGAAGTACAACCAGGAAGCCACCCCTTTACCAGCCCTCAGCATTTCAGTGTTTATCCTGTCATACCCTGCCGCTTTTCCTAGTTTCATACTTTTCATAGCTTTCATTATTTCTTCCATACTGATACCACTGTCACTAAAGCCACCCATAACGTCGTTCAAATCAACATTACTGCCGATTGGCGAAGAAATTGATGCATCCTCTTTTTCAAAGAGTCCCTCAAAATAGTTCTTCCATACTCGTCTTATGCTACTTTCATCCGTCGCCAATTCACCCTGTTCATCTCTCACAAAATTCACTCTCGTGTTTTGGGAAACTCCCTTTTCTTTCCGGATATATTTCCAGAAGAACTTTTGGTTATTCCGGAAATTATCAGAGAGTTTCGTCTCACACCATTCTTGCAGATCATGCTTTTTCTTTTCTATTTTCTTCTTAACAGATTTATCACAAAAAAATAATGAAAACAACATAAAAACCACCTTTTTGTAATAATAAACAACAAAACAATAACAAACCTAATCAATCGAATGCGTTCTCAAATTAAGCGTTACTCAAAAATAATACAGATTTTAACATATGACTTTCATATTTATACTAGGTATACGGGTAATTTTATTTGCACTTTTTTATTCGTTACTGTCAATAATACTGACCAATTATAATTAATAAGGTTAGCATACAAATCCATTTAGCCCCAAATTTAATATATTATTACCTAAAGTTAGTAACTTCAAGAAATTGGAAAGAAAACTATTTAACTGGAAGGGCTTAATTTGTTTATAAGTGAAAATAAACCAAACTCATTTCACTGCTTCGAATGCGTGACACGCACCTGACTGATTTGTATTTGTTGTAAGTATATTCGAAAGATCTTATAACCGCCATAACATTATTATATACTCAACTCAAACTCAAACGTTCGCGTCGTCTATCCCCGAAGACTAAGTGCAACTCACCATGTGGGTTTCCTCACGATGTTTACCTCTTCGTTAACAACCATGATAAATTAACCACACATATGACCTTAGAAACGACAAATTGGTGTAAGCCCAGCCCGCACCATGCACGATAAGCAGTGTTGTACCCACTGAGCCATCACGGTTGCTTTATTTATACTATTGTATACATAAATACAAAAGCTGTGTAGTGTCGGCTTAGAATAGCACTACTCCATTTTATCATGTGGGTGTACGTAAGAGGCAACTAATGGTATTGGGGCTTTTGAGGAATTTTTGGGCGATGCTGTTGGAGACCCATCGTCAACAACCTTTATTTCACCATTTTTTTCCCCACTCAACTTAACAAAAGTGGCTGACGAATTTCCAATTCCCTAGCTCTGGCTACCCCTTCAAGGGATTTATAGTCGTGAGTATATGTATGTATGAATATATGTAAATACAAAACTCATACCATTATGATCGTTAAGTAATCCTAAATTTACTTTGTACCGATTATGCTGACATCCAATTTCGGTTAGCTGGTCCGTCATTTTAATTTAGGTGTCAGATTAAGGGCCAGTTTTTTGATCCGGAGTTAAAAATATAACCATTTGTTACATTGACTATAGTTAAATGTCTAACCAGTAGTCAAATCGTAAATCCATTTAGGTTCGATATTTGACCATTAGTTACTCTAACCACGGGTCAAAAAATGCATTTTGCTGATATCTAACTAATAGTTACGATATTTAACAAATTGTTGAGTTAACCACGGATCAAAAAACTGGCCCTAAGACACACTTATTGATGTCAAGTTAATTAACGAAATAATAGTCTTTAGTGTAAATATGAAGTTATGGGACTATTTGAATTTGACTATACTCCATTATTTATTTATTTATTCGGCACACAAACAGTATTATGATGTAGCATAAGTTGTACACACGAAAAACATTTACTTGTTGGTTGCTACAAAAATAACACGCCTATATATTGAATTGATATCAAACCCACTTATTACACTAGTGTGATATTATTGTACTTCAAATTATTGCTCATCAAAAAAGTGGTTGTATACGAAAATTACAAATTTAGCCGTTTGGTGTGTTATAATATAAATGAGTCAATCTAATTTTATATTTGTATCATTTATTTTTATTTTATTGTCTAGTAACTTCTTTCGTATTTAAATTAAAGTTATCTTGCGATTAGGATATAAAAAAATATTTAAGCGTATTTTCTTTTGGGGTTTTTTTTTATATTTTTTTTATTAATTTTATTAGCATGTGTGTTCACAATTTTCCAACAATTTGTACAGGGCTTGTACACAAAACTCGCATCGCAGTTGTTGTAGTTGCGTATTTCCCGCTGAATAATTAAGAAATTCGCATCGCATCACAGATTTGTGTAAAAGCCCTTTCAGCGCTGGGTTTAAAAAAGATGCGGAATTGGAGTCAACCTCGGCTGTAATATGTAACTTATAACCTTGGATCATTATGGGCCTATTAATTGATTGTTCTTAGTTTATAGTCTTTATCGAAAATTAAAAAGAAATTCAACTCTTTGGTTGTCTTTGTGTTATTAGAAATAACTTGCATTCAAAACTTATCGCTTATTAAAAATATAATTATATATATCGCTGCTTTCATATTATAGGGGCACAATTCAAAAAACATGATTGTCGGGAAAATGCGTTTAAAGAGTTTTGACCCTCTGTATTTTCACAAAATCGGTCATAAATAAATTAAACTAATAATAACAATATCATATAACTTTATAAGTGTATGTCCATTAAGCAGGAAATGTCCATATATTATTCAAACTCGAAATCTCAATTTTTATAGATGTGCCCCTATAATATGAAAGCAGCGATATCTTATATATGTCGCAGGCATATGATAAAAATGGGGATTTGGTCAATTCCCTAAGGGAGTTGATCAAATCACGGAGGATGTTAAAATAACAACACGATTTTATCTTTTCCCTAAACAAATCTAGTGAATTGAACAAATCCCTAAATTGGTTCAGTGGAATGACAAAAATAATATTACAATGGTATTTTAAAGATTTATTTGGTAAGATATACCTACATAGGGGGGGTGCAGGGGGGCGGAGGCCCCCTGCTTGGGGGTGTCGGGGGGCGAAAGCCCCCTGCAGACAAAGAAAAATTAGGTCACACTTAGTTAGGTTAGGTTAGGTTAGATTATGTATAAAACGAGCGAGCGTAGCGCAGCGGAGCGAGCACCTAAATGCCTGATGCCTATGAAGGTATATCTTATTTTTGTCATTCCACTGAACCAATTTAGGGATTTGTTCAATTCACTAGATTTGTTTAGGGAAAAGGTAAAATCGTGTTGTTATTTTAACATCCTCCGTGATTTGATCAACTCCCTTAGGGAATTGACCAAATCCCCATTTTTATCATATCCCTGCAACATATATAAAGCATCCATAAGATGCACTTTTCTTGTACAAATACTCGTAAGTACTCTTAATAATACTTTTTATACTTATTATTATTAACTGCTACTAAAATAAACACTAAAAACTGTAGTTTGTAATGTTAAGGACGGTACTAAAGTATTTTAACCAAGCGTATTGTATTTAATAAGTCTGTAAATATTCTTGCAACAAAAAGACAAAACAGTGATATAATGTGGTCTGTATATAATATACCAATTACGCCGGGACAGATTTTGTGTACATCATTTTTTTTCATTAGTCTTTTAACAAATTAAATAGGATTTTTGTATGTAAGTGAAGACTCCTAAGATTTTTCTAACACATATGAGTATTGTTATTTTTTAAATATCTACAGTTTCATCAATCACTGGACACTGTAGGCGTGGGGCGTTTGAGAGCGAGTTTATCATATGAGATGTAAGAAACGAACAGATTATTCAAGCAATCCCGAGGATATCAGACAAGAGTTAAGAAAACAAAGTTTCAAAAAAAAGTTATACAATTTCTTGTTAAATTCTTTTGTTGATTAGTTATTAGCCCTATACCAATTATTTACCATTACCATTTATGAGACTGATCTCACAGTCAAACCATATAAATGGTTTTATGAGACAAATTATTTAGACGTAAGTTTTTAATTGTAAGTTATTTAATAAATAAAATAAATAAATAATAATGAAATCTGTCAGCTTCTCACTTCTCACATGACATACTTACTCTCACGTGCCTCATGCTACGGGGGCTGGTAATATATCCTACGTTCTCGTGAACGATTTCAGAATTATTTAAGACATAAATGTATTAAAGACGGTGGAGTTGCTTTGGAGCCTTTTCATTACAGACTAACAACCACACAAACATATTTTCTCCTTAACATTTACATAACCCAAAATATAGTAGGGGAGGCCTGAATGCTAAATTTGCAAGTTTTTATTTTAGTGGGGGAGAGAGCGTGTAAACATTTATAAAAATGTTAAAAAAAAATAGTTGTAGGGAAATACTCGTTCGCGTCAGCCATTATCAGTATAAATGCGATTTATATTTCTGATAACCATTATATATTATTCTGATGATTAATGTAAGGGATATCGTTATTCTGGCCATTTTAAAGGAAAATTAACAACAATGTTCAGACTTAACGCCTTCACAAATATTACGCCAAAACACCATCGCGGAAATATTGCCGTCAGCCGCATCACGCACTTGAAGATTCTTCACCATCTAATTTCTTAACGTCACGCCCAAATCGTCAGATTATCCAGATATACACTCTTCTAAATATAATTAACCTACCTTGACTCAATCTGACGCGTTCGAGTTTTTCAAAGGATTGTTTTTTTTTACTAATCTGAGGGATTCCTCTCAGCATACCCTGCTATATGAAGGGTTCATACTCGGTGGACGTACATTAAACGGTACAAGGATTCTTCCTATATAATAATCTGATATGCTCGAGTCACTTCAAAAATCCCCGCTTCGCCTCCCCAACTAATATTCTCATCAGTCAACCTATTCCAGAAAAAGCGTGATATAACTTTAATTCCTTACTAGAAAGATCTTAAAATGTTTCTCTACTTAATGCTATTAGTGTTATTGGTGTATGTCTCAATGTAAATAAACTAAGTGTATGTAAATATACTAAACAAACTTTCTCGAAAGAGTATTATTGGTCCATAAATATTGTGTAAATACTTATCTGACTCAGAAAATATAATCAAATACGTTGTTAATATTGGTTTTATTTTTTCCTATATCATATTCTTCTATCCTAGGACTTTATAAAAAACCGTTTCTAGGATTGTAGTAAGTTATAGGTAAGTATATTCGCACTCTTTTAATCTTTATTAACCCTTAGTTCACCACCCTGAGTCCCAGGGACTCATCACAGTTTTTAAACAACAAAATTCAATAGTGTTTTTTAACTTTTGGAGTTGCACGGTACCTTTCCACAGCAACGTACAGGACGTGGTAGTGAGAGGTCGTGCATGTCCGACATTTGTAAAGGTGAGTTTTGATCCAGTGTGAGTCCCGGGGACTCATAGTGGTGTTTAGTGGGATTTTAATAGGGGTGGTAAACTAAGGGTAAAAATGGGCATTTCACCTCGACATGGTGTGATGCGGCCGTGATAACTCAGTGGGTAGAACACCGCTTATCGTGCAGACAATGAGGGATTGAATTGTTTTTTCATGATTGTTAACGGTGAGGGAAAATGTAAGGAAACTTACATGGCAAAGTTATACTAAGTTATATCACAGTGTATGCGAACCAAAACAGCGATAGGCCTGCCCCCTATTACTCAAAACTGTACAAGCAAAACCTGGGTACTCTGAACAGCAGGTGACAATGTCACGTGATATTACAATGTTCTACCCACTCATTTTCAAGAAGTTGCTGAGAAAATTTTAATTCAGAAGCTCTGGCCACCACGTTTAGAAATGCATAGCCATGAGCATACGTGAGATTATATATAATATACCCACTTAAGTAGTATAAGAAATCACATAAAAATAGTACTATAATAAAGTACGTACATACATATACTCACGGCTATAAATCCCTAGAAGGGGTAGCCAGAGCTAAGGAATTAGAAATTCCTCAGGCACTTTCGGAAAGTTAAGTGGGGAAAAGATGGTAAAATAAAGGTTTTTGGTGATGGGTCTCCAACCGCATCACCCAAAAATCCCTTATAGCCCCAATACCGTTAGTCGCCTCTTACGTACACCCACCGGAAGAAATGGGGTAGTGCTATTCTAAGCCGACACTACACGGCATATAATAAAGTATTTTGTAGATTTAGATTCTCTTAATAATTTTCTAGCTTTGTAACTTATAGACTAAGATTAAATTATCTGTCCGGAGACTAAACATTATTAAAAAAACCGATATTGCCTGGCGGTAATCTGTTTGAAATATAGGTAGGTGTAATGTTTGACGCAAACAAAATAAAGGCTATTAAAAACCAACTGAAGTGTATTAACAACAATATCCACTGAACTATTTCAGTTGAGTGAGCATATATAATTAATTCAGTTAATACTACGTCTTCTGGGAAACGTATCGGCAACCTTATTTTACGAATCAGAAAACACGAGAGGGATAACTTGGGACTTGCCACTCTATTTTAAACCTTATGTGTTGGTCAGGTTGTTGAGAATTGTTTGTAAGGGTATTTGTTGACCAAAGTATCAAAGAATAAGTTTATTTACCAAATGTAATGGTCAAATATTAGTCTATACACTTTGAGGAGTGGATTGGGAAAGTAATAGCATTTCTATTTTTAATATAGTTATCTCAAAACCTTAAGTGTAGCTTACGATAGTTTGTTCATCACTATAATAGTACTAATATATGACTATGTCAAAAGTAAATATATCTTCCATGGAGTTATGCGTAAAAATGTATAATAGAATACCTGAGGACATTTAAAATTGGGGAATGCTCCGCAGTTACACCACGCTGTTCACCCAGTGTAACTGCGGAGCATTTTTTTTCTTCGTAGTTACACCAACGTCTTTTTGACATGAATTTAACAGCTCTGCAGAGATATTATGATAGACGAAACATATCGTGGACTCAATACCGTATTTGGACTTGCGAAATTTTCGCGTGTTCAAAATCATCCAGAGGTAAAAACACTTAGATTATTTTTGCAAAATGTTGCTCATTTTAAACAAAATTCTTATTACTCGGCAAGTACTAGGAGTTCATAGGTTCATTAGAAATATCTCTAATGCAGGATTGATTTTGTATGCATATCTTAGATTTTCAATATTCATTGGACTGAGACACAAATTAAACATTATAAGTAGTTTTTTTATTTACTTTATTTACAATCTGCACTTACTTTATTTGTTTACACTAGGTAACAGTGATTCTTATTTCTCATTTGAAAACAATGGTTAAATAATAAAATACGCAGACACATATAACAATGTCACTGTTACCAATATATGTAAAAAAATAACAAAATAGAACCAAGTTCACATTTAGTTGACAGAGACTTCATTTTTCACACAAAATTCGGCATTCGGTTCGTCTACGTAATGTTTATATTGCATAATGACCGCACTTTCAAACCTTTTAAAATAAATGAGATCACTCTGGAAGCATATACAAGACAACAAAATTTTTTTTTAAGATTTGTTTTTACATTTACGGAGTAATCGCGTAACATATATATAAAAAAACGACACATATACAAAAAAAAATATGAACTGAGTATTTCTTTCTTAAACTCGGTAGAAAATATTCCTTAGAAAGCAATGTAACTAAATCAAAATAGCTTTTGTTTTTGACGTCCAAAAATGTTTAAAATTAAAATTATCGTCACATTTCGCGACGTTTTTAATAAAAATAAACTTGGTATTAAGTGACGGATGTTTTTACTAAAGATTTTTTGAACGCCCAAATCAACATAAATTTTCCAATTTTCGGTGATTCAAGCCCGTAATATCCTTCCAAACTGGGTTAAATCTTACAAATTAAATTTGTGAGTTTACCCCCCGTAAATTCACAATTTTAATACTCCGTACTTGAAGCCAAGCGCTTAACCGCGAGACCACGGAGGCAGGCATATGACTTTTATGATATTTCTAATGAACCTATGAACTCCTAGTACTTGCCGAGTAATAAGAATTTTGTTTGAAATGAGCAACATTTTGCAAAAATAATCTAAGTGTTTTTACCTCTTAATGATTTTGAACACGCGAAAATTTCGCAAGTCCAAATACGGTATTGAGTCCACGATATGTTTCGTCTATCATAATATCTCTGCAGAGCTGTTAAATTCATGTCAAAAAGACGTTGGTGTAACTACGAAGAAAAAAAATGCTCCGCAGTTACACTGGGTGAACAGCGTGGTGTAACTGCGGAGCATTCCCCTTAAAATTTATCAGAAACTAAATTCAAAGCAGTAGTTAAGACAAATCTTAGTTCGAAAGCCTAATATAATGTTAATGATTATACTAATGATAAAATGGCTTGGTGTCATCAGAAAAAATTGTAATGTCAGATTATGCGACCGAGTGAGAAATAGTGTTATTCGTAAAAAGTGTGGTGTGAAAGATGACATAGTAAGAAAGATAGAAAAAGGAATGTTGAGATGGTTTGGGCACATAGAGAGGATAGATGATAGAAAAATGGTAAAAGGGATCTATAGAGCTAGTGTGGATGGTAATGTTTGTAGAGGACGACCACGGAGAACACACTTGGACCAATTTGAGAGTGTACTCAAGAAGGCAGGCGTCCGTAGTATGAAGAATAAAAGAGCATGTATGAAAAGATTGATGGATGTAAACGAAGTTAGAGAGGTTTGTCAGGATCGTACAAAGTGGCGATCGATAGCCTGTGCCTACCCCAATGGGAACTAATGGCGTGAGTATATGTATGTATGAATGTATGTCATCAGGGCTCTGTGCAGGATGTTTCCGGGCTAACACCAAAATTTGTAGTGGAGGTAAAAAAGATGTGTGTTGAAGAGTTTCTTACGGGTTCTTCTCTCAACAAAACACCTTCCGAATCCGAAGTAAACTTAGTATTAAGTTGGAAATTGACGTTCAAAAAACCCGGCTTTACTTTGAAATATATGATTAATTTAATTTTACTATTTTATTGGTCAAGACTCCCGAATGTGACTTGCGTTCGTACGTTCAGTGACTCCCCTGACTTGGGTATTGTGAGACTTCTTAGGTTAATAATAAAAACTATGAAAGGTAATCAGTAAACTGCAGCACACAGCAAACTATGCCTTATTACATGCAGATTTGTAGGGTTTCTGAGTCCTTGACTCTCAACAGAGAACTTCCTTAAGGATTTTATTTGGACTGAAGATGCCAACTGGATTGATAAATATATTATAATGATCATAGTATCCTGCTAGACGCAGCTGAAGGGCAACAAAAGTTGATTTACTCTAAAAACATATTTACTGGAAAAAATAGGTTAGTGTTATTACTGTAATAAATACGTTCACAGGTTTTTGAGTTTATAGAGATAACTGATTTCCTTGCAAAGACTGACGCAGCCATTGCAATTTTTTCTTTGTTTTTATTCTAATAGAGATGTATTACATCCAAAAACAAACTTTAAGCACTTATGAAATGACGTATATTAGTACGTATTGGCTCTGAGACTATTTTTTAGCTACTTCTCCTATTTTTTACCGTGTAGTGTCGGCTTAGAATAACACTACCCCATTTCTACCCGTGGGTGATCGTAAGAGGCGACTAAGGGTATAGGGGCTTCTTAAGTAATTTTTGGGCGATGTGGTTGGAGACCCGTCACCAAAAACGTTTATTATTATCATCTTTTCCCCAATCAACTTCCAAAAGTGGCTGAGGAATTTATCATTCCAAAGCTCCGGCTACCCCGTTAAGGGATTTATAGCCGTGAGTATATGTATGTTCTCCTATTTTTCTGACTATTCTAATAACATGGCACTAACTGATTTAATTAAAAAAACGGAAAATGAAATATGATTTGGGAGAAACAAATCAATCACACGCTCCATTTATAATTGACATTTCTAAGTTTACATGGAATAAATTCCAAATTATAGCACAAACATCAAAAACACAACAACTAAAGGTATATATATATATATATATACATGAAACAGCTGATTAAACAAACCCTTATCAATCCAGCTATCCTTCCAAGGTTTCACAGTGTCGCTCCAGATAAACAGCTGGACAGTCATAAATCAGACTTAGCAATTTGCAAAGAACCGATTTGTGATAAGAGAGAATCTCTGAAACTGTGACCCGAGCCCTGTTCTAATTTAAACAGTTTAGGAACTGAATATTCTGAATATTGTGCTATGGAGTGTGGGATTAGAATTGAATTTAAACCTTTTGAAATTTCTTTACGTACCGTACACAAAGGATGGATGGAACCTTATAGTTTGTCACGTCTCGTCGTGTTAATTTTTTTACTCTTTTGTGTTTAAACAAAAAAAAGAATGGGCTATAAATATAATACAAAGAATAGATAGATGGATACAAAAAACAAAAATGGCTAAGTTTTCATGCTAATAGCTACATTAAGGATTTTTTTATAAGAACATATTAAAGATTCCGTTTTTCACCTGAAAATTAAAATGGGCTTTTTTGATCTATTTTGGTTTTGTGTTGTTTATAAGTCGTTTTCGTAAAAACAATCGAATTGTATGTCCGGTAAACAAAAACGAAAATATATGTTTGAATAAAATAAATAAACATTCCTACAAAACTCCAGAATAAGTCTATATAACTGACCGCACCAAAGTCCAAGTAAGACCAAAGTTTACGCAATGTAAGTCAGCCTCTTGTATGTTGTCTGCAAAGGATTATACAGACGAACAAAAGTTCTAAACACCCAACTTGAGTAAACTGCTAATACGTGATGTAATAGGCTTAGTGCTAATGGAGAGTTCAGTCGATACCGTCTTGTTAATCTTTGCGATCAAACGAATTTAAAGACAAAGGATTTTCTGATGATGTAATTTTATGTCTTGGACTGGGTGTTTGACTCATACATTTCTGTTACCATACATTATGATTTCTTCTGACATATCGTGATTCTTAGGTCATATTTCGGCTGGAACCGAATAGTGTCACAATTTTTGGATTTTATAGCAAAGTAAAAAGTTTCTTATATGATTTATTATTCTTACTAGCTGACCCGGCGAAGTTCGTTCCGCCACAATATATTGTTTTGTAAATATGTATAATAATCGTCCACCTGTTCATCCCATTCTTTCGAGACAGTCTCACAATAGGCAAAATTTAAGTTTCTAATAAACAATTTTCTAATAAATTCAAATCAGTTAAATTCTTTTTTATTGATATTTTTAATTCTATTAAATCCTTTTTGATTGTGTTTGATTGTAGAGTTCTGCCAAATTATTTAGTTATTTTTTTGTAGAACTTTTGCTGTATCTGGTTCATTGGTGATTTAAACGTCTCAGTTCATATTTTTAAGGTGCTCCTCACCGGGAGCATTCACTTGTAATGTAACGTTACAGATTTGAGCATTGTATCAGTGCAGAAGGAGTACTGAGCAATACAATGGCACATTGACGGTATGTATGATAGTAAACTGGTGGAAGAGAGGTGGACGGTATTTTAAGTAGAGGACGACCACGAAGGGCACATTTAAATCAAATAGAGGATGTGCTCAAAAAGGCAAGCCAAAGTGTGAAGAATATAAGCGCTTGTATCAAATAGATGAATGTAGACGAAGCGCGGGAGGCTGCCAGGATTATACAAAGTGGCGCTCGATAGTCCATACCTACCCTGATGGGATCTGATGGCGTGAGTGTGTGTTGTATTGTTGTAGTGTGTGTTTGTATTTAAAAAATATATTTTATAGACAGCAATCATTGGATCAGTTGGAAATAGGAACTTGTACATTATGTTATATATTGGTCAACCAATATCTCACCCTAGGGGTTGATTTCACAAATTATAACCGTCCGTGCTTTTCGTCAATTGATAAAACCAATTAATATCTAAAAATAGACCCTTCATGTAACTAAATTAAAATCATACTCCAGAATAAAGGAAACATTGAATAAAATATCAATATTAATTGGTATTTGCACAGAAGTAGCTTGAATAAGCGCTAAGGTTTTTCAAAAGGCCCTCGTAATTCCATTACGAATATAATTAATTTATTTGCTTACGCTTCTAGTAATTAAATTTTATCGATTCAAACTCTCATTTCGACAGTAAATTTACTTAACTTAACTCTTTTAGTGCCTTGCAAAAATCTAATACTGTTCAATTCTGATTGAAAGCAATATATTTATAAATTTGTGAAATTCAGAAGGGAAGTTATTTGAAACGGAGTTTATGTTTTAAACCCAACTAGGTTGTGACACAAAGAATTAGTTTAATATTTATAAATTAATAGTTTAAAAAACACAAAAAAACACGCTTTTATAAGTGCACTTAAAAGTCAAAAATAAATGCCGGGTCGTTCAAGTTGTTTCTATTTCTGGGCTGAAGTGTAAATTATGTGCTTTTAATTATAATATTTGATTGTAAAAGCGTGGGGCGCTGGAAAAGGAAATTATCATTATTATTATTATTATTAGACGGGCGGTAAACGCCACGGGTTTCCGCACTGAGCCCGACATGGCGGACCATTGTACGTGGACCAAGTGGTCAACTAGCTCTCCCAGCCTAATTCCGTCCAGAAGGCAAGTAGCTTATCCAGGTCAGCTACCGCCCCTGGGAGCGACTTTATTGTTCCTATAGTGTTTTTTCGGATATCGGCCACTCCAGTGCATTCCTGGAGCACGTGAGCGACCGTCTCATCAGCCTTCATGCACGCACGGCATAGAGGGCTGTCGGTGATGCCTATAGTGTGTAAGTGTTTGTTTAATGTGGTATGTCCTGTGAGTATTCCCGCCACTGTCCGCAGGTTCTTCCTACTAAGTCGTAGTGCGCGCCCGGTCAGCTTTATGTCAAGGGTTGGCATAGTTTCCTTTGACTGTCTGCAGCCAGGCTCTTCCTGCCAGTGTGACTTGGAGAGAGAGTGTGTGCGTTCTCTTAGCCACGCACGCAGCTGACCAAAAGGCAGGGGGATAATCGGTTCAGGACCCTGCAGGTTCCTGGCCGACCCCGCCCTAGCCAGTTCGTCAGCCGCGTCGTTTCCCAATGAGCCGCTATGACCTTTAATCCATTGAAGGGTTATAATGTTTTTCCCGGCTACCTCCTCCAGAGCACCGTGGCACTCCAGGACTAGTCCTGAAGTGAACACACAACGATCCAGAGCCTGTAGCACAGATGCACTGTCCGAGATGATTTTGACATGCATATCGGACAGCGCACGGGCTTTGATTGCCATTGCCGCCTCAATTATTCCAAGACACTCCGCTTGGAATACCGTATTGTGGTGGCCTAGGCTTTTGGAGATTTTGATATTGAGGTCTTGTGAGTATACGCCCGCTCCAGTCCCTTGGTTGGTCTTGGAGCCATCTGTATACACACGCACCTCTTTAATATCGGAGTAGTCATGTTGTTCCTCTTCGAGTACAACAGTGTAATTGTGCTTGGTTATAATGGTTTTTGTTATCCTATCACATGGTGCAGTAAGTAAGGGCTGGTATTGGATGGCCGCTGTATAAATATTAGTGTGTAGGATTCTGGAGTCATTTTTGAGGTGTCCTGCCTTTTTCAGCCTAAGTGAGGACATCGCTGCCTCTTGCTGTATGTGTAAGTGTAAGGGCGGCAGATTCAGTAGCACCTGAAGAGCTGCCGTGGGTGCGGTTCTCATACAGCCCGTGATGGCCATACAGGCAAGCCGTTGCATTTTTTCTAGGTCGTTTTGGGCTGTTGTTAATCTAGTTCTCGACCACCAGACCAGTGAGCCGTAGGTTATCACAGGTCTAATAATGGTGGTATAAAGCCAGTGTACGATCTTAGGTTTTAATCCCCAGTTTTTACCTAGTATCCGCTTGCACTGCCATAGCATAGCGCTGGCTTTTTTTAAAGTGTTATCTAAATGTGGTTTCCAGCTCAGTTTGTCATCTAGGGTAATTCCTAGATATTTAACAGTCTTGGAAAGAGTGAGTTGGGTTCCAAAGAGTTTTGGAAGTTCAAAAGGGGGGAGTTTCCTTTTGTGAGTGAAAAGAATTAGTTCAGTCTTTTTAGGGTTTACTTTCAGGTCGTATTCGTTACACCATGTCTCCACTACTCTTAATGCTTGACCCATTTGATTGCAGAGCGTGTTTACATGATTTCCATTTAGTAGGATAGTGAGATCGTCCGCGTAGCCTACAGTAAAGTAGCCTCGGGCATTAAGCCTCCTAAGTAGAGAGTCGACCACCATGTTCCATAGGAGTGGGGAGAGGACCCCCCCTTGGGGGCATCCTCTTGTCACAATGGCTCTGGTGGTGTCTTTTAGGGTTACTTGGACCGCTCTGAGTCTCAACATGTTAACAACCCAACCCCTGAGTGTGGAGTTAACACGGAAGTCTTTCAGAGTTTTCTCGATACAGGGTATGTTAGTTTTATCGAAAGCACCTTCAATATCTATGAAGGTGCCTAGTGTGGCTAGCTTGGTGCTGAGTGCACATTCAATTTTAGATATAACGTTGTGTAGTGCAGTCTCAGTTGATTTATCTTTAGTGAAAGCGTGTTGGTTTATATGGAGGGGTTTTTTCGCAAGTGATTTTTCTCTTATATGTCTGTCACAGAGTCTTTCCAGAGTTTTTAAGAGAAAGGATGTGAGGCTGATGGGTCTAAAGGACTTCGGGTCGGTATAGTCCGACTTACCGGGTTTGGGTATGAAAGTTACTTTGACTTCGCGCCATGGTATCGGTACATATCTGTAAGCGATGCATGATTGATATATTTTGACCAGCCAGGGGGATAGGATGTCTCTTGCCCACTGGAGCAAAGCAGGGAAGATTCCATCTAGGCCTGGTGATTTGAAGGGGTTGAAAGACTTAACCGCCCATTCAATTTGGTCATTAGTGACAAGGTCTCGTGAGAAGAGCCTGTCCGCTTCGGTAGGAGGCGTAATATGCTCCTCATTCCAGTCAATATCATCAGTATGATGACAGTCTGGGAAGTGGCAGTCTAGGAGCAATTTATGTGTTTCTGTATCTGTCGTGGTGTATGTATTATCAGGTGTTTTGAGCGGCCCTACGGTGAGGTTGTTATCGGTAGACAGAATTTTTCGAACCCTAGCCGCTTTATTGTTCGATTCTATTGATCCGCAAAACTTTCGCCAAGCTTGCCTTTTGCTAGATCGGATTCGTTTTTTGTAGGTGGCTAACATGTTTTTATAGTTTTCCCAGTCTGTAGGTAGCCTGGAGTTTTTAGCTTTATTGAAAAGTTTGCGTAGTTCACCGCGCATTTTTTCCAACTCCGGGGTCCACCACCTACTGGTTTCTTTCCCTGGGATTGTTGGTTGTTTAAGTGGGCAGGAGGCTTCATAAGACTCGATTATAGCTGCGGTTACTACTTTAAGGTCATTTTCAATTTGTGTAGGGCCATCTATATTCTCGTTGGTGAGTGTATTTAGCTTACTTTTTAGAGACGATCTATATGAGAGTACATTCGTAACTCGAGGGTTACGTTTAGGAGGGGGTAGTGTGTAGTCACTGGTAATGTTGAAACAGATCCGCCGATGATCAGCGCAGCTTAGTTCTTTTGACACGTGCCAATTTGAGACTAAGTGGGACGCCCCGGTGCTAACTAGTGTAATGTCAATGATAGTTTGGCCCCTGGATGTAACCCATGTGGGCTCCGATCCTATATTTGCTATGCTAAGGTTAGTAGAGAATAAATAGGTTGATAATACCTGTCCTCTTTGATTGGCCGCGTGGCAGCCCCACAGCGGATGATGCGCATTTGCATCGGCTCCGATGATGAGCTCAGTACCGGACTGCTCACAGTACTGCACCAGGTCGACCATTTCTTTAGGTGGGCAGTCGGCGTCACCGGGCATGTAGCAGGACGCTAGGACCACATCTGGGATCACCCTGCTAGCTGTTGTGATCTTGATAGCTATCAGGTCTCTGGAACAATATTGGGTGAGTGGCATGCTTTGAATATATTTAGGAATATAAATGCATGCCCTTGGGTTTGTGCATGTGGTGTCGCAGATTAACTTACCTCCGATGTTACTGAGACCACATATACGGTTTGCCCTGATCCACGGCTCCTGAATCAGAGCAATACTGTTGATGTTTTTATCCAGCACTGTGCGTAGGGTAGCCGTCGCCGCTTGACTGTGCTGGATATTGGTCTGGAGGATTGAGATGGTTTTAGGAGGGGGGAGCATCTTTAAGGATCTCCGCTTCCAGCTCCTCATCCAGGTCCAACTCGGAGTGTGTCCTGGGCGATGAAGTCATCATGGCCTCTTCCCAGGGATCCGGGACGAGGTCATTGCATGCCAGCCGACCGAGCTGGTCCACGGCCTCTTGGAGAGCTTCTGGTTCCTCCACAGGCCTGCTGGTGGAGGGTTTCGGCTCATCCGGCCTTGGGGGCGTGGGGGCAGGTTGGTCAGCTGGGGTCTCAATCGGCGCCTTCGGATCGGGCGGCGTGTCACTAAGTTTACCCCTCCCTACTATAAACTTAGCGAACACCGACCCGAATCCAAAAGCGATTCGGCGGTCGCGAAGAAGCAGCTTCTCCACCTCCGTCGATGACAGGCCCAAAGTAAGGAAAGTGCCCCTATTCTCTCCCTCGACAGTCGTCGCTTTGTATGGGTGCCACTGTGGTATGTCATACCAGCGTCCATTTTGTTTGCAAAGCAAAATCTGGAGCTTTTTCAGTGACCCCATATATCTAGGGAAGAAGAGGGCAATTCGTGTGCGGGTGGGGATATCAGCCTGGTTGACCATCTGAATCTTGTCGCCCGAGGGTAGCGTCGCGGCGGATGCAAATTTCTGTAGCCAGGTAAGGGCGAAGTCGTCCTCACACTGGATCTTCAGCGTACCCTCGGACAGTTTTGGGCAACCCCGAAAGGCTGGCGCTATCTCCACATCATCGGAGTCCATAGCCGCGAAGACCTGTTCTTCGATACTTTCCCCAAGGTACTCGGCCTCCGAAGTGGTCAAGTCCCTCAGGGACGTGGTGATGAGCGCCACCGAGAGTTTGGAGCGGTCTACCGTGGCTTGCGCGTAGGTTCTCTGTCCCTGGATAGTTTTTGCCCGTTTGGGCTCGACCATCTGGGCAGGAGACCTACTGTCATCAGGTTTTCCTCGTTTGGATGCCTCTGGGACCTTGGAGGGTCCAGATTCATCAGCGGGGCGACCGGACTGACTGACGCGCTTACCACGGTTTCCGTGTGGTGTGTCACGCCGGTAACGGTTGCCGTCACGTTCATGTACGGGGTTTTTTACGCCGTGTCCCACACCCGACCCCCCGGCACGCGGGGGTGAGCCCGCGCTCCGGGGTGATCGGGGGCGAGAGAACGGCGCACTAGGCTTCGCCAGCCCTGCACCTGAAGCCTGCTCGCAGGGGACCTGGCTCGCACCCCCTCGCAAGGCTTGGGGTTGAGGGCCATCTCCCCCGCCGCAACCTACCTGGCTCTGGAACGGCCGCGCGACATCCACTGGGTGCTCGGCAGCTCTTCGGGCTTTGGCGGCGCGGCGATAGGCACCGCTCTTCTGTTTTCTATGGCGGGTCCTCCCCTGGTCGGGGCCGCCTATAGGGTTTTCATTGCCACGTCCCTCGCCCCCGTGGTGGTTGCTTGGTTCGGGCAATGATTTTCTGGCGTGAGGCTTTCTAGCCTGCCTCACGGGCACGGTTTCCCACGTGCCGTAGAAGCGCTCCGGCTTGCGCGCCGGGGGCACTTCGGAAGACGTCTGCATCTCTTCAGTCTTCCTCTCCTCTTTCTCATCAGGCGAAACTTTGCCCCCCCCAGAATACGAGGGGCGGCCTGAAACCTGCAAACAGGGTTCAGGGAGGGATTCCCGGTCCCGGTTGGGACACGTACCCTCCTGGGGTAAAAAATATTTTTTTGGTTGCGCCATTTTAAGTTGGGATTGGGGGATTGAAGTAATGCAGACGCGTAACGGGCAGCAACGACGTGAACGATGACTATAGCCTTGTCCTGGAGGTTCTAAAACCGATACCTCCAGGACCATTCGCCAACTTTGGGTACTTAAAACTAGTTTAACTAACCAAAGCTAGGGAGGTTCCCAGCCTTGGATGACAAAAGGTCTTAAAAAAGAAAATTTTCAAAAGATCTGGGAGCCCCCCCGCCCTTTTTTTTGTTTACCTTGCTAAGAAATCAAGTTAAGCGATGTTTCGGGAAGCAGGTTACATAGATCGGCACTCTAACTAGAGTTGCAGCACCACTAGTTGGAGGCTCTATATTAAACAGTCTGTTCAAAGTACTAGTCAACAGTGGCAAAATGTAGAGTTCTTGTTCGTGTATTTGTTTACAAGAAAGTTTTTCCTGCTCCAGCGCCCCACGCTTTTACAATCAAATATTATAATTAAAAGCACATAATTTACACTTCAGCCCAGAAATAGAAACAACTTGAACGACCCGGCATTTATTTTTGACTTTTAAGTGCACTTATAAAAGCGTGTTTTTTAGTGTTTTTTAAACTATTAATTTATTTTATGCTTTTTAGTCTTTGCTAATGGCATATTTTAATCATTTATTTCAAATAGACGAATAAGCCCGCATCCTCTCCATCTCCGCCAGTGCGTCTGTATTGCATGGTGTCTTACCTGTCAGCTTAGAACAATCTAACTCGTCAATCTGGAGACCACTAAGTGATTTTACTCGACTTAGCGCCACATATGCCTGTCCATCCGCAAAAGTACGGGACCCTAAGTACACCACGGCGTGGTCTACCGTACAGCCTTGCCCTAGAGACCCGTGCCCAGCAGTGGGACGTTATGGGTTGGTAACGATACATCGTATGCTAATATTCATAATGAAGTTCCACTTCAAATCTTCCGGCTCCATCATCAGATCAGTTCGATAGTACCATATTATTGTATTCAGACCTTGAAACCTAATCGTGGTCAAAGTTCATTACAAGACCTTTCTAACAAGTCCAAATACGGCTATAATACGATCATCCATCATTAAGTTCCAGTTAATATCTTCCGGCTCCATCATCAGATGAGCTCGACAGTACCATATTATTGTATTCAGACCTTGAAACCTAATCGTGGTCAAGGTTCATTACAAGACCTTTCTAACAAGTCCAAACACGGCTATGATACGAAATTTCATCATGGAATGCTAGTGCCTATCTTCCGGCTTCATCATCAGACCTTGAAACCTAATCATGGTCAACGTTCATTACAAGACCTTTTTAACAAGTCCAAACACGGCTATGATACGATCATCCATCATGAAGTTCCAGTTCATATCTTCCGGCTCCATCATCAGATCAGCTCGACAGTACCATATTATTGTATTGTCATCGAAATCACATACAACTGCCAATTTTCATAACGCTATGACCTTTAGAAGATGGTTAAATTAGTTTTCTTAGATTTGATTACATAGTTACATACATACAGGTCGACCTAATAAAAGCGTGTTAATAACAACTGTGATAGCTCAGTGGGGAGGACTACCACCTCTCATAGAGAGAGGCGATGGTTCGAATCCTGAGTTGGGCCTACGCCAGGCCTGATCCGCATTATTATCGAAACAATGTAAATAATGTTCCTTTTAATAAAATTAATTGTTATAATATTTTAATTTTTTGGGCACAGAAATTTATTTTTCTTTCTTATTTTCTTTAAGTAAATTTAATACATCTCCGTAACTTATTATAATATGTTTTATAGCAAAACTATAAACACTCTTATCACTAAAGTCACGGAAAAGACAAAGTATGTCTCTTATATAAAGTCTCATAATTCTAAATTGTATAAGGTTCACTTTCTGACCTAAAATGCAATCTAAGATTATTAATTACGGAATAACTTAGAAAATTAAGAAACTAATGACAAATTAAGTTGTAATTCTTTGCGAAGCCCTCAATGACTAGTTATGGTCAAAGCTCAATTTTATGACTAACTTTCCATCAGCAATAAAAGTCCGAGTAGCATATTGTTCAATCAACTGGAATGATTTGCGAGTTTGACTCACACTGCCCTGTTTTATATTTAGCATTTAACCTTGCATAACTAAAGAGTCTAAGAATATTTAAGTACAAAAATACATACATCGAAATGGGGTAGTTCTACACTATACAGCTAAAATAAACATAACATAACATAAACATAAACGTTCACGCCTAATAACCCCGAGGGGTTGACAGAGGCTCTAATGCTTCTGAACATCACGTGACTTTGTCACCTGGTGTTCAGAGTACCCACGTTTTGCATGGACAGTGTACTCACGTGATAGGGGCAGGCCTATCGCCGTTTTGTACGAATACACTGTCACATGACTAAGTACAACTCAGCCATGTGGGTTTCCTCGCGATGTTTTCTCTCACCGTTAACAACCATGATAAATTAAACAATGCTATAAGCTAAAATAAACAATGCGATAATGGCAGTGATTTAAGTGTAATGGTTTTCTGCAACTCCTGTAAGAACATTTACGAAATCCGTAGCAAATGCTGTTTTAGATGTAATTCCGGTGTATGGCCTACCCTCATGCCAGATTTGATTAAGATCCGTCTAGTAGGTAAGCTTTTACGTGATACGTGACTTGTACATATAGACAGACGATTCTTTTTTTCTAAATAGCTATATATTGGCTTCTGCATTTACAGCATATCATAAACCATTCGTTTTAACAAAATAATTACAGTTTTGACCCCGGTATAGTTATATTAGATAGATAGATAAAGGAAGATGGGCATTTTGGTCCCCATGCTCAATCAAGTAGAATCATATATCATTCTAAAGCCCTGTTAGTGTAGAAAAAAAAACTATGGGAGCAATCTTGTTAGAGCTGCCGCTTTTGATGACGGGGGCGTATACCCGAAGGTCGCGGGTTCGAACCCCGCCAGTGTCGAAATTTTTCTTTCCTTTAATAACATCTTTTATTTATGAATTTTGATTTCGTTAATTATGTGAAATTATGATAATTCATGTTTCTGGTGTAACTTAGTAATTGTTATACTTAAAATATCTCAATGCTAAAGCGACATTGTAAAAACTGTCAGAGTTTGCAATAAATCGTCATAATTGAATAGAAATGTATCAAAAACATGAAACAAACATAACGAACAGTCTTGTCAAAAAAAAAACTTTAAAGTAATCTTTCTCAAAAACGGCAGCAATTTAGGACAAAAATAACCTTTCCAACGACGTATCACTCATCCTGATTGGTGCTGGGATCAGGTGCCATACATTTGTGCCCTTTCTCCTTTACTTATCATAATACAGCTCTAAAATCATTTGGTTTGAATTGAATGATCTCAAGCTATCTAAAGTGATGTCAAAGCAAAATAAATACCATAAGGAAACTTATCAAAGGAAACATTTCATCAAAACGCTTCCCAGTTCAAAACAATAGATATTATTAAGTTAAGTCGCTATGCTGAAACATTATCATGAGAGGACAGCTCCGCTTCAGTGTCAGATATCACTATCACTGTTACTTCGACCTAATCCTTCAGAGCCTTTTTACACCATACGACGTTTTGTATAAATTAAAGTCCGCAAACGCCTAGAAACTTCGTGCGAGTTTACAAAAAAAGAATATAAATGTTTTTTTTCTAGAATATGGATATAAATAAGATTTTCTTAATAAAAAAAAATGTACAAGTATACTGTAGATTTTAACTTCAAAATATACAATCCGAATTTGTCCAATGCAAATCTTTTTTTTCGAATATCACAATGTCACTTTATTTAAACAAGCAATAATTAGTTGTTCAGGTAAAAAGTAGTACTTTGAGCAACGGACGAAATTTTTACTTGTTTTTAAAATTCGGGGATAAGCGGAAGAAATGCTTGGTATAACGAAACAATCAATATTATAATGTATAATAATGACGCCCGTTGCCGAGTGAATAGGTGACTAGCTTCTTGGTCTAGAGGTTGCGGGTTCAATCCCCGCTGAGAGCAACATTTATGTGATGAGCATTAATGATTGTTTCTTAGTCTTAGATGTTATTAATATATGTATTCTATATTATTTGATATATTGTTGAGTTATTATTCCATAATACAAGTTTAACTTAGTTTAGGGCTAGCTTGATTTGTCTATAATGTGTCCATTCAGCTTTATAATACGTTAAACTTAGATTCATTCTATTTATCTCCATTCAGTATGATCATCGTATGGAATTTTGCTCTGTAATGTCGGGTAATGTAAAGACGTGCTGGTTGTCATGTTCCACTAAGAGTTTAGCCTTGGCTGAAATCCTTATTGCGATCCTTGTTAACTAGTCGCAACACATCTTATTTAACTTGCAAATACCAAAATAATAGAATAGAATGGGATAACTCTTTATTGCACACCAAACATAAATTTAGAAAAGAATTTATTATACAGTTTACAGTGAGGTACAATTGGCGGTCTTATCGCTAAAAGCCATCTCTTCCAGACAACCTTTGGAAGGTGAGATCGGTAAATTAGTTATCTGGGTAGATGCACAAAACAAGCTACAACAATAGTTTATGTAACTAAAAAAATATCTATACTTATAATAAATCTGTAGAGAGGTCAATTCTGTACATGAAATATATTTTCAAAATAACTATCAGGTGGTGATTAGGGATCGATACTGATGCAAAAAATGCAATCAGTAAAATTTTTGTCTGTCTGTCTGTCTGTCTGTCTGTCGGTTTGTATGTTCCTTATGGAAACAAAAACTACTCGACGGATTTTAACGAAACTTGGTACAATTTTTCTCCATACTCCTGGACAGGTTTTTGTATACTTTCCAGCAGAGTAGTAAAGGGGAATTTTGGGAAATTTTGGGAAAACGGGAGAAGTTACTACATTTTTTAAGCTTCCGTCGCGTGTGCAGCCTTAATGGTTAAACTTACATAGAAATCATGTATGACGGAAATATTCTTCATAAAATTATCTAAAAAAAAATCCTCAACATTTTATGTCTATCTTTTACGGTTGACTCACAATAACACGTGTAATTCCTGATAGCTTAGCAGTTCGGAACATTCTGATTATATTTGTTTATTCTTACGTTTGTAAACCTCTCATTCATCCCTAATTTGAAAAAGGTTACATTATTACGTATTCAATAAAAAAAGAATCATAGAAATCGGTAGACAAACACCGAAATTATTTATAAAATAAGCCATCGCGCCCGTGATCGTAACCAAATCTTTACTAATTTACATATAACATACTAGATGGCGCCAGTAGTTGCATCCTACATAACGTGATGATTTATTTTTTAGATTGTTATAAATACTTCATGGCGTTTTATTCCAATATTTGCTATTAAACGGAAATACTGAACCGTTCATTAAAGCGCATTCAAAATCACCAAACTACACTGTTAAGGGAGTGCTATAAATTTAATAAATTGAAAACTGTACGCTAAATTTCACAATTCTGGAGCAGTGACTGAAGAGAGAAACCTCAGATATTTAAAAAAACAACGCTACCCGTGCGAAGCTGGGACGATCCACTAGTTACTAATATAACTACACAGTATCGATTTTATTTGGAATGTTATCAAATCACGTCATATTTTATTATATGCTGTAAACTTTGAAACAAGAAAAAGTCACTGAACAGCAAATAACGCATGTTTTGTTTTGACAATGTTTTTATGTGGCAAGTTGGTGGCAGATCGCCATTTTGCCTTTTATCTTACTCACTTAATTCTTGTTTTGTGGTAGTGATCATAACTTAATAGCATAAGAAAGAAAAAAAGGTGCAGGCAAAAAGTGAGTAAAGTGGTGCTCAGGATACCAGGTTACGTATTTTTAGAAGTAATCGAAACTCTGTCATTTTAGAGATATATTTGGTGCAAGCAATATGTCTCGTACATCGTAAATTTATGTCCCTTGATTTGATAAATTAATTGATGCTCTAAACTAGCTAAATAGAAGCTAATTTATCAAGCGAGCATTTCAGTCGGTCACATTCCAAGAAAATCAGTATAAAGGGATTAATCAAACAATCAGTTTTAACTGCTCTCTAGTTACTCTACTCTAATTCAATTTTCTATCTTTCCGCTTAGCTAGGACGGCGCTCTGTTTACTTAATACATCTGCAAGAAACGGATCGGATTTTCACTTTGGATTTGTGATTCGCATCCAAAGAAGTAAGTAAAAACGGGTTTAGTTGATATTGATGTTTGAAGTGATTCTAAAATTAAGACGCTTTAGTTATAAAAAAAACGTTAATTTCATGAATTGTGTGGAATTTGAAAGGGACAATTCCATCCTTATACCATATGCCTTCATATACCCTAGCAGTCGTAGCCCCAAAATAGGGTAGATGCTTTTTGGAAGCTCAGCCTCTAGAACAATAATAGGTTTGTCAATAGTGGGTTTACTATCACTGATTAAGCCTCAGGTAGGTATTGAAAATGTTACAAAATACAAAAAAATAAAACATGACTTAGTTTAGCTAAACCGTCATCCGACAAAAAAATACGTTTTTACGAAAGGATCTATACAATATATTCAAAACAGTCAAAACAGAACCATGTGCAATAGAAAAATATCGCGGCAGCGTGTTACATTAAAACCTGGATGGGATAAAAAAAACACATTCAAACACATTTTGAAATAATTGCGGAAATCTTCGAAAACTCACCAAGTGAAATGACTTTGGAATGCTTTGTCAACGGTTTATAATAGGTTTTCTTTAATCAGAAATATTTCAGTATACTTAAAGATGAAAAGGGTTTTGTAAAGATGTTTTGGGTTAAAAGTGGGTCTGGACTGTTATAAATTTGGGGTTTCCGTATCTTTTTTTGTGAGAAAGAGTTTATGATAGCTTGATAATGGTCTGTTTTTTATACGTACATATACTCACGGGTTTATCTCTAGAAGAGGTAGCAAAAGATTCAGCAATAAATATTACTCAGCCACATTTTGAAGTACAGTGGGAAAATATAGAAAAACAAAGTTTGTTAGAAGGTTTTTGTTTAAAAGGAAAATATTTATTTTATAATATTTTATTGAATATATGCAAGGGTGTGGTGTAAAAGATGATGAAAACGGTAATGAACAAAAAATACTGGTTACGTTTTCAGCTTATATTAGGAATTATTTTTCACTTTTTAGTTTGATGTGCTTTAAAGGCGTTTTTTTTTAAGTTTTTAAACTACATTTTATTTTAAACTTTTTAGTACTGAATCATTTGAAATTTTTTAATACTGGCGACCCTAATCAGGATAATTGGATGAACCTATGAAATTATTATATTGTCCCTGATTATCGATAAGTGAACAAATTTTTAACTAAATCGGTCCGTTTAAAGTGGGTCAAAATTGAGTATAAAGTAGTCGGTTACATACAGGTAAAAAAGAAAATAGAAAAAGGTATGTTAAGATGGTTTTGGCACAAAGTGCAAGCTCAAAAGTCGCAAATAATAACCCCATCCATAGAATGTGCCAATTATATAACTCCACTTTTACTACACTATACTTTTGACTTTTTTGTCCATGCAAAACGTGGGTACTCTGAACACCAGGTGACAAAGTCACGTGATGTTTAGAAGTATTAGTACCTCTGCCAACCCCTTCGGGGATATTCGGCGTGAACGTTTATGCTTTATGCTTATGCTTATAACAATATATTCACAATAATTAAAGCTTTAGTTTTAGAAAATCGATTTAATTTTATTTTATTTCATTATTATATTGTTAATATTTCAATTTCATCTCAATTAATTTATAATATTTTTGTTTGTGCTTGTCTTTTTAAATATTTTTACACACGAACTCCACTGAATAAAATTTATATAATCTTTATTTTGATTTATTTATATTTTTTTAGTATTGTAAATTAGTTCAACTAAATAGGAAATGTTGTGCATGCTGTTCTGGTACTGCATCTGAATAAAACGTATACATCTTATGTAAATTATAATATAATATGATGTTGTACTGTGTGCATGCCTAATAAATAAATAAACAAAGAGAGGATGGATGATGGACCTCCTGGATCGTACAAAGTGGCGGTCGATAATCTCTGCTCACCCCAATAGGAGTTAATGGTGAGTATATGTTTGCGTGTATTTTTTTCTTGTGCTTTACTTACTAAATAAAATTAGTCCGAATCCTGTATTCCTTACTTCTGATATATAAGTATAAACTCTACCAATGTTCTAACAAATTTAGTGTTCTTTTTAAGAACTTTCTCTGTTTCCGCTCGATGTAGCTGAATGCTTAGTGACCTGTCAGAGACAGACGGCGGCTCAGTGATGCGGATATCCACAATTTTCGTATCAAATTATTAGGCAAAGATTGCTTAGTGCACACAAACTAAAAATTGGTCCGATTTACGGGAGTTTTCTAAACAGTAGTAGTTGGGACCCATAATTGGATAGAAATATTTAAGTCTAGGTTATTTAATGAGTCCCATGTACTAATATCCCTGCGTCTATTCTCTCATTTTGACACAACCTGGCAGCCTGTATGAAAAGAATCGTGTCTAACCTATGTATGAATACTAGACCGCCGACAAAAAGACGGCCCGGCAGGTTCATCAGTGTGTGTTGCCCTTAAAAGGTGACTAAATAATATACACAGCAATGACATAAACAATATTTGAATCTCGAATATTTTTAAGTGGCGGCCACCGGCTGGCACAGCTTGGGTGCAGCTATGGGTACACCTCCACAAATTCGACTGAAGTATCTTCATTAAAACAGTATTATATATTGAAATGAAGACAATGATTGAGCTACTACATACATACATAAATATATTCACGCCTTTAGTTTCCATTGGGGTAGGCAGAGACTATCGATCGCCAGTTTGAACGATATGCTGTGTAGTGTCGGCTTAGAATAGCACTACCCCATTTCTTCCGGTGGGTGTACGTAAGAGGCGACTAACAGTATTGGGGCTTTTAAGGGATTTTTGGGCGATGCGGTTGGAGACCCATCACCAACAACCTTTACTTTTACCATCTTTTCCCCACCCACATTTCCACAAGTGGCTGAGGAATTTCTAATTCCTTAGCTCTGGCTACCCCTTCTAGGGATTTACAGCCGTGAGTATATGTATGTATGTATGTACTTTGAACGATCTTGGCAAACCTCGCGAGCTTCGTTTACATTTAACAATTTTTTCATACATGCTACATATATTATTTAGCTACTAAATGATTTTTAAAAATACGTTATTTAAAAAATGCTAACCCGTAAAAGAATCATCCAAAAATATATAATTATTTTCTTCTGAGAGACAAAAAGGCTCTAAGACTCATAAACAGCAGATGAATTCTACTTAATTATTGCAATAGCCGCGAAACCTCGACATTTTCTTGCGTTAGACTGTTATTTCAACAATTTTACTCCGCCTTAATAGTGCTGTGTACATTTTGGATGTTAATAGAGGAACATTAAGTTGATGGAAACGTAATGGGGATATTATTTCAGAAAGGTGCGCCTTGTTTCACGCCATTTTGTATTCTTGTAAACAACGTTGCTTGCGTAGGCTTGCGGCAAGTTTTAGGCAAATTAAAATAAAAATGTAAAGAAGAAAACAACCGTGAAATCTTAATGTGAACAGATCTTGATTAGTACATACACATACTCAAGGCATTATATCCCAAAAAGAGGTAGCCAGAGCTAGAAACTCATCAGCCTCATTTGGAAGTTGATAGGGGAGAAGATGGTAGAAATATAGTATCTTTGATGATGGTTCCCCAACTAGCAAAAAGTCGTATAAGATTTTTCTCTTATAACTATAGATCGAAAGACACTCGTATAAAAGCTCGTATTTTGTCAAAAAGCCGTATAAAAGAAGTTTTCAAGATATATTAGCATCCAACACTTTTTGTTCTTTAAACATGTCGAGAAGACGTTGACTTGACTAATCCATATCGCGTTTACTCGATAACCGTATAAGGATAACTCTTATTGCCTTTATACAACTGTAAGTCTTATGACAGCTTTATGAAAGCAATAAATGCTTTTTTGTCGTAAAACTTACTTCTATAACAGCATTAATGCAGAATAAAAGCGGTTCTTTCAACAAAATAGCATCTCGGTTACTATAATAGCACATATTGTCGTGTAATTGTTGTTTGAAAGGCTATCTCTCGATTTGGAAATATAAGTTAGGAAAACGCTTTTAAATAATCTATTATAGCCCCAGAGATCCTATGAATATTGTATGAAAGCCATAATACAGCGTAAAAGTTGCATGATAGTTGAACAAAATCTTTTACAGAACTGTGGACGCCATTTCTTCGAGTTTTAATAGTATAGAGAATACTTTTACTTAATTGGTTTTATATATCAAAAATCTATTATAATCGGTAAAAAGTGTATAAAGTAAGTAAATAAAATGTACTTAAGACTATAACTATCTATACGTCAGCAACGGGTAAGAGGGATCAAAATATATCAGGGAGGGTTCCGTAGAAAATATTCATGCTTCTACTAATTGTTAAAGCACTTGGATCCAAGTGCTTTAACGGGCTCAAAACATAAACAATCCAGAGTCGCGTCAGTCACGTCAAGCGCCATCAGAAAGGAGACAAACAGCTTAGCCTATAAATACGCCGCCTCAGGCACTATTCCTTCCTTTTTCTTTTCACAATTGAAGAATCCCAAGAAGACACGGAGAAGACGAGAAGACGTTTTAGAGTCATTTCACATTATATAGTTTAATTTCTAATACAGATGTAAAGGCTCAATAAACCCAAGTAAATCAAGTAAATATCTTATCATTTACTTCTTCAATCCAAACAACAACGGTTCCACGAGGCGGAACCAACTCCGTGAACGAGCAGCAGGCGCACAACAGCCTGCTATCCTTCATTGGCGCCCGAACAGAAACTTCAGCCTACGCAGCAGAGGCACCACCAGCAGAACGAGAGAAAAGGAGGACCACGCCACGCCACGCCAAGCCGCCGGTGAAGAAGCCAGGTCCAAGGGTTGGACACAGCAGCCATCCCACCTGCCAGCATCTTACCGAGGAGAGTGTCGTAAGCCAATCATTCCTTTCTTTTCCTCACCTTAAAACCCCTCACCACGGGCAAATTAGTCAAGATAATCAATAGATAATCAATTTACATCCATTAATATCTCAGCAATCCCTTTGTATTTTACATCAATCTCATCATAAATCTATTTAATTACCTAGAAAGCACATTACTTCCCATTTATTTCTTAAAAATTTTGAGGTTAGAATAGATTCTCAACGGCATGGTCCACATGATGAAATTAAAGTTGAACTGATTGCACAAGGCAATCACCACTCAGCTATTTCTGAGCCACAGCCGCTGGTTTCTGTGATCCAGTGTATGACATAGGCCTCCCATGTGCTACAGAGTTAGCGCATAACATTTACAAAGATAATTGCAACTTAACCTTACAGCAATTCATCTAACAGGCTCCAACGCCTCACCAAGTGGAATCAGCGCACTCTATTAAGGACATCCAGGTTATGTTTCATACCACATGTCAACTTAAATAGTTTCTTAATCATATCAATATCAGAATTTCAGCCTTGTCTTGCATTAATTACTTAGTTTTCAATATTTTAACTTCACTTTGGCATTTTAGTGTTTTTGTAAAACTAGTGAGCAACATAACTAATTTTACAAAACCACATGCTCTTCACTTAGGTTAATCAACCATATATTTTCTACAGCCATCAAGTGCACATGTGAATCATTGACTCACTTTGCTTATATACATTCACTCAATTAAGTAAAGGCAGCAGTTAAGGTACTCATACCTCACATGTGCCGGCAACTCTAGCAGCATATCAATCAACTCTTCACTTAATTCAATTAATTTCAATATACAAACTTAATATTGGTTAGTTTCATGCCAGTTTCCGCTCTACCAAACGATTCAGGGATATATACTTACTACTGTTTCAAACAATTTCAGTGAACGTGAACTTCACCGAGGAACGCAGGCCTGCATCATTCAGCTGCTGCCTGTTGTCTCCAGCGGCGTCACCTTCACAAGGAGCGTAAACCGGTTTACAATTTACTTTAATTTTACATTCTTGCCACACCCTTTACTATAACAATTAACTCCAGAAATTTATCTATATACAGAACCTTTCACTTAACTAGTTACTTATTAATTATTAATTATTAATTTCCTTTTCAATATGACTGACAGTGAATTATCAGTAAAAACAAACACTGCTCATGCCAGTCGAAGCTCAAGCCCTGCCAAAATGGCAAGCGATGAATATACTGTGCTTAAGTACAAACGCACTTCCATCAAAGGGCAAATAACCCACTTTAAAAAATATTTATTAAATTTATTAGAGTATTGTGAATCCCATCCATTGACATCAAGGGATGAACAAATGTTATCATTAAAGCTAGATAAGTTTTTGGAGTTAAACTCTCAATTTGAACACCTGCAATCACAAATGGAAGCTCTTAATTTTAGTAACTTAGATTATGAATTAGATGAAAGAGAACTCATATCAAATGAATTCTGTTCTTATATTGTGAAGGCACGAAATCTGCTCGGTGTCAACAAACCTGCAGACCAATTCCAAGATGCCACTGAAGGGTCAAAGGCCTCCCATCCATGCCACTGTAATGGTCAAGGCACAATGGGGTTTAGGCTACCTGAAATCACTATACCTAAGTTTGATGGTTCATACTTCAAATGGCTTGAATTCAGAGATACATTTGAATCATTAATTCACAATAATAATCACATTAAACCCATTCATAAATTTCATTACCTCTGCTCATACCTACAAGGTGAAGCAGCCAGGGTTATAGCAAATCTTGAGGTATCTGATTTCAATTATGTAGAAGCATGGAACATATTATGTGAAAGGTATAACAATACAAAACAATTAGTTAATAATCATCTTAGTGCACTTTTTAATCTCAAGGTTATGCAGGGTGAATCAGACAAGTCTCTTAGGTTTTTAAGTGATCACATCACCAAGAATGTTAGGGCTTTACAGACTTTAGGTCAACCAGTTCAACACTGGGATTCTATTTTAATTTATTTAGCTTCCTCAAAGTTTGATCTAAATACTAATATCAAATGGGAAGAATACAAAGGCAATCTTCATTCAGAGTTGCCAACATTTAATGACTTAAAAGAATTTTTAAAGATAAGAGCTGACATTTTAGAGACATTACCTCAAAGTAAGGTAAGGGTTAACACATCACAGGGTTCAAACAACAGTCATAATAATAATAATAATAGTCATGATTTAAAACACTATCATAGTAACAATCATATTAAACAAACAATAAATCCACCTCAAGCATTTATTGTTTCAACTTCAGGTAATGTAAGCGGTGAGGCTAGCAATCCTCAATTGCCCTCACGTTTACCCAATGCCCCCCTAGCATTAACAGTTACAACTAATACTAATTTCAAGTGCCCCCTTTGCAAGGGTAAACATTTACTGTTCCGATGCTTACGTTTCAGAAAGCTCACATTGGCTGACAGACGGAGTAGGGTCACTGGGCTTAAGGTTTGCACAAATTGCCTTCGGTCTGACCATATGGTTGCCAAGTGTCCCTATGGAGACTGTCGTAAGTGTGGTGGACGCCATCACACTCTGCTACACAGCTCTCCCCTTCTTCAAAATGATGTTGCTCCATCATCACATCCTGTCCCTTCAATGCCTCAGTCGCTTTCTCTCAGTCCTCCAGTTTCCCCTTCAGGGATCATTCGCTCCACCGCCATGATTGACATCATCAATCCCCAAAATGGTAAGGTGGAGACAGTCAGATGCTTGCTAGATAGCGGCTCTGACTACTCTTTTCTTTCCGCTGACTTAAGGAATCGCCTTAAGTTAGCTTCCACACCCTCGATACACAACAGTGTTACAGGTGTTGGGAACACCTCTCTTAACCTGAGACCACAACAGTGCTCAGCGTTGATTCGTGCCCGCACTGGCACATACTCACATCTTCACACCTTTTTGGTGTTGCCTTCCATAGCAAAAAGGCATTCTAATGAAGCCATTGATGTTTCAAATATCACTCTTCCCTCAGCTATCACATTAGCTGATCCTCAATTCAATCAACCACTAAAGGTTGACATTATGATTGGAGGCGATCTATTCTGGGATCTACTTGGCTCCGAAAGGCTCACCTTAGGTCCAGGCCTACCCATGCTGCATCATTCACAGCTAGGCTGGATTATAGCTGGCAAGATTTCCCATTCATTACCACAAAATTCACAAACTTGTAATTTTGTTAGTAGCAGTTCTTCTACCAAGTTAACTAGAACTCATAGACTAAAAACTAGACGTTTCTGTCCTCTCAGCCCACTCAAGGCAGCAGATTACCGTCTTGGTGATACTTACACCTTACCAAAACCAATTGGTTATTAATAACCTAAGTTGAATGAATTCATACACAACAAACATTCAACAATTGTTTATGGTTTACTTTTAATTTACATTTATATACAAATATTTTACTTTATACAATACTTATACACTTTACATCATCCTACACATGGATCAATCATTATTTGCTATTTTATTATGTCTTTCCTTCTAGATACAGTAAACAGCTGACTACCTAAAGGTCATTGACATCGAGGTAGTTGACCTTACAAGTTCATCGACTTTGAACTTTAGCATATATATTTTTTTTTTTTTTGGATTCATTTATCAGATGTATTTGAATCAGTGCGATGATCAATCACCATGATTATCATCATCATCAACGGTGGTCATCATCATAATTTCTTTATGCTTTTATTTTCGCCAGGGGAAAACCCACGGAAATATTTTGTGACAATGGGCGAAATTTCGTTGCCGCAGCTAAGGAAATAAATTCATTTTTTAACGACAATAAAGACTCATTTGTGCAGTTTGCTAATGTTCAAAATATTAACTTTAGATTTTGCCCGGTTTACGCCCCTAATTTCAACGGAAGCGCGGAAGCTGGCATTAAGCTTGCTAAGTTTCACATTAAACGCATCATGGGTAACACCCACCTCACATTCGAGGAATTATCTTCTCTTTTTGCCCAGGTTGAGGCTATCCTCAACAGTAGACCCATCGCTCCCCTTTCCTCCTCCCCAAATGATTTGGCAGTTCTCACACCGGGACACTTTCTCCTCGGCAGGTCACTCACGGCTCTTCCATCACCGGATCTGGCAGACTTACCGACGAAGAGATTGGATCGCTTTCAACTGTTGGAGCAGCTACGGCAAACATTTTGGAGGAGATGGCACAGGGAATATTTATCAGAGCTACAACAGCGAACTCAATGGCGAGTAAGATGTAGAGACTTGCGCATGGGTGATCTTGTCCTAATAAGCGAAGATAACTCTCCACCTCTGTTATGGCGAAGAGGGCGAGTCACTAAACTATATCCAGGAGCAGATGGTGTCCCGAGAGTGGCCGATATCAAGACCATGCAATCGACAGTAAGGCGAGCCATAAATCGCTTGTGCCTACTTGTAGAAGAAGATTGAAGACTCGTCTTCAATGGCCCCCCAGTATGTTAAAGCACTTGGATCCAAGTGCTTTAACGGGCTCAAAACATAAACAATCCAGAGTCGCGTCAGTCACGTCAAGCGCCATCAGAAAGGAGACAAACAGCTTAGCCTATAAATACGCCGCCTCAGGCACTATTCCTTCCTTTTTCTTTTCACAATTGAAGAATCCCAAGAAGACACGGAGAAGACGAGAAGACGTTTTAGAGTCATTTCACATTATATAGTTTAATTTCTAATACAGATGTAAAGGCTCAATAAACCCAAGTAAATCAAGTAAATATCTTATCATTTACTTCTTCAATCCAAACAACAACGGTTCCACGAGGCGGAACCAACTCCGTGAACGAGCAGCAGGCGCACAACAGCCTGCTATCCTTCACTAATATTTTGTGAACCATTTACTGTTACTTCTTTCGAAAGTACAATGACAGCGACAGGTCTAAATTTATAAGTTATTTAGAATCCGAATACAAATAAAATGTTTTATATTTTCTGTTGTTACCATGATGCTTTAGAAATTTAGTCAACAATTAAGAATAAAAAAAAACACATAAACCAAAAAATTTAAATGCCAAAAGATGATTGTACGATTTTGAAGACAACATGCATAATTATATGAATTGCTGATTGTTAAAAAGACACTTGTCACAGAGTTTTTTCAAGGTAAAAATTTACAGGAGGAGGAAAAAACTTTCCAACTATTTTATTTTTACGCATATATTTTTTACATTTGGCCTATTGTTTATTTAGGGTAAAAGATACAAAATAATGAAAATAACAAGGAGACACCACTTTTAGATTTTGAAAAATATGCATTTTAAATTCAGGGACAAGTGCCCTTTTTCAAATAAATGATGCAATGGGTATGACATGTGCCCTTTTTACAACTAATTGTATAATTTCAGTACTAATATTAAATGAAATAAAACACATTGTTAATTACAAAAAACTGTTTATTTATCAATTATTCCACTCTCCAATCAAAAATATTTTGCCAGAATGCCATAGCTTGTTCGGGGATATAATTTTCAAGCTTTTTTAGGTCATCCATTTTCTTTTTTGCTATAGGTACAATGTCTGTGTATAGTTTCTGAATGGGTAGTTTTAAAGAAGATACATTAGTTTTTCTTAAACTAAACTTATGTGTAACAAAGCCATTGATAAATTCTTTCACCATTACCATGTGAGGTTCATCAGCATTGAAATTAAATTCATGGTATTTAGAAATACTAAATTTTTCTTTAATTTGCCCAGGTAATGTATTACAAGCTATTTTTGTTTTGTAATAATAGTTTTTATACCATGATTGAAAGTTTAAAATATCACTTTGATTTAACAAATAAACAGTAAATTTTTCAGTTATATCAGAACAATTTAATATTACCTTTTCAACATAATCATCCACAGTATAAAATCTATCTATTGTTTTTACTTTTCTCTTTATAATACCAAACCCACGATCGCAGGGCAGAAAAGAGTGGCCCCTAATAGGAAAGTATAAGTTCACTCTTTTGAAGACTTTCAATTCAATAAGAGCCATCATGAATCTGATCATGGTATGGTTCTTATTTTGGCCTGCACAGTTATCGCAAAACAGATTTAGCTCATCATATTCATTCTCATTTATAAAATTATTAAAATAATGTAGTAGCATGGAACATACCTCATCCGGTCCTTTGTGACCTATACCTTCATGATAAACATAAGTATGTATCTTATCATTTGCAAAATTATATATACCAAATGTATTAACTGAGAGCTGTCTATAATAATAAATATCTTGAACAGGTATCCGTGGCAAATCCATAACAGCCATAAAATCTATACTCAAAGAAAGAATTTTACTATTTTCTTTAGAAGATTGTTTACAGTATTGGATTTTCTTGTAGAACTTTGTAGATCTATTTAAATGCACCATAAGTTCAGCTGTGTATGTCTTTTTAGAGTTTTCATTCAAACTTTTATTATGTAGCTTGGTTTTGATTGATTCACAGCTAGAACAAGCATCAACAACTGGTCTTCCGAATGATAAATTAAAGTTTTGAACAAAATATTGCCAGTAGAAGTGATATTTTACATCTAAATTAGGGTATTTTAGTGCGAAAAGTTGATGCATTTTTTTGATAGAAAGATCTGCAGATAAATAATATTTAACTTGCGAAGAGTAGTGTGATTCTTTTAAGGGAAAAGATGAAATATGTTCATGTATTTTAGAACACACACTAGATGGTACAGCGTTTGCACAGGGATGTTTACCACGTTGGTCACAAGGAATAATGTCTGATTCAAGCAGATTTGCAATCCTACGAATGCGCTTAGGAGTTACTTTATGTACATTCATGAAGGCTTTCTTACAAACTTTTGTCCTTTGACGGTCTACCATAATGAAATAGTGAATAGTTTTTTCTTTTGGTTTTCTATCTTGAGGCATAGTAGAAGTTCTTCCTCGTCTTCTTTGAATGGATTCAATTTCCATCAGTCTTTGGAGGTGTATGTCTTGTTCTTTTTTGGATGTCATATTATAAAACGATATTAGTATATCCTCAATTAATGACCTATCAATCATTTTCATGCATTGCATGTGGCAGCTGGAACAAATATAAATAATTAAAAAGTCAGTTTCAGTAGATTTTATTAGATATTGAGTAGGTATTGATTTACTTTTGTAATGCTTACCAATTCATGTCGATGAAATCAGGATCATTTTTAGGCGTTACAAAACGGCCTTTAGAATTTCTATAACAGTCTCCAGATATCCTTGCTTTTTTGATTACATTGCGTTGATATAATTCATCGTTACGAACACCTTTTTTCCGCTTTTTACCAAGGTTTTCTGACATATTATTGTTTTAAAACAAAATTTAGCAGCAAGCAAACAGAACAAAACAACGAAATAAAGTGAATGAATGGATGGAATGAAAAAACCACAAAATTTAGCGCGAAAAAAATGTCAGAGTGACATTGACATAAAACCACAGATTGATTGTTATTAGGGCTCATGTCCATGGACAAGTGCCGTATTAACAATAAACATTTTTTTTGTTGACTTGCCAACATTATGAATACTGAAGGGACAAGTGCCGTCTTTACACCAATCGATTCAAAAATAAACTTTCTATTAATTCCAACGATAAAAAAAAAATGGCCTAGAAATGGACATGTGTCCTTTTTACAATCAGCAATTCATATTTTCTGTTAAGTGTGGTTATATAATGAATCCACTCAAGTAATGCGTAACATCGTTTATTATTATTTATAGAAGCAACCACAGTGTAAAATATTTTTACCCACAAATATATAATATATATATATGATATATATTTGTGATAGCTCGGTTGGCAGAACACCGCTTATCGTGCATACGACTAGTGTTCTAATCCCGGATCGGGTATACAACAATTTGTCTTTTCTAAAAGACATGTGCGTGGTTAATTTATGATGGTTGTTAACGGTGAGGGAAAATATCCTAAGGAAACCCACATGGCTAAGTTGTACTTTTCATGTGACAGTGTATTCGTACAAAACGGCGATAGGCCTGCCCATTATCACGTGAGTACGCTGTCAAGCAAAACGTGGGTACCTTACTCTGGACACTAGTTGCCACTGTCACGTGATGTTCAGAACTATTGGTACATCTCCCAATCCCTTAGAGGATATTCGGCGTGAACGTTCGAATGAGTTTGAGAATATAATAAATACTTCTTGAATAACACTGACTTATGACTAAAACCAAATTCAATAAAAATTAAAGTTAACGACAGATATTCTTAGTTAATTGGATACCGACGTTAGAATCTATAATTTTTATTGAGTTTTTTTTATTGTATTTCTGCGTTTATTCTTATAATAAAAAACTAATATTTTAGTATGAGGAACTCTAAACTGACAATCATGGCGCCCTGGTTAGTTGTAAAATGGCAACATCATCACTATTTCTCGACTAAAAGTTGAATAAATACTCTATAAAAGCATTTGAGATTAAACTATTAAATTAATATTATTTTTGAATCATTAATTCTGTAGAAATCTTGCGGCCCATGGAAATTATAATAATAATGTAGACAATATAGACGACAAATTTAATTTCCCACATGAAAATACCCAAGGGTAAACTTCAAATAGATCAAGCGCGTAACATATAAAGATGGATAAAAAAATATATGGCGCATGTAGAAAATACAAACTTCCCTAAATCAGTTAACTATTATTTTAACTGACACAGCAAGCATTACTTGGTTGCACTCATACGATCTAAGAGTCGAGTGATTGCAACAGCACTACTTTGATACGACACATAAGGCGAATGAAAGAGTATTTTTCAACTTGAGTAAAGCTAAAGTGTGGTATAAAAGCAAACTTATGGCTTCCATAGCACTTTTTAACTTTTGCGTAGCAATTACTCGATATTCTGTCGACTATTTAGCTATTGCTATGATAATCTAACAATATTTACTGCACTTAAAGCTGAATATTGTGCGCCCAAATGGCATTGAAAGAACGTGCATAGAGCTTTCATACGACATTTTCGAGTAATTTAAATCTTTTTGTTCATGAAAACCTCATGTGAAGAAAAATAAAAGAAAGTTTTTTTTTCTTTTTGTGACGAAAAATTTTACTTTCCTTTATTTATTAGTGACATTTTCGAGGTCAATCTTACAACTAATCGCTGCAATGGAAACGTGCTGGTGACTTTCTTTCGATATATTTTTGCTAGTCTCCAACCGCATCGCCCAAATACCACTTTAAAAAGCCCTACACCCTAAGTCGCCTCTTATGACACCCGTGGGTAAAAAGGGGTAGTGACATTCTAAGCCGGCACTACACGGCATATTATAACATAACATAAACGATCACGCCGAATATCCCCGAAGGGGTTGGCAGAGGTACTAACACATCTGAACATCACGTGACTTTGTCGTTAACAACCATGATAAATTAACCACACTTATGTCTTTAAAAAAGACAAATTGGTGTGGGCCCGACCCGGGATTGGAACACTAGTCGTTTGCACGATAACCGGTGTTCTACTACCCATTTAGCTATCACGTCATCGCATATACCTACACCGATGTATCTTTACTTAAGTTATACTCATGAGATTTTAATTTATCTAAGTTGTTAACATTGAAGGTATAACTCGTGAGGAAACCAACACGGCTCAGTCATGTGACAGTGTATTAGTACTAACCGGCAAAAGGTCTGTCCCCTATCACGTGGATGACCAGTCCAAATAAAACGTGGGTTCTCTGAACAGCAGGTGATAAAATACAGGTGATGTTCAAAAGTATTAATACCCCTGCCTCCCCTTTGGGAACTCATGGCGTAAACTTTGAGTTTAGTTGTGTATATCCCATGACCTAACCTTACATGCATTTCTTCTCTGTTATAGTAGTGTGAGTCTTTATAATTGTTAGATTATTAACGACCAATATTTTCCACTTTTTAAAAGTGGTTCAGGAATCGTTGGTTATAAATTTTAAAGAAAAGATAATCCTTTTTCTGATATATCTTTTTTGCTGTGTAGTGTCGGTTTAGAATAACACTACCCCATTTCCGCCGGTGGGTGTAGGTAAGAGGCGACTAACGGTGTTGGGGCTTTTAAGGGATTTTTGGGCGATGCGGTGGGGGACCCATAACCAACAACCATATTTTGCCATCTTTTCCCCACTCAGCTTTCCAAAAGTGGCTGAGGAACTTCTAGTTCCTTAGCTCTGGCTACCCCTTCTTGGGATTTATAACCGTGAGTATATGTGTGTATGTATGTATTTTTCTGAAATAAAACTAGCCTCAAAGAAATATCAATAATGGTTTCACTAACTAACCCTACGCGATTAAGTGTTATTAAAATAATACACATACGAACAATAATGGCGGATAAGAAGTAAACATCTGTATTCTTCATATAAATGTTAGTTTGGCTGGGAATCAAACCCGCAATGTCCCTGTAATGACATAAATTATTCAATAAACTTAAACAAACACAGATCAAGTTAATCCAAACCTGTCCCTTCAAAGTAACCTTTCCTAACTCAACAATACGAGTACGTCTGTTACATATTCCATTCCATTCCATTTCAAGTAGAAAATCTCGACATACTCAAGATTTCAAGATCCAGGTAAATATTTACAGGATTTTCGAGCCAACATATTTCACTTTGAATTTAGGAGAGGCGCCGATTTGAATGGGAACCCTCTAATCTCAGTACATACCTCGGAGGTCCATTATTCTTGAGGCTACGCGTTTTGAGACACAACGGTATAAGCACAATCTCTGGTAAGGCACCGTTAAGCAAATTAAAAGCTATTTTGAGATTAAAGTGGTGTCAGGAGGAAGAAGATTTCGGTTCGAATACCACTAGAGTAGCGATTTGATGGCGGAATTAAGTACATGGTTTCTTTTATTTGGTTTTGTCATTGATTTATCAATCTGTAAAGTGTTTTTTTTATTTGTTTAGCTTTGTCACCCTAACATAACGATACCACATCGCGTTCATCGAGTACCTTATGTATATTAAGTTACATTATGACTGTTTAGGCGTCTCAACGACATTTTGATCAAAATAACTCAATCCTTTTTGAGTGGCTGAGGAATCTATGATTAGATCTAAAGCATTCACTTCTAGTAGGTGTGTATCAGTCAATAAAAAAACTAAATTACAATCACAAAATTGAATTTGCTCAAAAAGGTAGGCGCTTGAAGTATGAATAATAAAAGAGCATGTTTTACACATAAAGAATGATGGATGTAAACGAAGCTAGAGAGGTTTAATAGGATCGTACAAATTGGCGATCAATAGCTCTGCTTACCTAAATGGGAACTAACGGTGTGAGTATATTTATGTTTGTAAATTATACCCAGATATGAACAAAATAATACCCGTCTTGATTTTCTTTTAAATTTCTCAATTCATTTTAATTTAATGTATGAGACCTACCTTTCAATCAATCAGCGTAACGATACACACTGACAAGTTATGAATATTACATAAAAAAGCTACAAAAACCTGAACCTAGTGTACTTAATTTCGCGGAGCTCAAAAATGAACACATATTTCAGGCCGACGCAAAACAAATATTTACTGAAAAGGACGTGTATTTTTACATGACTCATCAATAATAATCAGTAAAGTGCCTATGTTACCTATATACATATACAAAGGTTTCAGGGCTGTATTTGGTAAATATCGACGGTTTCTGGCTTCCAGGAAGCCTAGCACGAGCGCTATTCTATCGACACGATAACGGTTAGTATGAGATGGCAGTATACGATACTAAGTAAGTGCGTAAGAGATGGCTGCTTTATCCCACGCGATAACTAGTTTAAACACCGCTCGTACTAGCCGGGCAGGAAGCCTAGCACGAGCGCTATTTGATCGTCACGATATTGGTTAGAATGAGATAACAGTAAACGATACTAAGTAAATGCGAAAGAGATGGCTGATGGATGTTTAACACGTGATATCTAGTTCAAAGGTCGCTTGTACTAGCTATGTTGATCCAGCGTCGCGGGTTCGAATCGGTTCGGGAATGAAAATAAATGTATTTTTTTTAGTATTTGATTTTATTTAAATGTAACGTTTATGTTTTTAATCACACTGCATAAATATATGTCTCTTACTGATTTTTGTGAAATTCATTATTGACACTCTTTTTTATTAAAATAGTATAATCTGAAGTGTATATAGTATTAGTACAAGAACCATTTTTTTTTCTTGCTATAATGTATAAAAATACTTCTGACTGCCTTCTAGACTTAGGTAATGGGGAATCAGATAAAGCCATGATAGCCAACAAAAAATGTGTTTATCCGTACCAATAATAATAGCAGAGCCAAAAGCTTACATTTTTGTCAATTCAGATTGCAATTTGGAAGTAAGTTTAAAATTTCCACATTAAGTAACACTGATAAATGTTAGCGAGAAGATCTGCACACACACACATATTAATAACGTAACCGTATGCTAACCAGTAATCCACGTTGTCAGTCTATTGACTTAGGTTAGGCAGTCTAAATGAACACCATCCTAAGTGCGGCCCTTTCCTGCCTGTCATTTTATACTATGGTGTATCATCAATCTTCATAAACCTCACAAGAGTGTATACCGATAGCAGACAAGTTTACTAACAATTTACGCAAAACGATTATTTCTGAAATACTTTATCCTTACATAAGGAACTAGTGGCTCGCTGCGGCTTTTTCTGGTGGTATATGGTCACGCAGTGTGGGTAGAAATCCCACAAGGTGGACCGACGACTTGGTGAAAGTTGCGGGAAGCCCATGGATGAAAGAAGCACCGGACCTGTTGTTGTGGCGAGCTTTGGGGGAGGCCGATGTCCAGCAGTAGACGCCTATTGGGCTTATTCCGTTTATCCACCCTAAAAAATCCTCCCTAAGTCGGATATTCGGAAACGCATGTCCGATTATCCACCCTGAACGGGGTGGATAATCGGAATTCATAATAAAATGTTTCTTCCGATTTTCTACCCTGCCTACGTACAGTCATTTACAGATAAAAGACCCTAAGTTTGTAAGATATTTTTATTCAAACTGGAAGTAAGAAAGTAGGTATGTTTATCTTAAGTATTTTAATGTTCACGATGTGTCTTGGACCCATTTTGTTTCTGTAAATTACTGTACTTGGGGTAAAAAATCGGAAGAACCATATTATATGCATTCCGGATATCCACCCCGTTCAGGGTGGATAATCGGACATGCGTTTCCGAATATCCGACTTAGGGAGGATTTTTTAGGGTGGATCAACAGAATAAGCCGCCTATTGGCTGATGATTGATATGATAATTTATTTGTCAACCATTTTACTCAGGTTTCTTGTAAATAAATGCATTTAACTTTTATTTTTCTTTTTCTTTTATTATTCCTTTTGTCATTAGATAGTTTAGTTTATTCTTTTTTTCTTTTGCATTAACTGTGTGTGTATCTTATTTTAACTTGTGATCATCTTTTATTGGCCTTATTTACTGTACTGTTTTAACTTACTATATAATATGTGTTGTTCTTGATGATCCTTGTATAATAAATAAATAAAATAAAAATAAATTTATTTATATGTTCTGAAGCTATCCTTTGGTGCAATAATGTTAGAATCGGTGGAGCGGTTTCGGTGCCTTAGTACATAAACATAAACGTTCACGCCGAATATCCCCGAAGGGGTTGGCAGAGGTACTAATACTTCTGAGCATCATGCGACTTTGTCACCTGGTGTTCAGAGTACCGGCGTTTTGCATGGACAGTGTACTCACGTGATTGGGGGCAGGCCTATCGCCGTTTTGTACGAACACACTGTCACATGACCAAGTACAACTCAGCCATGTGGGTTTCCTCATGATGTTTTCCCTCACCGTTAACAACCATGATAAATTAACCACAAATATGTCTTTAGAAAAGACAAATTGGTGTAAGCCCGACCCTGGATTTGAACTCTAGTCGTTTGAACGTTAACCGGTGTTCTACCCATTGAGCTATCACGTCGCGTTTCGGTGCCTAATCATTACAGAAAATTACACTAACTAGTTTTTCCTCTTTGCAAGTCTCCATATAAATATAGAATAGATGCAATCTTAGTAGTTTTGTGGAAAGAGTACACCTGGGATTTGTTAGGCAAGGATTCAAATTCAGAATCGAGCCTAAACTTTTGTGTCTGTTTGCAATTTTAAAAAGTAATTTATGTAAAAATATAGTGAGTTTTTATCTGTATTACCAATTCACGTGAAACTCAAACGTTCACGCTAAATATCCCCGAAGGGGTTAGCTGACGTACTAATACTTCTAAACATCACGTGACATTGTCAGCTGTATTACCAGTTCACGGCAGAAGTGTAGACCATGTTCAGTTAAATAGACATATTAAGGTACATTACAAAGGCCTCCATTAAAAAACATATATATTACAAAAATACATTCCTTTCCTAAATTTAGTTTAATTTGAGTAAGTTTATCAGGTCAGCAGAGCAAAGTGCTTTAGACTCCACCTCAATATATCTAACTCAAAGACAGGAGCGTAATAAATTCAGAAAATGCTAAGTAGATGGAACCGGATCTCTGACAAAGCCTAAGGTGTACTTAAGAACATTAAGTAAGGAAAATTTGTGGCTTAAATTCATATAAATTAGGGATATTTTATTTTTCGAAAGAAAACCCAATTTACGTCGCAAAGAATTTACCTTTAATTTTTGTACACATGTCAGGGGATTTGAAGTGAGTGGGTATATTCCACAAACTATAGAGGGAGGGATTACTTCCTTCACATATAGTTTTTATCTCAAGACTCAAGACACAAGCGTTCACGCCGTATATCCCCTAAGGGGTTGGCAGAGATTCTCGTCCTTTTCTAGAATCATTATGTTATTTTTATATATTATCTTATTTTAAGCGTTATAGTCAAAAAACGTTACAGCTTTATAATAGCCATAGCTATTTTAAGAAAATTGAGCTACAGGAAACTGAGAGTGAAACACTGAAACTGAAAATCAACCGAGGTAATTTGTTGCTGTGTAGTGTCGGCTTAGAATAACACTACCCCATTTCTGCCTGTGGGTGTACGTAAGAGGCGACTAACGGCGTTGGGCAGTCACTGCTCAAGCATTGTGAAATTCAGCGCAATGTTTTCAATTTATTAAATTTGTAGCACTCCCTAAACAGTGTAGTTTTATGATTTTAAATGCGCTTTGATGAACGGTTCAGTATTTCCGTTTAATAGCAAATTTTGGAATAAAACGCTATAAAGTATTTATAACATCTAAAAAATAAATCATTACGTTATGTCGGATGCAACTACTGGCGCCATCTAGTTTGTTATATGTAAATTAGTAAAGATTTGGTTTTGATCACGGGCGCGATGGCTTATTTTATGTATAATTTCGGTGTTTGTTTACCGATTTCTATGATTCTTTTTTTATTGAATAGGTAATAATGTTATCTTTTTTAAATTAGGGACGAGTGAGAGGTTTACAAACGTAAGAGTAAACAAATATAATCAGAATGTTCCGAACTGCTAAGCTATCAGGAATTACACGTGTTATTGTGAGTCAACCGTAAAAGATAGACATAAACTGTTGATGATTTTTTTTTAGATAATTTTATGAAGAATATTTCCGTCATACATGATGTATATGTAAGTTTAACCATTGAGGCTGCACACGCGACGGAAGCTTAAAAATGGAGTAATTTTGCCCCATTTTCCCAAAATTTCCCAAAATTCCCCTTTACTACTCTGCTTGAAAGTATACATAAACCTGCGCAGGTGTATATAGAATAATTGTACCAAGTTTCGTTAAAATCCGTCGAGTAGTTTTTGTTTCCATAAGGAACATACAAACCGACAGACAGACAGACAGACAGACAGACAAAAATTTTACTGATTGCATTTTTGGCATCAGTATCGATCCCTAATTACCACCTGATGGTTATTTTGAAAATATATTTCATGTACAGAATTGACCTCTCTACAGATTTATTATAAGTATAGAAGAAAATCCCCACATGAGGTTTTCCCGTTTTGAGGTACCCCAGTAATACTAGACAACATTCATTGGATCCTTTTAAACTTATAGTTCCGACCGCTGGTACTGCTTTGGGAAAACGAAATTGCAATGTAATGATAGCTAGGATCTATAATAAGATACCAAGAATTTAAAGCTCTAAGATTGAATATATTGGAACGTGAGCTAAAAAATTGGCTGATAGAGAAATATTTTATAAACTTGATGATTTTTTTTCTGAATAATAATATAATTTTAAATTCACTGCTGTTTGAGTTAAATAAATGTAAATAATAAAGGACCATGGGGGATTTTGTATGAACCCCGTCCCCACCCTACAACAGTCATGGGATATGTGTCAATTTGTTCATTGGGACCCAAAAAAGTCTTAAGTACCTGTGTTAATTGCAAAAACATTTGGGTTTTTTTATAATAAAAAAATAACTTTTCGGCACAAATGTATTTATTTTAAAAACAAAAATATTTTTTTCTACAAACAAAAAGGCATATTTCACGTAAACAAATGATGATTCTATGTACATTGACGTCCTGTATCAATAATTGTGCCAAAACGTTCTCATAATCACCTCCTCTGCGCACGTCCCGACTAGCTCGAACCGGTTTCCGGCACCTTAATTGTGCGACACTATTAGCGTTTAGCGTAATACTTTTTTATTCTTAGAGCTACTAAATCTCCACGCAATGAAATATAAGAAAAAAAATGATTTTTTTGGTTTTTAAAAAATAATGTTACCTTTTAGCAAAGATATTAAAATACTACGCATTTTATATTAAAATATTATTTAGATCGCCATATTCTAGTCCTTTTTAATGTACACTAAGTAAATGTGTAAGTAAAAAAGAAGAATATATACTAAAATCTAAACCCCAAGCATTTGAAATATGTCGCCATAGTAAAAAGTTCTCTATTCTAATAGATGTTTCAAATGACACTTGTTTTTGATATCTGTTGGATGGTGGGGACGTTTTTTCCCATCGCCCTTTATTGTCAATTTTTTTAATGTAAGTATTTGCATGCTAGTATACATAGTTAAATGCGATGGACCGATAATAATAATGTAACATCTTCATTGTACCACATTTACTTTGCCCTACAAATAGGAAAACACAGGGACCTCTTCGCCGCATTCACTGTGGGTTAGCTATCCCTGGTAAGTGGGAGGACAACCGCCGTAGAGTGGGGAAGTTTCTGGCCTTCCAAAATAAGAGGGCTGAAATCTAAGAGTGGTGTGTTCACAAGAACGACGTTCAAGGGAACGCAACCTTCCTGATTTGTTGCGTGCCGGAAAGCCTGATCGCTGCAATCATAGCAAGGGGTCGTAATCTCTCCTTCATTATAGGGTACACAGTTTACGTACTGTCCCGGCACACCAACGGTCGCTTCCAGAAGGACCTACCAGGAAGAGATCCTGTACCGAGGAGGAAACATGCTTGAAAGCCGATTAATAGTGTCGGAAAACTAAAGTAAGGGGCAAGTAGTGAAAGGTTGTCCGTAGGACGGCGTACTCTCTCCGCTACTTTGGAACCTAGTAGCGAACGATCTTATCCATAATCATATGACTGTATACAGCTGGGATACGACTAATACTCTGCCACAGCGCTGTTGCCTAGTAGCAACGTACAGAGCAAAGCTCAGTGCGAAGTAAACTACAAAGCTTTCGAAGACTGGTGTGTAGAGTGATAGCCCAGTGGGTAGAACACTCGGTTAACGTGCAAACGACTAGTGTTCAAATCCTGGGTGGGGCCTACACCAATTTGTCTTTTCTAAAGACATATGTGTGGTTAATTTATCATGGTTGTTAACGGTGAGGAAACCCACATGGCTGAGTTGTACTTAGTCATGTGACAGTGTATTCGTACAAAACGGCGATAGGCCTGCCCCCTATCACGTGAGTACACTGTCCATGCAAAACGTGGGTACTCTGAACACCAGGTGACAAAGTCACGTGATGTTCAGAAGTATTAGTACCTCTGCCAACCCCTTCGGGGATATTCGGCGTGAACGTTTATGTTATGTTATGTTATATGTGTGTAGAGCGGCTATGGGATGTATGAGAACCGCCCCCCTAGCCGCCCTTGAAATAATGCTAAACTTAACACCACTACACTTATTTATCAAACCAGAAGCTACTGCATCAGCTGTGAGTATTAATGCAAACAATCTATGGAAATCCAAGAAAGTCCCTCACGCCGAAATCCTTAGGATAGTGAAGGAAGCTTAGAGCATATACAACTAGAGAGATAAAGAATACGTCACGACGAGCAAGAACAGGATAGCTAATTATAAAAATGCTAAAGATAGAAATAGCTACTACTGTGATTTTTTGTCCCTTACGGTGTAACCTGTTTTTCGATTGTGGCAAACTGTCTAAAGTGACAGTTTGCCACAATCTTGTTAGAGAAATAATAAACGCTTTGTTTAGTATTTTCTAAGATTTTCACGATTGCACATTCATGTTTTTCTTTTTTGTCTTAAATTAATAGTTTACTATTTTATAACGTAGAAATAAATATTACTGGGCTTCAAAATCCTCTAGATATTTTTTAAATTGAAATTTAAAACTTTTAAAAAATTTAAGCAGTTCAAACGCCGCCATTTTACGCGCGCTATACGTGACGTCACATGACGCGTCCAGTGGGTGTTTACCTTAGTGTTTTCGACGCTTTTGAATACAATTTCGTGTCAGATGACGTCACATTTCGTTCAACCGATGGTGAAGCGTTTTGGAAGTTTGAATTTCGCTCCCTTATTTTGCACTTTTTGAATATTATTTTAGGGGTTTAAATAATAAGTAAATTAAAAAAAAACCTTTTCATTATAATATTGCGATAATAAGTATTCGTGAAAAAAAGTTTTAGGGCATTTAAAATGTTATGCATATTCCCTATTGAAACAACTATTGATTTTCGGATATTTTAATCGCGTGTTATATTTCGGATATTTTAGTCTTCCCGTGACCATGATAACTGAAAAGTTTTCGAAACGTCGGGCTTTAAAAATAATGTAATAACACTATGCATAATATTGTGCAAATACGTGAAACAAATCATATTTTGGACTCTTAGGAAATAAGCTAATATAGTAAATAAAAAGTTTTGGGCTGTAGTTATCGAAACAAGTAAAATGCCCCAGATGAATCATTTTGCAGTGGCGTATCAAAGAAAACCTGGAATATATTAAAGTTTATGAACCTTATTAGATTTACAATAGAAGATATGCTGTTATTTATACGTTTTACCTGTGTTTTTGATTTAATTCTAAACATAACCTACAACAACAAAAAACAACGGTGTTGCCCACTTAAAAATCTCAATAATCCTATAGAAGTAAGAATTCATCATGTGAATAAGATAATTACTATGAACAAGGAAAGTATTCGAAACTAATTAAAAAAAATATTGTTTAAAAGTCAGTAACATTGATAAATCAAACATTGATGAATCAACAGATTTAAACTATGTAAAATTTGACTAAGGTAACATATTTATATTTGATTTCAAGAGTTGTTTTATTTTAACAAAAATATTATTGATCTATTACCCTATTAGAATGATTTTTAAACTACGTTTTTATTCCCACCGAGTAGCCATGGTACAGATTTTGGTGGTACTCGTTGGGAAGAAAACACAAAAATCTGGTGATTGTTGTCTATTTTTGATTAGTCATTGTTAGTAGGTATGTGTTGTATTTTAGGTTATTGTTTGCTCATAATTTATCTATTTATAAACTTATTTTTTGAGGATATTTGCCATATATGTTCGGTAACATTATATGTTTGTCGTTATTGAAAGCATGAGAAAAGCCTTACCAAATTACCACAAGCGAGGCAAAATTGTTTTTGTGTCAACACCGATTGTGCGAATCATATATTAATATTAATGTCACAAAGCCCTAACACACCTGGGTGACGCCAGACCGCTCCCTGAGGTATTCAAGGACATTAGTGGAGCACTAAACTTCATTAGTGAGCTGGGATGGCTAGAGTAGTGCCATTCTTTTATTACGCAAAATAGGCACATAGTATGCACGGCATAGTAGTACAACACGGCATAATGCCATAATTCGTCCTTTGTCTATTTGAGTCCTGAGTCGTTATTTATTATAATTTTTTTACTTACGTACAGCGCTATCTCACGAAACGTTTTCAGAACTAAAACTGACAGCTGGAAAACTCCTAATTTCTTTACACACCGAACTCGAGGATGCACAGTTTATACTTTAGCCTGTCCAACAAAGGTGAAAAATATAAAGTTTGTTTTTGTTTTGTTTGTTTACTTTCTTTTCTTTTCTTTTTTCCTTCCCAAATATAACCTGCATAATCTTAACTTAATTAAAATAAAAAACGAACAGAATCCAGTTTTCTCTTTGAATAATAGTGAAAAGCTCCTAAAATCTCCTTATATTTTCACCAAAAATGGAAGATATCTCCGTCAGCGTTCTTAGAGACTCCCATCGCAATCTGTTGAAATTGAGCCGGCGAAACCAAAGAACTGAAGATTCTGATCTAAGAAGAGCTATACCAACAGTAAAGTATGCATTTTACATTAAATTTATATAATACTAAATCTTGAAAGTGGGTAGGCCACTTCTTTGTGATCGAACTCATCTGGTACAGCTCGTCCGATTTCAACCAAATTTGGCACAGTGATCAAGTGGACATTGCTATGTCTAAGGTCGCATGTCGTGATCCAACCTGCCGTTGAGGAATAATCACTGAAATTCCCTTACCTTAACTCGCTCAGCTCAATTCATTTCAATCGCAATTTGCATTGAAGTCCTAGTATTAAAATTATTTATTTCAAAAGGCAAAATAAAATTGTGAATAAATTATATGAATTGTAAGAGAGCTATACTAGTAGCTAGTACATAATTTCATGATATCAAAAATTAACATGTTATATAACCTGAGGCAAATTAAAAACAGTGTTAACCAATAATAATTTTAAACAAGCCATTATTAGGAAAATAACAATATTAATGATAACTTCTTAAGAAGTAACAATGAAAAAGAAAAGTGAAGAAAATAAAAAGTTAAAATAAAGTGATAAATTATAATTTCTCGGTAGTAGAAATAAAGGTAATCTTGACATTATTTCAGACATGACTCAAAAGAAGTAGAAGAAATAATTAGCAAATTGAAAACTAAATCATTGATATCATACCAGCAGCTGAAATCACTCAAAAACAGTCTCCTAGAAGATGAAGGGACCATCAAAACTGTTTTGAATAGTCATGGGTCATTACGGGGATTGATAAGAGAGCTTTCTGGTAAGAGATTTTTAATGCATACAATAATAAAGACACCAATAAATGTAAGTTGAATCTACTCTGTGTCACTGTTCACTCATACATTACTGTTAATGTTTTATGGGACTCCTATGTAGATATATATTAATTCAGATGATAAATATTATTATTTGATCAATTTCATTATCTTTGCTTCTGTACTTGTGATCTGTTTCCTGGTTGAAAGAGATAGAAAGAGACAGGTAAAACGAAGGGCTTGAAATAAGCTTTTAATATAGGTTTTGATAAGCCCCACATCCCTAACTCCCTTTGCTCAGATTCATCTGAAGAGATGGAAAGCTCTGGCTACTCCTTTCTATGGATTTATAGCTATGAGTATATGTATGTAAGTAGTAAATAATGGTTACAGGATATTTTAGGAATGGAATACATTTTAAAATAGAAGAAAGCAAATAATTCTAAAAAAACATGAATAAAAATATTAATGACTGGAAGAGAACCCAAGTGATCTATCAGAATCATACCAAGTATCTATCTATAGCTTCCGCCACCCCAATAAGAATTAGCAGTGTGACTTTAACAGTCATTTATGACATAACATATACTCAGGACATTAGTTCCCATTGGGGTAAGCAGAGATTATTGATAATCACTTGGTATGATCCTGGCAAACCTCTCTTGTTTACATCCATCTATCTTCATACATGCTCTTTTATTCTTCATACTTTGGATGCCTGCCTTTTTGAGCACACTCAATTTAATTCAATTTGAGTTTAAATACATTAAACAATTGCTAGTTAATATTGTCTCTAAAATATACTATAAATATATATATATATATATATATTAACCTTATATTACAGGTCAGGATGTAAAGAAGCAATGTGAAGCAGCTGGCTGTTGTTGCAACTTAGCGCTTGGTGATGAGAAAGCTAACCTGGTGATAGCAAAATCAGCTGGACCCTACTTGGTCACTGGAATTGATAGTTTGAGCATGGACCTTGCTGTTAGTTTTATAACAAAATCTATATGTATTTTTGAAGTTAACTGACAACTTAAATACATGCATGGGTTCAAAAAATAATAATAACTGATACCATACATACATATACTCACGGCCTTAAATCCCAAAAGGGGGTAGCAAGAGCTTGAGAGCTAGAAACTCCTCAGCCACATTTGGAAGTTGATAAGGGACAATATGGTAGATATAAAGTATTGTTGTTGATGGGTTGCATCGCCCAAAAACCACTTATAAAAGTCCCATACCATTAGTCGCTTCTAACAACACTCATGGGTGGAAAGATGTAGTGACATTCGAAGCCGGCACTACACGGCATAACAGATACCAATTTCGTCTATTTAAACTATTATTAATAAAATGCCGGAATGTAACCCTCTGTTTTTCCTTGTGCATGCATATATACTACATATATATTCTCACGCCGTTAGTTCCCATTGGGATAGGCAGAGACTATCGATCGCCACTTTGTATGATCATGGCAAACCTCTCTAGCTTCATTCACATCCATCAATCTTTTCATACATGCTCTTTTATTCTTTTTTACTTCGGACACCACGAATCACATCATTCCTCACACGATCACATAACCTTACAATAATCTTAATGACAATAGCTAAAACAATACAAAAAATATCTTCTTCTACCGATCATTAAAGGCCATGGTGTTGTCTTTCTTTTATTAACTTCTAAAATAAATATTACATTATACAAAGCATATAAATATAAAGGGAACATCAAATTACATGTAATAAATATTATGAAAAAAACTAGGAAAACTATTTGTTTTTTCAATGATTAGTTATAGTAATTATTCACCCTCTTCGCCTCACCCGTCCTTCCTTACAGCGCGTGCTTGAACAGTGACGTTTGATTAAAATGTTAAAGTATAAAAGGCAAAAAATATTGCTTCATTAAGCCCTTCAATATTTCAACGTAAGGAAAAATCTTATATTTTTGAAATATTATATTTTAATATACAATATCCTCATTCTCCTTCCAGGTGACATGTGCTTGGGCCCTTGGAAACATAGCAGCTTCCGGCAAGAAATCATGTGATATTCTGGTAGCCCAAGGTGTTCTGTCCAAGTTTATTGATAAATTGCAAATGAACTGCCATGAAGAATTGCTGGATTCAATCTTGTACGGACTTGGACATTTTGTAGAGCAATTAAAAGAAGGTTTAAGGTAACTTTTAAAATAAAAGTAATTAAACTTTGCAAGAAAGAAAGGGGAGTGATTTACTCCAAAATAATATTTATGGCACCAGATATAATACATTTTTTGGTAGTTACAAACTAACCAAGTCTGTTAGTTCCTGCCTTACCGAAAGTGCTTGGCAGAAGACAGCCTTAAAAGTAAATATTTTAGAATCTTAGTGACAACCAGGTTCAAAAGGATTAATCAATGTATGTATGAACTGCTCTTGTTGGTATTTAGTAAATGAATCACTCAAGTCATCGAGATGATGATTAAATTATGTTATTACTATTTTTACATTATGTTCTCCCATATTCGTTATTTTTATATTACTTAACTATATACTAACTAAGAAATCCCTAACAAAGGTGGGCATTCCTTTGGACTTACAAACTTAACATGTAAATATAAATGGCACAAGTTTTATTTTTTTAAAGTTACGTGCTTGATGTCTGAGCGGATAATACGTTTTTTTAAAGCATGAATTTCATTCTTTCCTTAATCTGATTTCATAGTTATTAGGACAAGATTGAGATTAAATCGAGAACCATAATAGCATATGTATCTGTTCTAACTTCCATCAGCATTTAATTCTGTCTCGCTCACACGAAACCAAAATTCGGATTTTGTTAAGTGAGTATACATGCTGATATTCAGCGAATCCAACTCGATTTCAATAGATTAGTAAGCACTAAAGTTTATATTGCTCGATACATTTTTTATAAACTTTGTTTGACTTTCGAAGCGGCGCGGCGAGTGGGATACGAATATATTTTGCAAGCAGTAAGAAGAGGTATGAACGCATACCTCTTACGGTTTACGGTTTGAGGAGTAGCTACGTAGACTCACCTATGTATATGCAGTAGACCTCCAGTTCTTCGTATGCCTATCACATTCAGACTTTCCTATACTGAGCTATTCAAATGAGCAAGCCTGTATATAATTTTAAAGGCCTAAGAATAGAATTTGTTCATATAAGGTCAGCTCCTGAAATGAAAGAATAGAGATTCCTAATTCAAACAGATTACCGCTAAAATAATTAGCCAGTTTACAACACGGTACGAGCTGGTATGGGGAGAACTTCTTTCAAATATCATAGAAACAAATGTATGATGATAATATATATAAGTCCATTCATAAATGACTCCGGTTGAGTAACTTGATAAATTTGTCTTTTCAGTGATGAACATTTAGAAAAACTTCTACAAGCATTGCCCCAAGTCAAGTCACCATCGTCACCGATCCATATAATCTTCCTGCTGGCGTTGCATCCCAATTTCACTTCAAGTGGAATAAGTACAGCATTTTTAGATAATTTACTTGATAAATATTTAGTAAGTACGCAAAACCTTAATCAATCCTCAGATTTTATGTACTTGACAAGAATATTAGCCAATATGTGTACTTCAGTATCGATATGTGATATAGTTGTAAGATATCTTGTGTCGAATGAAATGGTTTTAGTTTTTTGTGAAATATTATTGAGTAGAGAAAATGAAGTTACTAAGTCTCTACTGTGGCTTATAGGAAACTTATTTAATTTCGCTAGTGATAGTGTTGAGAAAAATGTTTTTTTCTCAAATCTAAGAATTTAAATAAAGACTTCGACCGATTTTTTTTCTTACTTTATTTCCCCAAATTTTAGTTAAACATATTTACGTCTTTATTGTGCATTAACTCAGAACAAGCAGTTTTATTGTTAATGTGCATCAAATGATATGTTTTTAAATAATTTATTTTAATTGTACTGGAATTTATACCGCAATCACGACGGATGGTAGCAATGTAACGAAATAGATATATAGCGCCAATGTGGATGCTGTGGATAGTAGAGGACGTTTGAAAAACCAATTGAAAACGTTCTTACAAAGGCGAAAGGCATAGGTAAAAATAATAAAAGAGAATGTATGAGAAGAATATTGAATATGCCATGGTAACGGTGGGGCAGAGGGTGCTAAGAACCCCTGGCAAAGACCTGGCTGCCACAAAAACGATATACGCTGAACCTGGCAACAAACAATTCGGGGACACTGCAAACGGACCAGAAGCTCGTCGATTGCGATCGGACATAATATGATTATATGAAGTCCAAAACGGCAATGAATTGAGGTTAGGGAACTTTGGATTTGGAAGACGTTATGTCCGTGGCCATATTCTAGCTGGTTTTATGGAGAAGGAAGCCTCTTTATTGCCAAATTTTTCTTCAAAAAACAATAGATCCGGAAGTGGACATGGATGTGTCCTAACGGTGTTACGATACGATAGATTTTATGATGTCGACCAAGAAACAAATATTCAATAATGTCTCTGTTATCAGTGCGCTTAAGACCGGAAGTGATAACCGAATGGTCACATTGAACATCAATATGGAACTCGAACGACGTCGGCTGATGAACTCTAGTATCAGTCTATCACCAGTCCAAATCCAAGATCCTGAGACCTTTCAACTTGAACTTCAAAACCGTTTCGAATGACTCGGAGAATGCGTAGATCTGGATGATCAGCAGTAAAATCGTGGAAACTTTCCAAAAGGTTGGTTCAAAGTTCTATAAGACTCAACGTGGTAATGAAACCAAACGACACTCTGACCAAACTCTCCAGCACCCGGAGCAAAGACAAAAATTTATCGTTCAGTCATCAAAGACGGGATTCACGCCTGACGCCTGTAGTGCTGGTCTTAAAGAAGGGTGATAATACCCTATTGAAGAATTACAGGCTTATATAGCTAGTGATCCATGTATATAAACTGTTTTCGAGAGTCATTAAGAATCGTCTATTTAGAAACCTCTTATGAGGTTTGACGACTTTCAGCCTCCCGAACGGTTCTAGAAGACTTTAGTGCCATAGACCACATTTGTACCCTACGCCTGTTTATATAGAAGCCCGAAGAGTATAATTTGTCATTATATTTTGGGCTCGTGGACTATGAAAAGGCCTTTGATTATATGGAATGATTGGCTGGGAAAACACCACCGGTTCGCCTCCAGGACTAGAACACAAATCCTATAAAAGACAGGGTTAGATGTCATTTCTTCGAAACTGTTCACTGCTGCATTGGAAGATTTCTTTCAGCTTCTGGGCAGGACTCAGCATGAACATCAAAGGCGATTACATTTGTGTCTGAGTGAGTGGGTCTTAAAACGAACATGGATAAGACGAAAATCATATCGAATTGCCATGTTGTATGCGAAGTTGCTTACAAATATGCATACCTAGAACAGACCATTCGGTTAGGTAACTACGAAAATGAGGTTATCCATGGTATCAAAGTTCGGTTGGGCAGAGTTTGGGAAGCTGCGCCATATCTTGTCGTCCATAATTCCACACAGTCTAAAGACTAAGATTTCGACCAATGTTTGTTGCCAGTCATGCACATACGGCACTCATCAGAAGCCTCAGAGTCATCGATGGATGAGGGCAGCACTGGATCGGTCATTGTGTAGATCTTTGAGGGAGACCTATATCCAGCAGTGGACGTCTATTGGCTGATGATGATGATGACAAATAAAAATTCTATCACTCAGCAAAATATTAAATTACCAGAAATGATTAGCAAACTATGCTTTTAATATTTTTGCTTTTTTACAGTATGAAAAATAAAGTGTTGATATGCATACTTTGCATACTACTATTAATATAATAAAGGTGAAAGTAGCTCTGCCTGTCTGTTAGGGCCTGTTCCCACTTATCCGATCAGTCTTTATCTCGGTCAGTCTAAATAGACGGATGTGCCCAGTGGCAGTACAATTTGTAATGAGCTGTTCACATTATGACTGATCCGGGCAAAAAGACTGATCCGAGTAATTGGACGGACGTTTTGCCACTGAGATGATCAGTCAAAACGCCCGGATCGGATGAGTGTGAACGAACGTTCCGTCAAGACTGAAGGCGACGCCCCCTCCGCCTCGCCCTTCCTCAATTTTATGTCCATTGAAATTCTTCCCAAGAGATCGTCGAAAGAGGAAAATGACATTCGAAAGTAGTTAAAGAACTTCGCCTCATCATTCCTTAATTCACCCATCAATGTTTCAAATGTCCCTGTTGAAAATCGGTCTCGAAGTATAGGATGCACCCAATGTTGTCTTCGTTTTTGTCTCATTCGTCTCAAATACCACCACAATATAAGAACATCATCATCGCCGTCCATCGCGTACGAAATACAAACGTAAACTGGCAGCGAGTCGAACCACCGACCTTCCGTCAAAACAGACTGATCGGATATAATGTGAACACCCGCGTCCGGCGTCCGGTTTCCGGGCAAAAAGACTGATCGGATAAGTGGGTACCTGCTCTTACGCGTTCACGTCTAAACTACTACCGAGCCGAATTAAATTAGATAAAGAGATAATCGTAAACTTAAAATATGCAACCTTTTATTGCTGATAAAAATCCAAAAGGGATTGAAATAGGGGATGAAAGTATGAATATTTTTAGTTGCAACCGCGATAGCTCAGTTGGTACAGCACCGCTTATCGTGCAGACGATGATTGTCTTTTCTAAAGTCATATGTGTGGTTAATTTATCATGGTTGTTATCGGTGAGGGAAACTATCATGAGGAAACCCATATGGCTATGTTGTATTTGTACTCCCAGTTTAACAACACTGGGTGAGGAGTGCGGTCTAACAACGAGGAATACCCCGTTTTTATGTAGCTCTGATTTTCACAATTTATTGAAAGACCATCTATCTACGGGATAGGGATACAAGAAATAAAAACACACACATATCTATTTATATTTAGTATATTATTAAATCACTAATAAATCGCAATATTAATATCATATAATATAATTTTAGTGGGTTAATAAATAGGTATTGAATAAGGCTACAAATTGCAATTTTTCATAACTCACATTGCACTTGTGAAAAAAACACTCACCGTTTTCAACCGGTATTGCTATAACGGTATTTTAAATAAATTTGTGCGCTACTTTAGTTTAAAATACGTGTGCAGATATTAAATAGTTTCGAATAACACGTCTTCTATAATTTCATACTATTCTATCTACAATCAATCGCATTTTATATAAGCGATATATTATAACAACATTGTTAATTCTGGCATCTTCGTTTCTTTGTATATTCCGTCGATATAAAGTTTAACTGATGTTGTAACCGTCCGCACATAACTACAATTAGCAAGTATTGGCGTAGAAATAAATAAAATTATAACTACCCTCATGTTTTATTTGCAACAGTTTTTTTTGTGTCATGCCACTGTTTTTCTTTATCTGTAAAGATAAGACAAGAACAACAGTACAAAGGAGTCAGTGTGCATGCATGAACAAATATTGACGCTGTATTTAATCTTTAAGTATATTATAATACATAAAACAGCCATGTATCTAGAGATTCAAATTTCTTTATATCTTCTATTCTAATGATATAAAAAGATCAATTATGGCAGTTAAGAGTGCAACTCAAGAACATTTATCGATCGGGTATTTCCTCAGAAGTTTGTTTTTTTGAAGGGAATTTCACAAGCTATACTCACTTACAATTTATCACCCTGAAAATGTACAGTTGACTAGAAGTAGTCACTTGTACTTTTTACGAAACACATGTTATGAAGAGCATATAAGACAATAATTGATTATTAATTCATTGTTGATCGTTTATGCTGACTATCTTCTTTGATAACTACTCAAATCAATTCGTATTACAATCCTACAAAGTTAAATGTAAGGTATAGGCTTGACTGTACCTAGCGGAAATCGGAATCGGAATCAGCGGCCGGCGGCGTAGGCCTCTATGGCTTGTTCCGCGCCACTTGTACCACTTTTTCAATGGAACGAATGAATGAGCACAATATTGCTTGTTTAACTCAATTTTCTTTTTATCACATTTAAAATACAATATATAAATTTATATTTTTGCTCAACGGTCTGACCGTCAGACCTTATTTTTCGTGTAATAGACACCTAATCAGTAGCTAAGAGAATAATAAATTACAATGACATTCTTTTCCAGCATTTAGTAATTCAATTTTCAAAAACAAAATGTTGGAAGATACATTCATAAAAAGCAGCGTAATTTTATTGCGTTGCAATTCAAAATGTGTGTCTTCTCCCAACTTGTGCTAGTTCAGATTGCGTAAAGTTGCTTAAATTTAGTCCATTACAGTATAGTGTTTTTTTTCTATGTCTGTGTTATTATTTACTTTTACTTAATCAGTTAAATTAAATTGTGAGCTCAAATGTTTACGAGACCAATTTGAATTAAACCAGTTTACTTATCAATTTGAACAAAGCGGAACATTAATGATAAAAATATCTATCGAATCATATGGAATTTCATAATAAATCGAAAAACCATCCCTTAAAATAACATTACCAAAACTATATATTGGAATTCAAAGAAATAATTGCAAAATTGACAAATGTTATCTATAAAATGTTAGAAAGGCTCTTCCTTAAAGATTATAAATTTTATTTCTTTGTAAGACGCTGTGATTTCTTTTTGATTATTATTTACTGCATCTTTAAGGACGCCTCTGAATAAAACTAGAGATGAGTTGAAATAACACTAATCGTCTTTTTTTCACAAGCGCAATATCGACTATCTTACTATCCCGTCTTATTATCATTGATTATCAGTTTCATATCGGGTCAGAAATATTCTGAACTTTTGATTATATTTTGAAAATCAATCAATACTTTCACAGTTGTAAAGTTGCGATGATACATCGTAGTAGGTTCGCCAAAGTAACTCAATGCAACATGCATCAGTTAGGGAAAAAACTAGTGTGCACACTTTCATAGTTACATTTATGAGTTTCAAAGTCACTTTGCTATAGTTATCCGTGATAATGTCAATGTAACTTACGGACAGAATCGCCGGAGTTAATTAAAACTCAGCTTAGCTTACCTATATTCAAAACTCAGACTAGATGATACAATGACAACTTACTGCGCAGAATGACTTTTAGGAGCAAGACAAATATACGTCTTGGATCGTATTTTGTTTAAACAAGTGCATCTTCAAAGCAATTTTGCACACTATCAGAAATTAATTTCTCAGGAAGTCTGACGCAGCAAAGATCCTTCGTTTCTGCCCACATGCTATTGATAAATCAATGTTAATAAGTTAGTAAACGGCTACACGATCTATGAAAGTGACGCTGATGGAAGTTATGTGTAGTCGGCGTTGGCTTGCTTCCGATGGTTGTGGTGGCGCTTCGGACGGGAGCGACTTGACGACTCTGGAACGTTGGCTGGAAATAAACAATCGTGTAACTTAGTTTAAAGTTATTCCTTGGATTTCTAATTGCAGTAAGAACCTATATTCTGAAAGAAAGGAAGAAAATACGTTTATTCGCCATTGTAGGCACAAAAAAGTTCTTACTTAAACACAAAAAATATGTAAAATGGAAATTCAAAAATACTCATTTAAAGTATAAATATAATGAATATAAAATCTAAATGACAAAATACAAACAAGCAAAAAAGGTATTAAGGAAACAGTATTTTTCGCGCCATTGCAATAGTAAATCGGTACTGTACTGACTCAGCATTTTCTGTGAGACTTCGCCTCAAAAATTACCTATCAACTTATAAACTTAATTATTATTTTCCTTGCATTTAGATGCTATTAAAATTCCAGCCATTGCTATTTTACCCCTTTCTTATGAGCCTTAGTGATGTGTGCATATAACTGTGTATTCTCATTTAATACTATTAATCATTTCATAAGATGTTGTGCTACTGGGTTTTTGTGCTACTTATATATTTTTTATCAGTTAGTGTTAAAAAAGAACTTTGGTATAAGTCGCATACTAACTCACATTCCTTAGCAATGGGAGGCAACACTTGTCTGACAGTGATTTCTGGAGTAAATCTCAACTCATCAATTCTATTATAAATATCTGCTATCGACGGATATAGCTTTGTGTCCATGGATATTGATGATTCTGACCTATCTGCAAAATAATATTAAGCAAAACTCAGAGAAGTAAATAATGTTCAATAATTCTCATTTTTTAAGTCATTATAGCAAACAATAAAAAGAACATTTATCCAATTTTCCCAACGAAAGATTTATAAAATTTAAGCACATCTAAGAAAATATTGACAGACATTGTAAAACTCTGAATGGATACAGGATAAAATTGTTTACAGGATAAAAAATGTTTACCTACATTCTATAACACAAACTTTAGGGAAGAGGTCAAGTCTACCTGCACACTACACACACACTTTTTAAAATGGCAAATATTTAACACAGCAACTGAAACCATTTTAGGCAACTTTCTATTAAGTCACAAAAAAACTAACTTTGCAGTGATTAAATATCTGCAACTATTAAACTATGCAAGCAACAAAATGCTAGGATCAAAAATCTCAAAAAACGGCTGCTACTGTAAGGTATCAAATATATCAAGCGGGATCAGTGTAAAACTGGTTAAGGCATTATAAAACCTAATGTGGCGACTAATTTTTCCGAGGGGATATCATACATTTTCACTGGCAACTATTGGATTTCTTATAAAATTACACATCTGGCAGCGATTTTTAGGTAGCTTTAAAACTGAAAATAGGTATTATAATAATGTATTTGGATATTAAAATATTGTTTGCAGATTCGTAAATTCTTAAAAAGGCGGCAAATGCGCTCGTGTGTCTGAGCAGTGCGGAGGCTGCGGAGCGGGGGGTTGAGCGCGTTTATATTATAGCCAATAGCAAGCGGCGGAAGAATGCGACGGAACGTCACGGGACTCGCTATCGTTAGTTATTGTATAACATTCATTTTAGTTAAAGTTTAGTTGCAATAATCATTTTTAATTTGATGTATTAATGGGTGTACTGCAGTTTGGACGAAATATCTTAGTTTTAGTCAAAATAGGCACATCGCCACGCTGGCGGTTAGGTTAGGTTAGGTTAAAAGTTGCTTCACCCAGCCTAATGGGCAGATGCAATTAAGTTAGAGAAGGAAAACAGATGGGGGACGGGCGAAGCTCCCGCATAAAAAACAATTAATCACCACAATTGTATTTGTGCTAGGTTAAGTTAGGGTTAACTTGTGTCCCTTAGAGCGGAAATAAGCACCCCGCGAAGCGGGGTGACATCGACACGCTGTTAGGTTAGGTTAGTTGTAACTATATATTAATAAAACTAAGGTTCGTGGGTAATTATATTTTGCAATTATTTACTCATAGTTTTAAACATTAGAAGCAAAATAATGGAAAACTTACGTATGTATTGTAGGCAACTCTAGTTACTCAAAGTAGGTAGGTTCATTTAAAAGAGGTAAGGTTAATAAAATAGACCAAGAATAGTTTTATAGTATGTCACAATTTGGTTAATTTAGATCCCTACAAATGTAGCCAAAACTATTTTTTTAAGATCATGTTTGTATTTATTTCAGACCTTGTAGTAGAAGATCCGAACTAAAAACGACCTTCACCGAGCTGATAATAGAATGAATCATATTTTATAACAAATTTAGTATGTTAGAAAATATGTTAAAAATGGGTTGCCTAAAAAAATCCTGGACAGACAATTTTTAATTATTTAAATAAATTGATTTTTTTTTTATTTTTGCAACATCAAGATAATAAGAAAATTTTTACCCTGACTTAAAGTATGAAACGTATAGAATGTGCAGCCGTTGGGTTGCCTATTATTTACCTGGACAAACTACTCGGTTGTCAGGTATAAACAGGTATGTCGATGCCAGTTACCTTCACTCGATCGGATAATAGAAAAAATTTTATATCAACATAAGCGTTGTTTTATTGCGAACACGGTGATATAGGGTTGTCTGCAAAAAACTTGGTCCTAATAGGGGTTTGCGAATTTTAAAGATTTTAATTTTAACGCGATTGGAAATGTGTGACAGAGAGATCCGAGTTGAGTATAGCGTGTAATAATAAAGGACACAACATGGCAGTCGCATGTAATGGGACCTCGAATATCAGAAAGTGCGCATGCTCAGTAGTCATATGACAGAGAATGACAGCGATACTCTAGTAAACAGTAAGCGTCATTTTGGAGTAGCAACACGTGTTATTTTGTATCGTTGTGATAAAAAATGAGTAAAAAGTGTTTTTTGTGTGGTTCGGACAATTCTTTAATTGATTTTACTAATGAAACTTTCAAAAATTGCTTGTTAAAGTTAGCTTTTCGTAAAAAAAAAAACTTTAAATATCATAACATTGAACTAACTGAAGCAGTTCTCGATTTTGTTGGTTACCACACCACGTGTTACAAAAAAGTAACTGTTTTAGGCAATAAATACAATGAAGAATTTGAAGTTTTTTGTACAGAGTATGCAGTAAGTATATAGTATATTATTCTTTCAATTATTATCTAATACAATTAGAAATCGTATAGTTTTGACGTTCGTTGAATATTTATTTTTATCTAACGAGCAATCATTTCTATCAAATTCATTGTCTAAAAAACTATTTTTTTGAAAGATCTCTCGCTCGTTTTTTTCTAGTTTCTATTTTCTTTCAGTTTTTATTACTTTTCTTAATGATTTTCTCGAATAAAATTTGACAAAAAAAGTATTATTGATACAGTTTTCCATAAAAAGAAAATTTCAAATATCAACGTTATATACAAAAAATTGCTTCTAGAAGCAGATCAATACTTCTATTGCTGATGAAGGTACAGAAAGCCTACATTCTAGTGTCCATTCTAGTGAAGCAGCTACTAAGGGTGAAGAAAGTAATGCCAATGCCGTATCTCACACTTCTACGGATTTAGATGAGGTACAGAAATGTTTTGGTATTTATTTAAGTAGATGCTAATAAAAAATGAAGAAAATATTTCTTAAAAATTAAAAACAAAAAATATAAATAGATTATTCACAAACAGGTTTTCATTTGACATGATAAAAATTAAAGAAATATTTAATAAATTCTTGATTAATTTATTGTATACGCTCAAAACTATTTTTTTTAGTAAATGACTATTTATAAAATGAATTTTATTATTACAGGGAGCGTCAACATCAACACCATCGTTGTCCAACATAAGTACATGCTTATTTTGCAATTGCGTAAGGAAAAATTCCGGGAAAAAGAAACAAAATCTTACATTCCCTCAGAGTGACCATGTTACTCAACAAATAAAACAAATAGCTAAAAAGCTTGATGATTCGGAAATCTTGTCAAAGCTTGAAAACCAAGCTACTGCTTATCATCAGTCTTGCTACGCATTTTATTTGACCAAAGAAAGACGGTCCACCCAAGAACATAAAGAGTCAAGTAACCAGCAATATCGTAATATACACAAATTGGCTTTTGCATCGCTAAAAACTTTTATTGTAGAAGAGATTATTGAAAATAATAAAGTAATGTATTTCGCTCAACTATTTCGAAGATACCAGGCTTTGTTATTGGAGTTTGGCAATTGTGAAATAGATTTTGATGACATTAAAGATTATCGAATTGAAATGTTGCAGAAAAAAATTGAAAAAATCTTTGGTGATCGTGTGACTATTGAAGCATCTACGGGGCCACGTCATCAGAAAATTATATATAAAACAGACATTGACATTTCTATCATGGCAAATAATACCACATTTTTGGAAAGCAAAGAAGATCATAAATTTGAAGATGTTGCATACGATTTGAGAAATTGCATCAGAAACATTGATTCTCATCCTCTCCCTAGACGTTTAACTGCTGAAGATATCATACGAGGAGAATGCGAAATTCCTGAGGAGTTATTTAATTTTATACGTAATCTTGTTCATGGGCCTAATGTTTGCGAAGAAAATGCTCACTCAACTACAACAATAATAACTTCTATATGCAGTGACATAATATACGCTGTTACCAAGGGAAGATGTAAACCGGCGAAAAACTTGACTTTAGGACTGGCAATGAAGTCTTTAACCAACTCTCGGCAAGTTATTACAATACTTAATAGATATGGCCATTCAATTGGTTACAATTTAACCGAAGAACTTGAAACCGAAATGACCTACACGTCAATTGAACAAAACCCTGTAATACCAACAGGCATGATAGCAACAAATGGACTCAGCACTCATGTTGCTTTTGATAACTTTGACCGCTTCGTTGACACCACTTCCGGGAAAGATACCATGCACGATACTGTTGGTATAATTACTAGTGGTGACCGTTTTGATAATAGTGGTGATCGTTTTGATAATCTTGATGCTACAACTACATCAGAACCAGAAATAAGTGTCAATGAACAAGGTCCGTCACGTAAAAGACGACGATTTAATGAAATTTCACGGGATATCAGACTATATTATTCAAAACCAAAAATAAATTTACAGCTGCTTCCTGTAGATTCGTTTACTAATGTCATTGATTTATGCCAAGGTGCTACAGAAGTAGCAATGGATAAAGATTTGTTATGGATAATGTCATTATCGAAATTGGATTGTGTTCCTATGTGGTTGGGTTACAATTGCTTGATATCAAGTGATCACAGTGAAGAGCAGAAGATCGAGTATTTGCCTCCAATCAATTCGTCTCCAACGTCTTATGCTGTAGTAAATGAAACACTAATCATGGCTAATGAAATTGCTGAAAAATGCCAACAGGAGCAGATAATTGTCACATATGATTTGGCTATAGCCAAAATGGCTATGCAAATACAAGAAAAAGAAAAGCCTAAATTTGATAAAGTTTTTGTAAATTTAGGAGCATTCCACATGGAGATGGCATTTTTCCGAGCAGTCGGAAAATATATCGATGGTAGTGGATTGGTGGAAGTACTGGTTCGAGCAGAAGTTTTAGCTAACGGCTCAATGAACAGCTTCTTAGATAGTAAGCATTTCAATCGTTGTAAACGTTTACACCCTCTCATTGCTGCTGCATTTCAAATACTGCACTTTCAGCAATATTTAAGCACAACAAATGTAACTTCAGAAATGTTGAGTGATTTATTACAAACGCAAATGGAAAATACAACAAATGGAAATTCCCCTGACCTCAACGAGGTCATCGAATTACCCGATTTATTAAGTCGTATTCTGAATGGGTACAAAGAATTCAGCCGTCAGACTTTAATGGGTGAAAAAGGCAAAACTGCTCAATTTTACTTTCAGTATTGTGAACTAATTAATTTATTCTTTCGGTTTTCAAGAAGCATCCGCAGCAGTAATTTGGAATTATATATGGACTCAATTTATAACATGACTGATTTATTTTTTTCGCTTAACCAGGCCAACTATGCCCGATGGGGCCTATTGTACTTAAGTAATTTGATCGACTTGTATAATAAAAATTCGTCTTTGGTAGCTGAATTTCGTCGGGGCGCCTTTGGAATCAAAAGAACTTCCGCTAAATTTGCTCGATCGCCGGTCGATTTGACACTTGAACAGACCATCAACGCTGATGCTAGCAATCAATTAACTGATAACCTTGCTGTTGACTCAATATCTGCGCGTCAAAGATGGGCGCTCAGCCACAGTATGAGGACAAAAATACTGACTACAATTAAAGAAAATATTGGACTCACAAAAAAAGATGATACGTCACACTCTTTGCAGAAAAGTAAAATTGAAAAAGAGAGAGAAAGTCTCGATAGTATAATTAAGGCAATCAAAGAAGTGATTAATCCATTCGATGATACTCTCGATAAAAAATTGCTGTTCAACATTTCGACTGGTAAAGCTACATCGCCAGAAGTTACTGATTTTCTCCTGAACGTCAAAACAGTCGGCAATCAACAAAAGCTCGATTTCATTTCCGATTGCTCTTCAACTCCCGATAGATTCGAAAAACCAATTAAACGCAACAAAATCATGAACTTTGCTTCTCAATGCTCGACTAAAGTTCTTATGACTAAAGACAAAAATAAAAAAGTTTTGCTAAAAATGGAACGAGACATTTTTGGAAGACTCCTGGCTGTTAGTATAAAGAAGAAAATTAATCTAGAATATTGTTTGAGCTTTCCACTAGCACCAATGCCGCCTGCACTTTTCTCATGTACTGGTGAAATGTTTAAAACTCCTAAATCAACATTTGCGAACAGTTTAAAATCTCAAATCGAAATGGTTGAGCCCACCAATATTAACGTTGAAATAATAGATGGTTTTTATTATTTGTACTCAATTGGAAACTCAATGCCACAAACATTTGAGAAAGTTGCAGAGTCAATACTCATGAAAATTTGTGCATCACAAGCTACAGAAATCCACTTAATATTCGACCGATATTTATCACCTTCAATCAAGGATTCCGAACGCCAAAGTCGAAAAGAGTTTGATATCCCATATAAAATTACAGGACCTCAACAAATCAGACCCAACGATTTTGGGCAAAACCTTAAAAATTATCGTTTCAAAGATGCTTTGGTACACTTTTTGGCTGATTATTGGGAAAACAAGAATTTGCTGTCAATAATACGAAACAAAAAAATATTTTTAACTGTTGAACATCTGTGTTACTCGTATCAAGCTCAGGAAAATTGTATTAGAAAAGTCGAAGAAGTTGATTATACATGCTACCATGAAGAAGCAGACACGAGAATTGTTTTTCACGCTCATAAAGTAACACCAGGCTCCAGAATTCTAATAAAAGCTTCTGATACTGATGTTCTCGTAATTTTACTCGGAAATATGCACAAACTGTCACAGTCTACAATTTTTATAGCTACTTCAGCGACTAAGAAACAGTCAAATCACCTCGATTGCATTAACTGCATCGATTTAGCATTAAAGTTAGGACCCAAATTATGTAAAAGTCTACCTGCTTTTCACGCATTCACAGGTTGTGATTACACTGCGGCATTTTATAATAAAGGAAAAATTAGACCATTTAAAATATTTTCTAAAAATGAGACGTATCAAACTATTTTTGCTTCATTAACTGATGAAGCTGATATTTTCATTAATGAAAAAATGAAAGCTGTTCAAGAGTTTACAGCAAAAATGTATGGCGTGAATCACTGTCAGGCAGTTAATGATGCGAGAATTCGTATTTTTATGAAAAAGTACGGCGCAAGAGAAGACAGCGAACGATTTTTAAAGAAGATAAGAAGTTTTGATTCTAACTTTATACCGCCATGTTGGATTTCCCTGCTACAAAAAATTTTAAGAACTATATATGTTAATTCTATGTGGCTTAATGCAACTGATGCTGTATGTGCGAAATTAAACCCTGAAAGCTACGGTTGGCATTTAGATGATTTTTTAAAACCAACTGGTTTTATCGGAGATCAAACTCCTTTGAAAATCCAGAACATTGTCGAAATGGAAAAAATTGAGGAAGAAACTAATAATGAGTCAGATGAATTCGAGAATCAAAATGATACTTCTGATGAATCAGATATAGAATAGAAAATATTTATTATAATTTATTTTTTATTGATATTATTCTTGTATTTATGCTGTTTTTTAATAAAATTTTCAAACGTAATACAAGATTTTTAGTCTATCTTTTTTTTTATCCATGAATTTGAATTTTCGGCTGTCCACTTTCTTTCTCATAAATTTTTCCAGAAAGAGAAAAAAAATTCCAAAGTATTGATATTTGTATTATTTACGTCATTATATTTTGAGTTACAAAAACTTGTATAAATATATAATGATACTTATAAGTCAATAAGTAAATTCATTTATATATATTTATTAATTTATTTAATTGAGGTTTTATTGTTTAATATTTTAGTATTATAATATTATTATAATTATTATTATTTACAACTCAATTGTCAGTTGTGTCATGTTGTGTCCTTTATTATTACACGCTATACTCAACTCGGATCTCTCTGTCACACATTTCCAATCGCGTTAAAATTAAAATCTTTAAAATTCGCAAACCCCTATTAGGACCAAGTTTTTTGCAGACAACCCTATATCACCGTGTTCGCAATAAAACAACGCTTATGTTGATATAAATTTTTTTCTATTATCCGATCGAGTGAAGGTAACTGGCATCGACATACCTGTTTATACCTGACAACCGAGTAGTTTGTCCAGGTAAATAATAGGCAACCCAACGGCTGCACATTCTATACGTTTCATACTTTAAGTCAGGGTAAAAATTTTCTTATTATCTTGATGTTGCAAAAATAAAAAAAAAATCAATTTATTTAAATAATTAAAAATTGTCTGTCCAGGATTTTTTTAGGCAACCCATTTTTAACATATTTTCTAACATACTAAATTTGTTATAAAATATGATTCATTCTATTATCAGCTCGGTGAAGGTCGTTTTTAGTTCGGATCTTAGACTATTGGTCATGTTTATAGACAACCCCATTTAAGAATTTATGAAAGCCTATTTTAACTTATTTATCTGCCAATAATTTGTCGCCTTAAAAGAAATTCAATTGCCTCAAAAGAAAATCACTGCCAGATAAAACTTAAATAAAACCTCAAAACTCATTAAAAAGCCGCCGCTTTCTAGTTAAGATGCTACCTCATATTAGTCGCCAAAGTAGATTATTTACTATCCATTTTCAGTTTTTTTAGGACCCGGAATGGTATCAATTTGTCGCCCGCGTTAAATACATGCCTTTTAAAATTTCGATTTAAAACGACGTTTTTTTAAATAATACATACATACATACATATACTCACGGCTGTATTTTTAAATAATCTGAGATAAAGACATTGTAGTAGAACATAAAAGTATATTTACCAGTTCCGTCCTCAGTTCTAAGGTTCAGGTTTTCGTTATTTGTTGGAGGTGCTTTCCTGACTTTTGGCTCAAAAGCAGTGTTCTTCGGACGGGCGTAATCTAAAAATAGGTTTTGATACTTTTAGATTGATATTCCATTTTAAATTGCGGATAAAACAAAAATATGTATAACACTTAAAATTATATAATATACTTAAAGTAATCAAATGAAGTAAAATTTCAATAAATTTATTTGTATCTATATATAACTGGATTGTATATCTGGATCAAAAAAACAGATTCAATATTCTGTGCCCAATAGAATATTCAATAAGCTATATTTTATTCCATTGAATTTAATATCGAATGCTTATAAACACATCTAAATAGGTAAACCAACAATAAATTTATAACAAAGGTTATACTTTGCTCTATGTACTCGTCAAATTCCTGTCGTATCAAAAGCCATATTGGGTAAACTTCATATTTATCAAACTTTTATTTTGTGGGAAATTATAGGAGGTCTATTTATCACATCGAGAACGATCATAGCATACGAATCTTTTAAATTCTAAACCCTATTAACATTTATTTCTCTCCGCTCCCGCGAAACGAATATTCGACTTTTGAAGTTTTTGATACTTGAGTATGAGTATACATGGTGATATTCAATGAAACTGTGGCGACCGCTAGACGGCGAACTCACTCGTACACTAGCAGCGTCATAAAAAATCGTACATCGCGGTATCGAAATGTTTCTCTAGCTAAACATAAATACAAATTCTAAGTTGATACACAGCAGGGTGTACTGGCCAGTATCTTCTTCGACGAATCTTTCTACTACATTTCTCATTCTACCCACATCTTCTACTCCTCGCTTACCTCACCAAACTACTCTACTCACCCTACCGAGCATCTACTGGCACGCTACACTGCCTCACTGCTCACACTGCACTCTACTACTAGACGGCGAACTCGCTCGCACACTAGCCCCTCTCTACTATTGGTACACAGCAAAGATATACTGGCCAGTACACCCTGCTGTGTACCAACTTAGAATTTGTATTTATGTTTAGCTTGAGATACATTTCGATACCGCGATGTACGATTTTTTATGACGCTGCTAGTGTGCGAGTGAGTTCGCCGCCTGGCGGTCGCCACAAATCCAACTACACCTCCGTAGTTTGTAATGGTTTCATCGACTAGAAAGCGCCAAAATAAATACTGTAATAAACTTTGGTTGACTGTAGAACCGATAAGTGGGACACGAATATATTTTACAAGCGGTAAGAAAAGGTACGAAAGCTATTATGGTACGCGCTTTGAAGAGTAGACTTTCGGAACGTGAAGTTTCCGGACCACATGAGGCAACTGTTCGCCGGTGCCATCCTCGATTTCAATTGGTAAGGTTTTAATTTATTATTTCACGAGATTGTACAATGTGTCAAGAAATAACTAAACAACTTCTAACCCAGATCGTGATTCAGCTAAATCCGAAAAGAATAAACCTATCACAGTATGGATTGTTTTTGCAATTATAATACAAAAAAATACTTAAAAATTTGTTAATCAGTATAGATAATAAAACTATTATCTACATTTTTACATTTATCAATTACTAGTATAAAGAAATACTTACGATTAACGTAAATAGTGCTCCTACGAATTTGTCCATTAGCCGTTACCTCGGGTAGTGTTAACGGCATCCTACATTGGCGGTTTCGGGAACCCATTACATTGTAATCACTGGAATTAAATAATTAATGTTTTATAAGCTAGTAAGAATCTGAATAATTCGTAGGTAACACCTTTCGATACAAGTCGTTTGTTTCCAGACACTACTGTGGACATGGGTGTGATGGACAATTTAGTTTGATTGTGTCAATTTAGCGTTTGGTTTGATGGTATAGAAAATCTTTAAAAGTCAAAATATGTTAAACCCAAAATTGTACAATTTATATTTTGGAAAAGTGAATGTAAGGAGTTTCTTTGTTGCTTCTTCTCTTTACGTACACCTCCCGAAGCAACGGATTAGTCAGTAAATTTAATCTTTTGACGTTCAAAAAATGTTAGTTATTAACTTTAAGTTGAAAAATAAACTATTTGACCCTTTTTTTTGGCTCTGATAATATTATAATGACTGTAGATATAATCAGTATCTTTGACTTGAACGTTAGTTCAGTAGGTCTCAACATTTCATCCAATAGACATCAGCTACTCGACACATTATACGTTGACTTATCGCGTTGGTTTGGGCACATACAGATGAGGGATCTATAGAGCTAATGTGGAAGGTAATGTTAGTAGTGGACGACCACGGACGATACACTTGGTCCAAATTGAGAGGGTGCCCAATAAGGCAGGCTTACGGTACGAAGTATGAAGAAGAAAAGATCATGTATGAAGAGGTTGATGGATGTAAACAAAGCTAAAAAGGTGGCAATTTATAGTCTCTGCCTACCCAATGGGAACTAATGGCGTGAGTATATGTTTTGTATGTACTTAAAAAATAAATAAATAAAATAAAAATCCTTTATTTACAAGAAACAAGAGTATATGCGGTGGTAGGATTTTTTTTACAAATGTTCTTCCTGCTCTGCCCTGCGGCGTGTAAATATTAAATATTGAAGACAATAGGTAACCGATAATTAATAAGAATACATTCAAATATTACACTTTGTTATGAAGTCTTTAACAGAATATATACAGTTGTCAATCAAGTAATTAAATAAGACAGTTTTAAATTTATTAAATGTTAACTTTTTCATGTCGTCACTAATTGTATTAAACAATTTGATACACATGTCATAACTATTTCGCTGACAAATAGCCAGACATTTTGCAGCAGAATGCTCGTATTGCACATTATGATTACCCCGTTGCGGTCTGTTTTTTGGCGGTCTCAAGTTAAATAGATTCTTGTAAGTGAAAATTAAGAGCTCAAAAATGTATAGCGATGGAAAGGGTAATATTTTTAATTTTTTGAAAAGCGGCACACAGCTATCAAAAATATCAGCACCGCATAGTATACGGATACACTTTTTTTGAATCTTGAAAACTCTATCTGAGTCTACTGAGTTACCCCAAAGTACGATGCCATACCTTAAAACTGAGGACACATATCCGTGATAGCAGCTAAGGGCGGCACTCTCTGATATAACATACCTTATACGATAAATGACAAACAAGTATTTTTCTAGTTTTGTGCATGTCTACGTGATTTTTCCAATTACAAAAAGTGTCTAAAGTAAATCCTAAAAATTTTGTCGATTCCACTTCTCTTATAATTTTACCATCATAGGTTATTCTTAAATTAATCGGTTGTCTCTTATAAGTTCGAAATTGTATGAATTCAGTTTTATTAAAATTTAATTGCAAATTATTTTTGTTAAGCCACATAATCATATTATTTAAAGTGAAATTTATGTCATTTTCAAATGTGTTCAAATTATTGCATTTTATAAGAATGGTAGTGTCGTCAGCGTAAAGAATACATTTATTTTCTGTCACTTGCAATAGGTCATTTATATAAAGTAAAAACAAAAGAGGACCAAGGATACTACCTTGCGGTACGCCACAGTTAAGGAATTTCTTATCTGATTGGAAGACATTGAGATGTTTATTTGCGATATTACTGATTTCCACACATTGTTTTCTATTTGTAAGATCGCTTTCTAACTATTTATAAGCCTGTCCACGTATACCGTATCTTTAAAGTTTTTCTAATGCTGTGGGATGATGAACAAAATCAAATGCTTTTGTCATATCCAGTAAAATACCAATTACCGGTAACTTTGAGTTCAAACAATCTGTTATATCCTTCAACAGGTTAAAACAGGCTAAGGTAGTAGACGATCCTTTCCTAAAGCCATATTGGTTTGGAATCAATATGGAGTGAGCTGTTAAGAAACTACACAATTTATCATGCATCACTTTTTCTAATATTTTTGAGATTACTGGTATAATTGCTATTGGTCTGTAATTTTTTAATACGTGACGTTCACCTGATTTATGCAGAGGTTTAATTACGGATAGTTTCAGACGTTCAGGAAAAGTTCCTTCTGTTAAAGACTGATTTATTATATGGGTCATCGGAACTGTCATTAGTTTTGCGCATTTTTTTAATAAAAAAGTTGGTATGTGATCGTACCCGGTTGCAGAAGTATTTTTAAGATTTTTTATAATTTTATAAATATCATTTGGGTCTGTAGGAGTCAAAAAAATCGAGCTGGGATTACGTGATATATTTATAGTATTTATATTAAAATCGTTTATTACACATGTCAGATTAACAAAAAAATCATTAAAAGCATTCGCTATGTCAATTGGATCTTTAATTATTTTATTATCGTCAAGTATAATTTCGTCTATGTCAGGTTTTTCTATTTCTTGTTCAAAGTTATTTTTGATAATAGTCCATGATGCTTTACTTAGATTTTTGGATTGCTTTAAATACCGCATATTATTTAATCTTTGTGAAGTTCCTATCACTTTTTTTAGAGTAGATGTGTACAATTTAAAATTTTTGTAGTTAACTTTTTTATTTGTGGGATCATACATATACTTCAAATAAAGTTGTCGCTTACGAACACAGCATCGTCGTACACATTTTCATAGTTTTTATCGGAAAACAAAGCTGAAAAAAATAATACGATGAGATCATGAAACTCATTAAAAGCTTTATTAGTGTCAGTTGCTTCTACTACGTCATTAAAAGTTAAAGCTGATAAGCATTCTGTAAACTTGTAAACATTTTCTTGTGAGAAATCATGGACTTTTTTTAACACCCAGTTAGGTGTATGAGATAACCCTTTCACCGTTTGAACGTCACAATAAAGAGTTTGGTTTTTTTCAAAATTTTCGAATTAAAGTTGTGAGTTTACCCCCTGAGAATTAAACCCGAGACCACCGGACAAAGATCATAAATACATTCATATTCTCACGCCGTTAGTTTCCATAGGGCTAGGCAGAGACTATTGATCGACAAAGATCATGTTATATTATATATATTTTTTTAACTATGCCTGCCAACAATAATTTATTCATATTCGTTAAACTTACTCTCTAAGTGGTTCTCGCCAGAAGTCTGAATTCGGTACTGGAGGGAAGTGGTACGAATTATGGAATCCGAGGCCTGGCTCTAATCCACTGCTTCTTAAAGATATTTGCAAACTATTCTTCATGCATTGCAACTGTAAAGAAAAAAAACATTACTCAGATAAGTTTACTACCATTTGCACTAATAATCTATAACTATTTTTATTTTCAATGGGGTAAAAGGCCAATTTACAGACATAAATTGACTCACGTTTATAAATCCTTAAAAGGGGAAGCCAGAGCTCCAGAATAAGAAATACTGTAAATTTAGGGAATAGAACAAGAAAACAAATATAAAATAAAAGGTTAATAATTAATTTACCAATACTTATTTTAAAGTAATACATGGTTTTTTTACCAAATTTCTACCTGTGGGTGTCCATAAGAGGCGACTGGGTTTTGGGGCTTTTTAAGTAATTGTTGGGTGATGTGGTTGGAGATCAACCACCAATAAACCTTTATTTTACAATCTTATCCCTACTCAAAATCGAAAAGTGGCCGATGCAATTATTATTCTGAAGCTCTGGCTACGCCTTCTAGGGATTTATGGCAGTGAGTATATGTGTATGTATGTTTTTACCATATTGCCATAAAAGATTGGAAAATTCTTCTTTTTGATACTTTGGATATATTAGGAAATCATAATTAAATATTTGCTGTATAGTGCCGGCTTAGAATAGCACTACCCCATTTCTTCCGGTGGGTGTACGTAAGAGGCGACTAACGGTATTGGGGCTTCTTAAGGGATTTTTGGGCGATGCGGTTGGAGACCCATCACCAACAACCTTTATTTTACCATCTTTTCCCCACACAACTTTCCAAAAGTGGCTGAGGAATTTCTAATTCTTTAGCTCTGGCTACCCCTTCTAGGGATTTATAGCCGTGAGTATATGTATGTATGTATGTATAATTAAATATTTTTTATTTAACTATGATTAAAAAGATGAGTACGCTTTGACTTTTGGCATATTTTATTGTTTTAGTAACGTTAAGAAGTTATAAAAAGCTTTGTGGCTATTTTTCATTTATGTCATATTATACTGATAAGAACTTATCGATATTTCAACATTGCCATTAAATTCCACCCAAAAAATCTTAAACTAACTCAAATATATATAAAAAAATATTTGAAAATATTCCATACATAGAAAAAGCGTGCGACTACATTACATATTTTACTTTTGAAGCTTACCAATAATGTAGTATCGGTATTTATGGGTATCAATAAATATTTTCATTTTGGTGTTATCAAATCAAGGAATGGGACATTAAAAATTTTGTGATACCCTATCGTCATTGTTCAGATAACATTTATACATTCGGTATAAATTATATTTATGTTTCGATGAGTGACAATCATAATTTGATATATTTAAAAATTTTGTACACTTTTAGATTAAGAATCGATAGATTAAGTACGATAGCTTAATAAAAACGCTGGTATGAGCTAAGTAAATATGTTATTTTTCAGAGAAATGTGTATGGTCGTGGATGTCGACGTTCAAAATGTAAAGTTTAATTTGCTGTTTTAGTTAAGTTAATTTCTTACAACGGAAAGTTTGCTACAGTGTAATTTTTGTAAATATGCCGAAATTAACCGACGATTTTTGCAAAAAAATATATGATCAGTGAGGTGATTTTGCACATTTTAATAGTTCATAAAAATCCAATATTATATGCATTTTTTATCATATTAAAACCAAAATATCTAAACTAAACCGTAAAATCAAAACCTAAAAACCGAAAGCCGTCCGCAAGTGCAAGTGACATACGTGAGCGTGCCGCGCGGCCGCATCGTCAAACAAGAGATGGATCACACTAATGTCAATTTCACCATTGCTCTCACCAACAAAGCTTTACTTTTCCTTCAACCAAAATATCTAAACTAAACCGTATAATCAAAACCTAAAAACCGAAAGCCGTCCGCAAGTGCAAGTGACATACGTGAGCGTGCCGCGCGGCCGCATCGTCAAACAAGAGATTGGTGACGCCGGCCGATACCTCTCTCCGCGCGCGCTCCCCGTCCGCGCGCAGCCGCCGCGCCGCCTGCTCCGCGTCGTCGAGCCGCGCGCGCAACATCGCCTTCGACTCGAGCCCGTCGTCGCCGCAGCTCTCGCAGCTCTTTAGCTCTAGCGCGCTCAATTTTCTGCAATTTAATGTAATGGATTAATTGACGATATTTTGACGACGTGGCCGAGTGGATAGGAGACTAGTCTCTTGGCCGGAGATTGCGGGGTCGAATCTCGCTGAGTGCAACATTTATGTGATGAGCAAAAGTGATTGTTTCTTAGTCTTAGATGTTATTTATATGTGTAAAATATTAATATACTAATAAAATGACGCCCAAAATTAAAAACAGAGCATGTACATGCATCATCATCATCATACAATAAATTACAATCAGCTGGGATCAAATCCGTATCCTCAGAGGGGTATTGCGTATCTAGAAGCGAGTCGCCCAAACATATCAGTTGTTTAATATTTATTAATAATATAACGGGACCCCTGCAACAGTCCAAGTCGCACAAGACCTTTTTTATCTTAATTCTCATACAAAACTGGCGCTTGTAGGATACATAAAGGTTCATATATTTTTTTATTTATAGCATTAAAAACTTACTTGGCTTGCATATTGACGAGTTTTTGCAACGCATCTACTTTGGCCTCAGCTTCCATCGCGTTTCCTCTAGCCTCTGTCACTTCTTTCTCCAACTGAGCCATTACGACTTTCCTTCGAGCTTCCTGAACAAAAAATGTGATTGAAAATAAGTATGATTTGTAAAACTTGATATTTCTCAAAAACATTTGGTAAGCCACTGCACAATTATTTTTTGACTGAAAAGCATCTATAGCTTGCACGTGCATCTCGATGGATCTGTATTTAATATGGCATTTTTCATAATATACACGAATCATATTTCCATCGAATCTAACATATCAGAAATCTTAAACACAAAAGCGTATTGGCGATTGTACTCCTTGGTATTTTTGTTTATTAATTTCCAGCAGACAACAGATTGAAAAATATAAATAGCTTAATAAAAGATTACAAACCTCGGTGTACGTTATATTTAATAACTCTTTATAACAAAAACCAAAAACAAAATTTATTTACTAATATAATTACCTCCCGTTCCCGTACTTCATCTCGCTCAACTTTCGTTTCCTTATTGAATATCAGTTGAAACTGCAGATCTGAAAGAGATTCGTATTTATGCTTATTAAGGCGAAAATTCATAAAATTTATGCTAACTATATCAGTAATAATGTCAGTTAACAGTGCTTATACGGGTATAATGCGTTACAGAGGTAGGTGTAAAATAAATCGGATATTATTCGTGAATTTCTCGTAGCGCCTTGCGCCGGTTGAATAAGGATGATGATTTAAAAATATTATTTTAGGCCAAGTATCAGAGGGAAACACATTTCCGTTTCCTTTATGTGTGGTATCAGGCGTTTTATAACACTAACCGGCCCAGGATAGAATCACGTTTATATTGAAACGGTCCAGCTATACATACCCACGGCTGTTGCGCCCTTGTGTAAATTTCTAATTCAACGTATGGTGCATAGCGCTACAAAAAAATAAAAGCTTAAATAAGTAAGGCATGTTATCATCATCATCATGCATGTGCATACAGTGAGGATTTTTACCAGAAACAAAACCTTTGGTTATACGGTGAGAGGAAAATTATATGTTAAATGAATGAATGAATAATTATTAAATGAATGATGTGATTAGCCTATAATTGGTGTATTTAGTTGATATGTGTCCTTTAAATTTAAGTATTTTCTAAGATTGTGTACTATTTTCACTGTTGGCAATCCGTAATAAATAAATAAATAAATAAATGTATGTGACTAAGAAGGTAAAAGTATCTTCACTAACCTCTATTCCTCTCTCTCAAAACCTCTATTTCCGTGTGCAAGCCAAGCAGCATAGCCCGATGCTGTTCCTGCAAGAACCTGACACTATGCTCCAGGTGTGCCACCCGAGCCATCGGATCGCCGCTGATGGAGAACCCAGCATTGCTGGATTCTGGCGGAGACTTTTTGACCTGGAATTTCGGGAAGAATAATTAGGGTTCATTTACATAAAATCCCTTCCTATCTCGTCATTGTGCTGTTCGTACAATTTGAATAAGGGCTTTGAGGTTTTAGTTATATGGTTAGGGTGGCAACACCATTAAAAAATATTTATTTGTGCTAATTAATATTTTTTAATTTCATTACTCAAATAAATAGAACACTTTTATCGCGTATTTGTTTAACTTATACTGCTTAATAATTTTATAATAATTAATTTATTTTAAACAGAGTAATAATACCATTGTATATAATCGCTCACCATTGCAATCAATGTTATTATTCAATTAGTACATGTACAAGGTCATTGTGGTATTGCAAAGAAAATTAAGAGTCACTGACCTAGACTAATGTCCCCGTAAAATTTCACTGAACAATAACTGAGCGAGCGAGATAGGGATACTCTCACTTCGTTTACCTTTGTCCGGGATTTACTTTATACAAACGAAACGTTAATTTTATACATTTTTCAATGATTAATCAAATGATAAATATTTCATTTTATTTAGAAAAAGGACAAGCAATTTTTATTAGTGAACTCTTCAAACAAATACTCTTAACTAGATTATATTATAATGTAAAGCCTTAACCTCTATAAAAACATAATTATGAATAGTTCTAGTAACAGAGAACATATTTTATTTATAACTAGTGGATCGTCCCAGCTTCGCACGGGTAGCGTTGTTTTTTAAATATCCGAGGTTTCTTTCTTCAGTCACTGCTCAAGCATTGTGAAATTCAGCGTAATGTTTTCAATTTATTAAATTTATAGCACTCCCTTAACAGTGTAGTTTGGTGATTTTGAATGCGCTTTAATGAACGGTTCAGTATTTCCGTTTAATAGCAAATTTTGGAATAAAACGCCATGAAGTATTTATAACAATCTAAAAAATAAATCATTACGTTATGTAGGATGCAACTACTGGCGCCATCTAGTATGTTATATGTAAATTAGTAAAGATTTGGTTTCGATCACGGGCGCGATGGCTTATTTTATGTATAATTTCGGTGTTTGTCTACCGATTTCTATGATTCTTTTTTTATTGAATAGGTAATAATGTAACCTTTTTTAAATTAGGGATGAGTGAAAGGTTTACAAACGTAAGAGTAAACAAATATAATCAGGATGTTCCGAACTGCTAAGCTATCAGGAATTACACGTGTTATTGTGAGTCAACCATAAAAGATAGACATATACTGTTGAGGATTTTTTTTTAGATAATTTTATGAAAAATATTTCCGCCACACATGATTTCTATGTAAGTTTAACCATTAAGGCTGCACACGCGACGGAAGCTTAAAAAATGGAGTAACTTCTCCCGTTTTCCCCAAATTTCCCAAAATTCCCCTTTACTTCTCTGCTGGAAAGTATACAAAAACCTGCGCAGGAGTATGAAGAATAATTGTACCAAGTTTCGTTAAAATCCGTCGAGTAGTTTTTGTTTCTATAAGGAACATACAAACCGACAGACAGACAGACAGACAGACAGACAGACAGACAGACAAAAATTTTACTGATTGCATTTTTGGCATCAGTATCGATCCCTAATCACCACCTAAAAGTTATTTTGAAAATATATTTCATGTACAGAATTGACCTCTCTACAGATTTATTATAAGTATAGATTTAAAGGACTAGAAGAGTAAGGTTATAAATAAGATGAAAATTCCTGTAAATTAAGTCGGCCATTTTCTCAACAGTGCTGCCACCTATACCGACAAATCTCTTACACAAAGGAAAATTAAGACCGCATGTTTTTTATAACCTATAAACACTTACTAAACATTTAGAAAATTGACTTGATGGCACTAAAACTTTTGACGCCATGTCATTCAACCGCAATCACTATTGTTTAGCCTTAATTGTGACGTAATCCTCTTCAAGCTGCTATCACTTTGTTTTTATTTTCTTATGTCAGTAACACTTTGATTCAAATGGAAATGGCACGAACTTCTCACTGCTTTTACAAATATTAGACATTAAACAAAATGACGAGAAGAATTATACGTTTCAATGATTTTTCGCAATGTAATAGTGGCTGACCGGGAACAGCTAGGTGAATGAGGGGAGGTTAATGAGGGAGCGCGCAGGGTATCGATCGCGAATGCGCAGAATGAAGTTTCCCAGCGAACCAACGATTCAATGAAAAACTTGGGGAGCTGGCATGGTTTGCAAGATTATTACGAAAATGCTTTTTGATGGCTTCAATTTATTTCACTAAGATGGATATTTGATGCTTGATTGTGGTTAATACTTAAGCGTGTACCTGTTGACTATTTAAGCTATACAGATGAGTTAGTATCCTTTAAGACAATTCATTATCTTACGCTTTCTTCAAAGTTATTTCATCTATGTTCTTGTTTCATATGTAGATAATATTACATGATTACGATGACAAACATCCTATGACTATTCTCAGATCTTATGACTAACTAATGACACCAAAGCAGAATGGGCAGTTTGGTATATTTTTATAGAAAAGACCCATACATATTTGGAAGGACTATTTAAAAATGTATGTCTTCAATGCCATTTCCTCCAAATCATTGTAAATTCGGAGATAAATTTCCATCATGGCGGCGGATTAAAAATTATCAACTCATCTCTAAACTTAACTCTCAACTATTACACTGTGCTGTACACCCCAGAGGAGTTGGCAGAGTTAGTTGGAATACGTTTAAACATCACAGTGTTACCTAACGTAATATTTTGTTGTCTCGAGTACGAAACACCAATTTTTTGCTTGGACTGAGCGGCCTATCTCTACATTAGAATCATACTGTCTAATGACTAAGTACAACTAAACTTAGCCATGTAGATTTCCTCACGATGTTTTATTTTACTTCTGCTACCCTTTTGGGATTGAACGGCAAAAAAACAATTGGTGAAAGTTCAAAAACATAAGTAATGACAGTACTGAAATGTAGTGAAGTAGAAGACATTACATAACATAACATAAACGTCCACGCCGAATACCCCCGAAGGGGTTGGCAGAGCTACTAATACTTCCGAACATCGCATGATTTTGTCACCTGGTGTTTCAGAGTACCCACGTTTTGCACGGACAGTGTACTGTCGTGATAGGGGGCAGGCCTATCGCCGAATGAAGTATAAGAATTTACTATTTTATCATACTACCATATAAATTTTACTAGCTTTATACAATACACTGATTTCCTAATCTCTAGGTCTAAAACTGTCTGTATAAACTAGATACACTTCTGCTAAATTTGATCAAAATCCGTCAAGTAGTTTTATCTTGATTCGCGGATATACCTATAGACAGACTTGCGATTTTTTTTCATGCATTAATTTGCCTTCTGCATTGACAAATCATATATATTAAAAATCATCAATCATATATATAATCATATATAATATTATATATAATATTATAATTATTTATATCAATCATATATATAATTCATATATACATATACACAAGGCCATAAATCCCAAAAAGAGGTAGCTGGAGCTGTAGAGCTAGAAATTCCTCAGCCACATTTAGCAGTTGATAGAGGACAAGATGGTAGAAGTAAAGTATTGTTGGTGATGGGTCTCCAACCGCATCACCCAAAAACCAATTAAAGAGCCCCACACCGTTAGTCACCTCTAACGACACCTGTGGGTAGAAAGGGGTAGTGTCATTTTAAGCTGTGCCACACGGCATATATATCCAAAATACTTTTTTTAGTAAAATGCAGTTTTGTCCCGGGATAGTATTATTGTAATGTAGTAAAAGCATTTTTTATATTACTTTAATGAAATTTAAATTCTTGTTCAACATTTATTCGTGAGTTGCGTGGTATTTGTATATAATTATAATCATTGGTAATCAGTTGCATTTTTTTGAATTTCTTTACAAAAATAAGAAAATACTGATTGTGTGACTAGCCAAATCAAGTAGATGGTACGAGTATATCTTTTTTTTATTATTTAGGATATATCTAGGATGATAACTAGTCAAATTGTTAATAGCTATGTTGGCCGTTTTCATCTAAATGGACAAATGGAAAGACGAAGGACGAACAACAAAGAGAACCCTACAAGGGTTTAGTTTTTTATATTTAGGTATGGAACCCTAAAAAGTAGTATGCTATGGAATCTACATGACCTACATACTTAAATAGCCCTTTATCGTAATTACAATGACCAATTTTAGTCGCTATCTATGAAACCATCACAGAAATCAATATTGCGTGTGCTTCAAATAAAACATGGTTTATACGGTTGACACACAACTACATACAAAAATGGATACTGCGTTAAAGCTGTATGTAGAGCTAATTGCTGCGAAATTTTATCCTTACGTTTTAAGTCCTACCATTTTACAACGTAACGATCATCCTATTTATATTATAAATGTGAAAGTTAAGATGTTTGTGTGTTTGAGGCAAAAAGGCTCCTCAAGTACATAATATATATGAATGAAATTTGGCAGAATGCTAGATATTGATCCAAATTGTAACATAGGATACTTTTTAATACGGAAAAATTTTACCAATAAAATATTCACGCCTGATTGAACTAAGAATACCGGAAAAAACGCCTTTATCTTTGTCATTTACAAATTTGACAGTACGAAGTCTGTTTGGTCAGCGTTATGGTTCATAAAAAGAAATACTACCAATTATAATCCCTCAGAAACCATAATAACACTAATCAAACAACTGGTTAATACTTATATTGGTTTTCATTTATTCATTCATACTAATGATCGAATGTCTTTATGTTGCATTATAGGTGCATCCATAGGTTACTCACGCATTTCTTTCAAATACATACATACATTACTTTACATATATTCACGGCTATAAAACCTAGAAGGGGTAGCCAGAGCTAAGGAATTCGAAATTCCTCACCCACGTTTGGAAAGTTGAGTGGGTTTCAAAAAATAGGTTAGGTTATTGTTGTACATTTGAGTTCAAATTCCGAGCCGAGCAAAGCTGAAAGTCACATTTCCATCCAATATCTTTCTAACAAAAGACGCATATACAATATTCATTATCTCATGCAAGTTTTCCACCGATGATGCAAGTAAAATTTGATGATCAGCGCATGAGAAAGAACTCATAGGGAACCCTTCTCAATACATAATCTTTTTGAAGTTAATCTGTCATTTATAAACAAATTGAAGGGCCACAGGGAAAACACGGTGTCCGTCTAGACCTGCAATAGAATCCTCATAGGGTGATACCAAAGCTGATACAAGTTGACTCCTCAAACCCTAAGACTTTTCGGTGATGCACTTAAACGAAAGGTGTGTATGATCTGTAAATCCTGTATGGATCAAGTAGTAAAAATGATGGAACTGTCTATTCAAAGTTCCTTTGTTTGTAATCAAAGTCAATTATGATAAAACTACGAGGTAAAAATATATGAAGAGGGATTATTTGGAGCTCAGATCGTAGGTTGTACCTGAAAAAGGATTAATTTTAAGTCAGCCAATATGAACTCAGAGATGCTGTATCTTCTGAACATAAAGTGATAGTTTCTCACGTGATAGTCAGACTACCCACTTTCTGTAAGGATAGAGTATACTTTAATATGGCCTTTAAATGTAGCTTATAATTTAAAGATTGTTGGTAATGGGTATCCAACCGTATCGCTCAAAATTACTTACAAAGCCCCATACATTTAGTCAACTTTACGAACACCACGGAAAGAAACGGGTTAGTGCTAATCACTGCTATTTTGGATGTTTTAGTTAGCCTTATCAAAGGCTGTCCATATCAGTTACTTATTTACACAGGTTTTTAAGTAAACCATGTTTTCCCCTCTCAACTTCCCAACGGTGTTGAGAAATTTCTGGTAAAGCTTCATTATCTAATAATTTTTGGGAATAATGTTGTGATCAGCTATACATGATTGAATTGAAATAGTAATATAAAAAGTCAATAAATTGTTAAATTGCTTCAACTGACAATAGTAGTATATAATATGGCGAGAATAACCACACAACACATAATAAATGTAAAATATGTACACCATAATCATCATTACATTACAACATCACAACTAATGTACCATAAAAAAACAAATCTCACCTTTGCAACCACATCATCATGTCCAGCTATAGTGAGGATAGCCGTGTTACTCCACTGAGGGAAAGTTCTGCCGGCCGGCAAGTGACGCCCGCCCATGGAGCGTTGTGGAGTGTCACTGAGAAGCATTTAAGGGCCGCTGTAAAAACAAGTGGATTAAGTAATGTAGAGTCAAACCATAAGAGTAAAAATATTCATGCTTTGAAAAATGTACGAAAAGCACTAATGATATTTATTTATCTTCAATGTGGGATCATTGGTGCCGTTGCTTGGTGTTACTTAAGTTTAGTCCCACGCCCGTATAAAACATACGAGTTTCATTATTTACATTATATTTCATACATGTACATAAATATACTCACGGCTATTAATTCCAAAAAGTAGTAGTCAGAGCTGAAGGATTAGAAATGGTTCAGCCACTTTTAAAGCTGAGTGGTAAAAAGGGTTGTGATATAAAGGATGTTTGCGATGGGACTCCAACCTCACCCTATCCGACTTAGCTTAGGTACACTCCTTTGCCGCGCCAGGGCGGCCTTCAGCCGCCCGGCACAACTGTCAAGGTGACGCCGCATAGGCCGCAGGGCCAGCAGCACCGAACCGTACTTTTAGTCGGTACAAGTCCGACATACCCCCGTCGCTCTCTCAAGTGGCGGGGTATCCTATGAGGATTTCCCCCCGGTATACAAAAAAAAACTCCAACCTCATCGCCCAACAATTATTTACAAAACCCTTATACCCTAAGTCGCCCCTTACGACACCCGCGGGACGAAATGAATAATTCTAAACCTACGCAGCTGATCCATTTTAAATACCTACATTACAAAAAATAAGTCATTATTGAACTGGACAAAACTTTTCCGGTTAAATGTAAAAGAACTTCACTCCTAGATCCTGTCGATAGCGTACGTTGGGGTGATTGGCGTAAATGTAATTTGTAATTGTCATCCTTATGAGGTTACCCCAATTAGATTTATATGTGAGACCTGCGGTTACTTGTTCGGTCATACCACGAGAGTTATTGTATGATCTTTACATAATAAAAACGCTGGCATCCGAAGCGAAATAATAAAAAGAATCTACATACATACATATACTCACGGTTGGAAATCCCTGGAAGGGTAGCCAGAGCTAAGGAACTAGAAGTTCCTCAGCCACTTTTGGAAAGTTGAGTGGGGAAAAGATGGTAAAATTAAGGTTGTTGGTGATGGGTCTCCAACCGCATCGCCCAAAAATCCCTTAAAAGCCCCAACACCGTTAGTCGCCTCTTACGTACACCGGAAGAAATGGGGTAGTGATATTCTAAGCCGACACTACACAGCAAAAAGAAGGTGTATGAATATAAATGAACCTCGAGAGTCTCTGCCTACCCCAATGGAAAATAATGGCGTGACTATATGTATGTATGTGTTTCAAAACCGCTTACTAACCTTTACTATGACTTAACACTAAATCTTTATTCAGCTCTGAATCATGACAAAAAATTATATTATTTTACATATACAATAGTTCTCGCATCAGAATCAAATGTCCTTATTCATATATAAATTAACTAAAACTATAAAACAGCGCGAAATTTATGATAGTTCCTGCCTGACATAAAGCTGATTGGTTGTTGTTTATACTTTAGGGTATGTCGTTGCCATGGTTACACAGCTGTGCCACGCAAGCATACACTCAAATGAGTTTGCAAAAGTTGTTAGTCAAACTTTTTACGTTAACGAAGCTTCTTACTTTTATTGTTCTGGCATTAAAAAGTTTTTATGTATATTATACGAATTGACATACTTGGTAAAGAATAAACGACTTTATCGTTGTAATTTACAGCGACATAATTTAGAGGATTAATTGTTGAACTTATACTGTATATTTATAGAACTGGCATTAAAGTCTTAGACCAAAGACTTTATAGAGTCTATCTAGTTGTTTGTGTAGTTTTTACTGACATATGTCACTTTCCGCCACTAAATATCAAAATAAACAATAAATTTAATAATAAAATTATACCGAGATTTACAGCAGATTTAATAGTGCTCTTACAGCGCAGTGTATTTGTACAAATATTATTTTATAAACTGATTATAACCGGCATGAGTGAGGTTGAAACTGATGCAGTTGTAAGGGGATTTTCGTACCCCTTTTTGTGTATGTCAAAATCGGTAAATGATATTTGTAAAGTGAATGAGGATGCTGCATTTGAATTACAGGTATGGGAACATTTACTAATATAATACCAACTTAATTTTATTTGTAATAAATAAAGGTAAAAAAAAATCGACACTAGCGGGGATCGAACCCGCGACCTCCGGGTATACACCCCGTCGCTCTGCCAATTGAGCTATAATGTCAAGTGGCTACTAGTGCGATATTCTTCATTCCTTTTACATTTTTTACGTTATGTTAGCGTTACCTATCTCCGAATTCTTTACAAACTTTATTTTTTCTTTCGTTTATTTATTAGTAATAAACCCCTCATGAGGTTTTCATGAACAAAAACATTCTAATTAATTTTATTTGGAGTAAGTTTGATATTTGTATTACGCCGTATCATCATAAGACGATAGAGATCTATAGAGCCATTGTGGAAGGTAGTGTTAGTAGAGGACGACCTCGGGGAACACATTTGTACCAAATAGAGACTGTGCTCAAAAATGTAAGCGTACGAAGTACGAAGAATAAAAGATCATGTATGAAAAGATTGATGGATATAAAAGAAGCTAAAACTGTTTGCCTGGATCGTACAAAGTGGCGATTGAAAGCCTCTACCTATCCCAATGGAAACTAATGGCGGGAGTATAGGTATGTATGTATCCCCTTTAGGTCGTTACGTCGTCGTAACATTAATAAAAAATCATTAGACTAATTGATGAACTTTCTGAGAGCCTTCAGGAAGCCTAGCAAGAGCGCTATTTTATCGACACGATGTCGGTTAGAATGAGATGACAGTATACGATACTAGGTGAGTGCGTAGGAGATGGCTGTTCTATACAACGCGATATCTAGTTAAAAGGCCGCTCGTACTAGCTATGCAGGAGGCCTAACAAGAGCGCGTCACGATGTCGGTTAGAATGAGATGACAGTATACGTAACTGAATATGTGCGTAAATAGTCCGGTCAATTTAGACATCCAAGGTTATATTAATTCCGAACCAGCTAAAGTTTGTATAATTGTTCAAAATACAATTATAAATAAAGCCTTTAAACTCCCATTATTCCCTTGCGTGCATTTTTTTTCATTTAAGGTCAAAGGTAAAAAAAACGGTATTAAGTGCAAAAAAAAATGTTTATATTACAATTATATTAATATTTTCTATTCATGGTATTTTTCAGTACGTAGAAGGCAGTGAACTTGAAAGGGCATGGAAAGCTGAAAGACGCCAGCGCATTAAAAATCAAGAAGCCAAGATATGGGATGACTATGTAAATGAACAGGATGCTTTAAATAAGGTTTTACAAAGTAAGTAACAGAACAAAGGATAAATAGGATAACCAAGAGAGTAAATTATGTTTATCTGTGTAATGTAGGCTTCGCATAGTACTACTTCAATATCGTGTCGTAATATGTCCACTCTGGGTTATCTGGCAAACGGAAGGTGTAAGTATAGTCGGTACTATTTTCATTTGTACCGAAAAGTCATGAACTCCAAGCTTTGTTTTCAATTGTAATTTTTATCAGCACTTTGCTAATCCTTGCTAAATATGACGTCATACATTACATTTATATCACTTTATTTCTATTAACTGCTACTTACTTTTCAGGTTGGCTTTCTAAATGAGTCATTTGTAATACAGTAAAAACTACGTTCACAGTTTAATTGGTATTTGTTTCAGTAAATCCATATCAGTTCCTGGATGAGTTACCCATATCTCATCTCGAGGAGCTCCTCTTCTCAAAAAATTCGAATAAAACTAAAGTAATGACTGAAAATGGCGACGGACATGATGATAACGTGAGTATTAATTAATCGAATTCACATTCGAAACAAATAACACTTTCGAAGTGAGTAAAATCGTCGCTTGGTACGATCGTAAAATATTTCATCCATCCGCGACTCAAAAAATATATATTGTTTCTTGTTGAATTCTTTACTTACACAAGAAAAATAAAAATCAGTTCTAAATAGCAATTAATGATAGTATTTTCTAAGACTTTCACGATTGCATATTACAATTAAAACAACGATTGATTTTCGGATATGTAATCGCGTGTAATTACATGGTTTACAAAGCCCAAAGTTTCGGAATTTTTCCATTTATTAATTAAGTTATTATTATATTTAATTTTTATAACTGAAAAGTTTTCGAAATGGTGGGCTTTAAAATCATGTTAGTAGGTAGTTGTTTTAATAGCAATTAATGACCTTAAAAGAACACTGAAAGTAATATCATTAATTAATAAACTACAGATCAAATGAACTGAATTCATTTTTATGTGCACGCCAAAATAATAATTTGTCTCTTGCCAGCCTCTTAAAGAAAATCCAGAAACAGATAACAAAGATGACGAAGAGAAAGATGAAAATGAAGACGACGAATCGAATGAAAATGAGATTCAAACTGCAAGAAATGTTTCGAACGTAAATTTGCATAGTTTAACTGGTAATTTTTTTAAACGTTTATATTACATACATATGCCTACATAAACTCACGCCGTTAGTTCCCATTGGGGTAAGCAGAGACTTTCGATCACCACTTTGTAAGATCCTGGTAAAGTTTCGTTCACATCCATCAATCTTTTCATACATGCTCTTTTATTCTTCATACTTCGGACACCAGAGTTTCACCAGAGTTTAGTGATGGGTCTCCAACCGCATCGCCCAAAAATCCCTTAAAAGACCCAATACCGTTAGTCACCTCCGTACACCCACCGGAAGAAATGGGGTTGTGCTATTCTAAGCCGTAACTACACGGCAATTAAAATCGAAATTAAATTAAAGAGCAGTAAATTTGTGCTTTAATCACTTATGATATTTACGAAATCAACTATTTAAGTTAGTTTAACATAAATTTATTTCTTGTACACAGAGGCCAATGAAGATGAAATGATGATGGCTAATAATGTTGCTACGAATGAAACGGCAGAACTTGATGAATCCTCGACCACTGAAGAAAAGGATTCGCAAAATTGTGATGATGACAACACCTTGAATAAGGCGGAAAAACTAGCTCGAGCTAAAAGTAATTATTGTTATTGATTTACTTGGTTATATATTTTTTCCTAGTGGTTTCCACATTGTTTATTACAAACGTTGTATTTCAATATTTGTACATTGATGTGTATTTTGGGATTTAATCGACAAAATATGACAGTATTCGATTATTCACAAGTTGCTAGATTACGTTATATTTACGTTTTTTGTTAAAAAATATTTTATTTTACTAGTTTTAGAGATGGGTAGACCTGGCTAAGATGCCTCACAGATGAGAAAGCGACGGTTACTGTATTATTCTTCGTACTTCCGGTATTTCTATTATTGTACGAATTGAAGATTTTGGCAAATTGCACAGTATTGAATAGGCTCAACCATATGTAACTTTACATTGTTCTTGAAATCCCTCGAGAGGCGATGGTCTACAATTCTACCTCTTGGCTCAAAAAAGACTCAAACATTCACGCCGAATATCCCCGAAGGGGTAAGCAGAGGTGCTAATACTTCTGAACATCAAGTGACATTGTCGCCTGTTGTTCAGAGTACTCACGATTTGCTTGGACAGTGTTCTCACGTGATACAGGGCAGGCCTATCTGCGTTTTGAGCAAATAAACTGTCAATTAATTGTGAGTTTCATCAGTCCCCTCGATTTCCTGGGATGCCATTATCAGATCCTGGTCTCATGGTTCTTTCTCGGTAACAATAACATAACAAAAGAAATGTTTAGTGAACCTGTACTTCACAGCATAAAAGCTACCAAGAGGAGTATAAATCAATATGGAATGCTAAAAGAACTATTTCCTAACTCCTAGTGTGTGAGGACCTACACCTTCCATCATCAGCTCAGCAGCATAATATTATGAATTTCAGAAGCAATTGCCAATACAACTTCAGAATATATGTAAAACGCGGTACATGTGCCTATAAAATTAGAGGGTTACCCTCGATTTCTCCAGGATCCCATCATCAGACCCTGATATCCTCATCATGGTACCATTTCGGGAGTATCATCTTTCCAACTAAACAACATTGATAAAAATCGGTTCATAAATGGCGAAGTAATCAGTGTACAAACATAAAAAAAAAGTACGTGTCTAATTGAGAACACTCCTTTTTTGAAGTCGGTTAAAATGTAAAATAATAATAATTATAAAACTTATACAAAATTCATTGTTCTATCTAGTTAACTCATTTAAATCTTTTTTTTTTTAACGGGTCATTTTCTCATAATATGTATGTCTGTATGTATTCAAAAAAGTAGGTAAAATTGTTATTAGAATTATTGGGATTGCTGACTAATACAAATTATTAGCTCTTGGACTAGCATATCTGACTTGAACTTTGAGACAATCCAAGTGCCGATGCCGCCTCAACGTTAACTAAATTAATTTCCTAGCTATAGTAAGTTTATATATTATACTATGTTTTTTATTCTTTATTTTTATTTGCTGTGTAGTGTATGTTTAGAATAGCACTAGCCCATTTTTTCCCATGGTTGATCGTAAAAGGTGACTAAAGGTATTCAGGCTTCCCGAGGGATTTGGGCGATGCGGTCGGAGACCCCCAACATTTATTTTACTATATTTTCTCGAGTCAACTTCCAAAAGTGGCTTAAGAATTTCTTATTTTCTAGGTTTGGCTACCCTTTCTAGGGATTTATAGCCATGAAACCTAATGTTTCATGCTTGTGAAATTCAACAAGAGTATCGGATATTAAATGAGCAGTAGTAGGAAGTTTGCTAGCTGAAACAATAATAATTTACTTGATTGTTAAAAATATTAAATAAGCTTAACTTCTTATGCTTACAAAAATAAATGTAATGTTAATATTTTATGTTATTGCTTTATGTACTTTGTACAGAAAACGGAGGTAAAGTGATTATATATATGTAGTAAATCTAAGATAATACAAAGGGTAAAAATAAATTGTATCATCCAAACATTACGAATACTAGCCTCCAAATTAACTAATTTGCTTTTCATTTCAGGCAAAAACAGTATGGCGCATTTAATTGAGAATAGTATTTACTGCGCCAAGGCTAAAGAACTCCGAATAAAAATCAAGGAAGCTTTTTTAGAAACAATGTAAGTTACAGTGCAGTGTCTTCCTCAAACTCAATTTCCACGTGGTGGTGGTATTAAGTTGGTATACTTGGTAACATGTGGCACGTGAGAGTTCGGTCTCACACACCTCATTCTATTCGTGGTGTACCTACATAGTACCCACATATTACTCGGACAGTGCATTAATACGATAGGGAGCAGGCCTATCGCCGCTCTGTACAATTACACTATCACATGCCTAAATACTAGTAAATAAATAAATAAAAGCTACTCTGGATTATTTCCTTTCTCTTAAAATATGTATGGTCGACAGCCACGCTGAACGATCATTGAAATAAAAACAATTTGGACAAACTCCACAAAAAACATAAATATGTTATCGGCCAAACCCGATTTTAGGACAAACCAGTATAGCCTAGGCTCAACTAGTTCTTCCTATACGCCCCTAGAGTGTGTGTATCTATATCAAGATAAACTAGTTTGGCCTAGTCTAAACTGGTCTATCCTATCGGCCTTAGGACAAATTAGTTTGGACTAGGCTATACTGGTTAATCCTAACGCGTGTAGGAAGAACTAGTTGAGCCTAGGCTATACTGGTTTGTCCTAAAATTGGGTTTGGCCAGTAACATATAGGTACATTTAAAAATCCTTTCTAATTATGTGGAACTCTGTATACAAAATATACAAAAAAAACTTATTTTTTGTCACAGGAATACGGAGTGTGATTAAATACGAAGAAAACATCATTTAATTGAGTCTTAGTAATTAATAATAATAATAATATCTTTATTTCAAAAAAGAGCCTAATACAATAAAATTATTTAGTCATATCAACAATATATATCTTAATATATACTAACAGTTTTAAGGCTATTTGACATAAAATAAGCACTTGACGCCTATAATAAACCTAGGTCTGAGCTATAGGCATCAACTCACTGAGCTTTAAGACAATAAGCCCGGTGTTTAGCATATACAATGCAATACACTTTTTAGCACTAGGCTCTTAAATTAATTAAATAAAGAATATACATTTACACTTTTAATACTCGGGAATTCGCAAAAACAAGAATATTTAGAATCAAATGGTCGTATCAAGGTGGAAAAGACAGCACTGGTATTACTATTATTATTAGGTTACTGTATTAATTTCATTTTATATAATACTAACATGTAAAATAGCATTAAATGCCAAAAATATTGCAAAATACATAATACAAAAAAAAAAAAAGTTAAAAAAGTTAACCTCTCAATCAACAATAGTTACAGGTCTACATAAAATAAAAATCCAATAATCAATCCAGAGAATCTCGTAAAGTATAGAAAACCAGATTTAAGAGAAACATTTAATATTAAACACACACATACATATGGAAAATAATTAGTGTAACCCTCTTATATTATTAATTCTTATTACAAGGTTATTTTTGGGTAAGGAGCAGGGATTCAGTTATTTCGTAAGTCATTTGTTTTAAATACGAAGTGACACTATTTTTACATTCGTAATGATTCAGGAAGTGAATTGGAATATAATTATTTATTTTATTATAAAGATATGGTCCCAAGAAACAGAAAAATCGGTTTATAAAAGCTGTTTTGAAACGTGTGGATGGAATAATGTTTCGATTCCGCTTCGATGTGACCTCGTCTGGGAGAACAAGCGAATGCTGTTTCAAAATTGTGTATAATATAAATAATTGTCTTACACTAAGAGTATCCCAATCAGAATGCAAGTCAGCAGTATGATACCAGCGTGGTTTGAATGAGCTTACCTTTAGAATGGTTCTCTGTGCAATTTCGGCTCTTAATAGGTTCGACTTTGCTGCACCGCCCCACGATGTAATGCAGTAAATTAACAGAGATCGGCACAGTGCCTGGTAGATAGATTTTAACAAAGTGGGGTCAGCTACGTAACGAATTCTTTTAAAAATATAAATTAGTTTTCTAACACGATTGCACAGATATTCGATGTGATAACTGAAGTTTAATTTACTGTCTATAATAATACCCAGATATTTAATTTTATCAACACGTGTAAGATATGTACATGTGCACGGTTTATCAGCGGAGGTGTGCTGGCAATCCACAGAAACAGAGTACTCGTGTGATGAAGGCATTGATTTATTGCTAATTCCAAAAGTAATGTAATGGGTTTTGCTTGTATTCAATGAGAGTAGGTGGTTACTTAACCACAAGCATACTTTTTTGAAACCAGCATTAGCACTATCGAGTACTTGTTTCCATGAATTGCCAGTAAAAGTTATGGCTGTATCGTCTGCAAAGGATATGACCTGACCGTTTTGCAAATTGATGTTGCATAATTCATTTATATAAGTAAGGAATAATGTTGGGCCTAATAAACTTCCTTGAGGAACACCATACTTGATCGGTCTATCGGAACCACAAAATCCGTCTATTTTGACGCATTGGGATCTATCGGTTAAAAAACTAGAAAATAATTGTAGTTGTAGAAAATAATAAAATAATTAGTACATTAGTTTTATTTCGTTTAATTGTTCCTACTGGGGTAGGCAGAGGCTGCCGATTGACACTTAGTACGATCCTGGTGAAACTATCGAGCATCATTAATCTCTTCATACAGGCCCTTTTATACATCAATATATCGAACAGTTGAAATTTACTTTCAGGACTCTCTTAGAAAATAAACTGTTTCTACCAATGGAGCCATCGGAAATCACGAAACTTCGTAGATGTGCCGCAGAATTTGCAGCTAGATATAACAGGAATCAACTTTATCAGCTGAAAAGGATGGTCAGTTTGCTTTTTTCAATATAATTATTAACTTTCCGTGACTGCTTTACAAAGGGCCTCAGGGTATTGGAGTTTTCTAAGTGTTTATTGGGTGATATGGATAGAGAACCATCAACAACCTTCGTTTACTTCAATACTAATAGATTACTATGAATAAAGCTGTATTTTTTTTACAATAACCGCGTTTTAAGCCGACCTTCGAGATATTTAATAATGACTCTTGGAATAGATATCACAGAGAATCCACTTTTGAAGCTTAAAAATGTAGCCACGAAAAGAGTATTTTCAATCTCGTTATTATTTCATCGTTAGTACAATATTTAGGCAAGTAGAAACAATATTGGTACTAAAATTTTAATGACCATATTTTTCACACCAGCACACGTTTTGAGGATGATTATATTCTAGCACTCATTTTACGACAAAAGAACCTCAGCAAGGTTTTTATTTGTTTCAGCATAACGACTTAGAACGTCATAACTCGTATTCTCTTCCCTTTGCAAAGCACACCCAGTTTCAATCGCAAATGGTTCGAGTTGTCTCGGCGCATCAGAATCTACTTCATGCTGTATTGGTGAGGATTGAGAAGTTTAATTTTTTTTCACTTTTTTCATCTTGTCTTCACTTATACCTTATAAGAAAAACTATTTTTAGACATCAAATAATACTGTACATGTAGTATATGCGTGATTTTGCGTAACTAACTTCTGGGTCGCGAGGTTGTGGGTTCAATTCCCACATAATGCATCATTATATTAGGAATATTAATAATTGTTCTAAAATGGTATTCATGCATCATATGTATTATTTTAATTTTGTCGGGTTAGTATCTCAAAACAGAAAAACACATTATTTTTACATAGAGCTTGTACACAAAACTGCGGTGCGACGTTGCGTTGCAGCGCAAAAACCTGCGAGCTCGCATCACGCATCGCAAGAACTAGCGAATTGATTCACATCGCGCATTCCTGCTATGTTATTTATGGATGAACCCAAAATCTTCTTCGTTATTTTTCCCTGTATCTCCCAAGCAATAACAAAAGTGCATACTTCGTTTTACGATCCATTTCACGACCTAGTTTTCAATTTAAAACATATTTACGGTTACCGTTGACGGTCGTTGTCGAAGAAGTGTCCACCCCGGGAGACGCTTTGCCGCAGGAAATCGCATCGCAGCAATTCGTATCGTAATTTTCTGCGTTGAGAATTCCCATCACGTTACATCGCAGTTTTGTATACAAGCCCTTAATTTGGTTTTTATTTCATCTTGTTCCTTGTTCACTCGCATTCCAGTTGCTAAACAAATCGTTCGAGCGCACGTGGTTCCTGTTTGAGTCGGCGGCGTGCGTGCGCTCGCTGTCGGCCGTGGCGCGCGCGCTGTGCCTGGCCGCCGCCGCCGTGCCGCGCCCCGCCGACTGCAGCGCCGCTGACACGCCTGATAGATATAATGATGTGAGCAACTATATAGCAATCCCAGATACTACTCTAACTTACACTCTGAATAAACAAATCGTTCGAGCGCATGTGGTTCCTGTACGAGACTGCATCGCCGCTGACACGCCCGATAGATATAATGATGTTAGTAACTAAATAGCATATAGAGACTCTTATTTACAAACCGACCATATTGTATAATTGTTTTTGTGGAAAAATATTCGTAAAATATATAAAAAAGATACCATTTGATTTATTCTGTAAAAGGAAATAACGCGCGAAAATAAAGTCATTTTGGTAAAAGTGCCGTGCCGCGCCCCGCCGACTGCAGCGCCGCTGACACGCCCGATAGATATAATGATGTGAGCAACTAAATAGTAGCTACAGACTCTTATTTACAAACTGACCATATTGTATTTGTATCTGTGGAAGAATATTCGTAAAATATATAAAAAGATACCATTCGGTTTATTCTGAAAAAAGAAATAACGCGCGAAAATAAAATAAAGTCATTTTGAGAAAAGTGCAAAATGCAGCGCCGCTGATACCCCCAACAGCAATCACAGAGTGCTCAATACACTTACTAACACACTGAATATATCACAATTATTTCAGCGCAACAGCTTTTCAGCTTACATTCAGTTTATTCTGTGAAAGAAACTTTCATGGTGCGGAAAAACTATCGAATATTAGGATAGTGAGAAGCATATTTCTCTTTTTTTCCTTATTGGTAATAAAACCATTCATATTAATATTATATCATTATTAAATACGACTCCTTTTAATTTATGTTCAATAAACGTTTTTTTTCATAGTGTCCGTTCCTCCCATTCCCTCTCATGGCAAGTCATGCTTGCCCTGCCCAAATTTTATCATCAGTTCCTTACAATTTACCGGAAACACTAATCTGGTTTCAAACCTCCTGGTTTGACCCTTTTTAATTTTAAGGCACGTTCTATAGGGTTCTAAGTCTAACACAAAGCTTCCTTTGTAAACTTAATTATTTATCCTTATTTATTTCAGTATCTTATGGCAGTGGCTGACAAACTGGATGTAACCTTAGATGAATACCAAGCGAGGGCGGAAGATTGTTTCCTTAAAAAGGTAAAAAATATATAAGTATAAACTCTCGTGCTAAATTATTTAAGTTAAGATTATATGCAATTTTATTTAGGTTACTTTAATATCTAATATTTCTCTACGGCGGACCTTATGAAATATTTATAAATGTTCTAAATAATATACAGATGTTTATCGGAATATACTGTTTATTAAAACGCAAAAATAAACTGTAATCTAATCAACCGACTTCAAAAAAAGGAGGAGGTTAATTGAGATACAGGTGGGTGGTGGTTAGTAGTTGATAGTTTTAGTGTCGATTTTATACTTACGGCTATAAATCCCTAGAAGGGGTAGCCAGAGATTCGGAATGAGAAATTCTTCAGCCACGTTTGGAAGTTTAGTGTTAATTTCATGAACTATATATTCCTTTGTTATGATAAATTATAATTATTTCTTTGATTACTGTTTGTCAATAATTTAGATCTTATCATTAATATATGTCTTATTTCCAGCACACGTGCTCTACGGAAAAGCTTACGACATCAGCGAAAAAATCACGTATGAGTAAGTTATTATTCAAAACACCACGAACATTAGTAGAAGATTTTGATATGTAGTGGCTTTCCAAATTACAGGTTATATATTTTATACAACATTTCATGTTCGGCATTTACATACAGATTAATTCTATTTATAATCTAAATGTTTTTAGAAAATGTATGTAATATTTTAGGGCAATATGAAGATACTTTTTTTTATTGGTGTTATGAAATTTCATGTGAGCGGTCTGTGTTTTTTATAAATAAACATTTTTGCCTCAATAGTCTTTCTTTTCAGAAAAAAAAAACTTTTCACTGCATTGTTTCCATACTGATTTCCACTAGATTTTCTCTGGTAGTAATGAATGATCAAATCAAACCAGTATCAACTATGTGTAAATATTGAATTACTTAAAAGTCTGTAAGTATTATAATGAAAATTTCTCGACAAAACTAAACGATATTTAACTTTTTTACCTTATTAATGCCTGGGATTATGCACATAGTCGATATTTATTTGATAATACCGGTATACTAGTTATAATCAGATATAAGGTCGACAGTTGCTAACATCTTAAATTAAACATTTTTAATATGTTTGTAGCATGCGATGCCAGACTATCAATGTACTCTATTGCCTCTTCTAAGAAAACTCCTCTAGTGAGTGCCAGGTAAGTGAACTAGCCATTTCATAGTCTTTGACACTTTTCATATTTCCTGTTTTTTGAAATGTAAAAAACAATAAAAATCATTAATAGTATCATTAAATCTTTACCCTAAAACCGCGCATTACACCAACGCATATTATACCAAATTATACAACCCACTTTATGTGTTTTCAGGCGGTCAGGACTTGTATATATCCTCATAATTTATTATAAAACCTTAAGCAACGCATCTGTATGGTGTCTTAATATTTCCATGTCACTTGCCGGGCGAAAAATACAATGTTCGTTTTTATCATCATGTAAATGCTGTGCAATTGTGGAACGCACTTCCTGTGGAGGTGCGATTGGCTAAATCACGTAATGTGTTCAAGGATCTGGTGAAACAACACTATCTCACTGAAGCGCTGTAATACTGTTGCTTTTTAAATTATATGTATTAATTATATTTCTAAAACGTATTTGTGTATTTTATTTAGGTATTTGTATTACTTGTATATATAAAAGTATGTAGTTATGTATGTATGTGTGTTCATATATGTGTAATATTATATTATTTTGTGTAATTAATATTTATGTTATTATTTATTATTTCAATTGAATAAGTAAGATTTAAAGTAAGCTTGTTTTGTGCATCTACCCAGATAACTAGTTTACCGATCTCACCTTCCAAAGGTTGTCTGGAAGAGATCGCTTTTAGCGATAAGACCGCCGATTGTACCTCATTGTAAACTGTATGATAATTTCTAATGTAAATTTGTGTTTGATGTACAATAAAGAGTTATTCTATTCTATTCTATTCTAAAGCCATAGACGTGCACCGTTGACAGCAGGCTCCCCTAAAGCTATAAACAATGGCCGGTCTGTCTTGTCTTCACCGTCGTGATCGTTAAAAATCAATGTCAAGTTGATGAAACATAAGATATAATGTTAAATTGATTGTAATATAAGAATTTATGGAATAAATCGATCAATTTATCCAAAGGTATAGCACGTTATCGCACCAAAGTGTCTCACGCGATTATTGCGGAGATAATGAACGTGATGATGATAATGAATGGCCGAATATCCAGGGAGGTCTATATCGTCTTATGTCAAGTCTTGATGAAACTTGTACATTACAAAAACATACATACATATACTCACGGCCATAAATCCCAAAAAGGGGTAGCCAGAGCTTAAGAGCTGGAAACTCCTCAGTCACATTTGGAAGTTGATAGGGGACAAAATGGGTTCCCAACCCCATGGCCCAAAAACCACTTAAAAATTCCTATACTCTTAGTCGTCTTACAAATTATGTCTGAATTTGTAGCTTTTTAAATTGAAACTCTTAGATAAAAATAAAAGAAGAAGATGCGGCGTGAGCGTACAAATTGTCAACTAAATATGGGCCTTATCGGTTTATCACAACACCGCACTACATCCATACGAACTGATACGAACACACACGATATGACGCAAAGATAAAGATAGAGCGATAGGCTCGTATAGTCTGTCTCTGTCACTTAAAGATGTCAGATTTCAAGGATAAAATGGCCGAAATTAATAATATTTTGCTTGTAAATATATTTTTGGTGTATTTACGCATGAAACGTGATTCCCTGTGATTTGTTTTTACGCCTTGAATGATTTGTGCACTGAATAAAGGCACAGCCAGGCATTTTAAGCGCGAATTGTATGAAAATTTTAATTTCGATGTCAAAGATTATGTCAGCTCGTCGACTTGAAGTATCGTAGCGGACTAAACTCGACTGAAGCAAACCAAGTACATTGTACTCAGTTTAGTAGGACCACGCGCGGGCAGAGGTTGGCGCATCTTCTTCTTTTATTTTTATCTAAGTTGAAACTATGCAAATCCGCCATCAAATTCTCGAGAACTCTGGATCCGAAATCTTCTAATCACTGGATGACATATGTTTATAAAATTATTAGTTATCGATTGCTTATCACCACTTCCGGATACAATTTTTTTATATTCATCCCTTTATATATAAATTGGAATAAAAAACGTTTACAAAAAGATACCAACTCGCCGCTCGTCAAGGAAAAATAGACAATAAACTCTATGGTGTAATATTTAGATTATCTTTGACTTAAATATTTAAAAAAATATAAGTAACAATCAAGCATGTCAAAATTTGTATGAATATTGAATAATAACAAATTGAAATTGATTAAAGTGCTTTATAATATTGAAGAGAGTTGTTAACAATAAACAAAACAAATTTTAGTAAGAGATTATAGCAAAAATTATTACGTAAGTAAGACTCAATACAATAGAGTAGTAAAATAGTATATTGCACATCACAATTATTGGAATACTTACTTACTTACAATATATTTTTTCAGATTTATCTTATTATTTGCTTAATGAGTGTATGTGTATTATTACTAATAAATAAAAGACAAATAATGGGAAGAAAAATTTCGACACAGGCGGGGTTCGAACCCGCGACCTCGGGTATACTCCCCTGTCGCTCTGCCAATTGAGCTACAGTGTCCAATGGCTTCCAGCGCGAAATTCTTCTATCCTTTGTTTGTTTTACACTTTTTAAGTAGTGTATTAAAAAAAACTTTCCTTTATTTGTCTTTTATTACATAATAACATAAACGTTCACGCCGTTTATCCCCAAAGGGGTTGGCAGAGGTACCAATGCTTCTGAACTCACATGGCGGCGCCATCTAGTGTCCAGAGAAGGTGCCCACGTTTTGCTTAGACAGTGTACTCACGTGATAGGGGGCAGGCCTATCGCCGTTTTGTACGAATACACTGTCACATGACTAAGTACAACTCAGCCATGTGGGTTTCCTCACGATGTTTTCCCTCACCGTTAACAACCATGATAAATTAACCACACATATGACTTTAGAAAAGACAAATTGGTGTAGGCCCGACCCAGGATTGGAACTCACGCCCTTCTGTTTTCGGGCGGGTGTTCTACCCACTGGACTATCATGTCGTCTTTTATTTATTTATTTGTCTTTTATTTATTAGTAATAATCCCCACATGAGGTTTTCATGTCAAAAACATTCAAATTATGTGTATTATTGTTTCAGCTCCGAAAAAGTACAGAAAAAATTACAAGCTACAAAGGAGTTAGATCTATCAGATGCCAAGAAGAAAAAGAAAAAAGCTTTGAAGTGAGTAAAATATGACACTATAATAAAGTATTTCATATTAAATACTGATTACGTGACATCATCATTCAGCCAATAAACATAAGAGAGAAAACATCGTTGATGAATCTAAATGACGGAGTTAGTACTTATATTTATTTAAACATAACCATTACAGATTTAATTTAATTTATATATGACAGTGACAGTCAATATCCTATTAATATTATAAATGTGAAAGTTTAAATGTTTGTATGTTTGTGTGTTTGAGGCAAAAAGGCTCCTCAAGTACATAAGTATATGAATGAAATTTAGCACAATGCTAAAGCATATGCATAATGACCCAAACTGTAATATTGTATACTTTTTATCCCGGAAAAATTTACCAATAAAATATTCACGTCTGATTGAACTACTAAGTACCGGAAAAAATGCCTTAAGCTTTGTCATAAGCGAATTTGACAGTACAAATTCTGTCGGGCGGGTCAGCTGTATATCTATAGGTTTTTAACACTTATATTGAGTCCTGGGACAGCTATCACTGGTGAGTTCTTTGCACAGCACGTATCTTTCGTGTCATTGACGCGCGCACCTGGAGCGTTACACGCGCGTATCAGACAAAACCCATACATTCGTGTAGAAGAAAAAGGGCACGTCTTAAAAGACGTGGTATGCAAAGATTTAGAAGTTTATGAGTGTTGTGTTGTACTTTTAGTTGGGTCTCAATTGTCCATACTCAGGATTTTTAACACGTAAATAATAACAAACAAATAATTCGCTAATAAATCTCCAATATAAAAATTGCAAAACAATATGCGTACAGCGAAATGAATACCAAGTATTATTTTTATTTGTTGCTTTACAAATATATAAACTCAAAAGAATGGGAGAAATATCTAAACATCCTATTTCTGGATACATATTACTATTTCGTAACAGTGATATATATGAACATTATTTTTAAGAATTGATTATATGAATTAATTCAGTTATTTTCTACGTTGTGACTTTCGAACCTTTGAAGACCTATAATACTATAATTTGTCTATAGTCCACCCTTGTCGAACAGAGCCCGCAGACCATTGATGCGTGATCCACAAGAGGGAATACCAAAAACCAACCGCATTATTCTACCAGACGCTGACATTAGAACTTTGGTCGAAAATGTCGTGACGAGCGTAAGTTGCATAATAATATTACGAACAAAATCACCATGATTGGTATACATTAAAAAAAAAAACTAATAGGAATGAAGTTGAAGTAACAGCTTTATAATAATATAACTTGAATATTCTTTCAATTTGTGGGCGTGGCTTTAAAAAGGCTGGGTGTCCACCTTACAATCCATAAAATTATGTAGTCGCAAAAAGAGATATGCAAAGTTTGAGGAACAAGAATTTAGCAACCTCTTTTATGAGTTGAGAGGGGAAAAAATGAAAATCTGGAAGTCTACATTATATAAGAATAAAATATAACAGTGGAAATAAAATACACTTCATGTCCTTATAAGAGATAAAATCCGTCTCATATTTAAAGTTCACGAATCATATTTAGTGCATTTCTGGTGTTTTCTGTAAACTATCCTCCCGTGCGTGTCGTACGAGGTGACTGGGGCATTAGTTTGTCTTAGTGATTGTTCGGCGATGTGGCGGTAACCTTTCATTATCCCTGATTTTATCTATTGCCCACTCAACCGCCTAAAAAAGTGGCTAGGATTTCTAATTCTTTAACACTGGTTATCCAGTTTTTAAGATTTACATCCGTGAGTGTAATATGTGAGTCAATACCCATATTTGGTTCTAAAGACCCATACGAATTAAATATTTGAAACATGTAATATAAGAAATATTTGGAACATGTAAAGTTATTATATTTCAGACGGTCGATTCACCCATTAGAAAAATAGAGTGTTCTCAACGTAACAAAGAACTGGCAACGCCCAGAGATAACTTATTGCGATCTCCAAGAAAGCCTTTACTGCCTTCACCATCGAGGTCTAAGAAATTGCCGAAGAAAATAGACGCCAACGCTGTACAACTGGTTCCTATACAAAGCCAGAAGGATTTACTGCGCTACCCCAAACGTCAGAGCCCCCGGACGAATGTCAAAGTGGAGAGTTGTGTCTCTACTTCGCTTAACGAGGGCTTTAATAACTTGGAAGACGTTCAGGTATTACTTTACTTATAGGTACCTACAACAAACTATGAATACTTTTCAGATCCCTTACTTTGTAATCTATTCTAACGCCACCATTAGTCATTCGGATAGGCGAAGACTATTGTATTATATGTAGGCTCTTCCTTCCTTCGGTTTTGTGTTACTACTCATAAATGTTATTAAATTCTCCTCGCCTTTTAAAAGCGTTTTAAACTTATCTTTGAACTTTCTGTCCTCAAAAATCAATGCTATCTACATTTGGATATTTATCATTTCTATAACGTTATTCTCCGTCCTCAGTAAATTACTTAGACTGCTTAATTAAAATCCATTTTTAAGAAGAACACTAAAGTTATCAAGGCCATCATCTGGTTTAATCTTCCATTTCATTTTAAATAATTTTATTTAGTTTTAACTTCCAGACCAAAAAAACTGGGGATTATCTAATTGTGAAGCTCTGTCTACTTTTTTGGTAAAGTCTTGTAGCTTATCATAATATAACAAAACATAAAATTTACGCTAGTTAGTGCATACCAATAGTTTAAACGGCGAAATAAAATACTCGAAGTAGTAATGAGTAAGCAAAGATTCTATCATCTTACTCACAGCACCCGCTGATTATATCATTGAAAAAATGGTATATTTTCGTTATTTCATTTTATAATTGATAATGATAACACTTATAGCTTGACTGTCATATTTTATTTCTGGTTATGTCTGTTTAATTTCATTTTGGATATTTTCGAAGAAAATTATTATAATTAATTTTCGTACAGGTGGTGGAAAAAGTAACTATAGCTGAGAAATCAAAAATGACGGGTACAGTGAAATCGCACGACGGGCCTCCCGCGCACTCCACAGCAAGGTCGGAGAAGAAACCTAAAAAATCGGTATGTTTACTTATTATTGTAGGTCTAGAAGTGTGAACATTATTAATTAATTAATTTAAAAAATCAGCTGTGCATAAAGGTTACAGGCTACATGCTTACATTACCTACGTACCTTTTTAATAGAGACTGTTATCCTGCCATTTCGTCTATGTTTTCTACAGCCTGTCTTTAATACAGAGAATTTTATGCATAAATATTGTGTTAAAAATTGTTATGTCTATAACATTGCTGATTAACCTATCATATTAATACTCAAAACACATGTTTTCTTTAGCCTTTGTATTTTTATTACTGAAGGTAAAATAAGTATGTTGACTATTACTAGTACTACAAATTTAATTATAATATTTCGTTATATTACGGGATCTGAGGCTTTTTAACTAATTAGTAGGTTGGGAGTTATATATCTATAAGAAGCGGACGTTCGGTGGCTTGAAAGGGTAGGTTCTTTATCTTTTTCCGGTTTGAAAATAGCAGAGCAATCATTCATGCCACTGACTGTTGGGATACCTGCGATTTTATATTAATCATGGACGTATTATGAATATATTTAAAAGTATGTTTTTACATACATACATATACTTACGGCCATAATCCCAAAAAGGGGGTAGCCAGAGCATCAGAGCTGGAAACTTCTCAGCCATATTTGGAAGCTAATAGGGAACAATGGTAGAAATAAAGTATCGTTGGTGGTGGGTTGCCAATTGCATCGCCCATTAACCACTTTAAAAAGTCCCATACCCTTAGTCGCCTCTTATGACGATACCCGTGGGTGGAAAGGGGTAGTTCTAAGCCGCCCCTAAACGGCATTTTTTTAATTAATAAAATACCATAATAAATGAAAACGTTAATAATTTAATAATAAATAAATTTGTGACATATTGCAACGTATATACAAAAATATATTCTCGTGTACTTAAAGCTTTTTGTGTGTCTTATTGAACTTCGCATATTTGCATAAGTAACTATCACATCATAAATTGTATGTCCAATACAAATATTTTTAATGTACTCATATAAATCATATGACACACATGGTGCTTTCTTAAGAACAATGTATCTTTTTATTATTTGAAGTTAATGTTGACTCGTTTTAATAGTATGTCTTTGTGGCGCTTCTTAGCCGCACTGTCCGCACAGAGGCTTGTTTTCCATAACCTTGAACGTAGCATCTTTGACTGGATTCTTGCATTTCTGAAATAAAACCAAATCATTTATTAAAAGAGTTACAAAGTTTGAGAAGGTTGTCATTAATCCTTATTCTTTAATTAATGATGAAGTGTTTGACTCTGATCATTTTAAGTACTCGTATACCCATATTCATCAAGGTATATAAGGGCGATAAGAAGAACACATTCATTAATGATAGTTCTTTTGACGATTATCATCACAGCCCAAACTGGTCTGCACGATCGCGGGAAGGCAGAATTAAAAACACTACCGTGATAGTAGTATGTCATCTAAAAAACAGTTATATACTCCTTGAAGCACGAATAGCCCTTGATGATAACCAAAATACAATATATAATCACGGATATTTTTTTTGTACTAAGGAAATGGAACCGACTTCATAACTATTTGACTGAAACCAAATTTTTCGTACAAAATTCGATTGTAATAAATCAATACGGTTATCCACAAAAGTCATCTTAATAATTTGTATAATTTTTATAACCACGCCATCAAACCTCATTAAAATTAAATGGGACCACTCAGAAAGCCTATTCAACAGAACTAAAAAAACACTTGATCAATTGACGGAGCAATCGCGTGACATGCATTCAAAACAATCATGAAATCAAATTGAGAACCTCTTTCTTTGAAGTCATTTGAAGATACTATATTAAATCTACTACTACATACAATACACATCTCCCACACCAACTAGTACAAAATACTAACAATGCAAGTGAAGCAGTCGCCATGCCACTTGGCGTCGAGCGCAATGATCGCTATTTCGACAATGGGTGCGCTACTATACTAGAATAGATCGACTATTTCTACATACTCGTACAATACACATCTCTCATATCAGCCACACTCACACATACATAAAAACCATACATTTAAAACTAATACCCACAATGCAAGTGAAGCAGTCGCCATGCCACTTGGCGTCGAGCGCGATGATCGCCTTGTCGACGATGGGTGCGCTGCAGCCGGCGCAGCGGGCGGCGAACTTGTCCGCGTAGCATGCTGAGCAGTAGGGGCGGCCGGCCTGGAAGTAGGTGAATTACAATCTTTGCGATTACCCTAAATAAAGTTTCAGTATTGTGGTTTGGAATAGTGTGGTTTAGTTATGGGAACCCTTAATCGAATATGGTAAAATTTATTTTGGGGGTAGATTGTATTTTAATGGCACAGATATGTTTTTATGGAATAATTGTGTTTCCTATTACAATTTTTGTCAACATCAACATTATTGTTTTTTCGAAATTATTGATTGAGTTTAATAGGATTTGAGTTCCAGGCTCTTTATATACTCCTGTAGAATCAAAAGGCCTATTTGCGCTAGTTGCATATAGGCAATATGCTCTGCTACCCCTGCCAGGTTGTGTGTCGTGGCCAATCAAAAGTTGTATAGAATATCCATGATCTTAATTTTTTCCAACATTTCATATTTGCATGCTTATGCCGTCTAGACTATATTCAAGGTTTTGGGATCATAAGATAAAATAAGTGAATTTATTTAGAAAAAACAACGTTTAATTTAAAATTCGAACCAACCTGCTCCATGAATCCGCCACCGCCAAGTTCTTTCTTGCAGCCACCGCACACGAAGTGGTTCGCATGCCATGATACACCCAAAGCTTGTATTACCCTCTGGAATGACAAAGACGTCTTTTACTTACTTTAGGAATGAGGATATTTTAACGATAAAAATATAATATTAGGTTACTAATAAATAAAGGAAAGAAAAATTTCGACACCAGGGGGAATTAAACAAACGACCTCCGGGTATACGCCCCTGTAGACTAATTGTAGAGTAATTATTTGTAATAATCCCCACATGAGGTTTTCTAAACAAAACATACATACATACATACATATACTCATGGCTATAAATCCCTTAACGGGGTAGCCAGAACTTTGGAATGAGAAATTCCTCAGCCACTTTTGGCAAGTTTAGTGGGAAAAAGATGGTAAATTAAAGGTTGTTGGTGATGGGTCTCCAACCACATCGCCCAAAAATCACTTAAAAGCCCCTATATCCTTAGTCGCCTCTTATGATCACCCACGGGTAGAAATGGGGTAGTGTTATTCTAAGCCGACACTACACGGCCAAACATGAACAAAACATTCTAATAATAGGTTCTAGGTTCCTTCAGTTTTTCTTTCAAATTTATCATACAAAAACAATAATCGCAATGTCATAAATAGTATTATTTTTTTATATACAAACATGCATAATAAATGAAAATAAACCACGTCAATTATGAAAGAAACCATATGATAATACAAAATAAATATCGCTGTCATTAATGTCAACAAACATCATCATAGTTCAAAACAATATACTTAACTTAACTCACGCCATCAGTTCCCATCGGAATAGGCAGAGACTATCGATACGAAGTAGCTGACCCGACAGTTTTCGTACTGTAAATTGCTTATGCCAAACTTTAGGCGTTTTTTGCGGTATTCTGAGTTTAATCAGGCGTGAATATTTTATTGGTAATTTTTTTCCGGGATAAAAAGTAACTTATGTTATTATTTGGGTCATTATCTAGCATTCTGCTAAATTTCATATACATTCTGTAATTGAGAAGCCTTTTTACCTCAAACACACAAACATTCAAACATCTAAACTTTCACATTTATGATATTAAAAGGATATTCTCAAATCTGAGTAGTGATGTTACATGTTTTATCTATCATATGCTTTTTCACCACTGACTGTTTACAAGTAGTGTAGTTTTATGTCACTTATCCCATATATACTCTTTGTTTACATATATCTACCATATTATCAACACCATCTATCATATACTTTTTTAGTATTAAATCAAAATTGTTATTTACATGGAGTCAATTAAACTCAAATTAAATTAACCATCGCTTCACCAGAAGAAGAAAAAACTACAAGAAGCACTTTTCCATATTTACTCATATTATTCAAAATAAATAAATAAAATTATCTATTATAATTTTTACTTAAATGATTTTCTGTACGACCATCCTAATGCTAATTTGACGCAATTAAACCAATTGGCCAAAACAAAAAAATAACACAAATAATGTGGGTGTAACCATCCGCATCTGACAAATGACATCAGCATTAAAAAAACATTCATTTCATAAAACTACAATGTTATAATTAGATACAATGATACACAGACACATAAACCTAATAACACCACTTTTTATACTGAAAATTATAATAAAGCTGTGTATGCGGATTTGGTATTCGGTATGCAAAGTTTTACTAAAGTGATGCTGATTACAAAACCATTTCGAGATATTATGGTTATTAATAAAATATCGAAAATCATAGGTTTGTTTAGTATAATATCGTAATAATTTCATTTGACATCACAAATTCGTGATATGTTTTGCAATCAGCAACATTTTTATAAAACATTTCGCTTCATTTGCATGTCGCTACGTGATTTTATCGATCGATGACGTCATTAAGTACAAAAGTTGAACAATCTTTAAAAAATCATAACTTTACAATTACTCATTTTAAATGGAAAATATTCAAATTAGTCTTTTATTTTCGTGTTTACTATCGAATAAAAATATTTAATAAAAACCAAAAAAAAACTTTGCATACCGAATTGGCACAACTTTTGAAATAATTAGCGATATCGGAATATATAAACCAGCTAAGCTGGCTAAAAATTGGCGCTGCTATCGACACTATGCAGCAATAGCAAAATACCGAGCTAGGTACCTTTTTCCCAAATGAGGGCACACATTAGGGTATATTTAACTTAAATAAGTAGTGTGTGTTAATTGGAAGTTTCAAGTTCTGTGTTTTATTATATTTTTTTTCTAGTCTGTTTTATAAGTTCTTTAGAATAGAATAGAATAGAAAACTCTTTATTGTACATCAGATATGGAAAAACAATTACAAATACACAGAATGAATTAACAAAAGTACAATTGGCGGTCTTATCACTAAAAGCGATCTCTTCCAGACAACCTTTGAATGGAGAGGTCAATAAATTAGAGTCATGTGAGATAGATGTACAACAACATGGTGAAACTGATGACTATGCGTTTATCTGCATAAACAATACAACAATCCAGTCATACTTAAATCTAGTTATAAAATAATAAACTATTAACAAACATATAAATACTATGATACAATAAATTAAAACTACATACAAATATTATGATACATATTTTTATTTATATACTTTTTGTTCTTTAATCTGTTTTTAATATGTTTTATGTATTTTTTGTGTCCTCAAGCAGAGAATAAAGTGTTTTCTTTCTTTCAAATCCTGCAAATATTGTTTTTCCATAAAAAATATTAAATTTAATTTGTATGACCCTTTTCTGGTATAGCTATGAAAATTGTTTACTTTCTAGTAAGGACACCATAGGAGCGCAGTTGTAAGGAATAACTCGGAGGTAGGAATAACTCGACTGTTCATCGGCAGGCCTGGCCAGCCTCTCTGTCTTTTCCATTCGTACATGCGTTTTCATCATATGTATAAAGGTGTCAACATATGTAAAATGTCATTATATAACTCATCATAAACGACAACAATCTAACAACGCTAAGAACCATATAATCACACCGGCCGGGCCGTTATCACACGTAAAGAAGCGCGACCAAACACACATGAGTGTAGACCACGTGACAGCTAGTCATCTAACGAGCCGGTGACATCATGCGGTGACAGTGCACCGCTACGCTCCGGTGGCTCGGGTGATAGGCGAGATGCAACATGGGAGATTTTGTTAACCAAGGCGTCTGTATTTGCGATGGGCTGCTGTATTTCATGCTGCGTATGAAAAAGAAGATGATGATGATGTTGTTATTGTATAAACCGACATATTTTAAATGTTGAAGTAGTAGGGTAGAGCTTAGCATACCTCCGTAAGGATACCCATAGCGCCAATGCCTTCATCAAGCAGTACTATGCGCAATGTATAAGGTGTAAAATGTTGTGAAAAGTATATTGAAAATGCTAATGATAATATGGAAACAATGTTACTTATTGAAACAAATGAGATATATCAACAAACAATACTATTTGTCAGCTATTAGAACACGGGTGATGCGACGGTTGTTCGTGATTTGACGCTCAAATGATTCTGACACGGCTAGTTAGCTCTTGTTTATCAAATAAATAATAAAGCTTATAATAATAAAGGAATATTAAGATATTTTTTACATGTTCTGAAATAGTATTAGTATTAATAAATGAATTAGTATTAAAATCAGGGTAATTATCAATCTATTACTTTCGGAAATGTGTCGAAATAAATATACCCAAAATCTTGTATATTAATTTAACTCATATTTCATACAAAGCTAAAATTTCTTGATACTAGGGCGATAAAAATAACTTAATGACCATACGATCATTATTCACGCACAAACGAACATGCGAAAAAACAAAACAATCAGCTTGCGCTGTTGAAAAGATTTAATTAACGGTTGGTTAATTCTGCTTCAATATCGCTACAAAGGTGCATACAGATTCAAAATGTTTATTATGGATACAGTGTCAGTTAAAAATTGCACTAAATGTTTCTGAGAAATTTAATATTCTGAAGCACTAAATTCGGGCATATAACATATAATCGGTTTTTGATAAAAACAATACTCATTTTAAACACAGGATAGCAGTGAAATACAATAGCGGTACCTGATATGTTGCGACATTTAGATGGTAGGGAATCGCTAATCTGTGCATTTAGCTTCATTAATAAGCCCCTCACTGGCTACCATAAAATTTCGCTCGAAAAGTACGTTCGCTTATACAATAACCACTTCATCATCTTTTTCCAAGAGCGTCGAAAAAGGCAACAATGGAAACTTGGGACTGTTTAAGTTATTATTACTGTGTGCTGAAAGTACCCGATAATTGGTTGATTTTTAATTCATGCTCCCCGATTTGTATTTTTTGCCGAGAAAAATGTCTGAATACAATAAAAATTCGTAAATTAAAAACAATTCCACTGAAGTTATGTTTCTTATAGGAAATATAGTAAATAAATAATATCAAGATGGGATTAGTACATTCATCATCATCAATTTTTAAAACATTTAGCAGCGATTAAATGAATCCTAATCATAATCTACGCGTTCAGCAAATTCCAAAGTGGTTGGAACTCAGATGGGTGGTCACAGAAAAACTTGTCTCACATATTCCGGCTATGTAATGAACATGTGAAATTTGATCACCCGGAGTTCAGGGAACCATTTTGTAGACCAAGTGAAGACAAAGAACTAGCTATCATTTCCGTGTCAAATAAACTGTCATGGTCTCATGACATCTGTGTCTCAGCATAATTGGTCTTAGGGGTGGTCGCTCATTATGTTTTTAGTCATCGTTAATTACCTTAAATAACCTGAATATATGATTTCAAACTTTATTTCCTACTTTCGCATTTATCTGATAAATCCGATACCTCGCAGTTCATATGTATCTCCTCCAAGATGCTCGAGTGTTCCCGGTATAGGGTGATTTGGTTATAGTACACCAAGCTTGCCAACCAAATGCGGTTAAATCTACTATCGTGATAGCCAGGACCGACGACGGCGTCACTTGCCCTCCGAAACACGGAATCATCTTTTTTTCGGATAATCAAGTGATTCGAGGATCAATATCCTTTCAAACTGGGTTAAATCTAACAAATTTAGTTCGTGAGTTTTTTGGCCCCGCGGGCTAACCCGCTATGCTTAACCGACCCGAAGGTAGTTCCTATTCCGAAATCCGATTACAAAGGAGTTAAAATGAAAGATATGTTTAAAAACCCTATATTTGCAGCGTATATTTATGTTTACACATGTAATAAAATCAACTTTATTATAAGTTACGCAATTAAAGTCTCAAAACACATAAAGATTGTATAAAATCGTAGCCATTTAAGAAAGTGTAAGTAGGCTGCCGGCGACCCTGACCTTCTGTTTAGCAGTGAGTCAATGACGAAGCAGGTCTTCCTTATTTGGACTCCTTGCCGCGTTTCCGATCACAGCAACCGTTTGGGTTTTTATAATATGATGTAAGTAGGTTTATACTTTAATTAAATCATGCTTATTGTCTGCCATATGAAGCGAGGGCGGTCCTTCTTGTGTATTTTTAGAGGGCCCACACCTTTGTCCTCAAGATGTTTGAAACGTCAGGTTTTTTATGGTTGTTTGAAGCGAGGATATATTTGTTTGTATGAAATTTAAGTTGAGATAATACTAATGGAACTTCTGTGCCTAAATAGCAACAAGTGCTATTTTTTCTCTAAGTGATAATTTCCTCACTCCCTCGGAAACTTGAATTATTAAATGATGTAATAAGATCATCATTATTTTGTAAATTTTTAAAATTTTGTAATATTTAGTATACAGCAATTTTCATTTAAGTTAAAGCTCACATGTCGTTTGGATGTTTTATTATTATAAAAGGGGCCAATTTCAAAGTACATTCTTTTCAGTATAAAAAAATAATCAGTCAGATAACTCTAAAATATAATAATAATATAATATAATTTGATAGTTTATAATTATAATCCGAGTTCTACCGGTGCGCTTGTGAAAAAAAATTCTTTAAAATATTAGACATGCATGAAAAGGGACTACCGATTTACAAAAGTGCGAAATAAAATAAAAAATAGCTGATTAAATAATATACATATGAAAAAACAAAGATATAAACACGCATTTTCGCAATAATCAGATTCATTTGATTTTATAAACAAGAATCGTCAAATCCGTATCCAAGCTAAGGAAATAAGAGGTACAAAGTATCTTAGCAACCGAAAATTTACCATAGCAACAAGACATATAACGAGACCCTATTGGCTGAAAAAGATTACAGACGTTTGAGGTTGGCGAGGCATTCTGCAACGTAGTGACGCAACGTCACACGCAACTGCAATGTTTATTTACATTTGAGTTTTTTATTGATTTAGTATTATTTTTATTACTCTGTAAATATGTATATATATTTTAACTTATATGAACTTTATTGTACAAAAGGCATTAATTATACAACCTAATGTATGCAAGCAATTGTGTTGATGTGCCCAATTTACAGACTACGGCTACGAGTGTCAGTGATAACTCTGAATTCAAAATTTGTCCACATTGTAGTCAACCACGATCTTTTAAGGGGAAGAGAGGATTAAATATACATATATCAAGATGTCATCCTCAACTAAAAAATTGCCATCTTTCCAACGCTTCCATATCTTCCATACAAAATTCTAATACTACCATCAGACCGACAAACCCACCCGTTTCTTTATTTTGGCAATCAATTTCAGCCTGGAAATCATCTATACCCATTGTTAAAAGGATTCCCCGTGGAGCTAGGGCGCATGTTGCTAAATCCCTAGCCCTAACTATAAAGAGCGTGGTTGATAACAATGACTTAGAAAGTTGGCAAAAATTTTTTGGCTTTTCATATGCTGTACTAGCAGTAAGTAAAAATGAAGGAGATCGCAATAGCTCACTCACTCAAAAAATTAAGAGCAAATGCATTTTTCCGGTCCCAGATCCGGTTATTTTAAATACAAAATTATTTTCTAATAAAAATAAAATATGTAATAAAATAAAAAAATAGAAACAAGATTAGGCGATGGTGATATCAAAGGTGCAGCAGAACTGCTTTTTTCAAGTGATGTTATTGCCACTGACAATCAAGAGACTATGGAGTCTCTGAGAGCAAAGCATCCTCTTCCAACAGAAACGTTAAAAATGCCTGAACCTCCTGATTTTAGTATGAATTCACCAGAAGCCACTTCGGCAGAGATTCTAAATGCGGTATTTACTTTCAGAAACGGTTCTGCTGGCGGACTCGACGGATTAACCCCTCAACACTTTAAAGATTTGTTGAGTTTCTCCGTCGGGGAAGCTGGAAGGGTACTTTTGGGTGAAATGACGCGTTTGGTTAATCTCTGCCTAAGTGGTAAAGTTTGCAATTCAATAATAGACCTTTTATACGGCGCTAGCCTTTGTGCACTTACTAAAAAAGATGGAGGTATCAGGCCAATAGCTGTAGGAAACACCATCCGTCGTCTGGTTTCGAAAATATGTTGTAAACATATCAAGGATATTAAAAATTACTTTGAGCCTGTACAACTAGGTTTCGGAACCAGCGGCGGATGTGAGGCAGCTGTTCATGGTGTCCGTGCGTTCCTACAGCATTGTCAGGATAGCGTTCTGTTGAAGGTTGATGTTAAAAATGCTTTCAATGCAGTCGATAGAGCCGCCTTGCTGGCAGCAGTTAAAGACCAAACTCCGGATTTATATAATTATCTTTGGCAATGCTATAGTTCACCGTCTAAATTGATTCATCGTGGAAAATTAATTAATTCTTGTGTCGGCTGCCAGCAAGGTGATCCTTTGGGTCCGGCTATTTTTAGTTTGGCTATACACCCACACATAAAGGACTTAGCCTCCAAGTTCAATGTGTGGTATTTAGATGATGGTACCATTGGAGGTGAAGCGAATGAGGTTTTAAATGATTTAGAAAATTTAATAGACAATTTTAAAAAAATCGGGTTAGAATTGAATTTTAGAAAATGCGAATTATACTTTGGCTCTAAGATAAACTCAGAAACTGTTGTGGAATTAAATTCTAAATTTAGCTGTTTGGCTCCTGGTATAAGAATAATTGATGACGAATCCCTTCACCTCCTAGGTGCTCCGGTTTTGGATGCTTCCATTCCCAACTTTATAAAAGATAAGTTATCCAAGTTTCACGATTGTTCCACTCTTTTGGGAGAACTAAATCCTCACGTGGCTTACACTATAATTAAATATTGCTTGTTTGTACCAAAATTCACATATGTTCTGAGATGTTCTGGCTTATGGAGGCAAATCTCAGTTCTTTCGGATATAGATAATATTATCAAAGATACTTTAGTCAAAATTTTTAACATATCTTTAAATGAACGCTGCTGGACACAAGCCACACTACCGATTCGGCACGGTGGTATTGGCATCCGCAGCGTCTCAAGTATAGCCTTACCTGCTTTCTTGTCGTCTGGTTTCTCCACCAAGGATCTGTTCTTACGCATAGTGAGAAACGTGGTGAGCGTATCGGAGGTTATAGATCTCCCAGAGGCCAAGAAAGCATGGATAGAAATGGTCGGTCCAAGTGTTAATGTTCCCGTTAGTCTGGCTTCTCAGAGGCAATGGGACGAGCCCCTTTGCGGTCAAGTTCAGGCAAATCTTTTGAATTCAGCTCTTGACTTAGTGGAGCGGGCGCGTCTTTTGGCTTGCTGCGAGCCAGATTCGGGACATTGGCTACAAGCTCTCCCATCTAGTAATCTGGGAACTCGACTAGACAGAGGCTCCTTTTCTGTAGCCTTAGGTCTCAGATTGGGCACAAAAATAAACGAGAAACATCGCTGCCGCTGTGGTGTATTAGTAGATCAGTTGGGACACCATGGTTTGTCATGTCGCCGTAGCGCTGGGCGTATACCTCGCCATGCTGCAATCAATGACATCATCAGACGGGCTCTTACCACTGTCAACATTCCAGCTATCCTGGAACCATCAGGTTTGCTGCGCGATGATGGTAAGAGGCCAGATGGTATGTCGTTGATTCCATGGAAAAATGGGAAGACACTAGTGTGGGACGCAACTTGCGTCGACACACTAGCGCCGTCCCATTTATCGGGGTCTGCGTCTAGGGCTGGTTCTGCGGCTAATGATGCTGAGGGTCTCAAGAAGCGGAAATACAGTAATATAGGTGAAGACCATATTTTTACTGCTTTCGCTGTTGAGACCCTCGGTCCATGGGGTCCAAGTGCCCGTCGATTTTTTAAGGAAATTTCGGCGCGCTTGGTGGAGACATGTGGTGATCCAAGGGCTGGTGTGTATTTTGCCCAACGTATTAGTTTGGCTATACAAAGGGGCAATGCCGCCAGCCTCCTTGGTACCTTACCACCAAGCGGCAGCGATTTAGATGATATATTTTTTTTATAATATAGTATATAATTTTTAAGTTATTAAATTGTATTAGTTTATTATTTTAATTAAATAAGTTTGTTTTAATATAAAATACTCTAAAATTAAAGCATAATCATTTTAAAAAAAATATGCAGCTAATTACTATTTAACAAGTATCCCTCACAATGTGGCATTCAATAAAGATATTGACAATTAATTTAACAATAACTACCGTATATGTCGGTATAAAAATGTTAGGTGGTAAAAATATAAAAATGATGTTTATATATATACAGGGTGGCTCATTCAAATCGGTCAGTATGGGAAAGTCTGAAACTATAAGACATACGAAAATTTGTTCTTAGGAACCATTTCACCGATTTTGATAAAAAGAAAAACTGCATTCATACATTTGTAAAAAAGCTGTACCCAGCTCGGGAATCGAACCCGGTTGTTTTGAAAAAATAAACTTACACTTTTTCTATTTTGATATCGATTGTGTAGGTCTTAAGCTGTAAATGTCTCCATAAAACATAATGTCTGAAATGAATAAAATGCATTGTTTTGACATATTTTAATTTCTCAAAGTAGGTGTTCGAAGTGTCCACCATTTTTTAGACTTTCAGACTAATATAACTATAGTTTCAGACTTTCCCATACTGACCGATTTGAATGAGCCACCCTGTATATAGGAAACTTTAAATTTATATAATACTTTAAAAAATCATAATAAATGAAGCACACGTAAACGCATCGTCTAAACTCAAAGGGCCCATGCAGGTTTCGGACCCCTGTTATTGAGGTGGCCGTGGTACTTTTGCCACCGTGCACTAGTGAGGTCCTTTTTACCCGTTTCCCAGTACGCGGACTGTGGCACATATGTGTACATGCAATAAATACTAAAAATGCAATCAATAATGGAAATAGAAATTGATGTCCAGACAAAAGTGGTTATAACTTTTAAATCGTTAGGTAAGTTCGGAGCAAATTTTGAGTCATTTTTAGGCCGACGATGGCCTTGATAATGATTTAAAAAAACAATGGGCCGAGCGCAGTCATCAAAAGAATGAATCATTTTAGCGGAAATCGTTTGATACCTTATTCGGGACTTGGAAATTTTAATACAATGTCTCGACAAATTGACTAATAAATTAATAACAAATGCTAATGAATATGCTGTGACGAGGTAGGGAGCTTGCCTTTGTGGTGGGGGATATTTTTTTTAAGTTCTAAAGGGATCGAACTACATAATGTGGTGTTGTATTGGTATTTCTTTATAAACTCGTTTTTATAATTCTTCATATTTTGTAGGCAGCATTATCCCCAAAGCCAAATCACTATTCTCTTTTTGATAGAAGGTGCAATTATATTAAGATATATTCCATTTGGTTTTTATGTCAAAGAAAATATAGCTAGATTTGCTATCGACAAATATTATGTGCCTGTATAATGTGTATGTAAATTTATTGAAAAGCATTCCAAACACATGATCAAACTATCATCTTCCACAGTGATTCACAGTTTAATATGCATTTTGTATGCCAAACTAATAAACACACATTGCTATATTGATATTAACATATTGGAAACGTTTGTTTTATGTTGTTTACTTACCATTATGTTAGTTTATATGACCTTGCTGTGACTACTTTGTTAATTTGTCACTTTATTTACCTTCCTTCCTATAACCACGACTATTTCTTATCATAAATATTTTTGCAACCACTTTTCAATTTGGATACATTAAAGGATGGTTTGGATAGAAGTTTCCGGGTGAATCAGCCACTTCATATAAAGGTATAAAAATCTTTAGTAAGCTTTATCTATACTCCTTTGTCACATAAAATAATACCCAAGAGAAAAGATCTAACTCATTAATAAGAATACTAAAATTTGTAACGAAAGCCTTTTTACAATAAATTTTATTGTTTATGTCTAATATATATTTTTTGTTCTTTAACTACGTCATTCTAATTTTTGTGAAAATGCTGTGTTTCTGCTCGAACTAATTGGGGTTTCCTTTTAATGTGTGGTAGTTTTTGCCGTGTAAATTAGACAGAATTTTCTAATTATAAAAAAAAGTACGATGTAAACATTAGGATACGGTGATAGAATAGAATAGAAAACTCTTTATTGAACATCAAATATGGAAAAACAATTACAAATACACAGAATGAATAAAATACACTAAAAGCGATCTCTTCCAGACAACCTTTGAATGGATAGGTCAATAAATTAGAGTCATGTGAGATAGATGTACAATAAAATGCGTTAATCTGCACAAACAATACAACAATCCAGTCATACTTAAATCTAGTTATAAAATAATAAACTATTAACAAACATATAAATACTATGATACAATAAATTAAAACTTATAATACATATAAATATTATGATACATATTTTTATTTATATACTTAATATATATAATTTAATTTGCAACAGTATTATAGCGTTTCAGTGAGTATCTCTACCGGAAGTGCGTTCCACAATTGAACAGCCTGCACAGTGAAGGAGGAGCCATAGTAATTGGTGATATAATTGATAAACAAAATAAAAACAAAATAAAAGAGAAAAAGGAATGTTGAGATGGTTTGGGCACATAGAGAGGATGGATGATAGAAAATTGGTAAAAGGGATCTATAGAGCTAGTGTGGATGGTAATGTTAGTAGAGGACGACCACGGACCAAATTGAGAGTGTGCTCAAAAAGGCTGGCGTCTGAAGTATGAAGAATAAAAGAGCATGTATGAAAAGATTGATGGATGTAAACGAAGCTAGAGAGGTTTGTCAGGATCGTGCGAAGTGGCGATCAATAGTCTCTGCCTACCCCAATGGGAACTAATGGCGTGAGTATATATGTATGTATGTAAGTAAAATAAAATCAATATTAAACTGTGCCCTTTCCGGAAAAAAATAGATTGACCCAGTAACATCATTAATAAAAAAATCATCTATATTTCTCCATAGATTTACACATTTTTTATTTAGATTTTTTTATGTTTTTGGTAGCCATTACATTGTTCTTTGTCTTTACACCATTTTATTGGGCGATGAAACTTCGCTCAAAGAGATGGGAACTCTGTATGAATGAGTGTGAGTCAGGGCAAGTGTCAATGACCAAAATCTGCTAATGCCACCGTTTTTGGGTCTTTCGCAACACAAACTGATTGTTCCCTACTGGGGCTATTTTAAATCTTTTTATATGATTACGTAGTAGTAAAAGTGGCTGAAGATTTTTTCTATGATCAAGCTCTGCCTTCCTCGGTTTGAAATAATAGCTATGAGTTAAGGTAAACAGATAGGTGACTTAATACTTAATGCTTTGATACCAATATCACGTAGCCAGAACTCATAAAATTTGAAAAAACAGCAAGTTACAATCAGAATATTACCATGAAAAACATGTCTGCTGTATGAGTGCCCCCCTTAAGTATAATTGTACATACATACATACATATACTCACGGATATAAATCTCTTAACGGGGTAGCCAGGGCTTTGGAATGCAAAATTCCTCAGCCACTTTTGGAAGTTGATTGGAAAAAGATGGTAATAATAAATGTTTTTGGTAACGGGTCTCCAACCACATCGCCCAAAAATCACTAAAAAGCCCCTATAACCTTAGTCGCCTCTTACGATCACCCACGGGTAGATATGGGGTAGTGTTATTCTAAGCCGACACTACACGGCACAAGTATAATTGTATTTTAAATAATTGTTTATTTTTGTTATAAGTTAAAATTCTTTGAATATCTCAATCATATAACTGTTGCCGTCATCAACAACAAACAAAAATGAGCAAAAACAATCATGTTTCGCGTGGGAGCCACTAAAGTATTTCTTTAATTCTAATTGTTATTGTATTTGGTATTATATAAATATTTTCAGCTGTAAATTATCATGGTTCACAAAATACAGCCTGGATACAGACAACGAAATCACAGTAATATAATCCCTTTTTAAGTTTTTGCTACAGAACCCTAAAAAAAAGTTTTCAGAGAACTTTAAGGGCCTCCCCGCATTTAGCAGCTATTGCGCTCACTCTTACGTCAAATTTACTGAGAGTGACAGGGACGGAAAAAACGCGCGCGCAGGATAAATGTAGTTTATTTAGTTTTATTGAATAACTATAATGTTTAAATGAAAAGTTAAACATCAAAGTTACAGATCTTAAAGCTACGCGTATATAGACACATAATGAGTTCACATGTATGTTATGCCAGTGGAGCCTATACGGTTTTTATGAAAACAAAGCATGTTCCAATTCAATTTTTTTCATCATATTTTTCAACAAATTATTAAAATGTTAAACATCAAATTTTAACACCATGAACTAATGACCAACATATATTTTATTCATGTCATATCAATATCATCAAATCAGACTTTATAGTATTTCCAAACAATCAATATCAACCTATTTTTCCGGGGACGCCCTTAAAAGCTCAAAATACTGCATTAGACTTATTCGAGCGAAATACCCACGTATCGACAGATATCGATTATTGCTTTTTTAACTAAATGTATGTATAACGCACACCACAATCAACAAATCTTAAGCTCATCAAAAATAAAATAAAAATTATTTAGATTTGTTAAAAATGACATGATTTGCAGTATTCATATCCCCAAAGGTGTGGCAGTGGTACTAATTATTCTAATCATAACGTGACAGTTTAGTCACCGGGTCATGAGTACCCACGTTTTGCTTGGACAGTGCAATATGGGATTGGGGCAAACGATATGGGCAGGCCTAACGCTGTTTTGTTTTGTTAAGTGCAACTTTACTACGTGGATTTCCTCACGATGTTTTTCCACATCGTTAGCTATTTAGAAATTCAACCACGCCAAGTCACAATCAATGAACCCCCATAGAGAACTTAACCAAATAGAGCGGAAACCAAACGTAGTTCAGTATAAGAATTTCTGAAAAAATCCCGCTAAAAACTAATAGTCAAAATAGGTGGTTCCTACACCCTGATTGGTTGATTCAGTGTTTTGACTTTTGTTGATCATTATGTTTGCTTCGCTTAAGTCAGTTGAAATGCACTGTATCTTTTACGGACATTCTTCGATTCTTCTCTATTTAGGTAAGTTCTTTTTGTGTAGGCCCAATTCGGGATTTTAAATCATGACGTCTCCGGTATGCAAAGCTGAGCAATCAAGGTTGTATGAACCAATATCAATCACTAGTACCTCTGCCACAACATCAGGTATATATGACATGAATTATATGAATGAGTTACTGATAAGTTGTCATTCAATATCCATAATGTTGTCTTGCGATAATGTCACCGTATCTATAAATCGATATAACATCCACTATTACTAGATAAACCACTAATACCACTTGTAGGGTCGGCTATAAAATTGTTTACTAGGAAAATTGGTTCTTATCGTGTTAATACCCGCGGGATTAGATTAACTATTGATAACGTATTACCTATGATAAGGGTTTTTATGTTTACACATGGTGATTGCGACTGTATGTTTGTAAAGTGGAATTTAAATTATTACACTATGTTGTGTATTTAGTGGCTCTGTTAATAGGTCGTTAACTATTTTCCTTAGTCCCACTTCACTTTTTTTCTTGTTATTTATAATAAGACAATTATAGACAAGAGTCAGGTCAGCTACAGCTAGTCAGGAGGCCTAGACGAGCGCTATTTTATCGTCTCGATATCGGTTAGAATAAGATGACAGTATACGATACTCAGTACGTGCGTAAGAGATGGCTGTTTTATACCACGCGATATCTAGTTAAAAGGTCTCTATTTAGATATAAAAACACTTACATCAGTGATGGGATCCCCACATCCATGGCACTTGGGGCAGTGGTGTTGCGAGTAGCAGCCGACGCAGTGGACGCGACCCTCGTGCTGGTGGAATTTAGCGCCCTCTATCGGCTTGTTGCAAGTGTTGCACGTGAAGTGGTTTGGGTGCCATTTCTTGTTGAGCGCGGTTACAATCTGCGGGGTGGATTGTATGGAGTTAGTATGTTGAGGCGTTGAAAGGTTTGGGAGAATATAAAAAGTGGTTTTGATGGTTATTCGAGGTGCATGGTTAAAGATAGGATAACTTCAGTTATTTAAGCTGATTCGAAAGGCGGTGTTGAAAATTAACCTGACCGTCGATCCTGACGTCAGTCAGTCTGTAGCTATAATCTAATTTTCAAAGGAAATTTTAAAGAGCGTTTCGAGCCGTCCTGACCATTCCGTATGCACTTCAGTACAACGTATCGTACGTGTACTGAACTCACCTTAAAAAAAATATTCAGTTACAATAGGAGATGAGAAAAATCGTAAAAATAATTTATCGAAATAAATTTTTAGTGCCACTCGCAGCATACTGAATACAAAAAATAATTACAGACTATAAGTTGTTGAATGATTTCAGTTATTATAAGTAGAATATGTGAATAGTATGTATGCTAATTTTTACTCATCTGGATAATGGAAAATAGATATATGTGACTGAGAGTTTACATACTGTTTTATGCCAGGACCATTTAAACAAAAAGCGTATAGGCTATATCCTAAGCTTAAAAAGTATTAAATGATATTTACATGAATGAAATCTGGAGAATTTATGTGTTTTCTCTAAGTTTGTCTTGAAGTAAATCCAAAAGCATTGTAAACACCGACGCCCTTGACAAAGTGCTTTTTTTACCTTCTGAGTTTTTTCCGAATTGTTCACTTTTTGCAAGCTGCAAGCAAGTGAGTATATGTATGTATGTATGTATGGATAACTCTTTACTAACTGCCACACCTATGAAATTGTGTGGCAGTAAGTGAGTGGAGTGATGATAATATAGCGTACTATTCTATTGTTCTTTCATTACCATTGCAACCATTTTTTTTAGATCAGTTTACCTTTGCGGATTCTACCAGTATCTATTACAAATAAATCTAATAAAGATAACATAGTTTGATAATCCCGTCTTATAATCGCAACTCGAACTTGACCGATTTCCGATTCGATATCTTATCGAATTGATACGGTTTTTATTGCGATCCGTTTATTTTTCACACGACACTATAGTTTGTAAGCGATATGTTGTAATAAATACCATTCTTGGTACTCGATTATCTGATTACCGCTAATGAGTATAGTATTCTTTTATAACCGCGAACTACATGCTGACCTATATATTCACGACTAAATATCCAAAGAATAGTAGCTAGAACTTCGGAATCGAAACAATTCTAAAGCTAGTTTTGTAATATTGTATAGAAAGATGTTTAAATGAAGTATCGTAGGTGATTTAATATTAGTTTTTTTGTAAAACTCATATGAAATCACCAGCTATATTACTTATTTATTGTCATAATTTTCATAAACTTTAAAATTCAACCTTTTAGTATTATAAGAAAGAAAATCTTTTTAATAAGAAGTTTTGATTGTAAGTGCCAAAACAACCACATAAAATTTGTTCAATAGCCTCTAAGAAATAGTTTAATATTGTTTAAATGAAATTTAGGTCTTAATTAGAAATGCTACACGTTTTAGTCTTGCTTGATTGATACTATAAATTAAAAACATATTTCTGTTGATTTACTTCGGTGTAGGGCATCAAAAGGTAACTTTCACGCTTGTATATGGTAACTCTTACTCTGACATTTGGTTTATATGTTAGAAATATATGAAAATATCGAGCCATCATAGGACAAAAGTGGGAAAGTTTGGAGCGAAAGTAAAGAAAAATGCCTCATACATGTTCCGCGCCATTATTTCACTCTGTATTCAATTTATATATACATACATACATACATATACTCGCGGCTATAAATCTCTAGAAGGGGTAGCTAGAGCTAGGGAATTAAAAATTCCTGAGCCACTTTTGGAAGTTGCGTGGGGAAAAGATGGTGAAATAAAGTCAAAGGTCGTTGGTGATGGGTCTCCAACCGCATCGCCCAAAAATCCCTTAAAAGCCCCAACACCGTTAGTAGTATACGTACACCCACCGGAAGAAATGGGGAAGTGCTATTCTAAGCCGGCACTACACAGCAATCAATATATGACCAACAATAATATAAATGTATATGAAACTTACACGTCCTTCCACGGGCTGATTGCAACCGAAGCATATAATAGGATCAGCTGTCGCCTGCAAAACAAAAAAAACATTACTACTACTAAAATTGTACTTGTGTTGGTTTGAGGATTACTAAAAAATACATTTCTATAGCGGACAATGATTTTTTTTGTCTTAGCAATAAGACTTGAAAGGTGTTATACAATTACGTAATTATTATAGTTCGATTAGGTATATTATTTGGGTTTACTTTTCTTAATACTTATAGTATAAGACAGTATCAAATGACAGACATAGTTTTAAGCATCTAGATTAATCTAAAAAATACCCTACTTTTTCCTTGAGATTATTAATAAATACGTTTTTGCAACTTTGCGGGATCAGTTTTGGCTAACTTGACTGACTGACAGACATAAAAAAAGGTCGGACACACAGACGTACACCGAAGTATAGTGAACTTATATTTTTTTTGAAGACCACTCAAATAAAACGAAGTAAGTTCTTTGCTTAAAAGTAACGTCAAATAGTATTCAATCAATTCCACAAATAATAACCGTAACATTTTGTTAATAAGCAAATTTCCATGACTGTCGACATGACTATAGAACAATTCTCACACCAAATGACGCGTCTATTCCTGGCCGACCCATCAAGATGATAGTTAATGTGTTTCGGAATTAAACGGAATGTAGGTATTTTATGGACGAGCTACATGCTAAATTTATACGACCTTTATATTTATTATCTTGAAGTATGGGAATGATCTTATTGTTTCAGTTTTTACTGCGGTGAAAATACCGATTTTATTTGCGACAAAATTTTAAATATATGTAATATTTTTATTCGTTTGTCGGTCGATTGAAGCGACAGCGGATGTTCATAATCAAGTCAGGTTAGACAAAATAGAAGAAAATTGGAAAAACCAAGAAATAGTGATATAAATTCCTAGGTATCCTCATCTCTCCCCTTCTACAAACTAAAACCGATTTTTGTTCTTGGTCTAGCATTATAAAGCATTGTTAAGTATATTTTATAATATGACATATTAATAAACTCAGTTTGTTAATAAGGTACAACCATGACTTAAGACTAAACAAAAAAACTATTTTTTTCTTCTATAACATTTCCTCACAGCCCATATAAATCCCCCCAAGGGGCTCTCAAATATTATATGCTATAAAGTATTTTATGTAATTGAATAATTCATATTAAGTAACTATTTATGTGGTTTCCCAAAAGAAAACATTTCAATGTAGTAACGTATATTACGAATTATGAAAATGATCCGCACAGTAATGTAAACATATCCACCATTTACAACAGATGCGCATGATTCACTTTATTAACACCAGTAGATGAATAGATTTGTTTTCAATTACTACACTCGTTCCCAGACGATAGAAACATCAAGCACCATAGATAAGACAAACAACGGAGGAAGGCGTCAATTGTAACGCCGATTTGCACGACCTCCTTTCAATGAGATAGTACTACCTCCTTGTTTAATATTTATTAATGACTTGCGACTTTGCACGACTTTACGCGGATAGTAAGCGTTTGGCTTATTGTGAAATCATATATGGCCAAATCTTTGGTCTTAAAATAAAATCATTTTACAGCTTCACGTTTTTCAATTAATAAGTAGAAAAATTCCAAAAAAATTTGAATTATATTATTAAAAGGGCATATGAAACCCCCTAATCTAATAACTTATAATTTTAGCCATGAGATGAATTCCTTGAGTTCTTTTCATAATTTAAAGAGTGTGCTATGAATATTAGATGGCATGTGAGTCTTAATTGAATCATAACGTAATGCAGGCGCTAAAAGCATGAAACATGATCATTTCAAACTATAAATCGAATTTTAACCATTATCTCCGCCAGGTTCGTTTCTTGTAATATTTGTTTCATGTAGAATGGAAGCATCGATTTCCAATAATGCTACTTGTTTCTGATAGCACATCATAGACACATGTGCATTCGATTTAGTTTATCTGGGTCATATGCGCACACGCATCTATGGACTAGCTAGCAGCCACTCGCTAGCTTTGTTTATGTTTACATTGTAACATTTGTTGAGCAAATTATTATTTTGGTATATAACTTATTTATGCATTGGTGTGTGGTATGGTATGGTGGTTTTTCTTGTTTAGAATGAAAAGGTTGGGTTGAAGATAATCATGTTTTAAATTAAATCAACAGTTTCAAAAATTCACTTATTTATGAAAGTCGCTTTGATGTAAGAAATTTGAAAATAATTAATCGGCAAAAACTGCACAAAATGTGCAAGATTTAATTTTAAATAGTAGCAAGTACGCATATAATAATATTATACTTGTACAAAATGGGATCGACATCAGCATCTAGTTTGAAAAGTTCTGAATAAATCAGTGAATAAGTTCAACAAATGAATATATTTATAGGTATACTCTTTTAATAAACATGACACACTTTAAATAAAACTTAAAGTAAAAAGGTAACTGTATATATACTTTAATAAAAAAATATACAATACATGTAGCATGCGTCTCTTATCGCTCAAAAGAAAAATAAAGAAAAAATATGGTATATACATACGCGTAAAAAGAGAATTATGTGTAATCAATTATAATTAAAGTAATTATTTTGGAGACAGCTACCACTCCCTGTCTGTCTATGGTTATTAATTTAACCAATTATGACATGAATGAGTCACCCTGTATGAACTTAGTATGTGTAAAACGAATAAAAATTTTAAAAAATATTTCGCTGTTTCCCCTCTTTTAGTAATTCTATATACGCATGAACATGCAGTAATACCAATTGTTTCACATGATAAAATCTAAATTTGCTTCATTTGCTTAAATTTAGTTAAGCAAGCAGATACAATACAAATATTTATAACGTCAAGTAAACATAATACTGACCACAACGTGAAGAAATATCAAATAGATATAGGTCCTCACTATCGCGATTACTTAATTAAATGAAAAAATTAAAAGTAAAGTTTTGAAAGTGGAATACGGAAAAGATTGTAAAATGAGGGTTGTTGGTGATGGGTCTCCAACAGCATCCCCCAGTAATTTCCTTAATAATCTTCCACCCTACACCTCTTAATCAAATGATACCACCTAAAATGAATGAGGAAAGCATAGGACTGGTGGTTATGGAGATTTTGGGGGGGGGAACTAAATCCAGTACTGGCTGATAAATATGAATGAGGACTGATGATTAATAATATTATCAAACTATATCTTGCTTACTAGTGTAGTCGTAATAGCAGTGAATCTGTTAGCAAGTAAATTACGCATATAACTCTACCTACTCTAGAATGCTTGAAATTGTACAACTGACTCGTGGCTGGTTTTTATTTTTACAATAAACTCCCTTCGATTTGTACAAAGGTATAGTTAAGTATATTCGCCAAATACATTGAAAATACTTGTCTTGGTTAATTCTGACATTTTCAGCAATATAGTCGTTTTGAAAGTCATCCCTGCTTCACGGTTTAGTATATTTATAATAATAGTAAGCTGACTCGATTGATTTATGTATTTCACTGCCTGCGCTCTGTAAAGAAATTCAACACTTGGAGCTAGTTTTCTGAAACATTCTTCAGGGACATAGTAATTCTGTGAGAAATCTAAGATTAGTTTGAAAAACAATTAAACATGTGATATAATTATAAACAATGATTTATTATGAAAACATATAGACGTTTCCTTTAATAGGATGTCTAAAAGCATTTAAACCATTGAATCCTCCTAACTGGATAGACATATGTACTGTTTACATACCATTTTATCCAAAGAAATAATCAGTGGTTAAAAACAATGAGTCACACGCGACCGATCTCGCCGTTTTAAAAAATAAGACTGTGGAAGCCGCTCCGTGGGTTTCCGTCGCCCATCAAAATATATACGATACGAACTCGACAAGAGATGACGTAATGGTGCCGCTGTGGCTATGGTGTCGAGCGGGGGCACGAGCTGAGCGTTCTATAAGCTGTGATTATCAGAAAATGCACTGCCTAAAAGGTTCAAATGCAAAACTATTTTCAGAGCAGAGGGGATAAAAACAAATACAGCAAAGTGCAACTCACGCAGCAGGGCCTCTGCAAAAGAGAAACTTATGATTAATTTTAGAGTGAGTGAATTAGTTAATATTCTATATATATTGCGAACATCTTTTTGTTGCCATTATCAATATTGACCAAAAATAACGACTTTTATAAGGGAACACCAAAAATTATCTTATTTTGTTCTAATTCTGAGTTTGTTGTAGCGGCAACAGAAATAAATCTATGAAAATTTCATCTGTAAAACGAACACGGTTTGTGAGTCACGGTTGTAATAGTAATAGGGTCCCGTTTTACCCGCCTGATATTAAAACACAACACACTACACACTCTAACACTTAAAAATTGATAAATGCAAGATTGTTAACCGTGGACAGTCTGATGGCATTTAAATACAATCAAAATAAATGTTATCATAATATATATAGCTTATTATTGTTTACTTAATGGAAACACAGCTTAAGATTTGTTATGCTAGGGTTGTCATTTACACGTAATTAATGACAATCAATTAGTATATTCACAAAACTATGCCCGTCTTATGATTCATCTATAGTTTTTTTTTTTGTATTTAATGAGCAAAACCTTTGCTGTAATTTTTATATCTCATTATTTTGTTTTCACCTGAAAAGTTATTTTTGAATATTGTTTTTAACGAGGAGACGAACCGTGTTGTAACCCACATAGCCCAAACAGTTTGGGTAAACAGCCGGGCACATTGCACGCAGAACCGGCGGGTATTGGGGTTCAAAGTTTCAGAGTGGCGGCCACGTACCGGACGACGCAGTGTGGGTAGGCCTCCCACAAGGTGAACCGACGACTTTGTGAAAATTGTAGGTTGCCGAAAGATGAAGGCAGCACAGGTCGTTGTGTAGATCTTTGGGGGAGGCCTATGTCCAGCAGTGGACGCCTATTGTTTGATGATGATGATAGTTTTCCAATCTTCATTGACATTGTATGGAGGTTTCAGACTAATACAGTCTGAACTAAAATGTTGCAAATTATTTAGACTTGGTTGTTTTTTTATACCCTAACACGCTACACAGACAATTTACAATAATTTATTCATTCATATTTTGAGGAAACCATAGAAGTGGCATTAATTTAATTTGATTATATTACTGTAGTGTACAGTTTATGTACTAAAAACTTGAATCTAGCTACCTCTGATACTTATTTACATCACTGAACGGATTACTCCATGTATTTTGTATCGCTTGTGTATGCAACTTCTTTTCTAATGACAAGGAAGTTGAACGTAGAAAAACAGACCATTATCGCGCTTGTGCGTAATAGTAAACAAAAGTCGCCGTTTGGTAATCCCCCGTTTACATGTTCAAATTCAGTGCAATGAAAGTCACTCTATAAAGCAAGTATGCTGAAAAGGTAACTCACTTAAGGAATAATTATTAACTTTACCACTCAACAACACCCTTCTCTCCTTACACCGCACGAACTTTTGGCATCAGCAAATATTTTGGCAAAGATAATGAAATTTTCAAACGTATTATTCCGCGACTTCCCATGATATTAAGAAGAGCAGGAGCGACCCACGCGCACCTTATTATGTGACTAAAGTAGGTCGCCTCGGAGCGGTTTAATGGTGCTTTCATTACAATCGCAATTTTAATGCGTTTATTTCAGTATTGTGGCGGGCATGCGAGAGATTTACGAATGGCCTTTTGTTTTTGATGATAAAACAAAGTTTTTGAAAAGTTTGTGATGAATCAACGTTTACTTAATTTAAAAGATTAAGCTTTGGCTCCGACTTCCGTCCAGTATTTATTATCAAATAATAATTCAACAAAGTCCAATCATGTAAAATATTGTCAACTTTTGACACCATCTGCTCGATATTCTATGTATGTATGTTCAAAATATTTCTTTTTTTCAGAGTGGTGGCGAAGAAGTTGGACAACTGCTGAGAAGTCTGTGTGACTCGTAAGTTCTATCACATTATAAAAAAATAAGAGTTTTAGCTTTAAAAACATATTGATGCTCAAAACACACTTCACGCCATAAATCCCTGAAGAGGTATTAATACAGCTGAAAGTTATGCTTAAGCATTGGATCTACTTGATAGGGGCAGGCCTATTGCCAACGTAAAAATAGAAAGTACACAAAAATACTTCTACTCACAGTCTATATCGCGTGTGAGGTGGTTAGCCATAGTCCACCACTATGGTGATTGCAGCCGTTACGACGGCATAACTTAATTTATTAATATTCAATTTAGTATAACCTATACTATATGCAATACAAAAATACCGATTTATCTTAAAATAATGATGGTTTCGATATATTATACTTCTTACGTTTTGTTACTCATAATATTCAATTAAATAAGTCAATTAATTAATTAAATAATGTCTCACTGACGAAATTAAAGATCTCTTGTCGAAGAAAACTCGGGCCCAGTCTAAGTTTAAATTAAGGCCGTCTGATCTAAATAAGGAAAAGTTTGTGGCGATTCGAAATCACTGCAATAGGGTGTGTAGGGATGCACAGCGACACCACATTCATGATTCCGTTGAGAATGGCGATCCGGCTAAAGTCTGGAAGTTTCTTAGATCCTTAGGAGTTGGAAAATCTCGTCAAGATTCAATCCCGAAAGATCTGGACCCTACTTCACTTAATAATCATTTTATCTCAACGTCTACCTTTGATGGTATTAAAAAAGCTGACACTCTGCAATTTCTTTCTACACTTCCAACTCCGGATTATCCTCCCTTTACTATTTGTCAATTCTCCGATTGTGATGTTAAGAAGAATATTATGTCAATTACATCAAACGCAAAAGGTGGTGATAGTATAAGTCGTAAAATGATTTTGCCTATACTTGACATAATAATTCCCACCATTACTGATATCCTTAATAACTCCATAACCTCAGGATCATTTCCGACGGTATGGAAAGAAGCCCAAGTCACCCCGATTCCTAAAAAAGTTAATCCAAAATCCTTCTCTGAATATCGCCCTATATCTATCCTCCCTTTCCTTTCTAAACTCCTTGAACGACTTGTACACAGACAATTAAATGATTTCCTGACTAAAAATGATCTACTTAATCCTTTCCAATCTGGTTTCCGCCCTTCCCACAGTACCGTTACGGCTTTGGTTAAAATTACTGATGACATACGTTTGGGGATGGACAAGGGATTACTGACTGTTCTATCACTGCTTGACTTTAGTAGCGCATTTAATTCTGTTGACTTTGATATATTATTGGCTTTGCTTCGTTCTATTAACATATCTCCAACGGTAATTGACTGGTTTCGTAGTTATCTACAGGGGCGTCGGCAGCGCATTCGCATCGAAGATTCTTAATCTCCGTGGTGTGATTTAATTGCCGGTGTTCCACAGGGTGGTGTGTTGTCTCCTCTCTTATTTGCTATATTTATTAATAGTATTTCTCATCAACTCACTTCTTCCTACCACCTTTATGCAGATGATCTTCAAATTTACACACAAGCAAATCTTGATCAATTGAATATGTCCATTGGCCTGATTAATGGTGATCTGGAGCGCATTTTGCGTTGGAGTGAGGCATATGGGCTAGCAGTCAATCCAAATAAATCACAAATAATAATAGTCGGTAGTTCTCGAATGATTTCTAGGATTGATTACAAATCACTGCCACCTGTGTTATTATATACGGAAAATCAATCCCTTTTAGCCCCGTGGTAAGGAACTTAGGCATTATGATCGATTGCAATTTATCTTGGGTACCCCAATTAGAATCGGTAAGCCGAAGGATGTTCGCGTCTGCGGGCTCGCTCAGGAGACTGCGTAATTTTCTACCTACTGCTACCAAAACTGCGTTAGCTCAATCTCTACTCCTTCCAATTTTGGATTACGCTGATACCTGTTATCTTGATTTAACGGAAGAACAGCTAAATAAATTAGAGCGTCTCCAAAACTTATGCATAAGGTTTGTTTTTGGATTGCGTAAGTATGATCACGTGTCTGTTTATCGTTGTAAACTTAAGTGGCTTCCTATTCGCCTCCGCCGAAATGCGCATACTTTGTCTCTTCTTTACTCTATCTTGTTCAATCCTGCCACTTTCTATCTAAAAGAACGTTTTCAATTTCTATCTTCTTCCCATAACCTTAATTTACGTTCAGACCATAATCTTCAATTAACCATTCCCTCTCATTCAACCAATTTCTATGGCTCTTCTTTTTCTGTACACGCTGTGCAATTGTGGAACGCACTTCCTGTGGAGGTGCGATTGGCTAAATCACTTAATGTGTTCAAGGATCTGGTGAAACAACACTATCTCACTGAAGCGCTGTAATACTGTTGCTTTTTAAATTATATGTATTAATTATATTTCTAAAACGTATTTGTGTATTTTATTTAGGTATTTGTATTACTTGTATATATAAAAGTAAGTAGTTATGTATGTATGTGTGTTCATATGTGTGTAATATGTACCTATATTATTTTGTGTAATTAATATTTATGTTATTATTTATTATTTCAATTAAATAAGTTAGTTTTAAAGTAAGCTTGTTTTGTGCATCTACTTAGATAACTAGTTTACCGATCTCACCTTCCAAAGGTTGTCTGGAAGAAATCGCTTTTAGCGATAAGACCGCCGATTGTACCTCACTGTAAACTGTATGATAATTTCTTTTGTAAATTTGTGTTTGATGTACAATAAAGAGTTATTCTATTCTATTCTATTCTGTTCTAAATAAGAAATTTTAGTAGCAAAATGTGTTCTGAACTCTTTTTATCCATTATGGTTTATGAGAGACAGCCTGGTGAGAGATGGACAAACGCTAAGATAATGGACCCTTAGTAATAGGGTGCCGATTTACCGTTTTGTTATTTAACCCTAAAACGAGCTACGTCACAATTTCGAAATAAAATATATTAAAAACGACCATAATAAGAATTACATTACGTTCAATTTACAATTAAATTTACATTTAATTATAACTGACTCTTGAGATTGTTGTGGTGATGACTCTTGATGAGGTTGGAGACCCGTCACCAACATATGTTTTACCATCTTTTCCCCACTCAACTTCCAAAAGTGGCTGAAGAATGTTTCGTTCTAAAGCTTTGGCTACTCCGTTTAGGGATTTATAGCCGTGAGTATAAGTAAGTATAACTGACTCCTCTCCTCTGTTTTTTAAGTGATTATTGGGTGATGCGGTTCATCCCCATGACCCATCACCAACAACATTTACTTAACAATATTTTCCCCACTCAACTTCTAAAAGTGGCTGAAGAATTTCTAATTCTGAAGCTCTGACTACTCTCCTACTACTTTTAGATATTTAGAACCGTGAGTATATATGTATGTATATCTTCTGTACTCTATATTATCGTTCCTATTAGTTCCGTGTATATATTTATTTCTTTTATACTTGTCATATCATTTCCTAATTCTTATCAAGGAATTTATGATGTTGTTTATGTTATAGATATTTGTTATTGATACCTCATTTTTAGTTAAGTCTATCTCACGAGGAAATAGATAAATTGAAAATAGTAGCCCACTGCATATTAAATATATAATGTCATATTATATTTTTTTGGGCTGGAAATATATTTCTCAGATAACAAATAATAAATATTTGCTTATTTATTTTGATATTGGCCAGAAAGTTAGTGGTTGCTATTAGTTTGCACTTTACCTTTGTTTACTAGTTTGAATAAATTGACTTAATTTTTTATTTTTTTTTACAGAAGGGATAACATATATTTACACATTTAACTATATATACAGGTTAAAAAAAATATAAAATATTATAATATATGAAAAACCTAACCTACATTAAATTATATAAAAAATACTCTCGAAAGCGCTGCCGCCTGGTGGCAGGGTTCCGAGAAGGCTGGCTGCATTATCCCTTAATAATTAATTGACTTAATTGTTGGAGTAGTTTTTAAAATTCTGGGCAAGATTGACTCTCAGAAACTCTCAGGAAGACTCCTTTTACCTAATATTACAGGATTTTGAAGATGTGTATTGTGTATTGACATAACAAAAGTGACAAATACGAGAAAACATTGTAAGTAACCCCAGCTGGCTTAGTTATATATGTTATGTACAAAATTACTTGAAAATAATCAAATTTCATCATCACATCCCAAATGTTATGTCTCTGTCCTGTTCAGCCTACCCTGAATAGGGTTATTTGGCATACGACAGACTAAAGATTTCTATCGTGATGGTAGCCAGGCTTGACGTCTCAAGTGCCCTGTAAAGAACGAAATCTTAATTTTAAGATAATTAGATGACTCAAGTCATCTATATCCTACTACATCCTTTGCTCCCATCTTGTGTTTTGTTTCTCAAAACCATTTCCCAACTTTCTACTCACGTGATCAAAGATTATTGTCATTGTACAGTGAAGACATTACGAGTATGTTTATAGTATCCAATGAGAGATTGCAGTGCCCTTAACAGCAACAATGGCGGTACGTGTTTGGTAGCGAGGCAGTTTGGACACAGGTGGAGCGTACGTGTCGGTATTTGCGCCCTTGTCTGGACTTGCGAAATGATGGGACCGACGAGGAAACAATGTGTCTTTATTTGCAGTACTTCAAGTACTTTAGACTGAACTTTCACCAGCGCAAAGGAAAGTGGTCTTAGTGGTGGTCAGGAGTTATTGTCGCTGATAGTAGATAAACACAATTGTAGGATCCTGGAAAACTTCTTGAGCTCCATTTATATTTAGCATACATGCATTTACTCACGCCCATAAATCCCAAAAAAGGGTAGCCAGAGCTATAGTGTAAAAAAATCTTTAGATACATTTGGAAGTTGATAGGGGATAAGATGGTAGAAATAAAGTACCATTAGTGATGGATCTCCAACCGCATCGCCCAAAAACCACTTAAAAATCCCCATACCCTTAGTCGCCTCTTACGATACCCAGGGGTAGAAAGTGGTAGACATTCTAAGCCAGCACTACACGGCAAATTTTATACGCTTTCAGTATGTAATGTTGTGTACTACAAAGAAATGCTGACAGTGCAAGAAGTATCACATTCCAAAATGAAACACGTAACCAATTAATAAACGTCACACTCATCATCAAGTGTCGCCATGTTATTTTTTTACTTTTCTTCTATTGATAGCATAAAATGCATGTTCAAACTTAATACAATAGGACCGTTGCCCCAGGCACACCACTGCCTGACGGTATATCTTCTAGTTTCTTTCACAGATGTTTTTTGTCTTGTTCAGAAACCTAATTGAGCGTTTTTCGAGCGAGATGTTGCCAACACTGACAATCCTTTGATTTAATAGCTTTGCTCCTATCAACATTAAAATGCCGTGCCAAGGAAATGCTTATTCCAGTCCTCTAGCCAATTTTGGGGTTGGAATAATACTAAACCACAGACTGCCTCATAAAATGTAGACTGACACCGCCAATCACCGCCAAATTTAAGCCTACTTTTACGTCACTTTCTAACTCGCTAACTAATAATTCAAAGCTTTGTTTGTTGGTGTGACTGGTTACGATTACAGCAAAGGTGTATTGTCATCCAGCTTCTGTCCAGTATCTTGATTAGTCAGTCTGTGTCTCTACTTATCTTACAACGAAAATAATTGGTTTGTGTGTTTGTTTGTCTGTAATAAATAGGCTCCGAAACCGATAAACCGATTAAGAAAATATTTACCAATAGATATCTGCAACGTTCGAAAGTAACATAGGTTATTATGCTAAAGTTCATCAGGAATGAACAGTGATTAAAAAAACCTTTGATATTTGATAAATTATACTTTTTGCAAAGGGGCAGTCCACTAGTTATATATGTATATTCTAAAATTAATATATCTTAGTACTAGCTTGTGTGTTTCGGTATTTTGAAACTTTTCCGATCACTAAACATAGAAAATATGTTTTAACTAGAGGCAATGACTCATTTTGCTTCTTATTCTATTTCTATTCACACTTTCGTTGAGGCAAGGTCGCGCGGTCGTTAAGAAAAAAAAAAAGAAAAGAAAATATTTATTCGTTGCATACAAATTTAAAACACTTAAACACAAAAACAAACAACAATCACAGTAAATCCAGATAAAAATTAAATCTTGCAACGAAAGGGTTGCTAACTCAGCGTATTGTTGTGAGTGTAACCTCACAACACTGATTTTCAGTTAGCACCTGACAATAAAATGACATACGGTCTCATTCATAATACATAAACCCAAAAACAAAATACTAATATAATTATCATAATAAACAGGAATTAATAAAATATAAGCATATAATTAGTCAAAATAAAGCATAGTATATTATAAAGATATAAATAAAGATATAAATAAACCATAGACGAGACTGTATTCGCTATACCTAATCAGCTTAGGGGATAGGCGGTATTTAAGGTATAGGCAGTATTTGAGGGATAGGTGGTACTTAAGGCATAGGCGGTATTTAAGGGAAAGGCGGTACTTTAGGGATATGCAGTACTTGAATTAAGGATCCGGAGCTGGAGTATTAAAACAAGGATTTTGTTGGACAAGCAGAAAACTTTTAAGCTTACGCTTAAAAGCGTTTCTACTGGCGGTATTACGGATTGGGGGTGGGATATCATTCCAGCACTTGGACGCTGCGAACCTAAAACTGCCTCGAAACGCTGCAGAACGATGCGTCGGCAGAATCGCCCTGACTTTAAACTGGTAGCCACTTTTTGACCATTGCAGTTTTTTATACAAGTAGTCAGGCATCTCGTGCCAAACCACACCGAAAAGCAAAGTAGCGAGATGTAGTTGCCTACGTGCCTGCATTTTCAATAGCTTAGCATCGTCCAGGTACGGAGTGATATGGGAACGGGGTGGGACGCGGAAACAAAAACGTGCACATGCGTTTTGTACACGTTGAATTAATTTCTTTGAACGACCAAGAATGCAGCTACCATAAACAACATCACAGTAATTCAACTTTGACAGTATCAACGATTCGCATAGTTGGACACGCAAATCCTCACTAAGATAATCGCGGATACTGTATAGGACCTTAAGGCGATAGAAACAATTGCTAACCACAGAAATAACATGGTTCTCGAACCGAAGTTCCCCATCCATAAGGAGGCCAAGATTTTTTGCTTCTACCACCTTTTCTATGGGCTGTCCACTGATAACTACACAATTGGTCGAAAGAACATCAATAGTTTTATGAATTTGACATTTAGTCCCAAGCACCATGTACTTGGACTTGCTGGGGTTCAAGACAAGACAGTTTCTCTCAGACCATGCAACCACCCGCTCTAAATCCGAGTTAAGAGCATCAATCGTCTCCAAAGCCTTATTGGGATGTCCAGACGCGTAAATTTGCAGATCATCCGCGTATATATGATATCTGCAATTTTTGATGGTCTTTATTATGTCAGATGTATACAAAATAAAAAGTATTGGTCCCAAAATAGACCCTTGAGGCACTCCTCTAGACAGCTGGGTTGTTGACGACGTTTTAATGCTGCCGTCTCTGTTACGCAACTCTACAAACTGCAACCTGTCTGAGAGATAACTATCAAACCAACGAATCACAGCAGTGCCAAATCCATAATAAGCCATCTTAGATAACAGAAGGGGCTTATGCAAACACTCAAATGCTCTGGAAAAGTCCAGCAAAGTTAAGATTGTACTTCTTCCTTTATTTTGGTCGCTGAGAATATTGTCAACAACATCAAGTAAAGCTGATGCCGTTGACCGACCTTTGCGAAAACCAGATTGAAATTCGGGCAAAATATCATTTTCTTCCAGGTACTGAGTGAGTTGTTCGCACACAACCCGTTCTATTATCTTGGAAGTGCAAGGAAGGACACTTATAGCACGAAGGTCGGAAACATGCATGGGATTCGGCTTTTTAGGTAATGGCGCTATCTTTGCAATTTTCCAGATTGATGGAAACGTATTGGTCGTTATACTTTTGTTCACAATGGCAGTCAGGGCGTCTAAAGAAGTCGGTAATGTTAAAAGTAACATTTCAATATTAATGTCGTCCAGTCCTTTAGCCTTTGTTTTGATGCTAGTAAGAACTTTAATTATTTTGTCACTAGTAACCGTGTTTAGGCTAAAAGTGGCCTTGCCATAGCGGTGAAACTCAAAGAAAGTCAAGTCCGATAGACTAACTTCATTTGTACCAGGTATATTACTAAAATGTTTATTAATATCTTCTGGGTCATTAAAATGTTGTGGTAGATCTGGGCGCTTGTCAGGAAGGACAATTTGCCTCAAATTTTTCCAAAGAGACCTAGAATCATCTGCATTGTTGTTTATTGCATGTTTAAAATATGCACGTTTTTCGTTATAAATAGCGACATTCACTTGATGTTTTAGTTCTTTATAGTATTGGAAATGTTTATCATACTTAGTCAATTTACTTTTATTGTGGGCCTCGTTTCTTAATCGCATCATAAGTCGAACGTTGTCGGTCAACCATGGTTTGGGTCGCTCCTTGATAACTATTCTTTTAAGAGGTGCATACTTGTCAAATAAACTGATTATATAGCGGTTAAACGTATTCAACATGTCATCTACGTTATCAATATGTATGACAGACTCCCAATTTATTCCAGCTACATCTTTGTTAAATTCGTCCAAGTTTATTTCAGTAAGTGGTCGGTAGATTACAGTTTTAGGTAGTATTTTAGGTTTTTTAATGTCAATTTTCATAGTAACAAATGCATGACGACCAAGATCTGGAATATGCCGAGCATTAATGTGGAGGACAGAAGCGTCAGTACAAATCAAATCAATAGTAGTCTGACTGTGGTCTGTGAAGTGGGTAGGTTCGGTCACATATTGTCGCAAGTTAACTGACTTTAAAAATTGAGTAAGTAGTAAATGGTTGCTGTCATTTGCATTAGCAAAGTCAATGTTAAAGTCTCCAAGTAATACTATTTTATCATAGTTTGTTAAAGAAGTCATACTGTCGGTAATAGCATCAAAGAATATGTCAGCATTCTGCCAGGGTGGACGATAAGCTGTTCCAATAACAAAGCGGCAGTTGTTTAATGTAAACCGGATCCACATCTGTTCAACTGCAGGAGCCGGTGGATGCGGAGTGACCCGAACGTGAAATCCTTCCCGCAAGTAAAATCCCACTCCACCCCCGCGTGAACGCCCAGAACAACGGGTGGAACGCGGTACATGCCGCAAACGGTATCCTGGTATAGTTGGCGCCACATCTTCACGTCCGTTGCGTAACCAAGTCTCATTCACAGCCAAAACATCTGGTTTTATATCCATCATAATTGATACAAGTTCATCATGCCCTGTCCCTAGAGAGCCAGCGTTAAATAGTCCTAATTTAAAATGTTTCGTACGAGTCATAAGTCAAGTCAAAGGAAACTGATTCAGATATTGATAGCACAAACAAACACAGACACACATGATAGACATTGCTGATTAATGTATATATAATATAAACATATTTGCATACAAATAGATAAAGGTATAATATACACTTATTAAATATGAAATATATACAAATAACTACTATATAAGTATGAAATAAAATTGAATAATGCAAGGTTTCAATACATCTGTCTGTTCCGTATATAAAACGACTGAAAAAAAAACGATTGAAAATTGACGGTCAATAGTTGCTGCCTACCCCGGTGGGATTTATCGTTGTGACTGCCAGTAAGTAAGCGGGAATACATATTTTTACTTTTTCTATATTTTGTATATAACACTAAACAAGTTATGCTGATCCTACAATGTAATATTTTATACAAAAATAAATAAAATATAAAAACTATATTGAAAATTACTCTTATAGATTGCAATATAATTGAGAACCGTAGTTTACAATGTTTTTCAATATCAGAAACTCGATAGTAGCTGGAAAACAAGATATAAAATAATTCCAAAATAAAATTTGACTCTAAGGAAAAAACTTCCAAGACTATGAAAATGACACAAAAAATTACTAATAAAACGGTAAGTTTAAACACATATACAAACACTTTTATTCTGATTTTCTTAACTCTAAGGCGATAAATATAACCAATTAAATAAACTGACCCAAACCCATGCTTAGGCAAAAATATTATTAATGTCTGTATCACGCTTAATCCGGAGCGCCGGTTTGCCCGGTTCCTGGCGTGCAAAACGTAACGTTATACGTTAGCGCGTTAAGAAATGTCGTTACGATTGCGTGCCGTTATCTATTTATAAAATTAGAGAACGCTCCTTTTATTAATACATTACAAGATAATGAGTGATGGACTAATACGCATATCTTTTTATCCAACTTGCTAAAGAAATTAATCACTCTTGATATTAAAGATATTTTTAGAATATTGAAAACACCTCTTACCCGTTTCAAGAATTCACGGAAACCATATATTTTGAGTGTACTTTATTTGTTTCCGTCCAGTCCAACAAATCATAGAGTTCCGTACCAAGGAGTATCATGGTAATTTGCAATTGGAACGGTTCTGCATCTAGCTCGTAAATTACATCCATATATTCTATTTCGGAACGGTCAAGGTCACCGCTGTATTGTGCTTTGCCGTCAGTGTTACGTAGTCTCGCGTGATTTGATCGTTCAGATTTCAGTTAATATTACAATAGAATAGAACTGGAGATATGTTTGCTACTTATTTACACCTCTTATATTAGTACGAGAACGATAATATTACTTTACAATATTTTATTATTGATGTATCGATTTAACTCATTATATTACGAAAAGTAAAGATGCCATTGAAAGAACGAGCAACTTCAATACATTTGATAATTAGCTGCGAAAAACTAAACAATTTGTTTATTACACACTGATTGACTCTTGTACTGAATTAAGAACATGTCAAACCTCTTATCACTAAGCTGCGAATTTTTGTTGAGAAATTAAACATCAGAGAAAATATACTGTTAATTATAACTCAACTTCCTTGTCTCAACTCTTTATTGAGACCCAGAGCATTAATAAAACAGTATGATATTTAAAAATACGCTATAAATCATATTTCATTTCAGACCTCGGAGTACCCATGGCAATCGAAATGCCAGCCTATATTCTATTCCTGATTTTGGAAGACAACCCACGACTCCAGAACTTCTCAAGGTAGAAACATAAATGTATTAACCCCTTTAGGGTAAGCAGAGACTATACTGTCAGTTTGTACGGTCCTGGCAATCCCCTCAGAATTCATGTAAATTCATAAATTTTATTATAAAAACATGGATGCCTATTTTTTTCAGCACAATCTCTGTGGGATATATTTTCTTCCCCTGTGGTCGTCTTTGACTAACATCATACCATTCACTTTACTGCATATATCTTACACCAATTTACTTTTACCCTCTCTACGTGCTCAAACCATCATATCTTATTATACCCTACGCTATCTTTAGCTATTGCTAATGTTTCTACGTATATACTAAATAATTTAGTTACTTTTCTGTGTTTCAACTCGCTGTCCACCTAACTCACAGATCCTCGAACAAACAATCGAGAAAAAGACACCAAAGAAACCAGAGAGAGACGGCGAGAAGAAGCAAAGGATAATGATGAACCTGAACATTCCGGAGAAGTTCTCGAAAGACCTGTTCCAGTACCGCACCAAGTACATCCAGTACATGCTTACCAGCCCCATGTACGCAAACAGCGTCGTCGGGAAGCCTTGGGAACTTATAGCGAAGTAAGTACTGTTTTTAAAATTATAGTAGGGGTGGCCAAGCGGGGATTTTTGAAGTAACTCGGGCGTTTCAGATTGTTATATACGGCAAATCCTTGTACCTTTTAATGTATGAAGCGAGTATAGTATATAGACCCTTCATATAGTGGGGTATGCTGACGGGAATCCGTCAGATTAGTAAAAAAAACGATCCTACGAAAAACACGAGCGCGTCAGATTAAGTAATGGTAGGTTAATTATATTAAAAAGAGTTTATATCTGAATAATCTGACGATTTGGACATGGCGTTAAGAAATTAGATGGTGAAGAATCTTCAAGCGCTTTATGCGTGTGACGGCAATGTTCCTGCGAATGCGTAATATGTGTACAGGCGTTAAGTCTAAACATTGCATTATATTACCTTTAAAATGGTTAGAATAACGTTATCCCTAATATTAATCGTTAGATTAATATATGTATAATGGGTATCAGAAATATAAATCGCGTTTATACTGTTAATGACGCTGACGCGCTCGATTATTTCTATACAAGTATATTTTTTTACATTTTCAAAAGTGTTTACACGCTCTTTCACCCATGAAAACTTTTAAATATACTTTTTTTTTCATTTTGAAACATAAACTGTCAAATCCAATAGGTCTCTAACGACGCTCGAGCAACCGTAAATTTAACATCCCGGCCTCCCCTACTATTAAATACATTGACTAGGTTGTAGTGTTGCGACATAGCAATACGACTTAATTAGGTTACACATGTTATGTCCGTCGCGATATGCTTAGTCAGTAAGTTATAGTTGTAGTACTTTTTAATACTTTACGTTATTCAATAAACGACCACCAACAATCAAACATGTCTTTGATTTGGTATACCAACCTGACCACCAACACCGCACACTTCATGGCGACCTTGCTAAATTATGCCGTGTAGTGCCGGCTTAGAATGTCCTGTGAAGTATGAAGAATGTATGTGGCTTTTTAAAGTAGTCTTTGGGCGATGCGGTTGGAGACCCATCACCAGCGATACTTTATTTTTACCATCTACCCCCCTATCAAGTTCCAAAAGTGTCTTTTCTAGCTCTGAAGCTAGCTGAAGGGGTAGCCAACACTTTTTTGGGATTTATGGCCGTGAGTATATGTATGTATGACTAGGTTTTCTGTATTTCCCCAGGCTAGGCTTGCATAAGTTCCAATTTTTTGATAGCGTATCGCGTACCCGCATTTTTTTCGCGTTACCGCAGGTCTAGCCGCTAAAGTGCGGATCAAACTGCGAAAGTGAAACTGAGAACATAATGTTCTAGTTCTTGTTCTTTTTGTATAAATCTATTGATATTCATGTAAATTAAAGATTTGAAAATACTCTGAATGTGTAAATGTATATTATGCCTTAACCTATATTTTTTATTTGCAGTACGGATACAGCTAGCTTCAACTATCCTTATACTTCTTTATTACTTTGTTTCAGTGTTTCGGAGCAACTCATAGACAACATGCTGTCGAAATGTGTGAAAGAGATGCGTATAGAAAATATTGTAACGCAACTTTGTCAAAGCGAAACTACGTAAATTATATTTTTGAATGTATTTAATTTTTGAATGGAAATAAAAATATATTACATAGGATACATGTTTTTTGAATTTGATTAAGTACGAAATAGTACCTTGTCTATGTTCAAGTTTTATAACTTTTCTGTTATTTACCTGTTAATTGCATTTCTTTCTGTATTTGTACGTGTATTCTTTTGGTGTTCAGTAAAGTGTATTATTATTATTATTTACACGAATGTCAACTGCATCTTTTGACTATTTAATGAATAAAATTAGGGGGACTATTACTGGAATAGACACAAATTTTCACCTGAACCTGAATTTTCGCAAGAGAACCAGTCCCTTAAGCACGAAAACAAGCGCGTTAGCGCGGAGCGCAGTGTATGGTACCCCGCGGTTAGCGGCGCCTCGGCGCGGTGGCTTGGTGTGTAGTACCGAGCGTTTTTTCTATACAAATCGATGTACTTGCATACAATAATGGAATCCTCTAATCGGCGCTCCGCGACGGATTGCGGTTTGGTGTGTTAACCGTCTAAGTTTCCGCTTGCATTGCGCGGGCTGTTTTTTATTTTGTGCTATGTTAGACCGAAACTACACATCATCTTATTTCACGAGGTAATCCCCACTGACCAACTGATCCGTACAACTACGGAGGGGAATGATTTTTAAATATCCTTCCTCACCGTACAACTAGTTGTACGTTTAATATATTATTAGAAAAAATACTAAATCGTTCCCCACCGACCAACTGTTTTTTTTTTGACAAAAATAAATAAGTAAATGATGTTAATATGTGATTAGTAGGTAAGTGGGGAATACCTCACAAACAAAACGTGGGTAGCCTGAACAGTGGGTGGTAGGTGACAGTGTCACGTCATGTTCAGAAGAATTAGTGCCTCTACCAAACCCTTCGGGGATATATATGCCGTATATGGCGTGAACGCTTGAGTCTTGAGACTTACAACTACTAGAATTAAATAAATCAGATGTAGTGATACTATTATGTTACATATTTTTCATATTTATGAAAACAAAATAAACCAGAAATAACAAATTTATTAACAATATCATCTGCTACTTCCTGTAACTATCAGTCTTAAAATAAATCTAATACAACAGTAATGTTTCACTACTCGGTAAAAGAAACTTAAGCAAATATCTTTTGCGTTATTTTAACTATAATAAAATAATACATAATAAAATATATATCTGAAGAAACAATCTACCGTTTGGTCATGAAAATTCAATTCTGAGCACATACAGTGGAACCGCGAATATTATGTGACAGCAGATACAACTATTTTTTTCTTCCATTTCATTCATTTTTATCTATATTACCTCAGCAACCCTTCCAACTTAAGGGCGGACTTGTGCTTCCATTGATATTATTCCAATACTATTCCAATTGTCAGTTCATTACTTCGAGTTATTAGGTATCGTTTTTATTATTATATATTTTCACACAAGTAAGTACAACTGCCAAGATATTTAAATAAACATACTTCTGTCAACTTTCAAGGATGTTCCAGGAACCTGTGTTTCTGTGTCTGAATCAACAAAATTGATTGTAATAAGATTCTAGTAAGCCACACTTTGATCATAAAAAAACCCTTATAATATGGAGTCAAAGAACATTCTTAAATTAATTAATAAAATATTAATAATACTTTCACAAAGGACGCTAACATTTCTGTTTTTAAAAAATGAGGTAACTCTGAGACAACTATGTCGTACGTTATTGTGTTCTAATACTTCGAGTACATGTACTCTAAAATAATCGACTTGAAGGACTAATATGGTATACAGTCTTTAAATGTATTTTGATCGGGTTAAGGTTAAATTACGTTTTTAAATAATATATCAATGATATATCTAAAATAATTACTGTCCAAACAATATTTAGTTTGGCTTTACTTATTAATATTTATAAACTTACATATTCAATCCTCAATAAATATGAGTTGATTTCTCATAATCCTTTTGTATTTCTAAACTTCTCGCTTCACGTCAATTGTTTACATCAAAGAAAATGTTGCATATTTAAGAAGGTTGTATAACACAGTAGATAAGTTCCTATATCAAAATTAAGATAATGTATACAACTTTAGTGTTAACGGAGAAGTTGCAATCGAAACACGTTTTTAAAGTTAAGCATAACGAAAAACACAATCTTTTTTAATACTATTCATACAGCATCACTTTGGTCTAAACTAATTCGAAGTGAGTTCAAAACAGCTCCAAATTTATCTTTTTGTCGTTTTAATGTATCATTTTTCTCTACTTTAGGTAATATTTGCTTACTATTAACATTTGTTTCTTCATCTTGGTTATCTAGTCTATTATCTTCTGGTAATGTACTAATTTTCTTTAGTTTTACAATTTTAGGACCACCGCCAGCATATATATTTTCAAGTTTTGATTTTAATATATCTTTAGTCATGCTTGTATCTAATTCTTCTTCGTTAACATTTTCATCTTTATCAATATGCCGCAGTTTATGATTTAATAGTAATTCTTGCTTCAAATCTAAAAATAGTTTTGGTCTTTCAATACTTTTCGGTAAATCAGCTAAATTACCTGTCGAATTTGATCTTTGCCTAGATTCGATAATAGGAGTTTGAGGTGCTGTTGGTTTATTTATTAATATAGTGTTTAATTTTGACATAAAACTTAGTTGTCTCGTGCTTCCGAATACTAAATTTTCATCTGTAGACCCATTGGACTGAATACTTCGCCTGGGTTCCTCAATTTCTGATCTTAAGTTACTTGGTTTTTTCTTTGCTGATATTGTAAAAGACTTGAACGCTGGAGCTAAAAACAATTTCTCGTCAAATGGAGGGGGAGTTGGTATCTTTGGTAAGTCTTCTACTGGCTCCACAAGCTCCATCAAGGTATTGTTATCAGTCGTATCTGAGTATCCAGATTCGTCTGTTCTTGAGCTTGTTTCACTATCATTATAAAATATAACTTTTTCCCTGTTTGTTTCATTTTCTATCAATTCTAAATTCAACGTAGGTTCTTCGTCGAGAGTTGGCATATCTTCTCTATGAACCTGAACAACAACTTCATATTTGGACAAAATATTATTGCTTGAGGTATCCGACCCAGCATCAGACAAAGTACTGAATGATTGCCTAGGTATGGCATTTATAGCTTCACTAGGTAATCTTATCTCATTTAAAGAGACAGCATCTCTATAATTATCTTCCTCAGCTTGTATTACTTGATCTAATAAGTCAATAATTTTCGCCTCTGGTTCTTCGTTGTTTTCCATAGGAGTCTGTTGACGTGCATTTTTAACAATCTGTGAGTCATCTGGTTTTTCTAAATTGACTTTTTCCGAATCGTCACTAGGTTTTTCACTTTTCTTCTTAAGCATAGAGAGACTATCAACCCCTTTAGATAAATTGTTTTCATCTTTGATGACTAAAGAATTGTTATTTTTCTTATCTTCTGGATCCTCTGATCGCCGTATATTAGAATTAAATTCGTCAATAATGTGATGCAAATCATATTTTTTATGCCCATAGCCATAGCTGTATAAGTAAACGGGAACGCCTGAAATAAAATTGAAAATGGCCATTAGTTATTTAGGAAACATCAAAAAAATATTTAAACGTCAGTAAAAATCGACTTTATATCGACGCATTGGATTGCTTGAACAAAACTGTGATATCACCCACAAACTTGCACATTCTCATTACTTAATTAGTTCTCAGGTTACGGATGTTTATATATTGATCGCTACCGCTACTATGTACATACAATCCTGGTAGATCTCTTGCGTAACATTTACAAACCTATGCGTCTATAATTTAATTACTGCATGAAAAAACTTTATCTCTGACTCTGACTTCGATAGATTATCTTATGGCCGTACCAGGTAACCTCGGCAATAAAGGTAATGGGAAATATACATCATCATTATCAGCCAATAGACGTCTACTTCTGAACATGCTTCAAAGATTTTCGCAATGATCCTGCGCTGCCATCATCCACTGGTTTTCTATAACTTTCATCAAATGATCGATCCCCCTTGTGGAAAGCCTACCCGCATTGTATCATTCGGTACGTGGCCGCCACTCAAACCCTCTTTGAGTTCAACGGCTGTCGTTCTACGTCTAAGTCTTGCAACATGCATGACATATTTTTATTTTATTTGAGAACAACTAAGAACTTAAACTTTGGCGTTAAGACAAAAAAAAATTTTGCTTTATGATTTTATTCTGTTAACTCACGGAAAGATGTCACTTTAACTGTCTACTACTGCTGCTTTAATTTTTGTTCATAATTAAAGATAGATAAATGTTTAAAAATATAAATTCTTACCAATCAAAAGCCAGACAAAACATTGAATCCATGTTCTAGGCCCCAGCATAGCCAACATCTGGATGTTGAAAAATAGTCCTAAGCATGGAATCAGTGGTACTAGGGGCGTCTGAAAATAATATTTGACTTATTTAAAAATAAACTGAGTATATGATATCTGCAAAACTATAATTATGGACCTTTAAGTCAATCAGGTCTAGTAAATGATTATTTTATTTTCACCTTACACTGAATTCTCATAAAATACATAACTTATGTCGTATCAAAACATCATTAAAATACAGAGTATTCTAAAGGATGAAACTGTAACATGCGCTTGAATCAGAGCGTGAGAACTTGCAACTCTGCTTTACACTGTGCATGCAGCAAATACGCGAATAGGCTTTCAAATGTATAAAATATCGATACTAGAACATGTCAAAAAAAAGTCAAAACTTTTAACCTTTAACAGTATTCTGGCGATATTCCAGAGTTTGAAATAATTACAGCACATATTTACAATTCACCTTATATTCTGGAAGAAGGCGTTCACTGACACTTGGTTGCAGTGACATTATTATGATGAGCACCAGCATGGCTGCGTTGAGTGCTGCGGCTCCATAAAATATACCGTTGTTGTAAAATATAGACCAAACGATGCAGACGATAACTGAAAATATTATGCTTCTTTAACAATATTGTAAATATATAGAAGACAGAGGATTTCGAGTCTGTAACGACACATTAATATTCGAAGGCTACGCGAACATGAATAAAGGATCAAGAGGTTGGGCAAGATCGTAGGAGTAACGATCACTAGTTATTGGATATTCCCATGGTAATGAACTTAACAAATATTACTGCAATGAAAATGTAAACAAAATGTTTAGCGGATGTATGGATAATTAGCTTAAAAAAAAACGAATATTGATTGAATTTAGAGCCTATGAAGGTAAAGCTGTTAATAAAAACGCACATAAAAGGGAAAAGGGAAGGAAAAGGAAAGTTTATAAAGTTGAGGATGCCGAATTTGTAATTATTGTCATTGACAAAAATACAACTACTTCTATATTTACATTTTCCGGTTATCATAGAAATATATGCATATTTCTCTTCCGACGCGACGGGTGTATGGTTTTCATATTACATACCGATAGGGAGCTCACGATAATTATACCTACACAACACAATCATACTTACCATACAAAATTAAGCAGATGTAAACAATTTTGTAAGTGTGAACATTTGGTCTGGTCCCGTTTGAGAAAAGTTGCTTTATTCCCTCTGGTTTCTTTTCAGGCGTGTGCGTTGATTTGTATCTGAAAGTGTTAAATAATATTAACTAGTTTAACCATAAAAAGCTTTTTAAAGTGGTTTTTGGGTACTTTTTACCTACTACCTTCTCCCTTATCAACTTCCAAATGTGGTTGAGGAGTGTTTTTAGCTCTAAAGCGCTGGCTACCTCTTTTTGAGATTTATGGCCGTAACAACATATGTGTATATATTTTGTTAAAACAATACGTTATTCATCATAATCTTCGCTCTTAAATATCATGTGGGCTGAAGTTTGTCCCAGCTCCATATTTAACCCGCTGCAAATTTGAGGTATTTTCACACACACACAATTCCGACCTCTCGTAATATAGCAGAACATAACTAACCTTAACACGATAATACATATATTTGCCAAACTGTAAGACAGTAGGTTGCCACAGGACATAATCTTCACTAACTCTCTGATCCGCATTATAGCCGCCAACACAGCTGAAATATAATTGATATTAATTATTTTTATGTAATGGTTTTTAGTGTCGGTTTCAAATAATGTATTCACATTTTTTACTCCTTTTTAAGTAAGAAAACACTCGAAAATACAAATAGTCCCGCTTTAGTGCATAATTTCAACACTCTTTTAAGATTGACCATATTATATACCTCTTTTCAACCGACTGCACTCAAGTAGGTTTTAATTCGTTAATTACTTCACCCTCATTTGTTAAGCGTTTTTTTATATATATATACTAGTGGATCGTCCTAGCTTCGCACGGGTAGCGTTGTTTTTTCAAACATCTGAGGTTTCTTTTTCAGTCACTGCTCAAGCAATGTGAAATTCAGCGCAATGTTTTCAATTTATTAAATAGCTAGCTTTTTGCCCGCGACTTCGTCCGCGTGGACTTCTTTTTTTGTATCCGGTTTACATTCAAAATACCGAAACACTATCTCAACTTCTGTTTTTTATATTTAAATTCCCGCGGGCGTTGTAAAGGATATAAAGGACATTGAGGCTTTTCAAGTGATTGTTGGGCGATGCAGTTGGTGACCCACCACTAATTACCTTTATTTAACTACCTTTTCCCTAGTCTATTTCCAAAACTGGATGAAGAATTACTTTCTCTGAAGCAGTGGCTACCCTTTTATGGAATTTATGGACGTTAATACATACTCATGAATAAATTGATAGATGAATTTCATAAATTCAATCGCACCAAGTTTTATGTTTCTGATACAAAAATGTCAAAAATCTCTATATTAACTTTCATTTGCTCTATCAACCTCTTAGGGGTTGAGTTCCAAAAAAACCCTTTTTAATTTTTCATAAGAATCATGAACCAAACCATTTTGTACCAAGTTTCTATGTTCAAAATGAGAATATCTCAGTGAGTACAAATACAAATTCGAATAGTAGTTTGGCAATCCGGTGCTGCCGCCACTGACCGCTGGTGATAGCGGGAGAGCTTGCAGCGATTGCTCGGGAAGATGGGGATGGTTAGTGGTGGATCTCCATACAAAATAATTGCGGAAGTGAAGGGATAGTGCTTGCTATTATAATATATAGATTGCTTTTCCAAGCTAACAAAACAAAAAAAAAATTACAAAATGCTTGAATCACCTGAGATACGAATCCGGAACGATTGATTTATAATAGTTCTAGTTAAATATGCGGCGGTGGCAAATTTACTTTCCGCCCATACCTTCGCCCGCGTGGAATTCAGTTATATTGCGGTATAAAGTATAAAACTTCTCATTTCCACAGAAAATTCTAAGAAGAGCGATGAAAATTCTAAGAAGAGCGATGTATCGCTGAATATGCTCAATTGTTAAACCAAAACTGAATGGTGCACTATATTAAATGTTTTCCCTTGTGGAGCTAAAACATGCAGATTATGGACACTGAAAAACTCTCCACTCCAGCAACCCTTAGAGTTTGGCCTTGTGCTCTATTAATGGTCATTGCAAATGAAACCCTTATAGGAAATTTAAGTTTTTTAAATTGAAATGGGAGGTCTTTTGGAATAATCGAAATCCGAGGTATGAGTACACTTTCACCCTTGGCTGCGCCAGTTAAAATAGTGGCTGTAATAATGTTCCGCCCAAGCTGAGTGACACGCAGCCTGGTACCATTACACAGTCTAGGGGCATCGAGATTGCGCATGAGCATCACCGGAACACCTACTTTTAGTTTTATTTTATTAGAAGGCACCCCAGATAGATCTAAAGAATTTAAGAACTCCACAGGACATGACGTACTATGTTCCGTTTCTATCACTGTGTCTACAGATACATATTCAGTATTTTCTCCCATAACTTCATCATTCAAAATATTTTCATTTATTTTAGTGACCGTTTCATTTTTTGGTGCTAATATTGCGCGTTCGCACAGCACCTAGAAAAAAGCACTAAACTAACTGTTATATAACTACTGCCTAAAACCTAAAATCTATAACAAACACAGTTCAATCTAAAATATTAGGAACCAAAAAATATACCAAACTAAACTATAAAAATCTATACGACGAACAAAGTGCACTAAACTAACCTACCTAACTATTATTCAGTCTACTGCGATTAACTTAACCTCAAATCTATAAAATGCATATTACAATCTAAACATTATACAATGGTAGATACCTAAAAAACACACACAATACCAGTAACTAAGTACATTAAGTAAAGTAAGTGACTCGAAAAGTGCAAGTAACGATGATCTATTACATTGACATATAACATAATAAGTCAAATCTTAATACTTTTCAGTCATATGTATCAAAGCTATTATTATTTATTTAGTAACATTTTAATAGTTGTTGTATCAGATTCTGGGTTTATATACTCTAATAAAGAAGAAATCATACCGCGATGTAGAAAGTTCAGACAGCGCCATCTATTGGTTAATATGCAAACAACGCCGCGCGTTTTTATAAGGCTTCAGCTGAAAGGTTGAAGATTGCGCTGCTAAAATCCACAAAGTGAGGATGCCGGAAAGTTTCCGGCCGCTGGTTAAAGCGTAAGATATCAACCCACTTCTTATGTATCTTAAAAATACATTGTTACCACGTTTTAAAAAATACCCAGCGCCATCTCGTGCATTCCTCGAGAACTAACGACACCTTGTTGTGACACCGAACCTTGTTACGACACACAGCGCAAGCAAACAATATTTTTGTTATCCCTCGGGAATATCATTTTTCCGGGATAAAAGTGCTCTATAATTTAATTTAGACTTCTAACTATATGTCTGCAAAATTTCAAAGCAATCGGTTAAGTAGTTGCGGCGTGAAAGCGCCACAAACAAACAAACAAACTCACTTTCCCATTTATAATATTAGTATGGATAGCACTCCCTAAACAGTGCAGTTTGGTGATTTTGAATGCGCTTTAATGAACGGTTCAGTATTTCCGTTTATTAGCTAATTTTGGAATAAAACCCTATGAAGTATTTATAACAATCAAAAAATAAATTATTACGTGATGTAGGATGCAACTACTGGCGCCATCTAGTATGTTATATGTAAATTTGTAAAGATTTGGTTTTGGTCACGGGCGCGATGGCTTATTTTATGTATAATTTCGGTGTTTCTCTGTCGATTTCTATGATTCTTTTTTTATTTCATAGGTAATAATGTTACCTTTTTTTAAATTAGAGATGAGTGAGAGGTTTACAAACGTCAGAGTAAACAAATATAATCAGAATGTTCCGAACTGCTAAGCTATCAGGAATTACACGTGTTATTGTGAGTCAACCGTAAAAGATAGACATAAACTGTTGAGGATTTTTTTTTAGTTAATTTTATGAAGAATATTTCCGTCATACATGATTTCTATGTTAGTTTAACCATCAAGGCTGCACACGCGACGGAAGCTTAAAAAATGGAGTAACTTCTCCCGTTTTCCCAAAATTTCCCAAAATTCCCCTTTACTACTCTGCTGGAAAGTATACAAAAACCTGCCCAGGAGTATGAAGAATAATTGTACCAAGTTTCGTTAAAACCCGTCGAGTAGTTTTTGTTTCCATAAGGCACATACAAACCGACAGACAGACAGACAGACAGAAGGAAAAAAATTTTACTGATTGCATTTTTGGCATCAGTATCGATTCCTAATAACCACCTGATAGTTATTTTGAAAATATATTTCATGTACAGAATTGACCTCTCTACAGATTTATTATAAGTATAGATATATATATAAAGAATGGTCTATTGTGTGCCGCCAATAATTAAATAAAAACCCATTGCAAAGTAGTATCGAAAAAAAAGGCCGACATCCGATAAATGCTGATATGACAGAACTCATCCAAATCCTCATCCAGATTCATCCAAAACTAAACCCTTCAACATGACAGCTATTCCAGAACTCATACTGTGATGAACCATCTATACTCGTAACTATAACATACATTTAACAAACTCCTCACTATGCTGTGTAATGTCGGCTAAGAATAGCACTATCTCATTTTGTCAGTGTTCGTAAGAGAAGACTTAGGGTATTGGAGATTTTGAAGTGATTTTCGGGCGATCCGGTTAAAGAAAGAACACCAACAACCTTTACTTTACGATATCTTCGTCACTCAACTTGTAAAAGTGGTAGAGGAGTTTCTTATTCTGGATCTCTGGCTATCCCTTTTCGGGATTTATGACTATATATATGTAAATAAACTCACCACTAATACACATGGGTAGCACCGTAGACCACGTGGCGGTACCACCCTTCCTGATGACCACGGAGAACACCTTGCACAAAAGACCGTCGTTGGACATTGCGTAAAGAAGACGTGGCAGTGGGAAGAACATTCCATTCAGGCTGCGAAGGATTAGGAAGACATCATCATTTGATTACTTCAAAATATAATGGTGATATTTACTTATTATAGTTTTATACTAGAAGTTACAAAACATAATTGACTCTCGACTTAATATTTCAGAAGAAACCATATATTATTAAATGGATGATTTTTGTTGAGAATATCGAAAGAAATACATACGTTTTTGTATTTATTGAACCCAAATAATTATAATCAATGGGTTAGACTACCGTAACTACGCATCTTTCCGGTTAATCAAAAAAAAAACTCAGCCCACTGAGGTAAGAAGGGCAATAAAAGATGATAGATGATAAGTTTGTAGACCCACTCGTAGTACCAATATTCACACGAACCAATGAAATAAGATTTGTTAAGGCTATTATATTGTTAGCTATATAAACCATCTTTAGACAGCTAATTTTCAAATATAAAAAATATACTCACTTAGCAAGAATTCCACTTACTGCTCCCACTGCCAAAATAATTATTACAAAAGAGGGATAGTATACTTGGAAGGTGACCAGTATCGCTGATTCTGTGACCTGTGAAAACAAATATTTTAATACAAATTATTTATTTGTGTAGTGTGTTAGGATATTTAGCTTAGTGTCAAGCCATTTTAGGTATTCATGTAAATATCATGCCAGTTAATATGAATATCAGTCGTGTAACAGTAAAGTTTGATAGTTTAAGGAAGTCAATTTATTATTTTATGAAAAGTCAACTCGATAAAATGTCTATTTAATAATTAAGACAGACGCTAACTTCAACGGAAGTGTATTTAATTAGTTTATCGGTTATCAATTTGGTGTTAAGATTTATTAAATATTAAGTATTTATTTAGTAAATATTAATTTAATTGTATTTTTGAGTAGATAACCGTTCTTACATTATATTTTATAATATAAATCAGTTGCTAACTGGAACGGATGTTGTGTTAAACAAAATGTTGCTGACTGGAACGGATGTTGTGTTAAACAAAATGTTGTTTAGATTGTATCTCAAGCAGATATCCGGTTTTGGGATTGGAGCATTGTAAAAAAATAAGGGAGGCGGGGACGCGTAGTTCTGTATGAGAAAGAGAAAAATATTGTGAATAAGTGTGTAACGAGCAATATAATCGAGATAAGTGAAAGGATATCGAAGTTTTATTTACTATATGTACTGATCACCGTCTAATAAGTGTAAGATGCGTTTTTTTTTTCTAAAGTTATACAAACGACAAAGAGACTTAAAGAACAAAGACACACTATACACAATATGTGGATACACAATGGATGGATAGTAACAAAATGATGGTAAATCTAAAACATTATGTACATCGATGATATGTAAGGAAACATTTCAAATTTGCCTTTTTATTTGTATTTTCTCTTACTGCACTGAAATATTCCATCATTTTGCACCCCCATGGCATTTAGCGTGATGTTACAATTAATAACCATGATAGCTGAGTGGGTAGAACACAGCTTATCGTGCAGACGAGGGTTCTAATCCCGGATCGGGCCTTCACCAATTTGTCTTTTCTAAAGTCATATGTGTGATTAATAGACCATGGTTGTTTACGGTGAGGGAAAACATCGTGATAAAACCCCACATAGCTAAGTTATACTTTGTAATGTGACAGTGTATTCGAACAAAACAGCGATAGGCCTACCTAAAAATAGTTTTGAGAATTTACGTATTATGAGCTTGATTATGATAATGTATTGCGGCCTTTAGGCACCTACGTAGCGAAAATTGGGTATATTATTTAGTAAAGTTTTTCTGTACAACTACTCAATAACAGAAAAGTCTTACCTGATCGTAATAAGGCAGCATTAGCGTTAATATTATCGACAACGCCACATAAATCATTATTGAAGAGCACATGGTGATTATGATTGACAAAGGTATCTTTCGATGGGCGTCTTGTACCTGAAATGAAGAAAATAAAGATGATCATAAACTAGTGATCCATCCGTCCTCACATGCATGAATAGCAAACCTTAATATTGTAATCATAAAAAGTGACAAAAGAAACAGTGACATACTGTTTTAAGATGAAGATGTTGTTTAATGGTGTGTTCTATAAACATTTTCGATTGCCTCAGATTATTCCAATCTACGCCGATGGGAGATATATCTGCCGATCGCGTTTATTACGCCAGTTGTGTCAAAACTTTATATTTCTGGCCGTTTTAACATTTTTATCAATTTAAAAACTCAGATGATCGATTACATTTAAATTTTTGAAACCTTTCGCAATCATGCATTGCTGATTTGCGTTTATCAAATCATTTTAACAGCACAATCTCAACGAAAACTTTATAACAAATTTTTAAAAGCTTGCTCTAAGTATTATAAGACAAAGTGAAAGTTACACACCTCTTCAGCAGAAAAGTTGACAGTATCGAACCCGCTGTACGCATAGAAGCATATAGCAGCACCTTCCAGCATACCGTTGAGGTTATATGCAAAGAAACCTCCTTTTCCGAATCCAGGGGGGATTTCTGATGATGGAATCTTCCAGTTTTCCGGGTTCACTGGAATTAAATAACTATTACTTAACCCACTTGTTACGGAAACAAAAAAAGTTAAGTTTGTATGTTGATTTTTGGTTTGGGGGCAGTTTAATGGCCTACGATTAAGAAAAAAATACTAAAAAAAAACAGAATTTACTGGGAAAGCCGGAAAATGGTGTTGTTTTAAAACTACGGTAGTAATATGTACTACTATTGCAAGGGTTCATGGTGAGTTGATTAAAACAAAATATATTTCAAAATAAGTACTTCTTTTATTGAATAATGCATATATATGTAGGTACGCTTTTAACATTGCTTATGATAGGCTGCAAAACAATCTCTGGGGTGCTACGTGACGTTACATTTTACGCGAAAAAAATTGGCATGTTTGTGACAATATCCACAACGCAGTTGTTTAGGGCGATATGTTACGATATTTCCTATGTTATCATATCGTGAAGATTCATGTAAACTACCGGAAGCCCGACCTGGCATACGATGATCTGTTTTTCTGTATGTCTCCAGTAAACCACATGACACACTTCTTCTGAACTTAAGATGATCGTATTCACCACCGTCGTTTTTATACAGCTGCCAGGCATTGTGCAGTGCCATATCGATACAGTAAGAAAATAAACAAAAATACCATTTCTTGCTCCTAGTTGAAGTCCTATAGAGCCCAATATTTTGATCAGACCTGTCTACACCCCCCATATTTTCATTATAGGACTTTATTAGGGCCGGCTGATCCACATGGATGAATTTCTTTTCTTTTTGAGAAAAACGTTTGACTTTTGACGGAGACAATACTTTTTGAGAATTGGAAGCAACAGTCACCACACTGCGTCGTCTTGCGATCAAGGAATACGCCTTATTTTTTTGCACTCGCATGATGCCACCACTCTTACCTTGCGTAGGTATTGGTAAGGTATCTTGAGCGTCCGTAGAAGAGGCGGTGGGCGCATCATCCACACGTTGACGCTTTACCAACTGCGATATCGGAATGTCGTCTTCATCATCACTATTATAAGGTCACATTACCGTTACAATTATCTGGAGGAAGTATTACGATGGAATCTGGCAAAGGACCGTCATCGTCCTTCTCCAATTCTTCAACGATTTCATGAAGCTTCAAAGAGTGGAAACGGGATCTGTAATAATAAGAAATTCCTACTTCAAAAACACAGATAAAACAATAAAAGCGTAGGTAACACAAAAGGTTTCAAGTAGGAAGAATGTATTTCTATGCACCGTCCTCATCTTCACTGCATAAGTAGGTAAGGTAGTTCATTTTACGATCGTCGTTTATAAACAACACCTACTTTTCTCGACAAAAAAGGTACCAAAATGTTAATTGTAAGGCATATTATTTTCCTGCATAGATAAAACTACGTTATAACAACAAGTTAAATGTAACTTCAGGCCAATATTATATTCAAATGATATTGTACTTACCCTTGAAAAGACATGATTATTTTTCGTATTTTATAGATATTTATACAAAAAAACACGTAATATCTTGATGTAAACTGTATTTTTCCTCGGTTAGATGCTGCACTGACGAAAGCAATCACATTATAAAATTTCATTAAAACTACCCACATTTCGATGTAGATTTTTTTATTCATGCTGTTGTTTTAAAACGACGGTAGTAACAAGTGGGTTAAGATAAAATGAATTACTTTCAAGCACTTGAAACCTTTAAGAGACTATTAACCGAACAGCGCTGAAAGAAGTAGATATATCTCAATTAAGACCAAAATCTATATTTCAAGCATATATAACATTTTGATTGAAAAATCATATAAGTAATATAAATTTATTACAAATCACCATGCATGAAAAACAATAAAAAAAAGGAAAACACAAAAATTTGTTAGTAGGTACAGGACCACACGAAGTGGCAATTAATAGGTTCTGCTTACCCCATTGAGAATATTTATCGTTAGGTTACGTTTAATAATTGAAACAACTATTCATTTCCGGATATTTTAATCGCGTGTTATTACATGGTTTTTTAACTGGCAAGATTCCAGATAACACTAACTCTTTTTGTACTTAGCAAATATTAAACGCAAATGTAACTTAAATTTTATGAAGGTAGTTAGTATTAATAATTTTATAGTACCTACTGTATTATAACAAATAACACCTCAGTCTTCCGTGACCATGATAACTGAACAGTTTTCGAAACGTCGGGCTTTAAAAAACCATGTAATAACACGCGATTAAAATATCCGAAAGTCAATAGTTGTTTCAATTATAATGTGCAATCGTGAAAGTCTTAGAAAATACTACGTTTAATAAGTTATCTGTGTAATGAACGCTGCAAAATTAACAAAGTATATTTATTTAAAAAAATGAGGACCTGGCTACTTTAGTCGAACTTTAACACCCAGCCTAATATATTCAACCTTAGGAAACTAATTTTGTACTAAACTGTTTCATCAGACCTTTTGCGCAGCATAATAATTAATTATTTTATTTCAACCCCAAAGCAGCGGAATTAGAAGTTTATTTGCTAAGAATATTAAAAAGAGGTATAATATTATTAGTAAATATTTATATAGCAGCCCCATTTATCCTTTAAACATACCTTTGATAGCTCCTAAAACGATGATGAGAACGATGGTGGTTAGGTTCATTAATATGAACACATTGTTTATTATAATTGTTGTTCGCACCTTTAACAAGGACGCACCTGAAATAATAATAATATGTTTAACTTAGGGATCGTCTTCGTATTAAGTAATAAAATTAAAAAAGAATATATTTTTAAACAGTTTATTTCGGAAGGAGCTTTATAAAGACCAATGATTATGTTTTGTCTTTAACTACCTTTACTATCAACTTAAAATAACATAATTTATCTATACTTATTACAAAGAGGAAAGATTTGTTAAACAGTAACAGGCCCCGAAGCCAATCAACCGATTTCTAAAAAACAAAAAAAATACATAAGATACATTTTATCAAGCATTTTTTTTAAAGAGAAGAGACTAACGAAATCTTATTTTTTTTAAAGTCCCGAGCTATATCCACTAATTATTTTATTTGAAAAAAATAAAAATATTTAATAACAATCCGTTACTCGGAAACGTTAGAAAGAACAATAATACAGTTTTGCCTTTAATTAAGCCTTTACTATCAACTTACCCATATCATTAACAGTATTATTGCAAAATTATTTATTTTAAATACTTTATTAAATACTATACTATTACTTATTAATATACAATTAAGTTAATCATTTATCTTTAAACATCACTTAGCTCTTAATCACGTGGTATTCAAAGCAATCACTCTCCACGTAAGTGCAATGTCCTGGAAATATTTATCTAAGGGTGATAGCGGGTTACGCTACTTTTCTCATTTTCGAAATTGAGTACATTTAAAATGATCATGCTGCAAACACCGCCATTTAAATTACCAAATCAATTCATAGAATATTATTAATAAAATCTTACCCCCAACAATGAGCACCAAGCAGAAGGAGAACAGATCAAAGTACTCCACGAAATAGGAGCTGGTGATGGGAATGACGGACTCGAAGAACGCAGACATCTTGTACCCGGTGGCGCTGTCGATGAACACACTCATAGACCTCGCTATGCCTGCTGTGCCTGTGATAAATATGATTCATATAGAGTAGGTTTTATCCAAAATGTCTTTTAAATGTAGACTGTGGAAGTGATTCTTTAAGTGGAAGTAAAATTAATACATAATTTATAAAAAAATAATTTATATAATAGCTGAGTGAGTAAAACACCGCCTGACAGAACAGACAGGCGTGGATTAAAATCCGGGGTCGGGCTTACACCAATTTGTTTCTAAAGAAATATGTGTGATTAATAAATCATGGTTGTTAACGGTTTGGGCAAACATCGTGTGGAAACCCGCATGGCTAAGTTGTACTTGTCATTTGAAAAAATATTCGTACAAAACGGTTATATACCTGCCCCAGTACACTGTACAAGTAAAACGTGGGTACTCTGAACACCGGGTGCAACGTCAATGAATTAGAACCTCTGCCAAACCCTTCAGGGATATACGGCGTGAACGTTTGAGTTGAATAACTTATTATTAATTTTCACTGACTATTTCACGAGTTACACAGGTCTGAATTTATTTATATGTTTATACTGAAAAGGTACTTTGGTTAGTACCAGCAAGGTAGGTAGTCCTATATACTTATATCAGGGGAGGCGAAGCGGGGATTTTTGAAGTGACTCGAGCGTACAGCGGGGTATGCTGAGGGGAATCCGTCAGATTAGTAAAAAAAAAAACAATCCTCCGAAAAACTGGAGCGCATCAGATTAAGTAAAGGTAGATTAATTACATATAAAAAAGAGTGTATATCTGGATAATCTGATGGTTTGGGCGTGACGTTAAGAAATTAGATGGTGAAGAATCTTCAAGCGCGTGATGCGGGTGACGGCAATGTTCCCGCGATGGTGTTTTGGCGTGATATTTGTGCAGGCGTTAAGTCTGAACATTGTTGTTAATACTCCTTTAAAATGGCCAGCATAACGATATCCCTTACATTAGTTGTCAGATTAATATATTATGATTATCAGAAATTTAAATCGCATTTATACTGTTAATGGCTGACGCGCTCGAGTATTTCTCTACAACTATTTTTTTTACATGTAGGAAACATGTAAACTCTCCCCACTAAAATAAAAACTTATAATATTATTATTTTTAACTTTGGAACATAAACTATTAAAGCCAATAGGTTTCTATGACGCTCGAGCAACTGCAAATTTAGCATCCAGGCCTCCCCTACTATTATGTAAGGTAAGAAGATAACTTACCATATAACGACTCCAGTATCATAACCCAACCAGTAGCAAAGGCAACCCCTTCGCCTACAACGGCGTAAGTATAGATGTATGCAGATCCTGTTTTGTGTACCGTGGCTCCGAGCTCCATGAAACATAAACCTGAAACCAATGAATAATACGCGTATCTTAGAAACCATGTTTTTTTATATTCACATTTAACTCTCGCGCATTTACACCACATGATTTTTCAAATATTAATTTATAGTGCGCACAGTGTCTTAAGGAACCTGTTTTTGTGTCACATACATTTTTGTATACATATTTTTTTGTGATTTTATGAACCCGAAAATAGGGAAACTTTGCGATTTTTTTAAAAATCAACCAAAAGAGAGGGATGTAAGAGTTTCACTGGGGTGTCTAACACGATAAAGACTATTAGATTTTGTAAAAAAATCGTTTTGACACAAAAACTGGTTCCTTAAGACACTGTGGTGCGATAGACATAAACATGCCTTTTACTAACTAATCAAATTTTCTTTATAGGTAACATTGTATTCAACGGTGAGGGAAAAATAAATCCAAAGAAACTTACATGGCTAAGTCGTACTTAATAAGGTAATATTTAACACAGAGACAAAAGGACTGCCCCCTTTCACGTGAATGAACTATCCAGATTCATAATGGGTATTCAGTGAAAGAATCTCGCGTGAATTACACAAAAGTCTGCTCACAAAACTCTGCCATCCCTCAAAGAATATAAAGTGTAAACAATAAAACGATGACATACATACATATACTCACGGCAATAAATCCCTAAAAGGGGTAGCCAAAGCTTAAAAATAATAAATTCCTTAGCCACTTTTGGAAGTTGAGTAGGGAAAAGATGGTAAACTCAGGGTTGTTGGTGATCGGTCTCCAACCGCATCGCCCAAAAATACCAATACCCTTAGTCGCCTCTTTCGTACACCCACGGAAAGAAATGGGGTAGTGCTATTCCAAGCCGGCACAACACTGCAGACACTAAAAAATACGTGTTTATAAGAAAAAAATATTTTTTTGAAAAATACACCTTTACACCATTAATTTTTAAAAATTAATTTATGCTGCGATAGATATCTTGCCTCTCACACATAAAATTTTCTTTCTATTTAACAGTGTATCAGAATCTCACGTGAGGTTCAGAGTTTCAGACGTATTAGACGTATTATAAATCGATGACATACTAGAAAACAGAGAGACGACCCCGGCGAGTATGTAGCACAGCACGACGGAGGGGCCGGCGTTCTCCTGCGCGACCCGGCTCAGCGTCAGGTACACGCCGGTCCCCACGGTGCCGCTCAGACCCAGCCCGATCAAGTCGTATAGTGTTAGTACCCTGGAAGAAGGAATTACATGATACTTTGATTTGCATTACTATATGTGTATCCATAGTTACAATCGTCTTAAATATAAAATTCACGTGTCACAGTGTTATTATCATCAAACTCCTCCGTAACGGGAAAAACCAATTTAAATCAAATTTTGCATACACATTCTGTAGGTCTGAGAATAGGTTTATAATTATTTTTTATACTCCTAGTGATAAGGGTTTGTACACCCCTAACATTTTATTTATACTTATTTTATCCACTAGGAATTACCTACAAATAATTCATAAATATAAGGCTAAATTATGCTTGCTGGTTCAGCTAGTTATGTATATACATACATACATACATATACTCACGGCTTTAAATCCCTAGAAGGGGTAGACAGAGCTAAGAAATTAGGAATTCCTCAGCCTTTTTTGGAAAGTTGAGGGGGAAGAAGATGTTAAAATAAAGGTTGTTGGTGATGGGTCTCCAACCGCACCGCCCAAAAATCCTTTAAAGGCCCCAATACCGTTAGTCGCCTCTTACGTACACCCACCGGAAAAAATGGGGTAGTGCTATTCTAAGCCGGCGCTACACAGCAAAAGTGTATACACAGCATATGTATATAAAATACAATATTGTATGTTATAGACCCTGTGGAGTACCTTAATTATAAAGGAAGAGAATCATGGCTAGTTTCTTAGCATGTAGTTATGTCTTTTGCTGTGTAGTATCGGCTTCAAATAGCACTAGCTCATATCTAACCGTCGGTGTTTGAAACAGGCGACTAAGGGTATTGGCGCTTTTTACTTGTCTTTTGAGCGATGCGGTTGTAGGCCCATCACCAAAAACCTTTATCTTACAATCTTTTCCCTATTCAACTACTAAAAAGTGGCTTATGAATTTCTTATTATTTTAATTTTCTTTTGTCATTTACCTCTTAAACTGTGTATTAAGGATGCGATGCCTGACATGCGTCCTCCGGTTGATGTTTGTCAGCAGCCCCGCGAACTTCCCCGGCATGGTGCTGCCGTCTGGTGCCATTATATCATCGCTCCTCAAACCGCTGCGACCATACTTCTTTCTTACGCTGGAACGAAATAACACTCCCTTCATTTTGTAGTACTTTATGTAACTTTGTTTTTATGTCTTTAGAATGTGCTGTTGGATATCTGTCTGTAACAATTTGGGCCTACACCAATTTCTCTTTTCTAGAGACATAAGTGTGATTAATTTATCATGGTTGTTAACGGTCAGGAAAAATATCGTGAGGAAACCCACATGGCTGAGTTGTACTTATTCGTGTCATGTGACAGTGTATTCGTACAAAACGGTACAAAAACCGATAGGCCTGCCCCCTATCACGTGAGTACACTGTCCGAGCAAAACGTGGGTGCTCAACACCAAGTGATAATGTGGCGTGATGTTCAGAAATATTGGCAACTAGAGTTTTGTGACTTTAAGTGTAGGTGACTTACGATGCCATGACCTACAGAAAGCAAGGAAAGCAAATATTCGGGGCTGTGTAGGTGTTTTAAGACAGTGGAAAATCAACGGTTCATTATTTCTATAAATTACCAACATCTCGTTCAAATAGAATGAGATGAAGTTAAAGTTCTCGTGTGTATGCTTTAGTTTTCAACATCATTGGAATCGGTTTCTACAAAATATTCCACAATCGCCTAAAGGTTTCATATATCTCAGTAGAACACTCAGGAGAATAGAGAGCGTACTTCTATTGAAAGCAGATTATATTATTGTTATAACTTTTTTATACATCATACACAGTAGTTAAAGGCGTGATAATGTTTATGTATTTGTATTTATGTGAGGCAGTAAAAATATGAGTCATTATATTCAGTAAATGATGACTTACTATGAGTTGCCAATCAATGGCATAATTAAATTCACCTCCTTCGTACAGAAATAATTCAAATGGATATAAAATATAACATACATTACTCGCAACTTCCGAAAGGGGCCTATTTTATAATTCTAAAGCTCTGGCTGCGGATTTACAGCCGTGAGTATATGTATTTATTTCATAAAAGGGTTACATACTGACTAATACAATAAAAACTTTAAAGTCACAGTTCAACTCGCTTATTTCAGCACAAGACTTAGGGTAATATGAAGAAATGTTGGTTCCTGTATGGAAATATTGGTTACAGAATGTTTTAATCGCAAACCCCATTTTTGCAGATCATTTGAATCAATCCAATGTCTGTAGTATTTTCCAATAGAGAGAGCCCATGTATATAGCATACATATGCCCGAATCTGTAATAATGTAGAGCTGTAACTCAAGAGTTATTTATTGGTCAAAAAACTTCGCCATAAAAAGACTCAAATATGGTACGAGAACAATCTTGGGCAACTAATACTAACCATGTAAGCTCCTAGTCACATAAACCTATTGCTCTTAGCTGCTATAACAAACAGCCATAGTAAAAGACTATTCTTATCTAACACCAGCATGTTTTCTTAGTATTACAATTAAAGTCAAAATCTTCCTCGTGCTTAGTAACACTCACGGAAATATTTGGTACAAATATTTTCATAATATAAAGTTTACTTATCCGTTTAATTCATGTCATAGTTTATTATACGGTCAAAGAGAAAATAACGTTTGCTGTACTTTGCTACATAACTGAATATACAAAGATTAAACCCGCTTAATAATCAAAAAGTTACTTACAAATGTAATAAATATGTTAAAATATTGTCTCAATGCGGTATCACATCTTACACAAAGAAATATTCAAGTAAAACTGAAATGATAAAGCGACGTTATGATAAGATAGCGAAACGCAATCACTTCAACTATGACGACAGTGCTCCTAAAAAATACTAATGTTAAGATCTAATAGAACACTGTAAATGACTTTAATATATTCCTACCATATTTTTACCCCATATAACCAAACGGATGATTAAATGCCTACCCACACCGTAAATCTCAGAAGGGGTGGCAGAGGTACCACTACTTCTGAACATCATCATGAAAAATTTCTGAACACCAGGTGACAACTATCACCTTGTGTTTAGGGAGCCCACGTTGTGCTTGGATAGTACAATCACGTGATAGGCCAGCAGGCCTATGGCCTATTATGCACAAATAAACTGTCACGTGACTAAGAACATCAAGCCATCTGAATGTCCACTAAATTTTACCCTAGCCATTAACAACCTAGAAAAATTTACCACACTTATGACTTTAGAAAAGACACATTGGTGTAGGCCCGGCACAGGATTTAAACCCAGGATCCACTCGGTTGTCACGGTTGCTATTTATATAATTTAATCATTTATTATAGTAAGTCTTAAAGAATGTGCCATTTTTAATAAGATAGTCATTGTAGAGATTTTGAAAGACAGACAAATATTCCCCTTACTCAAAAAATAGAAATGAGAACAGAATCCAACCACAAAGTTTTCTTCTATTTCTTAATCCAAATCATTGCATATCTACCTACCCTCAAAGCAAATCAATAAACATAATAATATGCATGCTACAATAGGAATCCCATAAAACAAACATAAACTTTGGCTAATAATATTTTTTTATCATTCATTCAACACTATTTCATTATTAATAGTCGTCATGCATCAAATTATTGCCAATTTACTGCAATAAAACATGTATTTAGAATTTCATGACAAAGACGGAAAAGACAATTTTAATATATTAATATATACAGAATCAGCGTCAACGTTGGTAGTACCCTAATTGGTAAATTTTTATCTTGTTCTGTAAGTAGTAATTCACACAGTGTCCTTTATTTATTAAAACTAATATAAACCCAAGGCTAGAAATCCCAACATGAGCATCCAAGCGTTTAGAATTAGATATACTTTAGCCACTTCTCCAACTTGAGTAAGAAAAATATGACAAAAAACGTTTTGTTGATGTGTCTCGTTGAGTCGCATCGCCCAACAATCACCTTAAAACCCCAACTCCCTGAGTCACCTATTACAACACCAAGAAAAGAAATGGGTTTGTTCTATTCTACGCAGTCACTATAGAGCAGATATTTTTTTAATTATATTACAAGTATGGTTATGTGATTGTGTGAGAAATGACGTGATTCGTGAAAGTTGTGGCGTAAACGATGATATTGTAAAAAAGATAGAAAAAGGAATGTTGAAATGGTTTGGGCATATAGATAGGATGGATGATATTTAATTGGTGAAAGAGATCTATAGAGCCAATGTGGAAGGTAATGTTAGTAGAGTACGACCACGGAGGACATGCCTGGACCAAATAGAGTGTGTGCTCAAAAAGGCCGGTGACCGAAGTACAGTATGAAGAATAAAAGAGCATGTATGAAAAGATTAATGGATGTAAACGAAGCTAGAGAGTTTGAATGTTTTTGTTCATGAAAACCTCATGTGGGGATTATTACAAATAAATAAAGGAAAGAAAAAAATTACAACACAGGCGGGGATTGACCCCGCGACCTCGGGTATACGCCCCCGTGTCATGTGTCGAAATTTTTCTTGCCTTTATTTATCCTTTATTTATCCTTTATTTATTAGAAGCTAGAGAGGTTTGCTAGGATCGTACAAAAGTCTCTGCCTACCCCAATGGGAAATAATGGCGTGAGTATGAGTATATACGTATGTATGAGTATATATATATATATATATATATATATACTCGTTTGTAATTCTATGTGTATATGTTGTGGCCATATCGTAGATTTGAACACATCGTGAAATGATCAATCATTTCATGAAATAGTCGTATTTCATGAAATGTTCAACTGTTTATTGGCCACATCGTGATGTGGTTTGGGCAGATCAATGATAAGATATCGTTTCTCGATATGGCCAACTAAACGCGCGGCCTCTTCATGAAATGGTTAAGATTATTTGGTCATATCGTAAAGTAGTCACATTAATTACCGGTAGAGGCGCTGAAAACGCTTTGTTTATGTGTGAAGATGGCGGCCACTGTCAAAAATGTTATTTCTCGCAGTAAAAAAGTTAATAATTCGCTATTAAGAGAAGAAGAAAATGATTGCAAAATAGTTTTCGACGAAAAGGTTCTCGAGTACTTTGCAAATTACGAAAAAACTGAGCAATATGTTAAAAAACCGTTGAGTTTGGATCGCATTTCAAAGGTCGCCCTATTCTACGATCTGGCCAAGCGTGGATGATTAAATCGTGAAACGTTGACGATTTTATGATCTGGTCAAAATAAGTTGGCCACATCGTGAAATGTGACTATTTCATGAAATGATCGATCATTTCACGATGTGTTCAAATCTACGATATGGCCACGACATATACTAACCACGAAGAAGATGGTTACTCCGAACGCGTATACATTCAAGTAATGCACAGAATTAGTCCTGCCACCCCTACGAGAATATATACTCAATTATACAATATTTTCCCAGCCTATATAATGGCCTAACCAAGAAGGAATAAATTTTATTCGAGTCATATTCGATGACACTGGCCTGGTAGGGATCGGGTAGACTTTGCCGGCTACTACCTCCGAATCACTGAATTATCTTCATAGAATACAATCACAAGCATTTCAATTGAGATATGACACGTATATATTTGTATATATTTATTCCCACGAATCGATTCAGAGACCTGTCGGTGAGCATAACTCCTATCATTTGTTCACGGGGGTATAGAATATTAAAAACAATATTTGTGCAATAATTTGAATATCGTCTCTGCACACTAGGCGGCATAATAATTTCGATAGTCTAATTTATTCTTAGTTCTACAAAGGTTCTGTTATAATGTGTCCATGACTGAACACATCAGGAAACACCTTGATAAATAATTCAATATTGATTATTCAAAAATTTATGCCTTTCAGAGTGCGCTAGATTCAAATATTTAAGACTTATATTAGATATTATTAAATAACTTTTGTACAAGATGTAACTACCGTTTTGTTACTCAGTCAGAAATTCCCTTAGCGAGGACTAGTGGTAGGTCCTGGCTTTGCACGGGTAGTTATATGCGATAACTTCCTACTCTTAACTAGTCATTAAGCCAATTTTGGCAATTCTGTTTTGGAATTAAAGCCTAAGTTGGTAGGTAGGTATAGTATAGATACAATATGACGATTTCACAACCTGATACAACAATCTCTTAATATCAGTGGTTTGGCATCTATGATATCTTTTATCAAGTATCTTATATCTATTTGACTTAATTTAAGAGCATTTTCGGGTTAGTATCTGTTGACGGTTCATATATTTTATGAACTGCGTCATTTATTTTGTAAGCCGCTTGTGATTGGAGACTGCCCACTGCTGGGTAAAGGCCTCCCCCTGTTGAGTCCACACGTCCCGGCTCTAAGCTACCTCCAGCCTCCCCGGCAAAATCTTGTCGAGGTTGTCCCGCCATCTCCACCGCGGCCTGCTCCTACGCCGGTAACTGTCTTGTGGTACCCAGTCAGTTGCGATCTTTGCCCATCTGTCTGGGTGCATACGACTAATATGTGGCCCAGTTCCACTTTATTTTGGCGGCTTGTGCACACACATCAGCGATGCCAGTTAAGGAGCGCAGTGTGGTGTTCCTAACGCGATCTGTCCCGCGAACACTGAGAATGCTGCGCTCCATTGCTGGCTGGTAAACCTTGAGTTTGGACTTCTTAAGTTCTGTTAGTGACCAAATACACTTACAGATGTCAATGAGCTTGCGCTTGAGTGTTAGAGGAAGGTCACTCTTCCTTCATGGACCTTCTTCCAGGTGTCATTAATCTATCTTTCAATTTTTTTAATCTGCCTGTTTTCGAACGAAGCTAAAAATTCTAATATATTGCTATTTATGAAAGTTAAAAGTTTCATATAGGGTTAGTTAGACTTACAATTCCATACATACACGCATCAATAATTTCTCAAATATAAAACGAAACTTTAAGTATTTATATAATACGTTTGAGGGTTCAGTTTTGCATTGTCCTGTTCTTAGTCAAAGTTTTACGTTTGAATTGACAAATTATACTAAAACACTGCCCGGGATAAAAGAGCTAAACCTTAATCAACTATGCAGGTTAAGCTAATGATAAGCACACAAAAAAGGACACCCTACAAAAACCGAAATTAGAACGGATGGTAATGTAGGCATAGGTTTTAGTTTGTGTTATTGCAGTTGACTATGGCTAGGCGTTTTTCCAATGAATAATGCAATCACGGTCTCGCGAGATCTCGTGTACGCGAAATGTTAAAAAAGTAACCTTGTTAAAAAGGTCGTTTAACAAGGTTGATATCGGCTTAGCATGAATTATTCGTTTGTTATATTTAAGTGTATATAGTAAATTTCAGCTAGAGCCCAGAACCATTGGAGTCCATCGTAATCGTATTAACAAAATATAATTTACGCAGTAGTATAATAACGAAAAAAATTAATTCTTCTGATCAAAGCGTATAAATTTTTTGGCACCTCCGTAAATTATTAGTCGGAATTCATAGTATTAGTATCCAATATCACAATGGGAGAACCACCGCTTCTCATGCAGGCAACGCGAGTTCAAATCCTGAGTCGGGCCTACAACTGTCTTTTTTAAGTCATATTTTTGGCTCATTTGTGGAAATTCTTATCGGGTGAGCGAAATCTTCCTGAGGAAGCCAACTTGGTTGAGTTAGACATGTTAGAGCATTTTTTTGCAAAGCGGCGATAGGCCTGTCCACTTTTACGGGAACGCACTGTTGGAAAATGCGAGTAAGATATTGAAAGGAGAGTTAAAAAGGGAAAGCGGTAAATGGAGCCATAAACAGTCTAATGACGAGAGTCCGTGTCTGAAAAGGCGCGAATGGCAGTACACAATGCTGTTCTGGTTCCTACGCTGATGTATGGTAGTGAATGTTGGGCATGGCAAAAGAGGCATGAAAGTAGAGTGAATGCAGTGGAAATGAGATCCCTCAGAAGTATATGTAATGTTAGGTTGTGCGACAGAGTGAAAAATGGTGTGAAAGATGACGTAGTGTGCAAGATAGAGAAAGGAATGTTAAGGTGGTTTGATCACAAAGAGAGGATGGATGACAGTAAATTGGTGAGAGAGATCTATAGAGCCAACGTGGAAGGTAATGTGAGTAGAGGACGACCACGGAGGACACACCTGGACCAAATAGAGTGTGTGCTCAAAAAGGCCGGCGTCCGAAGTATGAAGAATAAAAGAGCATGTATGAGAAGAATGATGAATGTAACAAGAGCAAGAGAGATTTGCCTGGATCGTACAAAGTGGTGATCTATAGTCTCTGCCTACCCCAATGGGAACAATGGGCGTGAGTAAAAGTAAGTAAGTAAGTAAGCACTGTCAAATTAAACCATGGGTACTCTGTGGCGCCAAAATGTTACGTGATGTTCAGAAGTATTAGTGCCTGTGCCGACCCTCCGGGGAAATACCGCGAGTGGTTTGTGTGTGAGTTTAAGTGAGAGTGAGTATCCTATGTCTGTCGGGGCCATACAAAATCATAGAACAGTTTACCAAGTAGCAACATCAGTTGAAAAAATCTCCGGCTTTCTATGGATAGTCTACCATTCCGCGTCTCATAGATTAGGAAATTCTTCACAATTTTTGTTATATCAATAGCGACCTACTACCAAAAATATACACAGCATGGTGGAATCGAATCATATTTTTAAATTCGATAATTAGAAGTATAAGTTATTTGTTCTTTGTTATTCAAAAAAGTTGACTTGCCGCGAGATACATTATCCAAGAATATGTCGGCGTCAAATGTATCATCCATGAAGTTACTAACTAAACAGGAGAGCGCACTTACAAAAATATGGTACACAATATTGAAATTTACTACGCCGCAATAAAGCTTATAATCTTTTGAACACTGTCAAGCACAGAAACGTCCTAGAACGAGAGCCCAAATTAGAGGAGTGTGCCCCGCTCGCGCGGTTGCCAATCAAGATTAAGTTCAAAGAAAAACAAATTCAAACTTATTTATAGGGAATATTTTTAAATATTTTTTTTCGTCTATTAACTTAGAGATAAATAATTTATAAAGTTTCGTAATCGGTAAAATAATATTTATAACGGGTATCCCCATGGAAACAAGATAAATAAGGTGTCCAAAATTTATCATCTTTTCGTGTGTTTCGGAGCTTTCACTTAATAAGTGAAATAAGATGCCGTGTAGCGTCCGTCGGCTTAACATACACCAAATATTTTTCTACCCGCCCATCGTAAAAAGCAACTTATAGTATAAGATCCCGCTGCAAAATCTCTACGTTCATTACGTATTAAGTCAAACATATATTTTAACATACGTTTATGAATAGGAGAATACACTGACAACACGCAGCCAGTCAAAAGTGGCCGCAAGTAATTTTAATTTAATTAATGTTATTTATTATTCGAAAATAATTTTTTTAACTTGTTTTTCAAATATAATATCATCCTCATCATAGCAATGTATATAAAGAATTCAAAAATCCATAGGTGCCGTTGCACATTCGGCCGCAACTACCTCGCAGCTAGGTGTAAGCAGGTTATATTTTAGTGTGTTTTATACGTTCATGTGTTACACGCATATTTCTTATATGAAATGTTTTTTTTTTCCTTATATGGTAATATAAAGCTGCCTGTGAATAAATGGCCGCAAATTAGGGTTGCCATCTGTTAAAAACGCGAAATATCCAAGATAAACTGAAATATAGTTACCGCGCTACGCTACTTGTAAGGCGACTTTACATTCACATCAAATATAATTGCGTAATTAATATTATGGTAGAAAACTTAAAATAATAAAACATTTATTTCAAAATAAAAAATTGTTTATTGATCAAGTGAACAGGAAAAAAGTGTATGTATGAATATAGAATTTTCATTATGTCTTATTTTTCACAAAATACTGCCACCCCTTCTTTTATAATCTACTATTTAAGAATATGAATGTATGTAAATATAAGTGTTTTTGCAACTTTTAGAGGAACTCTCACTAAAACACCAACAGATGGCCCCCCTTCTTAAAACGAGACACAGCCCACTAGTAAGCCATCCTTGTTCAGGACACTTTAGGACGCCAGAGCGCATCCTGTTTAAATAGTACTTCCATGGTATCATTAATTTAAGAGGGACAACCAAAGGTCTGTATCAGCATTTAGAGATTTGAAGCAATGATAGTGCAACCCAATTCAGGCCGATCCCTTTCCTAATAGACTACCACTGTTGTTACACACTTTGGGTTTAGATTTTGAACAACAACATTAGGCAATCAAAATCTATAAATTAAAAAAGATTTTACTTACTACTTCCTCGCTTTTTTCATAATATTATGAATCGAATCAAGTAGTTCTCAAAACAAGTATGCGCAAATACCAAACCGAATCTTAACGAGTAAAATAAAATATTTTGGTGTTGACGGTTATGTGAGCGATGTTTGTAATCAAACTTGACGTGACGTGGGAAAAAATTTATGTCTTACCGAGAAAAGGTGCTCTGGATTTTAGGTTTTTAAGTTTGTTTCTTTAAGCCACTTTTTTGGTAAATAACATACATATACTCACGGCGATAATCCCTAAATGGGGTAGCCAGAGCCTTGGAATTAGAAATTCCTCAGCCACTTTTGATAGTTGAGTGAGGAAAAGATGGTAACAATAAATAATTGTTGGTGACGGGTCTCCAACCACATCGCCCAAAAATCATTTCGATAGCCCCTTTACCCTAAGTCGCCTTTTACGATCACCCACGGGTCGAAATGGGGTAGTGTTATTCTAAGTCGATACTACACGGAAAATAAATAATAATATTTTCTTATGTGAAAGGTTTTCGCTGTTTTCATATGCCCATTTATACTTTTGAATACTAATATGTACCAAATCCATTCATAGGGAGAATGGATGACAGAAGAATGGATTAGAAGAGATTTATAGATCCAATGTAGATTGTAATGTGAGCAGAGGATGACCTCGGAGGTCATACCTGGACCAAATACAGAGTGTGCTCAAGAAGGCAGGCGTCCAAAGTATAAAAAGATTGATGAATTTAAAGGAAGCTGGAGAGGTTTGCCAGGATCGTAAAAAGTCGCGATTAATTGTCTCTGCCTACCTCAATCGGAAGTAATGGCGTGATTATATGTATTTATGTAACCTTTCGCAGTTCCACGTTTTGCCATGATGGCGATTAAAATAATGAATTAATCTGTAAAATTAATATAAGTGGACGGTTAAAGTTTTGATGGCAAAGTTAATATGATTCTTTTCAAATATTTAAAAGAAAGCTTGTAATATAAAATTATTTTATTACAATTTTTATTGCTTTTCAAGTTGAGAGTTTCTTAAGCTTATAGAAAAAATAAAACATTACCGTTTTGTTTGATCTAACACCTGAATCCAAATAATAAATACACAAGCGTAATGGAAACGGAAGTATGCAATACAGTTTATTGCAACATTACTCGGACAAATAATCGTGTAAGTATAATACTAATTTGTGATTTTTTAAACCTAAGATACTGCGAGCTAGCCATGAGTTAACAAACACATAGATAGAAGAAAGGCAAAACTATAAGCTATTTACTATAAATTATTATAATCTACAAATATAACTTAATTGCCCCTAGTTATTTATTTATTTGGATGAACAACAGCGATATACTACAATAATCTTAAATATAATATTACTAATACTAGGTAAGCATACCACCTTAAACGTTCATCACTAAGACACAATGAAATATTTAAAAGGTGAAACATTAAAAAGGTACAATAACAAAGCTATACATACTAAAAATCTTAATACAATAAAAGTAGTAAGTCTTATATAATTTCATTTAAAATTTTCCTAATTGCTCCCTGTTTCTTATTAAAAATATCCATTGGCAAAAACCTTTCATTATGTGAATGGCATATTCTGTACAACGGTGACCGTCGGCCAGAATTTGTGCGAGTTGTTGGGAGATAGAATAGTTTGGTTGGATGGTGGCGTGGTGTTGCTGTGCGAGGTACTAGGTAACTAATCTCATTTACGAGATCTGGACAGTCGTATAGGTTATTGCAAATATTAAATAGTGTCATTTCATCAGATATTGCGCGTCTACAAGACAATTTCTTTAAATTGTAGAGTTCTAAAAGATTGTCGTAAGATATTTTAGTATGGGTGAGCCTGTAATGAATTGACTTTAAAGCTTTTTTCTGGATAGATTCTAGTTTATCTGAATAAACCGCGTAGAAAGGGTTCCAGACCACAGATGCGTATTCAAGCTGTGATCTGACAAGTGTTTTGAATAGCATTAGAAGGGTTTTCGGTTGTTTAAATGATCTGCTTATTCTCAAAATAAAGCCAAGCATCTGACAGGCTTTCGTGCAAATATTTTCAATATGGTGTTCAAAGGTTAATTTCTCATCAAATAGTATTCCTAGATCCTTAATTGAAGAAACTTTTTCAACCGTATGACCGCCAATATTATACGTATATTGAATTTTATTTATGTTGCGAGTGAACGTTATTTGCTTACATTTATTATGGGCAAGCCTAAGTTTGTTAGATAAACAGAATTAAAAGTTACCACAAAAATTCCGCAGCCACATTCGGAAGCTGAGTTCAAAAAAATAATCTATAATTAAAAATTATTGGTGACCAATCACGTTAAAATGCCCTTAAACCCTCAGTGAGTATAATGGGTTAGAGCTGTTTTTAGCCGGCACTGCAACGCTAATACATGTATATAGTTAATAGAAATTCGAATCGATTAATTTTAATTACAAAAGTAATTTGTTACGTTTTAGCTTTATCTTAAGTGAGAATAGAGTATCAATTGACGTTACTAATAAAGGATATCTATTTCATTGATTTAATATTAGTAGGTACTGATAACTTGGAGGCCCCGTTTTCCTTCGCAATTACAATAAAGACGAAAGAGAGACCGTGTAGTGCCGACTTAAAAGACCATGTAGTGCCGCCTTAGAACGTCACTACTTCTTTTCCTAAAAATCCCAAAAAGGGGTGGTCAGATCTTTCATGAGAAATTCTTCGGCCACTTTTGAAAGTAATGGATCTCCTACGACAAACCTCAACCCAACCCTCTTACGACACACACACTAAAACATAAATCTTCAAAAGAATTTTCTCCTAATCATATCTCTCTCTCTTTCTAATACTCCTCTCATAATCTCTCTTTCTCTAACTTCAAGTAACTGATTGGTTGGTTCAGATTGAAAACGCATTTTATTAATATATTCTTTTGCAAAAATAAGCCGCCGTCACAGCGATTGGACTGAAACTAAATTTTTCATACAAAATTCAATAATTGACAGAGTCTACGTTCTTAAAAATAAGAAATCACGGGACCCAACCCTAATAAATTACAATGGGACTACATTGAAAGCATGTCCAGACAAACAGAAAAACCACTTTAGAGATCGATTGACTATTTACGGATTAGTTGCGTGACATACAAACAAAATAAAAAGGAAAATCGAAATGAAACCCTCCTTTTTTTAGTTGTTTGAAAATAATATTCTTTTCAAAATAAAATAAAATACACAACATAACTAAATTAAATTTATTACTCCACCGCTATACTTTTTGATAGTTCTTAACGTAAACAAGGTAAGGAAAAGTATCGTGGTTAAATAAACATACTTGCTTCACAATGGGGATATAAAAACAATAAGGTCGTTAAATAAAATGGCCAGTAATTTTAAACAACATATTCATGCTCATATAAAATTATGTTTAGAAACTGATATAAGAACAAACGTATTCCAAAACCGATTGTAGTTATATAGTTGCTATGGAAAAAGTGACAATTTTCAAGGGAAAGATTTGTTAAAGCATAATACAAACACATTAATTCTTATTGTATGTACTCTGCTGTGTTGAATACCTTAGACTTGTCGATATTAAAAGTTAATCCCCCAATAACTTTATCAACTTCCAAAGTATTCTATTATTACGGATTGGTAGATTTAACGACTTCTACTAGTGATAGAGAGTATTAAATTTGTGAGTAACGCTCCGGGAATCGAAGCCGAGACATCAACATAACGAGCCGAAAGTTCTACCGCTAGGCGTGGTAAACTATGTCTGAAACAGAGCAGGGAGGGCACTTTTTTAAATAAAGTGAGAAAATTTGTTACGAATATGACTTTTATTTCGAAACTTTGCTAATTTTTTGCAAGATTTCAATTCCGGTACTGTATTGCAATTATATTGTACATGTAATTTGAGTACCACAAAAAGCTGCCTTTTTAAATAAATCTAACTTAATTATATTATCTGTGCTAAAACATTGTTATTGCCTGCTATGTACATTAGAGTACAGTTTACAAAAATCAGCGAAATTACTTTCTATTAATTTAATTCCTTGCTAAGGGTAGTTTGTTATATAGCGTTCAATTTAATATATAACACGGTTTTTTTACATATAATAACACGGTTATATGTATAACAAGGTGGGTTTACGTAAGAGGCGACTATCGGAATTGGGGCTTTTAAGGGATGTTTGGGCGATGCGGTTGGAGACAACAACCTTAATTTCAGCATCTTTTCCCCACTCAACTTCTAAGAGTGGCTGAGGTATTTTTATTCCCTGGCTCTGGCTACCCCTTGAAGGGATTTACAGCCGTGAGTTTTTTTAATAACTTTGATTATGAGAGCAAGAGTGAATCATTCTCACCCTACAACTAGTAGTTCCCAATCGAACCTCATGGATCGAATATTGTTTTATGTGACAGATTATATTTTTAAAAAGAGAGAAAAAGAAATATGAGGGATGAATAATATTAGAGGAACCGTGATATCTCATTGGGTGGAAAAACGCCTATCATGCAGACAGACGTGGTTTCACACCTAGAAAGAAAGAAAAAAAGAAATAGGGAAAGCATCGTGAGGAAACCCACATGGCTAAAAGCGACTACATACGACCCTAAAACCACTCACAATATCGGAACGGCTGTAGTGGGGATAATTGTTCCTAAATGATGAGCTCACTCGGAGCGATTCAGGACGATAAAAATCGGCTAGGATTTGCCTACACACGAAGCGATTTATGATACGATCTGTCCCAATATTGGCAGTGATTTAAGGGTCGTGTGTAGTCGCTTTAAGTTGTACTCAGTCAGGTGACAGTGTATTATTACAAAACGGCAATAGGCATGTCCCCTATCACGTGAGTACCCTGTCCAAGCAAAACGTGGGTTCACTGAACAACCAGGTGACAATATCACGGGCGTTTCAGATTTATTAGTACCATTTCCAATCCCTTTGGGGATATGCGGCGTGAGCATTCGAGTTTGAGATTAAATTAGTAAAAGATATTTATAGAACCAATGGCGAGGGTAATGTCAGTAGAGGACGACCACGGAGGACACAATTAGATTAATGAAAAAATGAACTTAAAAAGCCAGGAGTTCGAGCACTAAAAAATAAATTTGCATATCTGAAAAGATTGATGAATGTAAACGAAGCTGGATAGGTTTGCTGGGATCGTAAAAAGTACCGATCGATAGTCACTGTCTACCCCAATGGAAACTAACGACATAAGTTTATGTATGTATGTTAAAAAAAACGTATTGTATATTCATATTAGGCGATCATTTTAACTCCCACAGATCAACACTTTTTGTCGGACGAAATGATTCTGACTTCAATTCATTATGCATTACTTCAGTTTTCAATAGACCGTCGCTGTAGTCGGTCAACTCGCGGGTTGTGTGATTGTGTATGAGTGTGTTATCAACAAACATATACAAACTGTGTTTGCAACTGTGATCTTGCTACTGTTGGCTGTAATTGTAACGGAGTTCCTGAAAATTAGCCTTAAATTATTATAAGTAAGTAATGTTTTAATTTTTATTTTAGCTTATTTTTTATATTTTCACATGAATTCTTATCAACCTAGATGATTTAACACGTAAATATGTACTATGTGTATTAATTAAGATTTGGTTACGAATAAATATTAACAAAACATCTTATTAATATGTCCTGTTCTAATTAATATGTTGTTTGAAATTAACGCCGACCATACAATATTTTGAAAACGCTTTGAAAAGTGAGAAGAACAAGAGACATGTATCAAATAGGATAACCGGAGATATCACATGATAAAGTCACTGATTGATGATATGAGCCCAGCCCAGAACCGGTCGCTGTAGAAACCTTTGGGAAAAGCCTAAGTCAAGTGCCTAAAAGTGCTGTAGAGACCTTTAGAAAAAGCCTAGTGGACGTCTATTGTCGGATAAGATGATGATGTATGTACTAACTTGTTGGATTTACAGGAAAATTACTTTAAGAGATACTAAGAGTTTTAGGTGCGACATACATACATACATATAGTCACGGCTATAAATCTCATGAAGGGATAGCCAGAGCTAGGGAATTAGAAATTCCTCAGACACTTTTAGAAGTTGCGTGGGGAAAAGATGGTGAAATAAAGGTTTTGGTGATGGGTATCCAACCGCATCGCCCAAAAATCCCTTAAAAGCCCTAATACCGTTAGTCGCCTCTTACGTACACCCACCGGAAGAAATGGGGTAGTGCTATTCTAAGCCGGCACTACACAGCATCTAAGCTGGCACTACACAGCATAAATTATTAATATATTATAAATAATTATTAAAATTAATAAAGTAAAATAAAATAAAAATGAATAATTAATAAAAGCATTAGGTGCGAGTCCCATGAATAAATGACATGATTTATTTGATTCACCGTAAAACATGTGTATTGTGTATAACATAGTCGCACATTGTTTTCAAAGAAAAACAGATCTTTTGCGATCTCCACGGTCTTTATAATGCATAAGTGTATTTACACCAAGCAAGGCACATCAAGTAAACTTATCAAGGCGTGTCATATATCCGTATTTTTTATATAAGATAATTTTATATGTTATTTTACATACAAAGGGGTAGGCAGGCACCATCGATCACCTCCTTATGTGATTCTGGTTATCATCTTGCACCTCATCTACATGCATGAATCTTTCGTAATATGCTCTTTTAATCGTTTTACTTGAAATAACCATATTATATTCGCCCTATAACCCAAAAAATGGAATGGAAATATCTTTTTTTTCTTGCATATTAATTTACTTAATACGAAAGTGTACATATTCGAAACTAATGTATATTTTTTTGTTAATAACAATTTACAGATACAGCAAATTTTGTGCATTTCTGATACTGAAAATTGTACATACTAAATGCATAACTGTGTCCAATTATTGGTATGCCTGCAAATAGGTTGTATTGTTGACATTACAAATTTTATTAAAATATACATAAAAAGATAAACTCACGGTAAGGAAACCCAAAAAATGGTAGATTGACCTAAAGAGTTAGAATTTCCTTAGCCACTTTTGGAAGTTGAGTGGGGAAAAGGTTACAAAATAGACTTTTAGTGATGGGTCTCTAACCACATAGCCTTACAATCACTTTAATCTTTGTATCAAAAATGACATTTAGGACATCCGCGGGAAGAAATGGGTTACTGGGAGTCTAAGCAGACATTACAGAGCGGTTACACTTTGTACGTTCAAGTTATACTTATATTCATATATCTATTTAACAAACAAAAAAAACTGTGGCCTAGTGCTCTTGGTATACCAGTGGATGCGTAGTTGTTAGGCAATTGGTTCTGCCTAGATATCCTTAACTCATCTCAAACACTCACGCCATATATCGCCGAAAGGGTTGGCAGAAGTACAAATACTTCTGAGCATCACGTGTCATTGTCACCTGGTGATCATAGTACCCACGCTTCGCTTGGACAGTGTACTCACGTGGTAGGGAGCAGGCATATCGCCGTTTTGTACAATACACTGTCACATAAATCAGTACGATGTTTTCCCTCGCCGTTAACAAACATGATAAATTTATTATATTCGATTATATTTATTATGTTCCAGATATACATATACTCATGGATATATTTAACTAATAAAAGAAAAAATGGATCCTATTGCTCTCGGTATACCAGTGGATTTGAAGCTGTTTTGCAATTGGTTCACACCTAAATTTTTCCCTTATTAATTATTTAGTTGGAATCAAGCTTAGAATTTAAGTAGGAAAAAACTCTCCTTACATACATAGTTCATACTAAAACATGTACAAAAATAGATATGTTTTTTGTTGTGCATCTATCCAAATAACTAATTTACCGATCTCACCTTCCAAAGGTTATCTGGAAGAGATCGCTTTTAGCGATAAGACCGCCAATTGTACCTCACTTAAACTCTTTGATCTTTTTTTGTAAATTTGCATTGGATGTGCAATAAAGAGTTATTTTATGCTATTCTATGCTATAATCTATGTCAGTAGAAAGGACAAAATTATTCCTCATAGGGGTAAAATGGGGGTATATTTTTTTGTATGAATAGACGTTTGATACTAAATCACGCCTGAACGAAGTTAAATACAACCAGACGAAGTTGCGCGGATCAACTAGTTGACAAATATTTATATAACCACAAATTGATGGGATAAAATACCTTAAGTACCATATTATTTCCACCACTTGTCACTCCTGTCACCCAACTAATGTTATCTCCTTTTGGCGGCAAAAGATTATTATTGGGATTACTCTCTTTAGATCCTTATATTTACGAAGAGATAAGGAATAAGAACAACATGATAAATACAATATGTACTAATGTTAAATATGTATCGAATACCGTTATGGTATAGCAATTATGCTTAAAAATCATGGAGAAAATATTTAGGAATATTTAATGCGGTCACATTTCAAATAATACAAAATTCCCATCCACACAATTCCAAATAGGCAATTTTTAATATGAAAAACATAATTCTAAATATCTACTATATAAATAAATGAAAGCCGCAAATTACCTAATCTAAGTCTATATATTATTGAAGAGAAACGACATAAAACGTTAAGTCGATATTATATGAAAATCAAACACTTTATTATTCGACAGGTTTGTATGGCAAAAGCAATTTGTGATCCATATTATTTTTCACGTTTGGTTAACTTAGTTTTGGAGTTGATGAATGGTTGCAATTTAATACCTTGTCGTCTTTGTAAATGGTTGAATCATAGTTTACTAGTTTACTTAGTCTTGGATGTTATTTCTATGTGCATTTCAAATATAACATATATCGTTGAGTTAGTATCGCATAATACAAGTCCTACTTAGTTTGGGGCTAACTTGATTTATATATATTATGTCTCTATATTATATCACCATAAAGGTTGACTGGAAGAAATCACGTTAAGGCGATAAGTCCGCCTTTGTGTACATATACTGTTGTACCTACTATGTAATATACTGTTTGTGTGTTGTTTTGTATTGTATTGTATGCAATAAAGTGTTTAAATAAATAAATAAATAAATATTTGGTAAGATTAGTTGCTTACATGCCGCGATTGTTTTGGAAAGAACTTATAAACATTTATTTTAATATATTTTTCCCATAAAGTGGCTGAAAAAAAATCTGATTCTGGAGCTCTGGCTACCCTATTATGTATGTATGTAACTTATAAAATGACATATATAGTAGTTTTCATTATCTGACTTTATTTGATCTATGTCTATTTGCGGCCGTCTCATTTAATCAACTATTTTACTATATAATTAGAATGTGTTGAATATTTTGTTCATGAAAACCTCTTCGCGGTCGCGGGTTCGATTCCCGCTGGTGTGGAATTTTTTCTTCCCTTTATTTAACCTTTTATTTTACTTTACTTATTCACTGGCTAGTATGCAAACCTCGTAGCACATTTCTCGCAGCAATTATTGGGTTACTGGTATTATATGAAGAAAAACCACACTTCGCTCAGCTGTTTGGCGCAGTGATGAGCGAGGCAAGGTAATTTAAGCGATTCTATCGCTTCTTTAGAAACATGACCCTTACCACGCCATCTCATCTTTGGTGGAAATCTTGCTGTATTTATATATTAATGAGGGATTAATATATATATTAAATTTATAATATACATATCCCCAGACAAAATTATATTCTTTTACTAGAAAATAAAAAAAATTGATCAATACAGAACAGTATTTAAATAAATACAAATAATAGTTGTTGCCAATAATAAGGCAATTTTACATATATTTTTTATATTATATTATTAAGCAATCGTGATAACTCAGGGAATAAAACGACGCTTATCTTGTAGACAATTAGTGTTTAAATGCTGAATTGTGCCTACACCAATTTGACTTTTCTAAAGTCATATGTGTCGTGTGATGTGAATTAGGTTTCTGTCTTTTGTATTTGATCATATTCACATTTCGTGAAAGGTGTGGTGTAAAAGATGATATTGTAAGAAAGATAGAAAAAGGTATGTTGAGATGGTTTGGGCACATAGAGAGGATGGATGGCAGTAAATTGGTGAAAGAGATATATAGAGCCAATGTGGAAGGTAATGTTAGTAGAGGACGACCTCGGGGACACATTTGGATCAAATAGAAAATGTGCTCAAAAAGGCAGGTGTCCGCAGTATGCAGAATAAAAGAGCATGTATGAAAAGATTGATGGATGTAAACGAAGCCAGAGAGGTTTGCCAGGATCGTACAAAGTGGCGACCGATAGTCTCTACCTACCCCAATGGGAACTAACGGCGTGAGAATATGTATGTATGTATGTATTTGATCATTGAATTTGTCAAATCCTACTGCATATGGGAATAGGTGTGAGAGCACTAATATTTGAACCCATGCACTTGGATTGGTTTCGGCCACTGATCAACTAAAACTACTTTATTAAGATTGCTATAAATAAACATTTTCCAAAATATTAAAGTGCAAAACTTGTTTTGTGCATTCATCTCAGATTAATGAAACGTAATCACTGTTGCATTCAGTGAAGTTTGCAAACTAATAAAAAAACTAATTTAAAATTCAATTCGATGCACCAGGGTCACATTTATGATGCAATATGTTGACAATCTACGTAATAACCTTTATATAGCTGTAATCCCGACAAGGGTAGCCAGAAGAGAACCCAGAAACGACTTACAAGTATAACTTCGGGACAAATGGCATAACGAAGCACGGAACTATCTTATTTTTTGGTGAATCAGTATATTTAAAAGGTACGTGTAAATTTTCGTGCCATATTATTAATTAATTAGATTCATGAGCTTAAGCAGCCAAAAAAAAGGGTAACTTGCTATTTTACATACATACATAATTATACTCACGGCTATAAATTAAACGCCCCTTAACGGGGTAGCCAGAGCTTTGGAATGAGAAATGCCTCAGCCACTTTTGGAAGTTGATTGGGGAAAAGATGATAATAATAATGGGTCTCCAACCACATCGCCCAAAAATCACTTAAAAATCCCCTATACCCTTAGTCGCCTCTTACGATCACCCACGGGTAGAAATGGGGTAGTGTTATTCTAAGCCGACACTACACGGCTAGCCGACACTACACGGCTATTTTAATATATATACATGCACACATACCTATACTCATGTCAGTTTTCCCAATAAGTTAGGCAGAGACTATAAATCGCCACCTCTAATTTAATTTACCAACTATCAATAATTTTATGCACACAAATTATTTTTTGTAATGTTTTGTTATATTTATTTATGAACTCACAAGTATTACAAAGATGACAGTCAGTATTACAGCATTCTGAGTGAACCCTGATTAGGTCGCAGCAATACCCTTAACTAGGTAAAATTTTCATTATAAAATGTGGTTTATTAAATATTCATTATCATATACAAATTTTGATTTGAACTATATTAATAATTCTTTTATGCCTGAATAATACCAATTACACCAATAAGGCCAATTTCACCTCACTGTAAACTGTTTGATCATATTATTATTTTTGTAAATTTGTGTTTGATGTGCAATAAAAAGTTATTCTATTCTATTCTAATAGCAATAATACCTCGTTGTAGGACGTAACAGTCTCTATCTATCGTGATCGGAGTTAATGATGTAGTATAAGAAGATAAAAGATTTCAGGTGCCTCTTGCTCGTAAATAAATTGGTTAATTATCATTCAACTGTCATTTAATATTAAATACGCTCTAAGAATTTTAGTCACCTGATACGAGGTCATGATCATGTGGTGACAATGAGTCATTCAGATTTGACAATTTCCCTACCATGTTAGTACATAAATAGGTGATTAGTATGTCTACTGCGTTACCTTTGTCACGTGACCTTCCTCTTGACAATGAGAACGAGAATGAAGGAAAATAATAGAACTTGTAACCTTAGACCACTTTTACGTATTTGATATGATGGAATCAAAACTTTTATTTATAGAAACCGATTTAATACAATACAGTGAGTAAATTTAATATAATTTCATTTATCTCTACAGTGCACAAAAACGACATTTTTAAAAGTGCGAAACAATAATTTTTATATTTTTAGCGGGAAGGCAGAGATACTTACTCTTCTGAAAGTCAAAACATTTTATAAAATTATGTTCAGTGCAGCAGTTATAGGGGTAGGTGTATCAATAGTTCATATGAACACTCTCTTATCACTAATTATATCTCAATCATGTGGGTTTCTTTACAATGCTTTCACTTAGTTAAAGAATAAAAGAGAGCTAAAGCGGTTTGCCAGGATCATACTAAGTGTTGATCGATATTCTCTGCCTACCCAAATGGGAAATAATGGCGTGAGTATATGTTTGTATGTTTTATTCACTTACCATTAACAAACTCAATAAAAAAAGTCAAAAAGTTTATTTTTCAAAATTAAGTTAAAAACTTAACATTTTTGAACGTCAAATTGCTTAAATTTATCATTAATCCGTTGCTTCGGAAGTTGTTCGTAAAGAGAAGAAGCAACAAAGAAACTCTTTACATTCACGTTTTTTCATTTTATTAAAATATGCTTTGTACAATTTTGGGTTTCACATATTTTTACTTAATAAAAGATTTTCTATGCGATCAAACCAAACGCTAGTTAGACATAATTAAACTAAATTGTCCATCACAAAAACCAATCACATAATATGAGAAGAAAATTCCTTACCAGACAATTATTCGTGGGAATAACGAGGGAAGGTTTATAGCTTTACGGACACGGTCATGTGCGCGTTGGGCCCTTGTCGTTTAAAAAATCTTGAACCCTGTAGTGAGATTTCTTTAAAATCATTGCTTTAATTGCCTTTTTTAAAGATGCCACAGGCAATTCCAATATGTCAGAAGGAAGTTTGTTGAACATTTTGAGGGATAGTTCCATAAAGGAGTTACTTACTTTATCAAGTCTCCACTTGGATACATTAAGTTTGTCCTTATTTCGAGTGTTAACAGTATGCCTATCACTAACTTTACTAAATTGGCCTATATGCTTTTTGGCATACATTAAATTCTCAAATATGTATTGGCAAGGGACAGTTAAAATGCCAATATCTTTAAATTTTTCGCGCAACGAATACCTCGACCTTAACATGTAGATAGATCGGATAGCTCGCTTTTGTTAGACAAAAACTGTATGAACATCAGCCGCTTTACCCCATAATAAAAACTTGATAAGTGAACCATAGATATGTCCTAAAAATGACTCAGAGGCTGACGCCCGATTCGGGACTTGAACTAAAACCTGATAGCATCGTTAGATAGTACTTGTCGTATTGACCTACCAAAGCTGTTCCCCTAAAATTATCGCCTTGTGCGACAACCATGGAACGAGATAGGACAATATTTTAGCTGAACCTATACGTCAAAGTGCAAGTCATGAAAACCTTTTTTTCCAATCCAAGATTATATTGTTTATTTGCATAAACTAAATACCAGGCTTACATTGTCATTATAAAAGTGAATGCAGTTTTGACAAGGAAATATAGGTACGAACCTTGGCTATATCTGCATTGAAGTTTCCTAGTTCAATTTTTGTATTTAAAGTTGCTAGTAATTTTGTGGAAATTATAATCTACTTGAATGTATTCACAGGTATAAATCTAAAGAAGGGTAACCAAAGGTGCGGATTTAACAACTCCTCAGCCGCTTTAGGAAGTATACAGGATGATTGTAAACGAAAGGTAGTGAAAAAACCCAGGTTCCTCTAGCATATGTCTACTGCTGGACATAGGCCTACCCAAAAGATCTCTACAACGACCAGTCCTGTGCTGCTCTCATCCATCAGTTTCCCGCGACCTTGACCAAGTCCTCTACATCTCGGGAGCCCTAAACACTATGCGCCATCGTACGTGACCGCCACTGCAAAACCTTCCTCTATAAATGTATAAATATGATAAATATAATAAATATAAATAACACATGACAGGTATAAATATATAGCTTGTGAAATCGGATCGTATTAAATCAATAAATTAAACAAGAAACAGTTTTACTATTAAACAAAACTTCTTCAACCAATATTTATTTGTAAAAACCTACTATTTAACTTAAATTAATCTGTTATTTACGACCAAACTTCATCTTATTCGCATCCAATATGAATTGACATCTAAATCATCTGAGAGCATCCCCGCGAAAATGGTACTGTATGTTCGTAAAATTCGCTGTTTAATATTATTTACATAAATATCTTGCAGCATGCTATATTTTGATTAAAATCTTTGCCTTTTGGCATTTCGAAGATATGAATATTTTTTTTATTTCTGTTTAATTTAATGATATTGAATTCAGATATTAACTTTCCACATTAATTTATTAATTATGGAATAAAACTAAATCCAGTGCATTTTTACAAACAAGATATACTGGGAGAGATAGGGTTGTTGCATTTTACACCCCAACATTTTAAAACTCTACAAACCATAGATTCAAATAGCCTTTAGGTACTTCTAAACGTGCTATATACTAAAATCATTGTTTAATTTGTTTATCCCTGAAAGGGTAACAGAGATACTAACACTGTACAACATCACGTAAACTACAGCCATGCAAACTATCACCCTCTGTTCGAATTACCCACTTTTTGCTTGGGCAGTGCATTCCCACGATAGGGGGCAGGCGTAGAGCCTTTTTGTATGATCACATGACTAAGTACTTTCAGCCATCTGTTTGACCTCACAATTTTTAACATCACCCTTGACAAAAAATCACATATGTCTTGGATGCTGACACATTCCTGCAAGGCCGACTCAGAATTTGAAAACTCGTCTCGCCGCATAAGAGACATAGGTTTCTCCTATGGATTCACCAAGTTTGTTAAGAAACTACTTCATAGCATTTACTTTATTAGGTCAAGCATTTGTTAGTACAAGTACATAAGTTCGTATAACCGCCTCATCATTATCTATAACAACTTGTTAATAACAGCAGCAGGACAAAGAAAACACGAAGAGATAATTAGTTATCGTCACGTAAACTTGAGTAATAGAATTTGACTTAGACATAGTACGGTTTATTTCAGGCAGAGATACCTTTCATTTGTCATAGCTGGCACCTGCATATATCTTAGTAAACCTCTCACTAAAGGGTTTGAGCTTACCTTGGAAGGGCTATTTAGGCCGTATTTTACCAGAAGTGGTAGTATAAGGCGTATGAGAGCGAATATATCATCCGCAAAAAACTGTCAGTATCTAAGTTTTCACGTCATATATTCGCTCTCACATGCTGCGAGGGCAGGTTGATCTAAACATAACTTGGCTTTCCTTACGCCCTAGTTCCCAAACTTGCATGCTCAATACCTTTCTATCTTAGGACGGCTTATACTTATACTCATACTGTCAGCTACTATATCTTATATCTTATCTTGTCTTATATCTTATACTGTCGCGTTTCAGTGTTGTACATGTGTATTTTTTGTTGTATTTTTATTGTTTTTTTTGCGTGTTGTATTTATAAAATAATTGTTTTTCTTGTGCCTACAACGGCGAATAAACATATTTTCTTTCTACTAATGGGGTGGGCAAATACTATTATTGGCTACTTTGTTTAATCCTGACAAATCTTGAGGTTGAGTGGTAAAGGATCAAAGTTGTATCGACGGCAAAATAACTGGCAGTGAGACATTCTAACAGCTTCCTTACTATAGCCCACATATATAGAGCTCGAACCTTTCCTATAGACTACGCTAGCCAAGTGCGGGTTGGCAGACTAACGGCTACTGTCATGACAGTATCCGGGACTGACGGCTTAACGTCACGACGTGACGGCCTCCGAAACCCGGAATCATCAGAATTTTCGGATGATCGTATGATAGCAGCCGCTAACCTAGAAGGAAGTTCGCATCCATCGTTCATTGCCTTTAATTGTCCTTGACGACTGTTGACACCACAACAGACATGGTTGAATGGCAAGATAGAAGGCTAGCTCGCAAGCCTGGAGGTTAATGGTTTGATACTTGAGCAGAGCAAAGAATATGGTTATTTTTATAACAATTAGTACGATTTTTAATAATTTCTCATAAATTTTGTCATCGATGCTCTTAATTTGGTGTTCTAGACCTAACTAGATCAATTGCTTGGCTGTATATATTTAAATACGGAGAGTTGGACTCGGTCATTATAGAAACATTTTACATTCTATGCACTCATATTTCAATCAGTGTTTATTAAAACATTAAATTTTAGAGTTTTAGATACAAAGATTCTAAAAACTGTATTTTTATATAGACTAAATAATAAAGAACTCGCAAATGGGAACAGATGTAGATGGGTTATATTATTATTATTATTATTACCTTATACTAATACAGGTTGGCCTCATGCCCTTTTTAATAAAATTGGCATCTTTTGAGATTATAGATGAGACCTCAGTAATGTTTGTATAAACAATCACATAAATTATATTTATTCGTGGATATAAATAAATGAAATGGTTTTTGCATTGAGTGTGCTAAAAACAAATGAACTTGTTTGCCTTAACACACATTTTAGTGTCGCCTTGCGTTCAGACAAATAGTATTTATAATAGCATCTTTTCCTTGATGGTATAGGCAACTTTTATGCTTACAAACACATAATCCCGGCTGTAAGTCCCAAAAAGGGGTAAGCAGAGCTTCACACTTTATAATATGTCTGCCACTTTTGGAAGATGAGTGGGTGATAGATTGTGAAATAAAGGATGGTTGGTGATGGGTATCCAACCACATCGCCCAGCAATCACTAAAAATGTCCCAATACCCTTAGTCGCCTCTTATAACACATACTTATTCTAAGCCAGACACTAGACAGCAGTTTTTATGTTCTCAATTTGAATTGAAATTTTTGATACCCTTAAGCATATGGGAATAAGATATTGGACATATTTAGGTAGAAACCAATCAATCCTGGTGATTAATTATAATAATCAATCGGATGCGTTTAGTTCTACAGTAGCTCGTAGGACGACAAAGCAATCTTCTTATCTGACTGAGATAATTTATTTATATTTTTTTACTGATTTAGAATACTAACAGCAATACAGTTATTAACTTAACCAATTACAAGTATTCGCAAGTAAAACCAAAAGAGAGGGAATGATTTTAGTATTAACTAGTGGATCGGCCCAGCTTCGCACGGGTAGCGTTGTTTTTTAAATATCTGAGGTTACTTTCTTCAGTCACTGCTCAAGCATTGTGAAATTTAGCGCAATGTTTTCAATTTATTAAATTTATAGCACTCCCTGAACAGTGTAGTTTGTTGATTTTGAATACGCTTTTATGAACGGTTCAGTATTTCCGTTTAATAGCAAATTTTGTAACAAAACGCTATGAAGTTATAACAATCTAAAAAAGAAATCATAACGTGATGAGGATGCAACTACTGGCGCCATCTAGTATGTTATATGTAAATTAGTAAAGATTTGGTTTTGGTCACGGGCGCGATGGCTTATATTATTTATTATTTCGGTGTTTCTCTACCGATTACTTTTTTTATTTAATAGGTTATAATGTTAAATTGGGGATGAGTGAGAGTTTTACAAACGTAAGAGTAAACAAATATAATCAGAATGTTCCGAACTGCTAAGCTATCAGGAATTACACGTGTTATTGTGAGTCAACCATAAAAGATAGACATATACTGTTGCAATTTTTTTTTAAGATAATTTTATGAAGAATATTTCCGATATACATATACGATTTCGATGTAAGTTCAACCATTAAGGCTGCACACGCGGCGGAAGCTTAAAAAAAGGAGTAACTTCTCCCGTTTTCCCAAAATTTCCCAAAATTCCCCTTCACTACTCTGCTGAAAAGTATACTATAACATAACAGGAGTATGAAGAATAATTGTGCCAAGTTTCGTTAAAATCCGTCGAGTAGTTTTTGTTTCCATAAGGAACATACAAACCGACAGACAGACAGACAGACAAAAACTTTACTGATTGCATTTTTGGCATCACTATCGATCCCTAATCACCCCCTGATAGTTATTTTGAAAATATATTTCATGTACAGAACAGATTATTTAAGTATTTGCCACCGTAGCTGCACCGCGCAATGAACCAAAAGAATCTATTATTTCACTATATTATCTTATCAATCACTCAGCAAGAAACAATTATATTTATTGAACAAATTTTATCTTCGCAATTATTTAGTGTATTTGCAACCTTACTCTCCAATAATTAGAATGATTTGTTCATAAAAACCTCATGTTGACCGGGAGGTCGCGGGTTCGGGTCCTCTGGTGTCGAAAAAATGTTCTTTCCTTAATTGCTTACTATCTATTGTCTGTTCAATCCGGAAAAATAATATAAAAAGGTTCAGTATCAACTTCTCATTCTTAAATCATTTCATAACATAATGTCACGTTACAGTTATATTTTTATTGGGGCTAACTCTCAGCTAGTTAGCCCCAATTAGTTGGTTAGTTAGATCCAGTTGGACCTGTGTCTGCAATTATTTATCGAAGTTTGCCTCGCCGTCTAGCTATATCGTAAATCTGACTCTTACGAGTAATAATGATTGAAGAGATCTGAACATGTTTTCTTTTTTCTGTGAGGTTGTTGCGGATACGAAGAAATCTTTTCTTTCCTTGTCCCTTATGAATCAATCAATACTTTGCAATCTTTTCCCCACAAAAATTCCGAAAATGGCTGAGGAATTTATTATTCTGAAGCTCTGTTATGTCAGTATATGTTACGTATGTAAAGCCCAATGTCAAACTTGAGATGACCTTCGTTGGGACAAAATAATGATTATTTGATGTGCGAAATATATTTTAAACACTTGAAGGTGTTTTTTTTGTTTTTTGTTTGCACTTTTTCGAATTTACAATGCAAACGCTTGAGATCCGGTTTTCAAGGTAAATTATAAATACTTCTGCATCACATCAAACAAAAGGTTATTTAGATGGGTTTTAAAAATGTGTCGCTAAACACATACGCTCACGGCCACTAATCCCAAAAAGGGGTAGCCATTGCTTTAGATCTAGAAACTCCTTCTCCACAATTAGAAATTGATAGGTGACAAGATGCTGGAAAAAAATATGTTCGTGATGGGTGTCCAACCGCATCCCCAAAAACCACTTAAAAAGCCCAATACCCTTAGTCGCCTCTAACGACACTCATGGGCAGAAAGGGATAGTGACATTCTAAGCCGGCGCTACATGCTATGAAAAAAATCACTTTCTTATCACAATAAAAAACATTGTCAATTTTGTGGTCCCCTTTTCACCTGGAATATCTTTGCATTTGGTGAAAATAGGGACAAATTATATAGATAGAGAAGCCTGCTTAACCTTTGGTTTGGTTCGTACAGGAAAACTAGTGAGGCGAATTACTAAGTTTAAAAAAAAATATACGGTCGAATTGAAAGAAAGAAAGAAAGAAAAATAATTTATTTGGCAATAAAATAATAATATTACAATCGTTGGATGAATTACAAAGGTTGCCGAATCGGTTCTGGCTCAGCATATGTGCCTCAGCTGCGTATCTCGCAGGACACATCAGCTGAAGCACGCTGGTTTTCAGCCAGCACCATTGAGAACACTCCTTTTTTTGAAGTCGGTTAAAAACACCTCAATCAAGAACATAATAAAGAGCAAATGACAAACAATATAAAAACATCACCATCAATTAACTTTAATAGGCGTGATTTTTCTGCATCATTACATCGGAAATTATTGCGAATACATACATATACTCACGCTATTATTTCCCATTTGGGGTAGGCAGACACTATCAATCGCCACTTTGTACGATCCCCGCAAACCTCTGTTGCTTCGCTTACATCCATGATCCATCAATCTTCTCATACATGCTCCTTTACCGTGAATATATGTGTAGTGTGAACCTATTTGATTGTGAGTTCATTATATTACAAAGTCATCAGCCACTATCACTATAAACAATGACGCAGTAATCTGCTAGCTAAACAAATGTGACTGGCAGACATTTTTCTCATAAAACCATAAACCTTATCTTAATTATCAATTTGTTGCAGACTATTTTAGAGTAATAAGTGAATGAAACAGAAATACAGTGTTTGGATATATTATAGTTACATACATATATATACTCACGCCATCAGTTCCCATAGGGTTAGGCAGAGACCATCGATCGCCACTTCGTACGATCCTGGCAAACCTCTCTATCCTCTCTCTCGTTTCAGCCGTAAGTAAATGAATAAAGAAAAAATTATAATAAATTTCTAAATAAAAGCAAGCAGTAAACAATGATTGTTTAATAAAAAATATAGCCATGTTTTACGTAAGTATTTGTTAATTCTTTATACGTTTATTCTCATTGTCCCTAGACGCAAACAAATAGTATTTACCTTACTGGTAGTAAAATCAATTGTACACGGAACAATCGCCTATTTCAACTATAATATTATGAATTTCGTTCTTCGTTTTAGATTCAATCCTTTTGTTTTATCATTTGTTTTTGTTTTATTGCCTCAATGTTATAATATCTTTATATTGTGAATAACCTTGGTAGATCAGCGATATTAATAACGGTTTCAGATACAAAGAGATGTGTTCAAAGGCCGTTCCAGGCAATTTGGATCTTCGTCTTTTCTTTCAGTCATGTAGTGTTTTATATGTGATTCATACTTCTTTAGTCATAAAATGTTATATGTCTGATTTACACGCAACACGTGATGTATGTATGAGAAAACTTTCTGACACAGCTGTGTTTATTACTTTTCAAGTGACTGCTCCTCCATACAAACGGGCGATAGAACTGTCCGCTAATACATGTACAGTAGGTAAATTTTATAGGGCAAGAAGTGGGTACTCTAAAACCCGTAGCCCGTTTGCAATTCTACCGGAGATGTGCCAGAACATTTGTTTTAAAAGAACCCGTGGAATCGCTTCATCCATTATGACGAGGCGAGACAGGAAAATAAATAATAATAACAATAAGAAATATGGAAAGAAAGACAGAGAAGGAGCTGCAAGGGAGGTTTTAAAAGGTTCTTCACGAACCTTTCGTGGACCGCAAAGCCTCCCTGCATTGGCTGCGTTTCGGGGACCTGTTTGGGGAAACCGAAGGTTTTATCTGTGCAATGCAAGACCAGGTTATCAAGTCGCGGAAATATCGGAAATACATCCTAAAGGACGGTACCACAGACATCTGTCGAGCATGTGGCCGTCCCGGAGAGTCACTTAGGCATGTTATTTCCGGTTGTTCGGCTCTTGCTAACACTGAGTACTAGCAGACACAACCAAGCAGCCAAAATCCTACATCAGGAGCTCGCTCTGAAATACAGACTGTTGCAACAGAGGCTGTCGTATTACAAGTATCTGCCGGAGTCAATCCTAGAAAACGACCGTGCCAAAATCTATTGGGACCGATCCGTTATTACGGACAGGACTATTCTAGCGAATAATTTCACTTGTTCCACTTTCTTATCATTTATAACAATCTCACATTCTGTCATACTTTTCTCTCTCTCAAAAACCATTGTTTTGGTTTTGCCCACATTCACTCTCATTCCCTTTCTTTCGAAAGACTTACACGCAATGTTCACCATCTCCTGCAACTCTTTACCGTTGATGCAAGTAACACTTGATCGTCAGCGTATAAGAGGCATTTAATGATGAACCTTCACATTTTCAGTCCATAATCACTTTTCTATAGTTCTTTCAAACAGTCGTCCATGAACAAATTGAAGAGTCACGGAGAAGCCACACAATACATGTAGGAATATGACTGTGACGCTGTTATGTGCGAGTGAGTCCGCAGTAGTGTGCTCTCTAACAAGACTCCCACAAAGTCGTCCATGAACAAATTGAAGAGCCACGGAGAAGCCACACAACCCTGTCGAACACTCCTAGAGATCTCGAACCAGTCCGTGTCCTCTCCGTTTACTCTCACACATGCATTGGATTACTCATAGAGTGACTCCAATGCACGTATAAGTTGGCTCCCCAAACCGAACTTAGACAGCACCTTCCACAAATACTTTCTTACTACCCTATCATACGCCTTCTCCAAATCAATGAAGGTGCAATACACTTTTTGGTTTTTTGCCAAAAATTTATCTGTGATGCACCTTAAGGAGAAGACTTGATTCATACATCCCATTCCCTTCCTAAATTCTGCTTGCAAATCTCAAATCTTTTCATCCGTTTCTTTCATAACCCTTTCGATCAGAACCTCCGCATACAATTTGCCGACAACACTGAGTAGGCTAATACCTCGGTAGTTTTTTGCTTCTTGGCGTGACCCTTTCCCTTTATATGTTATAGGGGCACAATCACGGCTCTACACCAATCTTTTGGTACTTTGCCAAATGCCCAAAACTTTTGAAAAAGGAAGAACAGCCAAGAAGCCTATCATATCCTGCCGCTTTTCCTAGTTTCATACTTTTCATCGCTTTTACAATATCTTCAATACTTATCATACTTTCAGACACGTCACCCATTACATCGTCACAATTAACATCGCTATCAATTGCTGAAGTAATGGGATCATCCTCTTTTTCAAAGAGACCCTTAAAATAATCCCTCCATACTCTTTTTGTTCTTGTTCCAACAGTCATTAGTTCACCCTTTTTCATCCTTCATCACACTTGTACTTATGTTTTGAGAAACTCCCCTTTCACGTCTGATATATTTCCAAAATTATTTATCAGAGAGTTTCTTTTCATTCCATTCTTTCAGATCTTGCTTTTTCTGCTCTATTTTATTCTTAACCACTCTCTTTATTATCTTATATTCATCTTTAATTCTCTCAACTTCGTCATCATACACACATTCATTCGTTTACTAGCTTTGATTGCTAGTAAATCGAGCCAGGCTTTTTTCTTTTTATTCTTGATGATGGTCTATTTTTCTTTTTGCTCAATCCACAAACTTCCGTCGCACATTCAATTGCCGCAGAATTGCGCACATTCCAAGCATCTTCTATTTCCATATCATCCGTCATTTCTACGCAATTTAGTCGTTCATCCAGTTTCTCAATATATTCATCTCCCGTTTTTTCATTATTTACCAAATTTTCTACTCTTATTCTTGTAATTTCAGTAGTTGACACTCTTGTCCTATGACGCCAACGCTTGATCAGACCCCTTACTCGTGATACAACGAGGAAATGATCTGTTCCCGCGTTGACACCTCTATAAACTCTAGTGTCAACTACCTTTGATTTCAGCCTTTCATCCACAATCACAAAATCTATCATCAATCAATCACACTTCTCTCGCTTCCTCGCTGCCTTGTATACAAGTGGATATCTTTGTGTTTAAGCAAAGTGTTAGTTACACAAAGATTCCTCTCCAAACATACTTCAATCAATTTATCACCATTTTCATTCACTCTATTATATATTTATATATTTATTATTTTGCCGTAAAAAGAGTTAATCTGTTGTGGATTATCAATTAATCGTTTTTTTAACTATCGACTATCAAAAAGGCTCATAATAGAATATTTTAATATGGAATGGGCTTTGAATTACTACGATTATATAATAATTAATTTATTATACTAATAAAAAATGAATAAAGAATTAAATTTGTTCTGTATTATTTACCCTTACCTATATTTTTCTATATAAGTTTGTTTGCAACCGTGATAGCCCAGTGGGTAGAACACTCGGTTATCGTGCAAACGACTAGTGTTCAAATCCTGGGTCGGGCCTACACCAATTTGTCTTTCCTAAAGACATATGTGTGGTTAATTTATCATGGTTGTTAACGGTGAGGGAAAACATCGTGAGAAAAACCCACATGGCTGAGTTGTACTTAGTCATGTGACAGTGTATTCGTACAAAACGGCGATAGGCCTGGCCCCTATCACGTGAGTACACTGTCCATGCAAAACGTGGGTACTCTGAACACCAGGTGACAAAGTCACGTGATGTTCAGAAGCATTAGTACCTCTGCCAACCCCTTCGGGGATATTCGGCGTGAACGTTTATGTTTATGTTATGTTATGTTAAGTTTGATATCTTATCTGTTTTCCATATAAATTTCAAAATGATCGAACCCACGAGATGTCTAAGCCAATACAGCTCCCTAACCACTAGATCACGATCGTCATTAACCAGCCTTAATACATATCCACTATCTTTAATAGAATTAAATTTTAATGAAGCATGCCAATGATAAAGTAATGTATTTTTTACTACCTTCAGACACTAATCAAACAAGTAATATCTCAGTCAAACACGAGTATCTTCAATATACTTCACTTGGAGATAATACTTCAATAATACTTAAACTTGATTATCGCGACTCACGTCGTGACATGCTGTTTTACTAACATACTTAACTTAAACATACTCTAACTAAGAAATCTAGACTTAGCGCACCAGATATTGATCCAAGGCAGTTTGAAGCTACACTTTGGGTTAAACGTACATTCTTAATTTAATAGAGATACTAGCTGTACCGGCAAACGTTGTTTTGCCATGTAAATTATTTAATTTGAATGTTTCTTTTCATGAAAACCTCATGTGGGGATTATCACTAATAAATAAAGAAAAGGAGAATTATTTCGCACTAGAAGCCATTGACACTGTAGCTCAATTGGCAGAGCGACGGTGGCGTATACCCGGAGGTCGCGGGTTCGATCCCTGCCGGTGTCGAAATTTTTCTTTCCTTTATTCATCCTTTATTTATTAGTAATGTAAATTATTTGTAGGGAATTTCTAGTCTATAAAATATAAATAAAATGTTAGGGGTGTACAACCCTTATCACTTAGACGTATAAAAAATCGTTATAAATCTATTCTCAGAACTACCGAATGTTTATGCAAAATTTAATTTAATTTGGTTCAGCCGTTTCGGGGGAGTTTAGTGACAAACACTGTGACACGTGTATAATATAATTAGAATATACACATATATACTGTCATCACCTAAATTGCCAACCCAGACATTAGGGAAAAATGTTGATTTTTTCCCGGCACCTCTGAAAATTTTTTTTGCAACAAAAATTAAAAAGCTATTCCTTTTTTTATTACACATCTCGTTATTAACAAAAAATAAAATTAAAAACACTTTCTTAGATAATACAAGCTTTTTAAAAGGCACTAAATTAGGTTTGCTATTAAAAACACTTTCTTCCTCCTTACGACACTGCACCGCTAAGTCACTACTCAATTACTACGTCTGAACCTATATAAATGATTTCTAGTAAAGTTGTTACGGGGCAAAAGAGATATATAGTAGAGCCCAATGTGGATGGTGTTGTTAGTAGAGGACAGCCACGTAAGACGATTGAAACCCAAATCGAAAACGTTTCTACGAAGGCAAACGTCCGTAGTGAACAAAAAGGACCATGTATGAGAAGAAAAATGAATGTGCCAGAAGCAAAAAGATTTGTCAGGATCGTACAAAGTGGTGATCGACAGTCTGCCTATCCCAATAGGAATTACGGGCGTGAGTATAAGTAAGTAAGTTGTTATGTTATCATTTCATACGTTGCTCTATAGCAATGACGCAATGGTATTTTTATCGCTAACCCTTTTGAGTACTAACCGCACTTGATACAGCTTAACCTAGTTATAGCATTGGGCTTAATGCTTTCTATCATTATCATTGACATTGGCCACAAATGACTACTGTCATAATATTTTGCAAGATTTTTTGGTATTCTATTGATCCTTTTTGTATTACTCATATATAAAGTTAAAAGTTTGCCGTGTAGTGTCGGCTTAGAATAGCACTACCCCGTTTCTACCGATGGGTGTACGTAAGAGGCGACTAACGGTATTGGGGCTTTTAAGAGATTTTTGGGCGATGCGGTTGGAGACCCATCACTAACAACCTTTACTTTACCATCTTTTCCCCACTCAATTTCCAAAAGTGGCTGAGGAATTTCAAATTCCTTAGCTCTGGCTACCCCTTCTAGGGATTTATAGCCGTGAGTATATGTTATGTAAGTTATGTTATAAAGTTAAAAAACCGCAAAAATGGTTTATTTTGTGGAGATGAGGTCCTTCAGAAGTTACTGAAATGTGGGGTTGTACAATAGTGTGATATAATTAAGTGTGATTAATTTATTAAGGTTGTTCGTGGTGAGGGAGAATATCATGAGGAAACACACATGATCGAGTAACCTTTATTCACGTGACATACATAAGCGATTAGCCTGTCTTGAGGTCGTGAAAATACTGAACGGGTAGATAGTGGGTCCGAATTACAGGTGACAAAATATCACATGATGATCAGAAAGTTACTACCTCCGCTGTAACCCCTTCTGAAATGTACGGCGTAAATGATTGGTATAGTTCTAAATAAATATGAGTTGTGGTCGTTTAACATATTTATTTTTATTGATTTATTTAAGGACAGCAAACAGCTTTAGGGCATTTCTACGGGCAGTGTCAATTGAGCTACTGCTGTGCAAAAAGTATCTTATAATTATAATGACATACTTCAAAAAAATCACACGACTTTTAAGGGCTTTTGACTTCATGGAGAGCATTTCTAAAAGATTGTTATACTTTATATAAACTCTGAAAAAAAAACCTAAACTTTGAAAACGGGGAAAATTTGGCCAAAAAAGTCGTGTCGGGATTCCAGAATTTACTCGATATTGCTTCATAACTTTTTTTATAATACCTTCATAGTTAAAAGTCATACATTCCCAGAACATGGAATAGACAATTAATCTATATAAGTAAATATATTTAATGTAACTACTTGGGTTTTAATGCAATAACACTTTGTAACTTTGTCGGAGGCTTCGGTCTCAATTCGCTGAAATTTACTTTTGTCTACCTACATCACTAACTAAGCGCAGTACGAACGTCACTAGCTGGTTCCCACAAACTGCCGGTAGCGCCCGAGCGGCCGAGCAATATGTGCAAAGGGACAGCATTATTGAGTAGCATTTTTCGAAGGTACGAAAGTAGTCGGTAATTTTTGGATCGTGTCATTTCTGAAATCGGTGTGTTACATAAATTATGACTATAAAAGTATTTACAACGATTATTGCTCAATTTATCGACTAGTTTAGTGATATCTTCCTATGTATTTTGAATAAATAGCTTCAAATTGTATAATTTATGAGTTATTTGGTAAAATGTGTTATTTCCCCAATTCGGTGGGTCTCAATTACCTGGAAAATTGAGCACCGAATTGAGAAAACTTACACCGATTTGAAATTTTACTTATGCTTTTAAGAATTCACTATAAAGATTTGATGAAAATCAGCTTAAATAAGCAAAAATTACTTTACAAATATATGCTTCATGTTTCTAATATTATATCCCAAAACACGTAAATTAAAAAAATCAAAGCTGAACTTGCTTATGACCAATGCATAATCCACTGTGACTTTGGTCAGAACTATTGCACGAGGTACGCTAACGAAATGGCAGGAATGGGATGTAAGTAGCAGGCAACAAATATCCTAACACACATCATTTATTTACTATATACATACATACATATACTCACGGCGGAATTATAAATTCCTCAGCCTCTTTTGGAAGTTGAGTGGGGAAAAGATGGTATAAATAAAGGTTTTTGGTGATGGGTCTCCAACCGCATCGCCCAAAAATCCAATAAAATGCCCCAATACCCTTAGTCACCTCTTACGACACCCGTGGGTAGAAAGGGGTAGCGACATTCTAAGCCGGCTCTACACGGCTTACTTACTATATGAAACATGGAAACCTCGTTACTCAATCATTCTGTACTGTAAGTGAATGTCTTAGGTACAATGCTGTACGATTTTTAGAAAATGAAATATCTGATATACATTCTTTTTTTTATATTTGATTCACCTTCAGCTCAGTATTGCAACCGAAAAATCTTTTTTATCATGACTTGTCTTCACTAGCATTTTCTTAGCCTTGCGTCGGATGGAACTATACAGAGCATGGGCATGGTAAAGGAGCGCCTGATGGCGTTGGAGGATGCCTTAAAAGTACGGCTGATAAAATAGTATGGCATCATGATATTGACAACTTTCGTGAATCTTTTGAAAAAACATGTCAATAACATCAAAATCGAAGTGGTCGATGAGTCTGGCATTTTGAAAATGAAAATGCTTGATTAAGCTATAATGTAGGTAGTATTGAAATATTATTGATATCTAGATGGTCATTTGTTTTACTACTTAAGTAATCTTTTGATAAGTACAGTTTGTTAAATTGTTAAACTAGTTCCTGGTATTTTTGTTGTTCCTGGTATAACACAACGGTGTTTTTATTTTGTGAAATTTCTTCTTTATATGAAAATTAATGATATTTAAGCTATTCGAGTTACTTAAAATGATGATCTCGCCATGTTAATAGTGATAAAACGAAGTTAATTTATTAAATAAATAGCATTTATAAGATTGTCTTCTTTTACTTTCATGTTACTGCTGCAATAAATTAGTTTTATTTCTGAATCAAATCAAGCATGTTTCGGTATTTTTTAGTAACCATTACATTATTACTCTAATAGGTGTCAGCGTTTCTTATTTCGCTAGAACATTTTCTGAATTCGTTGTACTATATTCCAATTCGGTTGTTCATTTTCTAAATTCGCTGCCATGTATTACAATTCGGTGACCCATTTTGTCAATTCGGTGCTTTCTCAATACGGTGATTAACTTTTCTCATAAACCACTTTACGAAAACTGGTGCCAATGCCATATTTATATTAAGTATACAATATACTTCAGACTTCATTATAAAATTACTTTATAAAACCTTATTTCAATTTCAGCACCGAATTGAGAAAAACACGGGCCTTCTGTAGAAATGCCCTTTAACACAAAATTTAAGAAAAAACAATAAAATGTAAGACAGAGCTAGAAAAGTTGCCACATATTGGTAACAAAGCTTAAATTAATATACTGTTAATTAACTAACAAGATAAAAAAAAATTGATAAAATAGATTAGACATTCCTATGCATTTAGTTAAAAGCGGCTACTTTACGAAAAAAAATATTGCTAAGTTGTACTTAGTCTTATGCCAGTGTGTTCGTATAAAACGGTGATAGAAGTGTCCCCTATCACATGAGTACACTGTCCAAGCAAAATATGAGTACACTGATCAATCATTAGTACTCATCCACCCCTTCGTTGACATAAACGTGAACGTATGAGTTTGATTTTTAAGGTTTCGCGACCTAACGGTAATAGTTTTTGGGATCCAACGGTAATATTACATCACACTTAGTAATTTCAAGAATATGGGATAAAACCGCACTCTCAGAACGAAAGAGGCTCAAGTAAAAAATAGTGATATTGAGTTACAATCATAGAGACGCATAAAAAAGTATGTTCTAAAACAAAGGCACTTATTGTTATAGGGTTGGAAAATTCGCTATCCTGTTTTTTTTAACAATTAGTGCCTTTGTTTTACTATTCATCGGTTTGAGCATACTTTTTTATGTCTTTCTAGGATTGTAACTCATTATCACTATTTTTGACTTGCGCCTTTCGTTCTGAGAGTGCGAAACGGTCATTCAAAATTAATATTTGTGGGATTCGAATTTATTCAAGTGGTATCCAAAAATGGGACCCAACAGAAATACGGGGATCAGACCCACGGAATTCCCATCCCGAAAATCCCGGGAGCTTAACAATCCAGCAAATCAATTCCCTAATTTTTATGTTAGTAAAGATGATCTCATACAGCCAACTAAATAGATTACTGCAACAATTATCGGTCAGCGTCATCACAAAGTAGCTATCAACAATCGCGTTCGGACAAACAGCCGTCCGTGACGGTCACGGTGTCTGCCACGCCGTAACTAAATGACACAATTAGCGTGACACGAGTGACATATTGTCAGCGGCTAGTTTAATTTGATTACGGCGTTTAGACGGTAATGATAGTGGATCGGCGGTTTCATTTGGACGCGTCCTTGAAAGATGTTTGTTAAATTAATTTGCTCTGAATGCGTTAATTTGGTGTTTGATTTCGGGTTTATTTTGATAAAAGTTGCTTGTTTGTAATGTAATAATATTTTGTAGTAATATTATGTTTGTATTATTATGTTTATTTCATACATACGAGTACCTACGTTACTTACGACCGTGTGTGCCGGCTTAGATTGCCGTGTAGAATTTCACTACCCCTTTCTACCTATAGTGTCGTAAAAGGCGATTAAGTGTATGCGGGAACAAATAGATAAGTTTTATGCTAAGCCGACAACACACAGCTATATTTTATATACATCTATTTTTAGGTACGCCTTAATATAACTATAGTTACTTAATTAATAAAATAACGACCTTAAACAATATAACTGCCATTATTCTCTGTCGTTTTAATATTTGAAGGCTCGTATATTAACCTTGTTATTCATATGTTTATTCAGCTGGTGCTATTCATTGGGTTAGGGTGTATTGCACTGTGGTCTGATGTCTGGTCATTTAAGGGGATTGATAACGTTACAAACTTTACATTTTATAATTAAGGCGGCAGACTAAAGAGATCGAGTTTTGTCAGGGTCTTACTAAGTGACGATAAAAAGTCTTTGCTTACTGTAGTTGAAGTTAATGGAATGAGTATAAGTCAGGAAGTAAGTAGATTAAAATTAATTTGAGAGTTAATTGTTTCGTTTAACAAAACCAGACAACATTTTATTTATCTTGTAATAAATGATTTTTATCTCATCTTGCATGAATATATTGAAAAGCACGGACAGGGTGGCTTGTCTGTGCTATAGAGATCCCGAATCACTCTGTTCTTCCCCCTTTACTATCACACATTTCGCTGTAAAATTAGTAAATAAAATTAATTCTGATCTTATTAAACATTGTCAAGACTCAAAGGTGCAAACGATCACGTCGTATGGATATACGTTGTTGAAGTTGGTGGACAGAGGTACTTACTCCCGAACATTTCGTGACATTATTGTAAACTGCTGTTCAGAGCGCAAACGTTTTGTTCGCAGAGTGTAATATTAAACTTAATAAACATTATTTGAACTTAATTATCAATTGTAACTTTTTCCTTGCAGATGTCGTGCCTAAGAATCCTGAACAGTCTCCGTCGCTGCAAGAAGTTGGATGATGATGATGATGACGGGTCCACCCCGCTGGCGAGGTGTCTTGGGTTGCTTGATCTCACTGCGTTAGGTTAGTATGTGATAACATCTGTCAGATATATGATTTTGTGTATTTTGAACCCATCATGTGGTTGGAAATGGTCTCTCTCTCAGCCCATATATGTCCCCACCAAGGGGCTCGAGCCTACCCTGGGGCGATTTGGCCCTAGTCCACCAAGCTGGCGATTGGGGTTGGCAAACTTCGATCGATGGAAATGGTCTGCTTTAAAGTATTGTCTACTTTTTAACGTATTCAAATCTCTCATTGCTTGGTCTTTGGAAATTTTTGAAATATAAATTGTCAATATATAGTAAGCAATTGTTATATAATAATAATAATAAGTAAGCAAATCTACCATGTGGCGACGACACGATATAAAGCTTTAATTATGAGTTTTCAAAATCTTTTTTTTTACCTTAGTATGAAAAATATCAAAGAGCGATTTTTACTATTCTCGTAACCTTAGTAACTTCCTCGCTCACCCACCCTATTCCAACTTATTGAAACCTTACGAGACACTTTGTATGTTATGAAGAAAATATGACTGAAAGAAAAGCTGGAGGAGTTCACCGCGATCGTATATACTAGCGATCAGTAGTAACAACTTACCCAATGAAAACTAATGGCTTGGATGTACGAAATAGTAGTAGTACATACATACATATACTCACGGCTATAAATCCCATGAAGGGGTAGCCAGAACTAAGGAATTAGAAATTCCTCAGCCACTTTTGGAAGTAGCGTGGGGAAAAAATGGTGAAATAAAGGTTTTTGGTGATGGGTCTCCAACCGCATCGCCCAAAAATCCCTTAAAAGCCCCAATACCGTTAGTCGCCTCTTACGTACACCCACCGGAAGAAATGGGGTAGTGCTATTCTAAGCCGGCACTACACAGCGTAAGATTTTGTAATATTGTATATATCTTTCAGGTGTGGGCAGTACGTTAGGGTTAGGAGTATACGTGTTGGCTGGAGCCGTGGCGAAGACAGTAGCTGGTCCGGCTGTCACCATCAGTTTCCTCATCGCTGCTATAGCTTCGGCGTTTGCAGGTGAATATTTATTTGTAAGAGATATTTTAGGCAAGTTTTACCATCTCCGGCAAAAGTAGGAACTCTATAGTCTAAAAAGTAGACGGTAAATGAAAAAAAAAAACAATTGCTACCCAGTTACCCCTCGAGTTACCATGTCTATGCTGTAAATCCTATGTTTATAACGTTACAAAGATAAATACCAATTTATAAGTTTCATATCACTCATATAAAAATAAAATTAAATCAAGTCATTATCCAACCTTAAGTAGCAGGCTTAGAATAGCACTACCCCATTTATTCCCACGGGTAGCGTAAGAGTTGACTAAAGATATGGGGATTTAAGAGAAGTTGTTGAGCGTTGTGGTTGGAGACCCATCACCAAAGACTCTTAAATTTTACTGTTTTCTCCCCAATGCACTGCCAAAAGTGGCTGAGGAATTGTTTAACTCTTAGGCTCTAGCTACCACGTTATGGGATATATAGTCGTGAGTATAGGTTAGGTTAGGCATTACCCGACCCACTGAAACATCCAGTACGCTTCATTATATTTCAGGCCATGCAAGTCCCATTTGTTCTATGAGAAGCTGATAAATAAAGACGCACCGTAGGAACCCACATTGCGTCCATCTTTGGTGTAGGCCTTTGTCTAGCAGTGGACATCTAATGGATGAAATGATGATAACAAAATTTTGAAGACTTGTAATTTTCTATGAATTATTGGCAGTGGTATAATTTAGTATCATCAATTAATATCAGTCATTCATAACATACATACATAAACTCACGGCTATAAATCCCTAGACGGGGTAACCAGAGCTAAGGAATTAGAAATTCCTCAGCCACTTTTGGAATTTGAATGGGGAAAAGATGGTAAAATAAAGGTTGTTGGTGATGGGTCTCCAACCGCATCGCCCAAAAATCCCTTAAAAGCCCCAGTACCGTTAGTCGCCTCTTACGTACACCCACCGGAAGAAATGGGGTAGTGCTATTCTAAGCCGACACTACACAGCATTACTCATTCATAAGTCAATATATTTAACCGCAATGTCTCGTGTAGAGTTATGCCCGAACAATTAATGATGTCTATCCTATTTAATCAATGTTTAATTCACGGATATAATACTGAATAGATGAAGCCAGAGCTTTTCAAAGAAAAACTTCTAATTGTTGTTGAATTTAAGAGAGAAATAGATAAAATAAAGTATCATTTGTGTTTGCAACTGCATCACCCGAAATTAACTTAACCGGCCTCCGTAGTACATTTAGTCACGTGCCGCGTCATGTGACGCCTATGTTTAGATATGGATTGTCTAATACAAAACCGACTTCACACGGCTTAAATCCAATATGTTTATATCACATAACTTGGTTTTGTATCTTATAAAGCAGAGCTGTATCATTAGCAGTAAATAACGATAGCAGGAAAAAATTGTCTGGAGGCCATTCTTTTTATGGTACTGTCTAAACTGAACACTGAGTTGATGAATCAGTAACATCTTGATTTTTTGTGATCAATCTGTCATTACTTTGTTTATTTTTTTTGTTCTGCGCCATATTCTCATAGGAAAAAAATGCAAACAGAAAACATAATAAAGAAAAGGAACTAATAAATTTGGTTAACTTGTCAAAATATGTTATTTAAAACGTACACACACCCACAGCTTTATATCCCAAAAATTTACAAGAGCTGCAGAATAAGAAATTCCTCAGCCACTTCTGCAAGTTAAGAGGGGAAAAGGCCTTATATTAAAAATTACTGGTGATGGATCACCAACCGCATCGCCCAATAAAACCTTCCAAAGCTATCCTAAGTCGCCTTTTAAGACATCTGCAGGTAGACATGGCCTAATGCTATTCGAAGCCGACAGTACACTGATACTACGACGACAGTACGACAGTACACAAATGAGGCCATGCAAACTTGAACCAGCAAAAGAGTTATATAATCTGCTCCTGATTAAAATCAAACTAGTACCTGCATTCCTGGATTCACATTTACAATATATCTGGGGGCACGCTAGTGCCCCCGCCAAGACGAGCCAAGCGAAGCGCACGGGCACTACCTACCTTTTCTCGAAGCGCTTCGTCGTTTTTTTGAACCCTCATAACTTGGGTTTGGGTTATGCTAGATCAACAAAATTTTCGGGATATATTGTCAATAGCGGACTTATTGAACATATTAAGTTTTAATTACATTAGCTTTTATACTTCAGATTTTATTTATATCTAAAAAACGCTGATTTCGTCACTGACTCACTGATGATCATCAAAATTATTAAGGTATTTCCTAATGTCCTAGAAAGCTGAAATTTTGTATGTAAGCTAGTATTAGCACACAAACAACAAAAAAATAATAAAACTTGTAACTTTCATCCTCCAACCTCTTAAACTAGGGGATGGGAGTTGTATGAGACCTGTAATTTTAAAAGATTAAATTTTGATGACGCTAGAGGTCTAATCTAATAGATAGATAGATAGATAGATAACTCGTTTATTTATGTTAACATAACACCACATACAATATGAAAAACAATACATAAAGTGAAAAAAAAAACAATATTTTAAACTTAAAATTAGTGCTAACACAAACTAGGTCCTAACTCAGTGCTTGATATTGCCAAGTGGCAAAACACTGGTTTTCAGTTAAGGCCTACACTACACTACACATAATTAATTAATATATAAACAAAATAATCTGTGTCTGCCACATTTGAAGTAAACAAAATTGAATAAATAGTAAAGGAACAGACAGTAAACTAAACAAATGCACAAAAAAAAAAAAAAAAAAAACAATATCTTTTAAAATTATCTTTAAACATATTCGCTTAGTCTCAGAACATTAAATAATTAAAAGAACAAGAAAAAATTATCAGTATTCACAAATTCTCAAGTAAAGTTTCACATGAGAAAACCAAGCAATACATTTATACATTAGTTATTTTTATTATTTTACTGGAAGTTTACTTGCACGTGTGAGAAAGTCTTTGAGATATTAATTTTTTGTTGATTCAGAAGGAGAGTTTTGTACTGTTTTTTGAAATTAAATTTATTTAATATTTCACGCATTGGTGGAGGAATATTATTCCAACACTTAGTTGCATTGTAACGAAAACTTCCAGTAAAAGCTACAGTACGATGGTGGATCAGTGATAAAGGTGGGAGCAGGCTACGAACACAATAGAAACTTCCAAATGATGAATACTTCAATTTAATAATACTAATAATAATCTAAAACTTGGTGCCCTCAGATATATATATGTATAGGTACTCCTTGTTATAAAAAAAATAAAAAAATAATCGACATATATTGAGACATATCGACAGTATCTGATGTATCACTTATTATTAACTGTAAATCAACAAAGAAAAAAGGCAAAGATAGAGAGTGGGCTTTTAAAAAAAGGCGTCTCTGATGTGCAAGAAATACAACCCAAAAAAAGAAGAAAAAAATTAAAAAAAAATTTGTTACAAACAACTAACAAAAAGAAATGAAATCCCACCAAAAACATTTTCATGTAAAATGTTGCCAGGACGAGCCCATATGACTCGCACTGTCAAAAAGTTATCAGATCTCATGTAGAGCCAAGCTTCTAACACTACACGCCCTAACTCTACAAGGCCTAACTTCACAAACTCTACACCTTAGTCAAAATATGTGGCTTGGCCGTTCGTTACTACAAAAACTATTGTATAACACAAAAGTAATGAACAGTGAATTGATTTTTCACCTTACGCCGATGTGAATGTAGCGAAATGGCCAAGCCACATATTTTGACTAAGGTGTAGAGTTTGTGAAGTTAGGCCTTGTAGAGTTAGGGCGTGTAGTGTTAGAAGCTTGGCTCTACATGAGATCTGATAACTTTTTGACAGTGCGAGACATATGGGCTCGTCTTGGCAACATTTTACATGAAAATGTTTTTGGTGGGTCTTAAATTTCTTATTCTTACAACACTAAACTAAAAAAGTAGATATCTTGCTTTTACTTTAGAATTCTTCAGGATGATGCTTAAAGTTTTGCTATCTGTTTATTCTTCAAAACCGTGTAATGTACTCTACATCGTCGGACAACTGGACTAAAATACATGCCTCGGGATATATCTATTCTTTTTAGCAATATGCTTGTTTACTTAACACCCAAGAATAGTATATTTCATTACTAGTACGGAATGGCTGTCATTGCAAAGAGTTCCGACAAATGTCTACCCGAGCCGAAGGCGAGGGTTGACAGTCGGAACGAGTTGCAATGACGGTTCCGTACGTGTACTGAACGACTATTTTTAATACAGTTGCGAAAAAATTAAGCAATTTAACAAAACAACTAAACTCCCAAAGATTATTTCTGGAAAATGGCGACATTTTTTCTTCACTTATTGTGGTAGGCAAAGGAAACTATGCCCATACAGCCAAGTCTTATGTATAATTTTTTTGTTGATATGAAATGAAAATGAAATTTAATGAGTTATAATGTAATGAAACCTAACCTCACTAATTCTATCAAATCATTAAATCAGATATCGAAACAAATTAGTCGATTTTGCCTATTATTTTGTTGTTGTTGATTCATGTTAATACGACCTATGCCACGTATTAACATGAATCATAAAAACTTCTTTGATTTTTTTAGTAAAATCTTTATGGTTGGTTTTTCTTTAAAATAGAAATTATTTTGACAGTTGGGAAAGAAAACGCACTAGTGCGGGAAAGGTAAAGAAAAAGCACGAGTGTGTAATAGCCCACTTCCCGAACGCTATACGTCCCTGTAATACGCCACTTTTTGAGCAATTGTATTAAAAATGCATTAACGATGTGTATATCATTACCAGTCTTTCACTCTAATTCTACAATGATCTTTCCAGGTTTATGCTACGCAGAATTCGCCTCAAGAATACCAAAAGCAGGATCAGCATACGTGTACAGTTACGTCAGCGTCGGGGAGTTCATAGCGTTCACCATCGGCTGGAACCTCATCCTCGAATACGTGATAGGGACTGCCAGTGTCGCTAAAGGAATGGCCAACTACATAGACAGTTTACTAGATAATGTAATAGCGAGGACCATGACCGAAGTAGCGCCTATGCGGGTGCCGTTTCTTGCTGATTATCCTGACTTTTTTGCGTTCGGCCTTGTAATGCTGATTGCAGGTAAGATTTTATTTCTAGAATTTTACAACTTCGGTAGTACCTACTACTCTCTCTACATTTACATCCTATAAAAATACCAACCAAACAGATACAAACAGTGGGTACCGTCTGTAGGCACCTACCTACAGACAGTGGAAAGATATTTCCTGAAAACTCAAGAGGTCTGAACCACTGTTTGTATCTGTTTGGTTGATATTTTTATAGGATGCAAATGTTGAGAGATAGCAGGGTGAATAGTCAACATGTACAGTATATTAGTACGAAGCGGTGATTAGCCGGTACAAACCGGCACCGATACAAATAAATTTAAGCGGTTTATTTGCGATACAATATTTTTGTATTTTTTTACACTTTTTGTGATGTTTTAAATACATGTCATTGTATTCTTGTCGGGCTTTTTTATTACAAATGAATAGTAAAATTTGTAAAAAATAAATAACATTGTCATATTAAAAACTATATGGGAAGGTAGGTCTTTAAATAGACATAGCCCATGTTTTTGGTCTATATTCATTAATTAATTAAGTTATATAACTGACACGTGAGTAAGTAATTAGTAATAGAAGAGAAAAAAAAACACGCGTAAAGAATACTTTTTCATTATAGAGACCTAAATAAATATAATTAAATGAATGCACGAGGAGAATATTTTTTTATCATATAACTATTTAATTTATTATGAGTACTTTTTTTAAGTGCTATTTACTGTTATAAGTACATATAAAAAGCAAACCGTATCTAATTAAATAGACATACTTGACGTAATAATCTCATTGGTTCTCCCATCAAAGCGTATTTAAAAAAAAATTGCACGGGTACAACCGATCTTGGAAAGTAATAAAACATAATAACAACCTTACTTATCTGAAATAATTTAAAACCCAATAATTAAAGCCATTGATTGCCTTTATTGATTTTAAATTGACGTGCAAATATAATAGGTCAATACTATATCATCATACTACGTTTAAAGTCGTTTTTAGGGTTCCGTAGCCAAATGGCGAAAACGGGAACCTTATAGATTCGTCATGTCTGTCTGTCTGTCCGTCCGTCCGTCCGTATGTCACAGCCAGTTTATTCCGAAACTATAAGAACTACATTATTGAAAATTGGTGCGTAGATGTATTCTGTAAACCGCATTAAGATTTTAAAATAAAATCTGAAAAAATCCAAAATTTTTAGGGTTCTTCACACAGAACTGAAACTCAAATTTTTTTTTTCATCAAACCTATACGTGTGGGGTATCTATCAAAAGGTATTTGAAAATGATGTTGAGGTTTCTTACATCATTTTTTTCAAAACTTCCCAAAGTGGTAAAATGTGTGTCCCCCCCCCCCGTAACTTCTAAAATATGGGCATGATAAAACTGAAAAAAATATATGATGTGTATTACTATACAAACTACTAACGAAAATTGGTTTGAATGAGATCTAGCCAGTAGTTCTATTTTTTTATGTGTGTGTGTGTGTCGACGCTTAAAGTTTTCACATAATATTTACTTGTATATTAACTTTCAAAACAAATAATTAAATAACAGTAAAGTAAATATTAAAGGGGGGCTCCCATACAAAAACGTAATTTTCTAGTATAGATGATAGAGCGGAACAGCGGAACCCTTCGTGCGTGAGTCGACTCGCACTTGGCAGATTTTTTATGAACGTATATAATTATCATTGAATTTAATCAACCCAGAATTATTACTTATGAACTCATCATGGACTTTTTAATTTATAAGTTGGATTGATTGTTGGATTGGGTCGGGCTTACACCAATTTGTCTTTTCTAAAGACATATGTGTGGTTAATTTATCATGGTTGTTAACGGTGAGGGAAAACATCGTGAGGAAACCCACATGGCTGAGTTGTGCTTAGTCATGTGACAGTGTATTCGTACAAAACGGCGATAGGCCTGCCCCTATCACGTGAGTACACTGTCCATGCAAAACGTGGGTACTCTGAACACCGGGTGGCTAAGTCACGTGATGTTCAGAAGTATTAGTACCTCTGCCAACCCCTTCGGGGATATTCGGCGTGAACGTTTATGTTATGTTAAGTTGGATTGAGACAAAATGGCACTCATGATATTTTTAGTGCACGGCCACAAACGGATATTGAGTTTATTGGAGACTTGATAATATAATGGTGAGGGTAATCATCGTTGGGAAACCGACATTGTTAAGTTATACATAGACGGACACTATTCGTACAAAACGGCGATGTGCCTGCCCCGTATCACGTGAGTACACTATCCAAGCAAAATGTGGGTATTTTGAACACCAGGTCGCAATTTCATGTGATGTTCAGAAGTATTAGTACCTTTGCCAACCCCTTCGATAATATACGGCGTGAAAGATTGAGTGTTTATTTATTCTTATTTCTGTTTTAGTTCTTCTGGCAACCGGTGTGAGAGAATCAACGAAATTGAACAACGTGTTTACCATTTTGAATCTTCTTACCGTGATCATAGTCATCATTGCTGGGGCAGTCAAAAGTAAGTTTATTTTTAATGTATATTGACATTAATACTAAGTAAAAATACTTTTGCACTAGCAAATCCTGACACAGGATAGCTGCTAAACAATGAAAAAGTTACGAAACGGGGTTTTAGTGGTTATTTCTAACGTTTGTTGAATTTAATTATACATATCTGACAGTCGTGATAGTTTTTATTTAAGACTTGTAAAAAATCTCCTTCTGTGAAATAATAAAAACTGTATCAAATGTTGCAAAGATCAGTAATTTGTCAAAACTAAACATATAAATGTTACCTATATCCTTGGTCATGGCTAAAATGACATCAAATTCAGCCACTTTTGGAAGTGATAACATACTGTAAAACAAAGGATGCTTAGTGATGGTTCTAAAGCCACATGGCCCTACAAGCAATCTAAATTCACTGGATGAAATAGGTCAGTGCTATTCAAAGAGTAGTGCATTTGAAGAGTACCCAGCATATAGATTAAAAACCATTACTAACCATAGGTAACGTTGCAAACTGGTTCATCAAATACGAGGACATCCCCGAGGAGAACCGAGCTATGGCTGGCCAGGGCGGTTTCATGCCGTTCGGGATGGCGGGAGTCATGGCAGGTAAGCAACAAATTTTACTAGCAAAGACTGACAAAGCTTCAACCTTTTAAAAGTAAAATAAACCTTACTCTTGTTACTCCTTAGTCCTTACCTACTATACCAGTGAAACCCAGTCAAGACCATTTCACTAATCAATGAAGGAAAAAATTTCAAGCACAATTTAATTAGAAGTCAAGATCAGTCCAATCGTTTCAGAGATTACCCTGACTACATAGACCGTCGAACCAAAAGCGGTTATATAATATTCCAAATCTGATTATTTGATAGCTAAATTGAGCATATTTTTATCAGTAAACTAACATTGGTTTAATGATGATGATGACGTTTTCCACTTTTTACTTATATTTCAGGAGCAGCAAAATGTTTCTACGGCTACGTCGGTTTTGACTGCGTGGCTACCACCGGTGAGGAAGCCAAGAATCCAAAGAGAGACATCCCATTGTCCATCGTCCTCTCACTCATACTCATCTTTACCGCTTACTTCAGCATAGCTACTGTACTGACGATGATGTTGCCGTATTATTTGCAGGTAAAATATAACATTATCTTTACCATAAGTAATTGGGGAAATTAGGTAAGGTGATAATAAAGTAAACTCTGTGTACTGTGCTTGACTTCTCTAATTATTAATGTAAAGTCCCACAACAACGAATACCGGTTTGAAGTGAGAGCCGCATTTGCGCTATGTTGTTGTATGTTATGATTATAAAATCGTTTGGTAAGCCAGTATAGGATAAATCAGTAACCGTATGAGGTGATGATCATACACAGGGATGTTATCATTGATTGAATGGTTAACAAAATGATGGAGTCAAGACTATTTCATAGAATATTGACATGGCATATTGGAATATTCTTTACAAAATACCAAATATAGGCTAGATAAGCTGAACTACAATTGATATGTTTTTTTATTCCAACACAGGACGAACAAGCCCCATTCCCATACATCTTCGCGAAAGCTGGTCTGCCGGTCATCAAATGGATAGTAACAATCGGGGCTATATTCGCGCTCTGCACCAGTCTTCTAGGAGCTATGTTTCCTCTGCCCAGAGTATTGTATGCTATGGGCAGTGATGGAGTTATATTCAGACCTCTGGCGAAGATTAACAAGAAGACCCAGACTCCACTTATAGCAACCATATTGTCAGGGTTATTAGCAGGTATTTATATAATAATTTATAAGATTTGACATAGCGTCCATGATTTTTTTAGTGTAGCGCTAGGATTTGGCCAAAGGGGTGGAAAGAATGGGTCTTTTTAACACTGCAAGACATAATGATACCTAGGGTTCAGAGTATCCACTTATCTATTGAACAGTATACTTAACAAAATCAACCACATTTAGAACTTACCAATCTACATAAAATAGCTGAATTGCCTGCGTTGCCCTATATGTAATTGAGTGTAAGTCACCAGTAAAATTTGCTTAGTACTTAGTACATTTCACGATATTTTTAATCAGAGCATATCATTAATTATAAATGCCTCCGTAGTTTAAGGGTAAGCAATAAGTTTTTGTGTGCTCAGAACCGGTTGTCTGCCAACCACAGACTAAGAAGAAGCAGACCAAGCATTTCTGCCTACCAACATGTATGCATAGTGGCACGTGAACTAATTACCTTATCAAGTATATTTGAGCTCCTAAGGACTAAAAATTACGAAGAAAGGTCTGATCTGGATTATTGATCCTTTCTAACTTACCAATAAAAACCACTTATATAAATCTATACGCTACATAGAGCATTACTACTAATTGTTATTACTAGCTATTATTACTTGTTGTGTGTATTTTGTAAATCTTTGTGCCTTTTATAGAAAATAAATAACTTTTTTTCTTCTTCTTGAGTTTAAAATATTGTTTGGCTAACTGGTGCTGGCTGAAAATGTGCGTGTAGCAGCTGATGTGTCCTGCGAGATACGCCGCTGAGGCTCATATGCTGAGCTAGAACCAATTTGGCAATATGTCATCTAAATGCTTTTTTTCTCTTGTTACTAAATTTTTTGCCAAATCTTTTTCTCTCTTTCAGTTTAAACTAATTCTGTTTTCTAATTTTATTTGTTTAATTTTCAGCTACAATGGCTGCCCTGTTTAACTTAAATCAGCTGATTGATATGATGTCGATTGGTACCTTATTGGCTTACACCATTGTTGCAACCAGTGTGCTCATTCTCAGGTAACTAATTACAAATTTATACTAATATATCCCGTAGTTATTAGTATTATAAAGTTAATATTAATTATAGTTTAAAGATATTGCTATGTAGTCTTAGCTTAGAATATCACATCCTCATTTCTTCCGAGAGGTGTTCGTAAGAAGCGATTGTGGGTATTGGGGAAGTGATTTTATGGCGATACGGTTTGAGACCTATCACCAACAACTTTATTTTACTATATTTCCCCCACTTGACTATCAAAAGTGTCTTCCCTTCTAGAGCTTTCCAGCCATGATTATAAATATGTATTTATACACGAGTTAAGTGGCACTGCAAGTTATCGCCAAAGATTATTATTTCACTCTATATCTCCAAATATTAATGAAGTAAATTAAATTGCTGATAACTACTTTTGTATTCTCTCAAACTCAAACGTTTAGTTATCTTCATCTCCATGTCATTCTCAAGACGTGGCAGAGGTACTAATACTTCTGAACATCACGTTTTGCCATCTGTTTCAGGTATGAGGAAGATGATAAAATCCAGTTGAAGACTGCCTTTCCCCAAGAAACCCCAGTGTCGATAGTCAAACAAACCTTCAATCTTCTCGGTCTAAAAGAACCCACGAATCTATCCAGTGCAATTGCGAAAATTACCATCGGTATCTTCTGTAAGTATGATCACTTAGATAAGCTATAATATTTCTTAACCCGTTATGTGATAATAAAAGTATATAACACAGCACTGAAAGAGAATAAATTACAAGTGACTAACACTAATACAATAGAATTTTCAGTGAATTTTTACTCATATTACGACAGTGTATGTTGCAAGTGTGTTGGCATGGGGCTTTTTTAAGTGGTTTTTAGGCGATGCGGTTGGAGGCCCATCACCAACGATGCTTTATTACAAACATCTGTCCCTTATCAACTTCCAAATGTGGCTGAGGAGTTTCTAGCTTTGAAGCTCTGGCTACCCCTTTTTGGGATTCATGACCGTGAGTATATGTAGTTGTTGTTTTTGTAAAAGGAAATGTTTATGGTGATGGGTCTCCAACCGCATCGCCCAAAAATCACTTAAAATACCCCAATACCCATAGCCGCCTTTTACGAAGTGGGGTAGTGCTATTCTAAGCCGATTTTCAATCATGTTAATGGTTATACCTATACTACTGTTCCAGTCGTGATAGCGCTAGCCACGTGTTCGGTGCTGACGTGGGACTCGGGCGCCACGGCGGGGGCGGTGACCGCGGTGCTGGGCGCCCTGCTGGTGATGCTGCTCATCATACTATACCGGCAGCCGCGGCAGGACGTCGCCAACTTGTCGTTCTCTGTAAGTTACTAGGTTGCATTGAAAGCAAACAAAGGAATATAATATTACTTTTGATTTTTGGGGATAATTTCACGTGTCGTTCTGAAGTATTAGTACCTCTGCCAACACTTTCGGGGATATACGGGGGCGGTGACCGCGGTGCTGGGCGCTCTGTTGGTGATGCTGCTCATCATACTATACCGGCAGCCGCGGCAGGACGTCGCCAACTTGTCGTTCTCTGTAAGTTACTAGGTTGCATTGAAAGCAAACAAGGCAATGTAATATTACTTTTGATTTTTGGGGATAATTGTCACGTGTTGTTCTGAAGTATTAGTACCTCTGTCAACCCTTTCGGGGATATACGGGGGCGGTGACCGCGGTGCTGGGCGCCCTGCTGGTGATGCTGCTCATCATACTATACCGGCAGCCGCGGCAGGACGTCGCCAACTTGTCGTTCTCTGTAAGTTACTAGGTTGCATTGAAAGCAAACAAAGGAATATAATATTACTTTTGATTTTTGGGGATAATTTCACGTGTCGTTCTGAAGTATTAGTACCTCTGCCAACACTTTCGGGGATATACGGGGGCGGTGACCGCGGTGCTGGGCGCTCTGTTGGTGATGCTGCTCATCATACTATACCGGCAGCCGCGGCAGGACGTCGCCAACTTGTCGTTCTCTGTAAGTTACTAGGTTGCATTGAAAGCAAACAAGGCAATGTAATATTACTTTTGATTTTTGGGGATAATTGTCACGTGTTGTTCTGAAGTATTAGTACCTCTGTCAACCCTTTCGGGGATATACGGGGGCGGTGACCGCGGTGCTGGGCGCCCTGCTGGTGATGCTGCTCATCATACTATACCGGCAGCCGCGGCAGGACGTCGCCAACTTGTCGTTCTCTGTAAGTTACTAGGTTGCATTGAAAACAAACAAGGGAATGTAAGTTACTAGGATTCATGGAAAGCAAAGAAGGCAATATAATATTACATTTGACCTCTGCCAACCCTTTCGGGAATATGCGAGGGCGGTGACCGCGGTTCTGGGCGCTCTGCTGGTGATGCTGCTCATCATATTATACCGGCAGCCGCGGCAGAGCGTCGCTAACTTGTCGTTCTCTGTAATTTACTAAGTTGCACGGGGAGCAGGCCGCTTGATTGTAAGGTGTATATGAGTGGAAAAACTATAGAAGTCGGGTTAGTAGATCTAAAAATTACTTCCTATAAAATTGCCACCTGCGTATGTGTATTACTTTTGTAGATAGAAGATGAATACCCTAATCTTTATTTGAATAGGTGAAGAAAAAACTGGTATCATTTATAAGAAAATTGTACTTACGGAGGACTATACATTTTTCCACGCTTACTATTATTATAAGAATAAAAAGGGAGTGTTCAGGCTGATTTATTTTTTAAAAATGCATTTAGCACAACCATATATATGACTTGACACACATCTCGTGCAACCATATATATGACTTGACACACATCTAGGTGGCACTATAGTAAAATTAAGAAAAAATAAACATACATACATACATATACTCACGGCTGTAATTCCCTAGAAGGGGTAGCCAGAGCCAAGGAATTATAAATTCCTCAGCCACTTTTGGAAGTTGCGTGGGGAAAAGATGGTGAAATAAAGGTTTTTGGTGATGGGTCTCCAACCGCATCGCCCAAAAATCCCTTAAAAGCCCCAATACCGTTAGTCGCCTCTTACGATCACCCACGGGTAGAAATGGGGTAGTGTTATTCTAAGCCGACACTACACGGCAAACAATACATGTGTTTAATATTATTCGTAAAAGATAAACAATGCATGTGTTTAATATTATTCGTCTATTGTTTTACTTAAATTAATATATAGATACAGATACACCTCTTCGTAACGTTAGAACACTATCCAATATATATCAGCATAGCTAGTACGTGGAGACTCTAGGAAGCTCGACGCTATATATCGACACGATAACGTTTAGAATGAGATGACAGTATACCATACTAAGTAAGTGTGTAAGAGATGCCTGTTTTATGCTACGTGATATCTAGTCAAAAGACCGCTCGTACTAGCTATGAAGTTGCACTAAGTGGTAGCCAATAGAGGTCGTACCTTAATAAATTCTTATTTGTTTCAGGTCCCACTAGTACCCTTAGTACCTTATCTTAGTGTCTGTATGAATGTATATTTGATGGTGCAACTGGACAGCCATACATGGATACGTTTCATCATTTGGCTAGTTATAGGTAAGTTTTTCGTGTGAATATGTATTAGAGTTAAGCACAGTTTTTGTTTGTAATACCATCATTATAAACTTGTAAGCTGTGCTTGTATGAGAAGTATAGTATTAAGCGTTAAAGAATAAAATCCTACTTAATGCATTGCAATGTGCCCTTTACAATTCATATATGTAGTAGAATGAATGATAGATTAAAAATAGTTCCATAAAATCGTTACGCAGTAAGTTACAAAAGTGAGAAAACGTAAGGTGATTTCTTTAGATCATATTGAGAGCTTATGTGAAAGCAGTGTGGTAGGCTTAGCACTAACAAAAATCTTCCCGTGACTTTTAAGAGGTGACTTCTAAGGGTTTTGGGACTTATTAACACATTTTTGAGCGTTAAGAGATTCATCATCAACCATCCTTTATTTTTACAATCTTTTCCTATATCACCTTCCAAAAGTTGCGAAAAGTTTTCTAGTTACCCAAGTTTCTTTATATACAGAACTTTTTTATTCGGTCACTTGATTCTATATCTCTGAAATAATACTCTTATCCAGTTGTTTGTAGTATCACTATTATCCGACTAAATTAATACATATATTGTAATTTTCAGGTTACGCGATATATTTCTTCTACGGTATTGGACATAGCAACCTGAATGTAAAGAGAACAGAATTGCCAGTCAAAGCAAGTGTGAGTGATAAACACGAAAGTATGACAAAGTTCTGAAATGAGATTTTGGACCAAGTCATACAACTTCTAAATATGGCTGAGGAGTTTCTAGCTCTGGCTACCCCTTTTTGGGATTTATGGCCGTGAGTATATGTCTGTATGTGTGTATGTCATAGAACAAAGAATTTAGTGAGATGAACACTAAGTTACCATTTGTATATTATGTCTTTGTGTTTCTGGCTATAGGGTATGGTTTAGCTAGTTGTGTAATCTTTACGGTACCATGGCGCGTGGGTGATACTTGGTCACACCATTACCACAAAACCACTGTCTCTATTACTCACTGACTAAAGTTACCGTGATAAATTTCTCGAAGTTGGCAAACGTCAATCACGGGAAGAGAAGACCAAGGTTTTTTAACCATATAAGCCTACAATTTCTTGGGTAATGTTTGAATATAAAGATAAGAGCATGTGTACTTCTTAAATAGCAATCGCATTTCCACAAATTGCACCAATTTATTATTCCAATTATATCAATATTTTTGCAATAAACATGAAAAGAGATCACATGAAAAATAAGTTGTGTTTCTTCTTAAGTAATTTGATTAAATATGTCCCTAGGTCACACATGCGTTCAATCTAAAATGTCTAAGACTAAGGTTAAAAACCTAAGTAAATCAGATATCAAATACAACTAAACCATTGCATTTTAAAGGCCATACTAATTAAGTAGAATTTTGATACTTATTATTATTTAAATTATACAATATATATATGACAAATACTGACCTGTCCACGTAGTGGAATATGATATATTTTAAGTAAGGATCCGACTATTTGGGATTAATAATCTATATGCCTACAAATAGACGTTATGCTTAAAGAGCTTATTCCATTTGTCTAAATGAAGACGTCTGAGAGCCACAGAATCTGAATTCAGACTAGTGGAATAACGTAAAGAACGCTAGGCTTCTGAAAAGTAGACAAATTTGTGTAGTGGAATAACAAGCGTCTGCGGCAGTAACTTCGAAGGACGTCTGAATTCAGAAACGACAAAGTGTAATGGAATAAGCTCTTAAGTTGCGTTTATGCCTATCAAAGTAGTCAACAAAACAAGTTGGAAACCTGAGTCCATCAAATTAAACACAAAGCAACGACACAATTGTAAAGGAATTAGATTCAGCTTAGAAAATGAACTTACTGATTTCTTTCCGGAGGGTGTCGTATGTATGTATGAGGTCACTAATGTTACTAATATGAAAAAAATGGATTCATATGATAAGGGGCAGGGGCAGGCCCTTCGCTGCTTTTTACGACGTACAGTATATTCGTACAAAGCTATGTGGGTTTCCTCACCAATGCCCACCATCCTATAATGTTTATTTTTAAATAATAAAATATGTCTACGCCCCGACATCAGTTCCGAGGGTGAGGTGCGTGACACGCATCCTCACCCTCCCTCACCCTCCTTAGTGGCTAATCCCCAATAGGGATAGCCACCCCTCCCCTATATCGCCTGGGGAGGTGCCCAAAGACCGGGGGGGACGTTCCCCCCCGAGACGAAGCTGGCCCATGGGGGAAACCCCGAAGCCTATCCCGCGCGTGCCGAGCCTGGTGTTTTGTGCCGCGTGGATGTTCCTGTTCGGCTTTACGACAGCTATGTACCTTATCTTACCTCCCCCAAGACTGATTTTATTTTGTCATTATGACTGGCCCGTGTAGCTGAAAAAATCTTTTCTCCTCTTGATTTCTTAGAAATATCTGTTAAGTATAAATTCATCTACTTTTTGGGATTTAAAGACGTGAGTATAAACAAATAGTAACTTACCGCTTCCTTATTTGCAGAAGCATTTAAAATTGTACTCACTTTGCCATTTTACTTGTGATGGTTCAATGTCTCCATACCAGTTCGTACAAGAATTGACGAAACAATATAAACAAGGTTGACCTATTTCGGCAGTGCATTTGACTACTCTGATAGGTAGGAACTCAGCTAAGCGCCAAATAGTGGATGCTTAGCCAATTGACTTTGTTGATATTGAGATCTAGAAGAATAATAAATAAGTAATAATTATTATAAAACACTAGGAATAGGTGTTCACAATATCCTTAAGCCGCATCTTCTTTTTGGTACCACGAAATAACACAAATCCACCGAATGTTCGCTTTCGTTTAAGACAGATTCTATGTTGTAAGACTAATGAAAATATACATTTACATTGCATATTTACATTATTCTAATTTCATTACATATTTCTAAGCTGTGTAGTGTCGGCTTAGAATAGCACTACCCCATTTCTTCCGGTGGGTGTACGTAAGAGGCGACTAACGGTATTGGGGCTTTTTAAGGGATTTTTGGGCGATGCGGTTGGAGACCCATCACCAACAACCTTTATTCTACCATCTTTTCCCCACTCAACTTCCAAAAGTGGCTGAGAAATTTGTAATTTCTCAGCTCTGGCTACCCCTTTTAGGGATTTATAGCCGTGAGTATATGTATGTACATTTACATTGATTTCACCATGTTATCTATATATAATACTACTATTCACAATATTATATATTTTTTTAAATATTTGTTTAGATATTATATCTATTTAAGCTTACAAAAGATTAGATATTAAGAATTTCGTAAGGCATTCTTCTTGATCTCAATAAGAAAACTAGAGATTGTATAGAAATGTAATATTACCTACTTAACTACTGTGATTTTATTTTATATATATTAGAATGATAGATAAATATGATGTTAATTCATAAGAATAAAGGATAAATACAAGTTTTTGTTTTTTACTTCCAATCAGAATAACAAAGTATTTTCTAATACTTTCTTTCACTTTCACGATTGCACATTATAATTAAAACAACTATTGACTTTCGGATACTTTAATCGCGTGTTATAACATGGTTTTTTAAAGCCCGACGTTTCGAAAACTTTTCAGTTATCATGGTCACGGGAAGACTCATGATCTTCGACGACGAAAAGTTTTCGCGTCGGACTTTAAAAAACCATGTAATAACACGCGATTAAAATATCCGAAAATCAATAGTTGTTTTAATTAAGAACAACAAAGTAACGCATTAACAAAATACACCCTTATTCGTTTCCTTAATTAATTAATATACTTATATTAAAGCTAGCTTCCTCATAAAGTGACTTACTGTATTACGCACTTCCTTTTATTCAACTTCTTTGCCATCAATTAATATACAATTTGAGATTTTATACAGAATCAAATTTATAGAACTCTACCTTTATTCAAAGACTCAAACGTTCGAGCCGTATGTACCCGAAGGGATTGGCAGAGGTACTTATACTTTTGAACATCACGTGGCATTCTCACCTGGTGAACAGAGTAACCACGTATTGCTTAGACAGTGTACTCACTGTGATAGGGGCAGGCCTATTGCCGTTTGGTACGAATATACTGTCACATGACTAAGTATAACTTAGCAATGTAGGTTTCCTCACGATGTTTTCCTTCACTGTTACAAGCCATGATAAATGTTGAACTACACATGACTTTATGTAAGACAAATTGGTGTAGGCCTGTCCCGGGATTAGAACCCACGCCTGTCTGCATGATAGGCGGGTGTTCTACCCATTGTGCTTTAACGATTTGTTGGTTTCTCCCTTTACTGTGGTTTAAATGAGTGTAATATATAGGTATATATATTATAAATTTCATCTGAATTCGGTATGCAAAGTTTTAAAAAGTGATTCTGATTACAAAACCATTTCGAGATATCATGTTTTTAAAACATATTTTCTTGAAATTAAATCAAACAAATCTAAGATGACCGTTATTTTAACAAAATACTGTAACAGTATTTGACCTTCAGCGTTGTTTCAAAGACAATAGTTTTTGCAGTTTATTAATAAAATATCGAAAATCATAGGTTTGTTTAGTATAATATCCTTATAATTTCATTTGAGATCACAAATTCGTGAAATGTTTTGCAATCAGCAACATTTTTATTAAACATTTCGCTTTATCTGCATGTCGCTACGTGATATTTTCAATCGATGACGTCATTAAGAACAAAAGTTAAACAATCTTTAAAAAATCATAACTTTGCAATTACTCATTTTAAATGAAAAATATTCAAATTAGTCTTTTATTTTCGTGTTTGCTATCGAATAAAAATATTTAATAAATACCAAAAAAAAACTTTGCATACCGAATTATCAAAATGGATTATGTTGTTTGTAAATAATAACATTGCGATGGGATTTTTATCGTAATTTTTATTGCTTCTAGTGCAGCAGCTTTCTTGAAACAGTAAGTTCTTAAATTACTATTAGATCTAGTAATTATTTATATTTATAAGAGTATAACATAAGTAAAGTAACATAAGAGCCACTATTCATAGCAGCGCTGGGCATATATTCAAAACAATTTAGGAGTATACAGTGGTTGTTAGACCATATAGAAAGGTTTTTTTTAGTATCACAAGACTTCAATTATTCGTTTATAGTTAAATAGATATTTTTTAAAGATAATTGTAATTATCTTTAAATGTATTACAAACAGTCGATGTTGGCGTAAAATGCTGCGATAAAATAATACACAAAATCATTTTACTAATAACTTTATTCCACAAAATCATCGCCAACTTAAAACTAACTATAAATTAATTAAGATCTTACATCACCCACACTTGGCAGAATCAGCTGTATACAATACTCCTCCTAACATGACAAAATCTGATTTATTATTAGGAACAAAATTTAGTCAGAATTTCCAGTAAAAACTATCATAAAGACACAAATTAAAACCATTGTTTTAAATATTTGATAAAATTAAGTGTTAACGATAGTCCTTGTACATTTTTTCTTTGCTTCTTATTTCTTATAGGTAATCGTTTTCTTAAAGTACGATTACCATTTCTTTATTTTTAAATAAAATTGTAATACTTAACAAATACTCTAAATCTGATTTGTGTCAACTTGACTGCTATGCAGCACTTTTTGTAATACAAAACAATCTTTGTAATCTTTCACTGCATTAAAATAACTTTGATTATAGATATAAATAGTTTGTATACTATATAGCTGTGGAAACAGCAAAGATATACTGGCCAGTACACGACGCTGACAGACGCTGCTATGTGCGTTTGAGTCCGCAGTAGTGTGCGCTCTAACATGACTCCCACAGTACTCCCCTCCTAGTCGATACGACGATATCAAAGCTAAGAGGTACCTATTACCAATTACCAAATTCAGTGTGAGCAATGAGGCCGGTGATTGCGTGCCTGTAGATGCTCTGCTGAATGAATGGTGTGGTGAGGTAAGCGAGAAATAGAAGTTGCGGGTAGGTCGAGAAATGTAGTAGAAAGAAGCGTATGTTCTTATCGAGGGGTCACCACTGTGGAAACAGCAAAGATATACTGGCCAGTACACCCTGCTGTGTACCAACTTATAATTTGTATCTATGCTTAACTTGAAAAACATTTACACTCCGCGATGTAGGAATATGAGTGAGAGGCTGCTATGTGCGTTTGAGTCCGCAGTAGTGTGCGCTCTAACATGACTCCCACATAGCTTTTACACTTTTAGTCATACCTTTTCATAAAAGAAAGCTTGGTTATTTTAACTTAGCTGTAAGTTACGATTCTTTTATATTATATACGATGCTATTAGTGTCAAAAATTAATATACAAGTAGCGTAAAATATCAAATGAAATTTTAAAAATGCCAATAAAATAGGCACATATAAATAAATAAAAAATATCGGTAAGCCATTCGATCAACAGCTAAAAAATAATAAAAAAAATATATTTCCCAGTGCCATATACGAGGGCTGCTATTTATGTATCCGGAACTGGCCACTTACAGAACAATAATTTAAAAAGTAATTACATCATTTAAAAATAGAACTCTTTAGCTTTAGAATACATTTATTTTTATGTGACTGTCAATTGTTTTCACATCGTAGCGTCATTTTGAAAATTGCGTGTCTTCACCACCATGGATTTAACTCGTGAACATTTTCGTGCCATGATTTTTTACGATTTTCGGCGTGGTCTAACTCAAAAACAGTGCATCGATCAGCTTACTTCAACTTTTGGGGATGAAGCACCCTCAAAGACCACTGTGTATCACTGGTTTAGCGAGTTTAATCGTGGACGATCTAAGCTTACTGATGAAATTAAAGAAGGTCGCCCTAAAACGGTCGTTGTACCTCAAAACATCGATGCTGTCCGGGAACTAATAACTCAAGATCGTCATGTTACATATCGTGAGATAGAGGCATCTCTGGGCATTAGTATGACGAGCATACATAAGATACTTCATGAACATTTAGCTGTAAAAAAAATTTGCTCCCGTTGGATTCCGCACAACTTGAGTATTGATCAAAAACAGGCTCGTGTCGATTGGTGCAAAGAAATGTTAAAAAAATACAACCGTGGTGCGTCAAAAGCTGTTTATAATATCTACACAGGTGACGAATCTTGGATCTACGCTTACGACCCCGAAACTAAGCAGCAGTCCACGGTGTGGGTGTTCCAAGATGAGCCGAACCCAACAAAAGTTATTCGTGCAAAAAGCACATTGAAGCAAATGGTCGCTTGTTTTTTTGGTATAAATGGCCATGTAGCTACAGTGCCTTTAGAGAATCGTAAAACTGTTAATTCGGAGTGGTATACGACCATTTGTTTGCCGGAAGTCTTTGAACAAATAAGAAAGACTAACCGACAACGTAGAATCATTCTGCATCACGACAATGCTAGCTGTCACAGGTCGGCCGTCACAACTCAGTTTTTAGAAGCTCAAAAGATCGAATTGACAGGTCATCCGCCGTACAGCCCTGATTTGGCACCCAATGATTTTTATTTATTTCCAAATGTGAAGAAAAAATTACGTGGTCAACGTTTTTCGAGCCGCGAAGAGGCAGTCGATGCGTTCAAAATGCACGTTTTGGAGATACCTCAGTCTGAGTGGAAAAAGTGCTATGAAAATTAGTTTCAACGCATGCAAAAGTGTATAGATCTGAGCGGCGAATATTTTGAGAAGCAATAAAACCATATTAATTGATATATGTTTGTTTCTTTTTTTTATTCCGGATACATAAATAGCAGCCCTCGTAGCACAACGTTGATTGAGTCCGAATCATGAAATGTACTCTTCAATTCTTAAAAAATATTTGTATATAGAACACCATCATGGTTCTAATGATCCAAAAATATTAATGCAAATATAAATAAACAGATACAGCATTAAATTTTAGCGTTGTATCAATAAATAACGAGTATAACTATTTAGTCACTTAATAAAAATAAATGTTTAACACAGCCTCAAATTTTGGCTTAAGCATACAACTTCTAAAGGAACTTTAACTGTAAAATAATTTTATTTTTTAAGTTTATTATATGCTACATGCATTTCTTGTTGCTTGCTGTAATTCAAACGCTATTTATAAGTATAAAGTTAAACTGAAACTTTTCACACTAGGGCTCAATAAAACATCTAGCTACTTTTTCTTGCGATTTTGCAATATGAAATTACCTCGAAGTCAGTTTATTATAAATATCAGTTTTTATTTAAATTTATAGTTTTAAACTTATAAAAAGAAACCAGTTAACACATATTTTTAGACAAATACCATCACGAAAAGTGGAATCGCTTTCCTCACAAAATTAATCAAATCGCAGTAAACATTTATGGAAACAATTGATAAATTAAATCGAAATAACTTCTGATATCTCTGCGTTTACACAATGAGATTCATACTTTACAAGTATCTGATTAAGAACTCTTAATTAAAATGAGACTCTTAATAAGGATGAATATTTATAAGTAAATCTAGTTCATTTAAGTACATAATCAATACTAACATTCAAGATGTCGATTCATTCGAATATTATAATTTTGAACAAGTATTAATCTTGTACTCATCAGTTTTAAGTGATTAAGTTTGCTTTTGATGTCACAACATCGTAAACAAGCGATACACTAACAATATTACAGTTTAACTTTCGATATTTTTCTTGCATTACACACAAAACAAGGTTTCTAACTTTAAATACAATAAAGTAGCTTCATTAAAAATAAAATTTCACAACAGTCGTTGCTCACTCTTCCTGAATTGAACTCTCTCTCTTTTTTCCTAACGATTCATTTACACTCAAAGTAAACTGTATACAAATACATTTTGCGTTTATCTGTATACTATAAGCTTAGCGAACACATACACAAAAAAAGTTATAAATACACAGTTAATCTATACAAATATTATAAAAAGGTAAAGTTTGTAACTTTGATTGTTTGTTTGTAAGGTCGAAACTTCGGTAATACTAAACCGACAAAAAAAAATCTTGCAAAATCAGGAAGCTAAACTATTCCGGAGTGCTACAGGCTCTATCACGCTTAATTCCAAAAGGGGTGAGCAGTGATCAAAAGACACCTTAGACATTTCACCACTAGTTACAAGGCACGAGTCGCATAAAAAAAATACAGTAATAGTAGTAATACTAATGGTAGATGGTAGTAGTAATACTAATGGTAGATGATAGTAGTAAGTATCTACCCAATGGTATGAGCAGTGACAGTGTGTTGTAAGAGCAAGGTTTGCGAGTCACGTGCGTCCGATACGATGACGCCACGATGACGCTCCGAACTGTGCCATGCGCCGTATGTTGCGTAGATTAACAGACCTACGATAAAGTTAGTTTTAGTACTTGATAAAACATTTTTATAGGATTAGTTTACTTTGAGATCTAAAAGAAGTTTACTGTAATCAATTAAGCAAATAAAAAATTTCGACGTCACCTCGAACCCACGGCATTTCGGAGTCTCGCTAGTGACGAACATTTTTATTTAATTGATTAGTAATAATTCCCACATGAGATTTCCATTCAAAAGCAAAATTATGCATATATGGTTAAGTTCACTGTAGTTTGTTGATTGTAAAATGAGGCTTGGGCAGCTGTTAAAGAAGAGGCTCATAAAGAATCAAATTCACAAACACTGATAGTGAATTAATATTTTTTATCTTTATTTCACAATATTTTCCCCACTAAGTATAAACTTCCAGAAGTGGTGAAAGAACTTCTAACTTGAAGCTCTGGCTACCCTTTTAAGAGATTTATAGCCGTGAGTATATATATGTATGTATGTTTTAGTGCTCAACCTAGACTAAACTGATCCAATTCTACCGCTAGCAATATCTTACCAGCTGCAATCCAGACGGCGAACCGGATCCAAGTCATGTGATCCAGGTTCAACATGAGATACACGTTGATCAGCACGCTGAGACCTGGCAGCCATGGCACTAGTGGGACCTGGGAATAAATACTTAGTATATCGCTAGCTGTTCACCGCAATGTGTAGACTGACTTCGTTATGCAGAATAGTTTTGAGTTTTATTTAACATAACAACAAAAAAGTATTATCTTAGAAATCAAAAAAAAATACTGGGTATTAAAATTACTAATTTGGCCACCACCAAGTGATATTTAATGCTCATTTATTAAATTGGTGTCTATCCAGGAGATAATACCAGCCATAACTATTATTTCTCAATAATTTTCAAACAAATTAGCAGCTGTAGTGTCGGCTTAGAATAGCACTACCATGGGGAGATAGGAAGGAATGGTCCTTCCGGTGGGTTTACGTAAGAGGCGACTAACTATTTGGCAGCCACGGCACTAGCGGGACCTGTTAAACAAACATCTATTACATTTACACTAGCTATTGTAAAGAAGGGCTTTGTTACGCAAGATAAATTCACATTAAGGGTAGCATTTAACGTGTCATCAAAAAGTATTATCTTACCAAATCATTAAACTAACTCGGCATTAACATTAACTTGGCCACTTAAAGTGATTTTTAATCCCTATTTATTTAAATTATGATCCCACTAGAATTATATGTTCAATTTCCTATTATTTATTACCTGCAATTAAATTTTATTTTTAAAAAAAATATATGATTTTCTGTGGTTGAGTAACAAACATTCAGACATAAAAGAATATGTTAGTAAAAACGTAAATTAAGACGATACGTAAACTACTTGACTAATAAAATTTAGCGAGCATCTATAAAAAAAACTACAGAAACTTACAGAAAACGCCAATTTCTTCTCAGACACCGGTTGCCGCGACAGTGCGAACAAAGTGCCAACCACTAACAAAACTGCTACACTCAACAGCAACACTATCGCTGGCTCCCCTTTCAGGATTTCGTCGCCGTAATGGTTCACTATCGACATCATCACCAAACACCATACACCTGCAACAATGTATAAATTGAAATTGAACAGTAAACAAATTTAAAACTGGTAGCTAAAAACACCATATACCGGCGAAAATGAATAAAATATAAGTTTATATTATTCATTTTCATATATTCCGATACGGGACTTCGTCGTTATTGAAAGGAGAATAGAATTTGACCTTTGTGTAAAATTTACCTAGGTAAAGATATTAATTCTGCATAAGGCCTACAAACCAATGTGTCTTTTCTAGTAGTGTAGTTTGCCCCTTTGACAAGATTCAATAAGGGGCCTGGTTCAATATTCAGATAAAAAGTGGGTAATTCAGGGACCAACACAGAAGCACAAATTAATTTTATTATATTAATAAATAAAGGATAAATAAAGGTAAGAAAAATTTCGACACAGGCGGGAATCGAACCCGCGACGTCGGGTGAACGCCCCCGTATTATATTACTTAATTTAAAAATGCATTTTATTGTCACAGTATAAAATAGATAAAAAAAATGTTACCATATGAAGAAACAAGTGCGGTAACCATCGCCGAACTAAGCCTGGTAGGAATGACGTGGTTGTCGATATTGAATAATTGTCTTAGCGCCGATTTGGGAGTCAGTCTTAGTGGCTCGTTCGCGCGGTAGGAAGCTTGGGATCTTTCGTATCTGGAATTTTAATATCTATTTTTAATAGAAACATTCTGAATGTTATCGTTTGACAATGTTAGTTACAAAAAAATCTATGAAACGGCTTCACAAATACTTTGGAATTTCGTGAGCTATGAATATATGTGAGCTATAACTGAGAATGTGAATGTCATCTATTTTTCTTACCCATGAGAAACTGGGTTTGTTTACCAATATTTTTAGTAACTTATTTTTTATTTCGCTGTGTAGTGTCAGCTTGAAGTAGCAGTAGTAGTTTCCGTAGAAGTTTTTAGTATTTCTAATTGTAAAGGCTCTGGCTTTTTGGAATTTTTAGCCTTAAGGATATGTATGGTGGTAATTTTATTAGTGAAGCGGTATCTGATCCGGAAGTATATTAACTATATTTACATGTTTTGGTGTAATATTAGGTAAATTTTCTTATCTAATATTACACTTAAAACTGTCATACCTTAACAAAAGCACGCATGAAGCAACCATAGAGTAAGCCAGCAACGTGCCGATCGACATCATGTGGATGAGTTGTTCTAGCTCGAAGATCATCGCCAGGGTACCTGAGATAATATTGTTAAGTCAATACGGGTACAGATGATACTTATTTTTTTACCATCTCATGTCACATTGATCAATAAGATTTGGCAGGAAAACCAATTCTTACGTTAATCTGAATTCGTAAGACTATGGGAGTGTCCCCGCTTTATCTACCGCGCGGCTAAAATGTGTTTTAATAACATAACATAACATAAACGTTCACGCCGTTTAACCCCGAAGGGGTTGGCAGAGGTACCAATACTTCTGAACTAACATGGCAGCGCCATCTAGTGTCCAGAGAAGGTACCCACGTTTTGCTTAGACAGTGTACTCACGTGATAGGGGGCAGGCCTATCGCCGTTTTGTACGAATACACTGTCACATGACTAAGTACAACTCAGTCATGTGGGTTTCCTCACGATGTTTTCCCTCACCGTTAACAATCATGATAAATTAACCACACATATGACTATAGAAAAGACAAATTGGTGTAGGCCCGACCCAGGATTGGAACTCACGCCCTTCTGTTTTCGGGCGGGTGTTCTACCCACTGGACTATCATGTCGTTTTTAATACTCACCAGTAAACAACCCAGCCACCATGGTGCCAACCAAAGGCGTCTGGTACTTCTCAGAAACCTTTCCTAGGAACTTGAACAGCAACCCGTCGCACGACATCGCGTAGATTATACGCGGTAGGGGAAATACTGCGCCCAGTAAACTAGAATTTACAAATCGGAGTATTTTTATGCGAGTATGATATTTGTAGGGTATGGGGCTTTAATGATTGGTGGGCGATGTGACTAAAAACCCAAGAAGTATTTTATTTTAGCTTCTTATCCTTGCTGAATTTCCGAAAGTTGCTGAGGCATCTCTAGCATTTAAATTTAAGTAGGTACTAGTATTTTTACGGTTTAGCGTCGGAAGTGTAAAGTAAATCTCACTCCATCTGTTGCTGTTATATGAGTACAGCCCAGTTTGCAAAGTTACAAACAAGCAAAGCAGGTAGACCCAACTGAATGTAGACCAAGACCCAATATGTTCCAGTAATACAGGTTGAACAAAGTGCGAGGACCATTAAAGGTACCTTGGATATTGCGCTTGATAAAAAAAATAAAAATAGGCGATAAGCCACTGATTTTGATAAAAATTTGTAATTTAGCATATTAAGGCCAATTTTGCCGACCCACCTAGAGCAAAGCGCGCAGATAGCTCCGACGCTGACAGCATACTTGGCCCAGGTCCACCCGAGCTGGTCGTATACGAACGGGAAAGGGGCTTTCTCATCCTGAAATAGGAAAGCTTGGTTTAAGGTTAACGTTTTAGAGTGCTATAAGGTGAATGCTCTAACTTCAGTCTGCCTAAAAGTCCAAAATAGTAACGGGGAACAGTATCACGACCTATTCTACTTTATAACTGGTGTGGTCCAGAATTTGTTTATTACTAAAATTATATACTCGTAGCTAGACTAAAGAAAACTCTTAACATTTTTCTACAAACTAAAACAAGTATAAATAATAATGTACCTGCAAGTAGTAAGGCACCAGCAAGGTGAGCACGCAGGACACGCCGCAGTAGGCCAGGAACACCACGAGCAGCGACGCGACCACCGCGCGCGGGATGGACTGCTGCGGACGACGCGCCTCCTCGCCGGCCGTGGCCACGCAGTCGAAACCTGCCCGCGAGAGACACACATATACGATACTCTACAAGTGTGACAGAGATAGCTGTAATCACGAGAGGAACACCACGAGCAGCGACGCGACCACCGCGCGCGGGATGGACTGCTGCGGACGACGCGCCTCCTCGCCGGCCGTGGCCACGCAGTCGAAACCTGCCCGCGAGAGACACACATATACGATACTCTACAAGTGTGACAGAGATAGCTGTAATCACGAGAGGAACACCACGAGCAGCGACGCGACCACCGCGCGCGGGATGGACTGCTGCGGACGACGCGCCTCCTCGCCGGCCGTGGCCACGCAGTCGAAACCTGCCCGCGAGAGACACACATATACGATACTCTACAAGTGTGACAGAGATAGCTGTAATCACGAGAGGAACACCACGAGCAGCGACGCGACCACCGCGCGCGGGATGGACTGCTGCGGACGACGCGCCTCCTCGCCGGCCGTGGCCATGCAGTCGAAACCTGCCCGCGAGAGATACACATATACGATACTCTACAAGTGTGACAGAGATAGCTGTAATCACGAGAGGAACACCACGAGCAGCGACGCGACCACCGCGCGCGGGATGGACTGCTGCGGACGACGCGCCTCCTCGCCGGCCGTGGCCACGCAGTCGAAACCTGCCCGCGAGAGACACACATATACGATACTCTACAAGTGTGACAGAGATAGCTGTAATCACGAGAGGAACACCACGAGCAGCGACGCGACCACCGCGCGCGGGATGGACTGCTGCGGACGACGCGCCTCCTCGCCGGCCGTGGCCATGCAGTCGAAACCTGCCCGCGAGAGATACACATATACGATACTCTACAAGTGTGACAGAGATAGCGGTTTTTGCTAGCCGACGCTACGCTGTCACAACCTGGGCCGTAAGAGACAAACATCTCACAGATATTGTGGAAGTCGGAAAGAGGTAGTTGTTTTAAATCACGAGATTTGTAGTTCAAAAGAATAGCATATTACCAGTGCGAGCCATTTCTTTAACACGCTTTTTTCGTCATAGAAAGAAATAAAATATTATTTGGTTGCAAACAACAATAAAACATTTAACACACAATAAATAAAAAAGTCACAATGAAAGAAAAACAAACAAGCATTGAAAGGGTTGCTCAGCGTATAATATATATAGGATGAGTCAATATTAATAAATAAAGAATAAATAAAGGAAAGAAAAATTTCGACACAGGCGGGAAAATTTTTCTTTCCTTTATTTATTCTTTATTTATTAGTAATAATCCCCACATGAGGTTTTCATGAACAAAAAGATTTAAATTATGAGTCAATATTCTCATTTCAAATCTCTGAACTTTGACATCGAAAGGAGTTTGTAAGAGAAGACGCAACAAGAAACTCCTTATATTCACGGATGATTGTCATGCGATGAAACTATTTAGATATTTGGGGATGAATAAATAGTAATACTTATAGCAACATCTTAATTACATTTCTTTTAACACAGAAAAGTTGACATTGAAGACTAGCTTAAAAAAAATACACAGTTGTGTAAATTAATTAGACTTATCACATACACTCACGCTGTTAGTTCCCATTGAGATAGGCAGAGACTAACTATGGCTACTTTGTACGATCCTGGCAAGACTCTCGAGTTTCGTCTACATTCATCAATCACTTCATACATGCTCTTTAATTCTACACATTTTATTTCATATATATATATATATATATATATAAGAATTGCTGTGTAGTGTCGGCTTAGAATAACACTACCCCATTTCTACCCGTGGGTGATCATAAGAGGCGACTTAGGGTAAATATGATTTTTGGGCGATGTGGTTGGAGACCCGTCACCAAAAACATTTATATTTACCATCTTTTCCCCACTCTACTTCCAAAAGTGGCTGAGGAATTTCTCATTCCAAAGCTCTGGCTACCCCGTTTAGGGAATTATAGCCGTGAGTATATGTATGTATGTATGTATGTATTCATAAGAATTATCCTTACCAATAAATCCATAAAAGCAAACAGCAGCCCCCTTTATAATCCCAACTAATCCATAAGGTGCAAATCCACCCGTTCCGTAATCTTTCGTCGGGGATTTGGGCACTTCAGATTGAGGAATCCGCCAGTTCTTTATGTCAGCTGCAAACGTAAAAAAACTATATTTAATATAAAACAATATTTTTCACAAGAATAATAAACCATTATGTATCAACCGTCTTGTATCGTTTACCATTTGAAGCACAGAAAGACGTATTTTTTATCATTTCATAAAAAAAATTAAGACCATTCGGATAGAGAATTAATATCGTAAGATAGGGCAGACACGCACAATAAGTAGTAATAAAACAAGCCCATCTATTTAGTATACATTTTAAGAAATCGTTTATTGTAACTTGCTATAGATACAATATTTTTTAGGATAGGCGTTATTTAAATATGCTTTCTTTAATGAGGAATATAAATGCAATTTTAGTCGAAATTTCAAAAAGTAATAACAAATCGGTTTTGATGGGAAAGCAATGACATGCATTATCACAGATGTACACTCACCTTTAAAAGATCCGGATATAATGACAAATAAAACGACACATAGATTGACTCCAGTACAGAAATTGTTGAATTTAGTAGACTCTTTCACACCGAATGCCAGAGCAACTGAAATGAGATATATAATATGATGTATATTGTAATTATTGTATATTTGCTGTGTAGTTTCGGCTTAGAATAGCACTACCCCATTTTTTCCGGTGGGTAAGAGGCGACTAACGGTATTGGGGCTATTAAGGGATTTTTGGACGATGCGGTTGGAGACCCATCACTAACAACGTTTATTTTACCATCTTTTCCCCACTCAACTTTCCAAAAGTGGCTGAGGAATTTCTAATTCCTTAGCTCTGGCTACCCCTTCTAGGGATTTATAGCCGTGAGTATGTATGTATATTGTAATATAATTAAATATAATCTCGCATTGTCGGCATTTTGTTTGCGACCTTTAGCACTAACCCATCGGTTTGGGACTATTTGAGTGATTGTTGGGCTATACGGTTTGAATCCCAACACCAAGCAACCTTATATTTATAACAATATTTATATTTTATAACAAAATCTACTTACCAGAAAACAGCATTATTACGGTGAAAGCGAATAAATCTGGGTATCTAGCTAGATGCGGCGTGTCGAGCGGCATCGCCTCGTATAGCCGACTCGATATCGCCTTGTCTAGTAGCGAGTCTAAGTACTCGCTTAGGGCTTTCACTACACTGGCGGCCCCTGCGGAAATATATTTTAATAGAGAATATGTTACCTTTAGGAACATAAATTTTGTAAATAAGTAGCTTGCAAAATAATATTAGATTCACCTTATAAATTTGATTAAAAATTATGATTTCAACATTTTTAGGTCTAATTATGTAACAGACTAAATATAATTTTTAGTTACTTACACTAGCATTATTCTGGTTCAATAAAATCACCCCAAATAGCATAAGACTTTTTGCGGTAGAATAACTTAGGGTTACACAAAACTGCGATGCGATGCGAATTTCCTGCTGAATAATAAGGAAATTCGCTACACATCGCGTCGCATCGCACTTTAAAAACAACATACACATCATACATCCAGATTTATAAAATAAGAGAAGAATAAATGGTCAACTAAACAGTCTAAAAACATTGGTTGTACTTATAATGCATTGCAGCAATCACACTTTTTTTTATTAACAGACCTATTTCACTCATACGGTACTCCTTGGTGAAACATTAAAATGCTCTTAAATACATAAGAGACTTTCCAATCAACAAAATTTAAATATACAAACCAATAATATATTCCAAAATGAGGTTCCATCCAATAATAAACGCGATTAATTCCCCGACGCACACGTAGCTGTACACGTACGCTGACCCGGCTTTCGGTACTCGCGCGCCGAACTCGGCATAGCACAAACCTGAAATATAATCACTAGTAATAACTATAATGATATTTAGAGTAGCGTCTTTCAGAATAAGCTGACTTTTTCTTATGTCTCTTTTTTTATTTCCCATGTCAATTTCTTAATTCATACAAATCGTACTCTTACTTTTATTGAAGGAGTACGTTAATATATTTAGGATTAGTTAACACATGAAGCTGCAATTTATTTAATAAATCAATCAATGTCATAAAACCGGCCAAGGCCAGTTTGTAATCCTACGGCTTGATAAGCTTAACTAGGACAGCCCAGTCATACGCGTACACTGCTTCAAGCCTTCATAGTAAAGAAATACAAACCAGCAAACACGGAAGCCACTGCAGCGAGTAAAAACGAGAGCACGACAGCTGGCCCCGCGTAGTTCTTAGCCACATCTCCCGCTAGCACATACACCCCGACTCCCAGCGTGCTGCCTACCCCTAGGGCCGTGAGGTCGAGAGCGGACAGCACGCGAGCCAGCCTCGCCGTGCCTTCCTCGGCGGCCTTGCGACGGCTCAGCGTCCGGTATGTTAGCGACACTAGCTTGTTTAAGCCTGTGTTTATACCGCCTGGAAAATATAATTAGTGTTATTTTTTTAGTTGGTGAATGGGTGTGTTAAGCTATTAGTTGTAGTAGGTGTGTTAAGTTGGCAAAGTCTACTAACCCATTTGGGTACCGTGGCTAAAGTGCGATATATGCGATGGAACGCTGTTTTAGTGTGACATCCAGATTGGCATATACTGAGCTGGTGATTTTTAATTTATATGGTTTTTCATGATAATTAATGAATAAATTATGTTAAATTAAAAAAAGAAATTTAATATTATGTCAAATTGAAGCCGATTACTTACCCATAAACCTTCAATTTTGCCGTTTTATTACTGAGTAAGGAAGTCAAACGTGTAAACAGAAGATCCGTATTTGTTTATTTAAAAGAAATATTTAATTTGCTTTTAACAGAACCAAAAGAATCAATTGGAATTCATATATAAATTTTATTAAAGGACAGCAGCCAATTTTGAAACAATACACATACATACATATCGGGGTAGACAGACTCTATCTAACTACTTTGTACGATTCTGGCAAACCTCGCGAGCATCATTTACATTTATCTATCTTTTAAAACAATAACTGCTGACTATTAATTTGTTTAAGAAGAACTAAAAGCTCCAGCATTTATGGCACATTCAACCAAATATAAATGATAAGTTCAACTTCAAGTGGAATGTATGATGTAATGATGATTTAAGTATTAAAATTATATTCCTAGTAAAAGTAGGTTTGAAATTAAAGACTTATTATATCCATTGTTAAGTATCTGTTTCTATTATATGAGGTTCAGATATCATAACCCAACCCAAATCCTTTTAAAGAAATGTACCTAGAAGAGAGATACAATCGATCTCTTAGTTCCGATTATGCTCACTCAGCAAAATCGCCTCTTTCGATCGCGTCGATCGATCATGTTTAAATAAATAAAAACCAGATTGACACCAATCGCCAGAATTGGCCATGATTTTAACAAAGTCATCATCTAGTTCGAATCAGTTTAAACGAATATAAACATACCTCGATTATTTTGTGTAAAGTACGCAGAATCACGCAAGAAATACACTAGACGCCAGCATTCTATTATAACATTGCTATGTAAGCGGAAACGTGTTATTTATTCGTCTAGCATTATTGTTGCATAATACGTTTTTCTAATCTTTAACAATAAAATAAACCAATATTGATAACATGCATTTTATAACGTTTTAGTGCAGCGCTAAAGTTACGCACGGTATTTGTTTTTAAATATCTATGATTTCACAAGTGGCTGCTCATACCTTATGAAGTTTAGCGTGATGATAAATAGCCTATGTTGTTTCTGTAGGAAGATTTGATGAAAAAAATATTAAAATCGGTTGAGCATTTTCGGACCTTAACAGACAAATACAAACAAAACTTTCGTCTTTATAATAAGTATGGAATAGATAGATATAGATAAGCGACCCAGCTATGCAGAGCTACATATGGGACTAAATAAGATTAAAAACACCTTTGTTTTGTAACTTCAAAAAACACCTTCTGATTCAACAGAATATACAGATATAAACAGAGTTTATCTCACAGTATTACCGTAGCATTTTAGTGGTTTAACACTTTCTTAAATCGATTCATCCAAATAAAACTAAGAACATATAATTTAAATGTAATTATACTCGCGGCAGTAATCCCTATGAGGTTGCCAGAGATGCGTAATGAAAATATATTCAGCCAATTTTGAAATATTTTAAGGAATATAAAGATATGCTTCCAAGTACAAATACCATCGATCACGAAAAGCCGCATATCTATTCATCAGCTTGTACGAGACCAATGGGGTAGTACATTTCTAAGACGACACTTAGTGTAGTGACACGACTATTAAGTATCAAACTTTATCGATTTACATAATAATAGATTTTTAAAGTTAATTATAAGTTGACTAATAAAATAATTTACCTATAACTTTTTGTGCCATTTTGTCACTTAACTTCTCCGTCCAAAACCCAATCAGCCACTGGTTCACTGTTACGTATAGTGGCATAGGTCATTCTCCTTATTGGTTCACTAATGATATTCAATTGTTTCGCGAGACAAATAAGCCAATTGAGACGATGGAATTTATAATGTAGAGTGACCATAAACTTATTTTTTCGTGGAAGAATGTGTTATACAAATGGTTGTATTCAAATGATTGTGTTCCATCCAAATAAGATCATTATATGTATAATTTTAAACTCAGGCTTAAATTTAAGGTAATAATTCAAAATTGTAAGGAACTCATGCATTTTATGTCAAATTTTCACTGAGCTTACCATGTTGGGTAAAATACAAAAAATATTCTTGATTTTGGCATGTCAGAAAGGCAAGGTGTGTGCATTATGTGTATGAATCGTGGCATTGAAAAAAAAAGCCCATTACTAAAGTTATATTTACTTACTTACTTATACTCACGGCTGTTAATCCCTAAAAGGGGTAGCCAGAGCTAAGGAATTAGAAATTCCTCAGCCACATTAGGAAATGTGAGTGGGGAAAAGATGATAAAAATAAAGGTTATTGGTGATGGGTCTCCAACCACATCGCCCAAAAATCCCTTAAAAGCCCCAATACCGTTAGTCGCCTCTTACGTACACCCACCGGCAGAAATGGGGTAGTGCTATTCTAAGCCAACACTACACAGCAAGTTATGTAACATAAACATAAACGTTCACGCCGTTTATCCCCGAAGGGGTTGGCAGAGGTACCAATACTTATGAACAACGTGACATTGCCACCTAGTGTCCAAAGTAAATACCCACGTTTTCCTTAGACAGTGTACTCACGTAATAGGGGGCAGGCCTATAGCCGTATTGTACGAATACACTGTCACATGGCTAAGTACAACTCGACCATGTGGGTTTACTCACGATCACGATGTTTTCCCTCACCGTTAACAAACATGATAAATTAACCACACATATGACTTTAGGAAAGACAAATTGGTGTAGGCGCAACCAGGGATTTGAACTCACGCCTGTCTGTTTACGGGCGGGTGTTCTACCCATTGGACTATCATGTTGTTGTTAAAGTTATAAATATACTAATTATTTTATAAAGAACATAAGAGATGAAATGACAATCCAAATTTAGAGGGTAAGAATCGGTCACCCTAGTATAACAGTTATACTCGTACTGTAACCAGAGGTGAACAACAGTAAAGTTGATATGATATCTCATTACTCTCGCAATACATTGATTTTGAGGGGAAACTCAAGGCCATTATATTTCATTCTGTTCAGTGTAGAAATAACTGGTAAAGTCAGTTAGAACTTCTATCTTAAATATTGGATAGTTACTAGAGGTAGGCAAATGTAGGTGCTTTAAAATAAAAAGTATAATGTTGTCAATTTGAAATATGAAAATTATTAGGTTTCATACATACATACATACATATACTCACGGCTATAAATCCCTAGAAGGGGTAGCCAGAGCTAAGGAATCAGAAATTCCTCAGCCACTTTTGGAAGTTGTGTGGGGAAAAGATGGTGAAATAAAGGTTGTTGGTGATGGGTCTCCAACCGCATCGCCCAAAAATCCCTCAAAAGCCCCAAAACCATTAGTCACCTCTTACGTACACCCACTGGAAGAAATGGAGTGCTATTCTAAGCCGACACTACACAGCAAATAGGTTTCATAGTCAACAGAAAACCTTCATCATTTTCACATGTATGTTTTTTGTTTGTTTGTCAGTTTGTATATTTCCAGATAGATATATGGCGCTGTGACCTATAATACAAATGAAATACATATTGAATATTGGAGTCTGGTGTGTTGTGAAAGAATAATTGAACATATATATTTGTAAAACTGAATTACATACATACATACATAAATTTACTCACACCATTAATTCCCATTGGGGTAGGCAGAGACTATCGATTGCCACTTCATATGTTCTTGGAAAACCTCTCTAGCTTCGTTTAAATCCATCAATCTTTTCATACATGCTCTCTTATTCTTCATAATTCGGACGCCTGCCTTTTTTAAGCACACTCTCAATTTGGTCCGAGTGTGTCCTCCATGCTTGTCCTCTACTAACATTACCTTCCACATAAAAAAACTATAATACTGAATTAGCATGTAACATACTTAGAATTTTCAGTAAAAGGAAAAAGTGGCAAATGCCAGTACATGACAGTATCAGAAAACATAAAAATATGATATATTATGAGGGGTTCAAGTTAAAAAATGATAACTCAACAATACTTATAAATTAATAATTTGTACTGGAACAACTTGTATGTAAAATTCAGAAAATATTTTCTAGATATTGGTCCTCTAACAATTAACTCATGTTTTCAGCAAATCAATTACTGTAAGTAAGTAGTAATCATTAAATTGAGAAAGTACTAAAAAATAAAAAATAAAACATAATTATAAGTCAAAATGGTGATCCTGCCTTACCTACCTTGGAGCAAACCAATAGCTTGAGTAATTTGAGTATTCATATTCATATATTTATATTCATCAATATTCATATTCATTCATTATATTCATATTCATGCATTGGCTATAGTATGTACAAGCAAACTGGCCAATATTTTAAAAATTTTGTCTGGTTTTCCCAGCAAACCTTTGAAATGGCTTGATCAAATTTAACTGGACTTTCACTAGCATATAGCTTGTTAACTCTAGCTACTTAATAAATAAAGTACCTACTGTTACTACCAAGCTACTATTATTACTGTGAAAACATGGTTGCCTGCCCTAATTTATAGTTCTATATCTGAAGAGATCAAAACTTGTGGAATAGTTAAGTCTACCTAAGACCATAAACTCTCTTATTATGGATCACAGATTTTACCCAGCTAAGTTAATGTACAAGTATAATTCAATCAATTAAATTAATGCCAAAATAAATGGAAGAACATACATACATACATACATATACTCACGGCTATAGATCCCTAGAAGGGGTAGCCAGAGCTAAGGAATTAAAAATTCCTCAGCTACTTTTGGAAATTTTAGTTAATATGGAAGAACTTAAAAAATTAAATAAATTATTAAGGAAAAATTTAACTTTGGAAAAACTTTGTAAAAATTTAAAATAAAGAGGAGGGATGGAAGGTTTATCTTAAACAAAAACATAGCTGTAGAATTAAAATGAAATCATTCAGGTCTTTAAAAAAGCCCTGGGGACCCCCTTTCCAGGGATTTATAGCTGTGAGTATATGTATGTATTTTGAAAAAAGGGTGCTAATCTTTTACTTTATTAGATAAAAAAATATGATACCATAACAAAGAGAAAATGTATTCGTCTCAGAGAAGTAAGAAGAAGTAACTTACTGAATTTTTGGAGCGAGGTTAAATTGTAATAATATTAGGACCATCTTGACCTTTGCAAGTAGCAAAACATAAAATGGCTACTAGATGAATTTTTTGGGGCTTTTTATATGCAATGTCACAAAGCATAGCTTAGAAAACAACAATAAAAGATTTATGGGGAGAATAAAGAACGTTGGTTGTGGCTTTTCGAGCTCACTTTAATTATTATTCACTTCTATTTGTATTAATATTACTTGTCCTTTCACAATATTTATACAGATGAATTAGTCGAAGTGCAATTAAATCTTGTGTGTATAGTAAGAAAAGAGAACATCACTATTATCACCAAAAAAAAACTAAGAAAAGATGAGAAAAGGCAACATCATTAGCAATTTTATTTAAATACCTGTTTCAAATGAATCCCGTAGACTACCATTTTCTTGACTATTTATTGAAGCGCTGTTACTTCTCCCTCGACAATAATCACTTTCAGTTAGAGTCATTTTAGTAATTGGATATCTTAAATGATCACCAAAATATAACCTAAACCAGCGAGATGAAAACTATACAATATGCCACATGAAACTCATTCAGTCTATTTCAATACATTGGTACTCAAAGAGTGAAACTATTTAAACATATCTTTTAGTAATTTTCTTGCAACTTTCTTTAACTTTCAGTAATAACTTAAGAAAAGAAAACAATACACTAAACCTAATTTAAAAACTTTTCGCCGACATTTAGAAACTGACATTGACAGAAACTGATAGAGATGGCCCTAGATGTCCATGTAACATGACAGTATTTGTCACATGAAAATTTTATTTTTTGAGAATATAAAACTAATGGATTGGATAATCTTCATAACGTTACTATTATGACAGACATTATGATCCTCAATAGATGTAAACTTAAAGTGATGTCATAATTCTTTAGGTATAGGTGTAGGTAGGCAGAAATATGTTTAAATAATGTTTTAAAAATATAAATAAATCATTTTACGAGAAAGAAATAAATAGGATATTTTTTAAACATTACTTTTTTAATTTCCTTATTTTTTAAAGTTATATATCAAATAAATACTTCAAACAAAGTTATAAATCAAATTAATACTAATCACAATGTTATTTTAGTATCATAACATATATACAATCCACCGGAGAAGTAGGGACAATTAAATTAAATATATCTAAGTCTAGTAGCATTATTGAAAGCTCAACTTTAAATTTCTAATAATAGAATAATAAGAAATTGTTTCATAATGATATTGCAATGAACGACAATAAGAAAGCGTGAAAGTCTTTATTCCAATACATACGGTACATAAAGCATTAAATATATCACATTACATCTACTTTGAACCTATGCCCAACACTAACGCGGTCAACGTCAAAAAGGTAAATACAACGTAACACGTGGTACCTATTGCGTCACTTAGTTCAGGCTGTAAAGCTTTGTTGTTAGCAATTTCAGCATAATATGACCAAATGACCCAGTTTATATTTCTCTTAGATCCGGGCTTAAAACGACTTTAAATTAAACGTAGGTATATAAAAATACATACATACGTATACTCACGGCCATAAATCACAAAAAGGGGTAGACAAAGCTTTAGAGCTAGAAACGCCTCAGCTAGATTTGGAAGTTGATAGGGGACAAGATGGTAGACATAAAGTATCGTTGTTAATGGGTCTCCAACCGCATCCCCAAAGACCACTTAAAAAGCCCCATATCCTTCACCTTAATTAGTCACCTCTTACGACACCCGTGGGTAGAAAAATGACATGAAATGAAATGAAATGAAAAATCAAATAGACTAGTGTCATTCAAAGCCGGCACTACACTGCACATAATTAATTAATATAAACAAAATGTATTAATAATTTAAATCTTTTTGTTCATGAAAACCTCATGTGGGGATTATGTATACCCGAGGTCGCTGGTTCGATTCCCGCCTGTGTCGAAATTTTTCTTTCCTTTATTTATTCTTTATTTATTAGTAAAATGTATAAATGTTGTTAATTTGTTTGATATTGTATTCAATATATTATATACAGTATTGTATCTGAGATATCACGGAAATTTAGCGTCAGTAAAACGGTTAAACAGACATCTCACATTATAGTTTTTTTGTAAATTTTAAATGAGTACATGTATGTATGTGCACTTTATTTAATTGAATGTATTTTATGAAATACCATTCGATAACGTTTTTACCTCGATGATAAGGAAAAATACAGTGTTATATCCTGTTTTATTTATTAACTACCCAACTAGCTAAGTTCTCTTGGGAAATGCGGGTTATATTATAATGCAAAAAGTCTTAAAAAAGTCAGAGAATAATTTTGGTAAATGTATGCTGGTTTAGTTTTGCACTACTTAGTGCTTACCAAATGCCAAGAGCAATAATCTTTTAAACTTAGTCTCGAAAGTGCATTAGATATTAAAAATTAAGATATTTTCAAGTGCCTGTCCTAGGGTAGCAAGATTTAAGACCTCAAAATTTAAGGCCTTATGATAAGTTTTCTACTCTGAAAAAAGTCTTGTCCAAGACTAATACAGCTCTGCAGAAGTGTCGTCAGGATTTGTACGAGGCTTGTAGTGTTGTGCGAGGCGAGTCTTATTAACGCCATTATTGAACACGTTGTGCTAAGGATCTTGGAAAAGCAAGGACCCTGACTCTTTTAAAGTAATAGTATGTAATTAGTAGTCTTTTGCTCTTCTAAACGATAAGAAGTCTTGAATTAATCCTGCGTCCTGCATTTTCCAATCTTAACTTTTTATGTATTTTTCGAAATAAAGCTTTAATTGATTTGAAAAAATGGATACAAATGAAGCAAAGTGGTGGATTCAGAAGAAAAGATATTGCTAAATATCAAAAACTACAAGATACAAGCGAAAACATGATTATCCAAAAAAGTGCGATATTGGCAATGAAATTGGTGGTTCCGTACATTTTTCTGATTGTCTAAATCAGGTTACTGTCACTGAAACGGATTACAGCTAAAGAGCTTATTCCATTTGTCTGAATTCAGACGTCTGAAAGCGCGTGCGTTAAGCTGGCGTACCATGAAGCTGTATCGAGCTGGTTACTATGTCAAAAAACTCTGCCTAAATAGTGCCTAATTAGTGTAAAACTAAAAAAAATAGTGCCTCTTTAGTTTAGGAAATAAACACCATTTTCACTGTGTACGTTTTCACTTTTTAGGCAGAGTTTTTTGACATAGTAACCAGCTCGATACAGCTTCATGGTACGCCAGCTTAACGCACGCGCTTTCAGACGTCTGAATTCAGACAAATGGAATAAGCTCTTAAGAAAGCAACTCATGTATACCCACTTTTTGCGACTTGCCGAAAGTACGCTGATATCTTTTGTAGAAAAATATAAATCATTTTCATAATTTGCGTCATGTTGTTGATGAGGTCCGAAAGTTTGGTATTTCACAAACTCGTTACATTCGAAAACAAACTTTATACTATAGAGAATCTACGAAGACTTATTGAAGAAAGAAGTTGCATAGAAGAAGAGAATCTATCCAACCAACAGTCTATCCTTGTGGAAAATATTTGTGATGTTTTTAAAACACCATCATAAAATCGTCTTTACTTGAAAATGTTAAATGTTCAACCAGTGATTTAGAGTATTCTGAATCTGAAAAATATATAAAATAGTTGATGTAGGTACAGTGTAAAATGGTGTGTATAAAGTATCAAAGGAATGTGTATTTTATACCCTTTTTGCATAGTTTCTGATAAGTTATGTGAACAAGACTTTATCATGTTGTTTTTGAATTGCAATTAAAATAATGACCTTTATATTTATAGTTTTACAGCATATATTCACACATATTTTTGGTTTATAGTCTTATTTGAAAACAAAAATCACAATACAATTTGACAAAAAATTTTTACTCAGTCATCAATGTTTCGCCACTTGATAATCTTAATACTTATAATAGAATAGCTAATGAGAGGTTTTCTTTTTGAGAAATAAAAAAACAACATAGTTTCCTAGAGCTCTGTAGATGGCGTTGATGTAACTACGTTACGTACCACTCAATTTCGCCACACAATAATTTCGCCAATGACAACGTTAAAAACATGTGTCGCAGCACCATAGAGTAACTTTTTGGCGAGTAAAAACAACAAAAAGAATGTTAAATATAAGTCCCGTCTTTGTTCATTTACTTTTGAGCTATCTTGGCTTAAACTGATGTTAATTTAGACTTTCAAATCAGAACATTTTCATGTCCGTTCCGTTTTACGATATCATTATATCCAAGTGTGAAAAACGGTGTTACGTTCCGTTCCTACCAGTAACATAGCAAGTCTGGCGCCATCTATCCTGAGAACAGGGAAGAATAAAAAAGGAAAAAAAGGAAAACCTCCCATTGGTACAACCTTAGGTGAGAACAACAATCGTAATCTTAAAATGATTTGTAGATACTCAGTCTTGACAGTACCTAGTAATAATCTTAATAATTTAACATACAGATAATTGAAACATAGTCTTAGGCAAGAACGACCATTAGCATTTAACAAATATTTATAATTCGGCCGTACCTAATTATCTTAATACTAAAAAAGAGTACCTAAAGAACAACTACAAACCTAAAAATAATTTTAACTCAGTCTTGATGAACGAATCAAGTAATACTTTAATAATCTTGGAACAGTGTTAGGTAAAAACAACCATTAGAATGTACACAACTTTTTTTACTCAGTCATCCATCACGGCAGTCCCTAATAATCTGATAACTAAAGAATAGTTAGTCGTCACACTTGTGCGACATGTCCCTACAATTCTAGACTTTAATAACCCTTTTGTACTGTAATACCAGAGTAATACCAAATTACATTTATCGTTTAAGTTTTAGCACAGATAATATAATGTTTTAGTTACAAAGAGAGATTTATACTCTGGTCATATTCCCTTTCTTAAATTTTGCTACTGTTCTTTTGCACCATATTGTTTAATTTTAACAAAGAAGTTTCGCTTATTAAAATGCACTTTATAATACCTATATTCGTTAATCCGATCCTGAAACAAGTACTAGGATATTATATTTAGCTATACATTTTCTGTAGAGAAACTGAACTATACAGTCCACCATTGGTGTACCAAATAAAATGAAAAACATTAAAAAATGTTATGAAAATAAATTAATTTGTGGACAAACGAATAGCTAAATTGAATCGATTAATATAATAACTTACAAACGGCGTGAGAATATGTATGTATGTTACAAATGGTCCGCCCCAGCTTCGCACGGATGGTTTGAAATTATTTTTTACTGATTACCCCCTACGATATTTAGCGTGATGATACATATCCTATGTCCTTTTCCTGGTTCTAAGCTACCTCCCCATTAATTTTCATTTTAATCGGTTCAGTCGTTCGTATTATACAGAACTAGTGGTCCGCCCCAGCTTCGCACGGATGGTTTTAAATTGTTTTTTACTGCATACCCCCTACGATATTTAGCGTGATGATGCATATCCTATGTCCTTTTCCTGGTTCTAAGCTACCTCCCCATTAATTTTCAGCTTAATCGGTTCAGTCTTTCGTGAGTTATAAATAGTGTAACTAACACGACTTTCTTTTATATACATACATATACTCACGGCTATAAATCCCAGGAAGGGGTAGCCAGAGCTAAAGAATTAGAAATTCCTCAGCCACTTTTGGAAATTTGAGTGGGGAAAAGATAGTAAAAATAAAGGTTGTTGGTGATGGGTCTCCAACCGCATCGCCCAAAAATCCCTTAATAGCCCCATACCGTTAGTCGCCTCTTACGTGCACCCACCGGAAGAAATGGGGTAGTGCTATTCTAAACCGACACTACACGGCAAATTTCTTTTATATATACACATCAAAATTGCCTAGAGATCAAGCATTTTTATGCGGATTTCTTGATATGGGTCATTTTTTGATGCATTTTATAATCTGAAACAGGAACTGTCAATCAAATTAGAGTAAAAGATGAAAATCGGCTATCAATATTTTCCGTATAAAAACATACAACGCATTGAAAACATTATTAGTGCTACTGTTTCCCTACTACTGATTAAAACCAACGTTATTATGGAGCGGCGACGTCATTTTAGGCGTGGGAATGATAGAAGCTGGTTCCCGGCAAGATACTGTGTCTTTAGCTCTGAATACAAGTCAGAGTGTTATCAGTCGACTTTGGACACGTTACCGAGGCACTGGTACCGTGGCTGAGCGCCATGGAGGACGGTATCGCTGCACCACACGGAGACAAGACCGATACATTGAAATCACAGCTCGAAGAGCTGTAAAAGTAACCGCAATGATGTTAGCCGTGAGGCTTCATCGCTCTTCAGGGAACTTATTTAGCGACCAAACATTCAGAAACCGCTTGCATAAAGTAAACCTTCAATCCCGAAGACCGCTACGGGTACCACCTATAGCAATGCACAATCGTAGGATTCGATATCAATGGGCTCTTGAACACAGAAATATGGCCCAAGAACAATGGCGTTTCGTGTGCTTTTCTGGTGAGTCTCGTTTTGGTATGAGACCGGATACAAGAAGTATACGACACTGGAGAACGAAGTCCATCCCTATAGTGGTGGAACCATCATGGTATGGGCGGGTATTTGGATCGGCGGAAGAACTGAATTGATTTGGATCAGAGGCAACCTCAACGTTTAAATTTATGCTGAGACGATTGTATCAGACGTCATCGTTCCTCTACAAGTGCAAATCGGTCCCTTATTTCAGTTAATGCATGATAATGCACGACCGCACACCACAAGAGTTGTAAGACAGACTCTCGCCGCAGCTAACATCAATTTCCTCCCTGGCCTGCCCAGTGCTCAGTCGCCAAACTTGAACCCGATTGAGCATGCATGGGATATCCTACAGAGAAGAGTGCTCTGCCGAATATGGAGGGTATCCAGTCGCAAAAAGACCTTTTTTTGTCGTTGCAACGGACATGGGCGGCCATTCCACAGCGTTAATTGGATGAACTCATTTTTAAGTATGCCAAACCGATGTTCTTGTGTTGTTAGTTTTCGCGGTAGAAACACGGATTATTAATGGGTAGTAATAAAAGCTCCGATAATAAAATAAAAATTGTGCTTACAAAAATATTAAATACTAAATTTCCGACTACTTCTATCCGAGTAGAAATGACAAAACGACCGAATGACATACTTAAATTTTCGAAAAATTTATATGTCTGTTTATTGTCACAATACTTTTCTACCAAGCAAAATTATGTTCTACTGATAACAATGCTTTGTAATTTTTACCTTTACTTGCCTACAAGTTATTCGTAAAGTACACTACATGTTTCGTAGGGATTATGCATTTAAGGTGCTCGCTCCGCTGCGCTTCGCTCGCTCGTTTTAATACATAGTCTGACCTAACCTAGCTAAATGTAACCTAACTTTTCTCTTCACCTGCAGGGGCTTTAGAACCCCCAACCTCCCCCCCCCCAACGGATAAACTTGTCGGAGGTTCAGTATTTTATTCGGAAGTTTAGTTTTATTAATCGAAGTTAAATATATTTGTAAGTCAAAATGAAATTTGATCCTGTTCATAGGTGTTTGTTAAATTTATTTATTTTTTTCGGTATGATTAGGGTTTTTTGGTCGGTAATTTACTAAAATTTGCTGTGTAGTGTCGGCTTAGAATAGCACTACCCCATTTCTTCCGGTGGGTGCACGTAAGAGGCGACTAACGGTATGGGGCTATTAAGGGATTTTTGGGCGATGCGGTTGGAGACCCATTACCAACAACCTTTATTTTACTATCTTCTCCCCACTCAACTTTCCAAAAGTGGCTGAGGAATTTCTAATTCCTTAGCTCTGGCTAGTATAGTATTATATTATCTGTGGCTCTGGCTACCCCTTCTAGGGAATTACAGCCGTGAGTATATGTTATGTTATGTAATTTACTGAAACGCTGGTTAATTAGAATAATGGTCGGACAGATGTATTTCCATTATTATTTCCCATTATTAATTATTTAAGTTTCTCCATTAATTTTTAAAGAAAACTGTTATTAGTATTTTTTTCGAACTTTAATGTTAGTGGTTCAAATGTCAAAAATCCCTTATTTAGGAAAATGACAAATTTCTTTATTAATGCAAAGGTGACTTGGTTTATCGTTACTGTAGACAAACCAAAACACTTTATTTGATGAATCCTTAAAGAAAATTTTAATTAATATTAATGAGGAGAAAAGTTATTGCAAAAATATATGTTGATCCCTAGACACTTTTGATGTGTGTATTTCTAAGATAAGATTAAGAAAAACAGCAAAATAATTCATAAAAATGTTTCTTTAATACATAAAAATGCGATGGCACCGTACAAGGCACATGGTTGTATTCTAATTTGTTACCAACAATAAAATGTTCTTGGGCGAAGTAATTCACAATCACAATGTTTCTTTATCTGACTTAAAATAACAATTATAATTGAAAATGTTTTTTTATTTATATACAGTATAATTTGTTAGTATATTCTAAGATGGTTTAAATAAACTAATATTTCGTCATCTTAGATTTAACACCGTGTTGGATTAAAACATAATTAATAATCTTTGTCTGTATCAAGACAGTTCTTCATTATAACTGACCCAAGTTAATACTGGAAATATAAATAAGTAATAAAAACAGGTTAAAATGGCTCGTCTAAAATTTACTTCAACGTTTGTGGGCAGGAGACCAATGTCAAATACTAGGTCTCTTTATAAGGGATGATATGCACCTCCTATTAATTCGTTGTTTTTTTATGGCTAAATTATTAAAAAAAGGCTGTAAATTAAAACTTAACTTAAAATTTATCATGACTGAAAGTAAAACAACGCTACTCAGGTTATCATAATTATTACAGTTTTATGTTTTTCTGTGACAAATTGATATTAATTAATAATACATTAGAAATTACGTTAAGTATTAAAATTTTGCAATATGTATACTTATTATCTTACACTTACTAAATAATTGTTTTAAATAATAACCACAAGCTAACAATAAATAAAAAAATATATCTTTTATTTGTACGTCATTTTGAAATCACAAAAAATAAAATAATAAAACGTCGCTCTTTGTGCGCTATTAATTCCATTTCCCTTTTTTATCGGAAAAAATAAATGCAAAATAATTCACAATATAAAATATCACATGTTAATTTTTGTCGACAAGTTTTTGCTTTTTTATTTTAAAATACTTTAAAAGCTGAGCATTGTTAAAATGTAACTACTCATATACTCAAAGTCTAAAAATATAAATTAAACCATACACATGACTGAACTAAGCAATGTGAGAAAAGGACGGCAACTATTTTGCTCGCCATCTCTCTCTTCATGTTGGCCATAGGGATGTACTATTGTCGTATCGATATTTGATTTGGTATGTTAATTAAGGTATCGATATCAAACGCACTGCACGTGGTATTTAACAGCGTCTAACATTAGGCACATTTGAATACTTAAGTACAATATTGTATCATTCTATACATTTATATTTTATTTTCCATATTAAAATTTTTATAATCCTAAAATCTTATATTGTAACCACAACTGAAATAATATGTCTATGTAAAATGTTTTAATAAGCTTTCAATTAAAATCCAAACAAGCAGAGTATTTTCAAATATTTTGAATGGTGTATCGTATAATAAAATAGTGAAATAATTCAATTAAAACGTTATTTATTTTAAATGCATACCCCCAACTTAAATTAGTTGCAGTATTTGAAGTCAAAATTTGACTATACTACAATAAGAATTTAATTTATAATTCTCAATATAATTTCAGTAATTTATTGCTTTACTTCTAGTTTTAAACTTAATAAATTTAAAATAAGAATTGAATGGAAATTAACCAAATCCCAATTAATTTTAATTTAACTATTTTTCATTCAATTTTGAATAAAAATCATGCAATAAATTGAACAATAAGACTTTCCAATAATTTAAATCTTTTTGTTCATGAAAACCGCATGTGGGGATTATTACTAATAAATAAAGAATAAATAAAGGAAAGAAAAATTTCAATCCCGCCTGTGTCGAAATTTTTCTTTCCTTTATTTATTCTTTATTTATAAGACTTTTCAATTCTAAAATATCTGAGATATCATATTTATTGTCATATAAATATTTGATTTGTAAGTCATACAGTTTCTGGATAGATAAAAAAATTCGAATCGTTTTTGTATTATAAATGATCTCTTAATATTATCAATAATTTGTTCAACTTTTGTTGCTTTATTTAAAACACATATCTTTATAATTCGGTAGTTGTGATTTTGCCGCCATTAACTATCACAAATATAACAAAAACATAATTCAGTTGCAAAACTAACACCGATCTGTAGTACAGTCAACTATAAAACAATATGAATACAAATCGACAACACTATTTTCGTATAGAGATACCACTATCATAAAAATGTCGTCAAAAATGTGTACCCAATAGATTATTATGACAATTATATCAAAAACATAAATAATTTATCCCTGTGATGTATACAAGTACATAAATTTGCAGTTAACTCTACATATAATGACAAAACGAGTAACAACTCCCCCCCCCATAATTTCATTGACGCTTTTCTCTCAAATTTTTTTTCACGCTCTGGCCGACGCAGGATGGTAAGTGATAACATTATGCGCATGCGTGAAGGCGGTGGCAGGGGTAGGTGAAGGTGTAGAAGGGGTAGAAGGTGAAGGCAGTTGTAGGGCGCGCGCCCTGCCCCCTAATGTGCAGCGGGTTGTGGCTCCTGATTCCACTTCTACTAATGGCTCGCGGGAAGATAACCTGTGGGATATAACACACATGATATGAGTTGTATATACTGATATCTTTCTAGATAGATTGCTGTGTAGTGTATATTGTGTAGTGTGTACTTTATGATTGACTCCTCCCCCCTTGTTACTTATCTTTTGTGACCTTTCATTTTGACGCTATTTGTAAGATGCATGCATGCAAAGCATGAGAAGTTCACCTCAGAAAACTTGTAAGCGCGGATGATTATTGACAAGTTGTAAAGTTTAAATTTATAATTTCTCTATGTCTTACAAGTTTCCTAGGATACTTGTAAGTATACTGATTTGTCGATTTTCCTACGACAGACACATTGGTATAGGGCCAACTCAAAATCAAAGTAAGAATCCGCATACTCACATAAAGTATCTATTAGCCAGAACCCCGACCAGCTCGCCAACTAAATCCACCACCACTTGACCACTTGAGGAGGAGTCAAATCGTATACAAAGTCATTCTTGGCTCAAGATTCGAACCCACACCTTTCTGCTTGAAAGACTGTGGTGCCACTACCTATATATGTATTCAAACCCACGTCTCTTCACGAAAGGAGGTGGTATTCCTAACTAACCTATTACAGTTGTTTTATTCATGGTTTCATTTGTCTATGGGGGTTATCAAGGTTGTTAAGAGTAGTTAGAATCATACTCACATATAGTATCTATTAGCCAGCACCCCGACCAGCTCCCCAACTAAATCTACCACCCCCTGAGGTGGGGTAAGTCCATATACCAAGTCATTCTTAGCTGAAGGGATGTTGATTACTATTAGTTGGACATCTGAGCTCATTATTCTGATGGCACCGATCTGAAATACATATGTTTAGCATTATGTAGGTCTTTATATAGCTAAGGTAAGTTTTTATTCGTTTAGTTTTAATTTTGTTATAATGGCGTAAATGGATAATTTCTTTATTTCCCCTTTCTTCCGGTGCGTGTACGTATGAGGCGACTAACGGTATTGGGTCTTTTAAGGGATTTTTAGGCGATGCGGTTGGAGACCCATCACCAACAACCTTTATTTCACCATGTTTTCCCCACTCAACTTTCTAAAAGTGGCTGAGGTATTTCTTATTCCTTTGCTCTGGCTACCCCGTCTAGGGATTTATAGCCGTGGGTATATGTAAATGGATAACAATAGAAATGGATAGAGTAACTACGTGATAAGGCCAGGTCTGTCGTCGCTTTGTACGAATACACTTTTAAACGACTAAGTACAACTGAGCCATGTAAGGTTCATCACAATGTTTTTGCCTCACTGTTAGCAATCATAATAAATTGCCTACACATATGACTCAAGAAGACTCATAAACGTAGGAACGGGTTTAGATACACGTCCCGCTGCTTGAAAACTGAGCCTCGGGTTGCATAAGATTTTAAACAGACGAAAAGATATAAAAATCAAATTTGTGCTAAATCATTTAAGAAATGCACTTTTTGTAGTTATTAACTTACTTTATCAACGCGCACTATCATTATAGAATTATAAACAAAATACAAAACCAACTTACATTAGTAATAGGCGTAGGTTTCTTCAACGGTTTAAAAGTGACATCATCCAGTTTAAAAAGAGCCCTCTCGGTGACCAATATGCATCGTGCGGCGGACTTTTTATACCGGTTTAACTTGTGCACTCAACAGGAGAACAAATATAAGAAAGAATACAACTTACATCAGTAATAGGCGTAGGTTTCTTCAACGGTTTAAACGTGACATCGTCCAGTTTATAAAGAGCCCTTTCGGTGAAAAATATACATCGCGCGGCGGCCTTGTTATACCGGTTGATCTTGTGCACTCAACATGAGAACAAATATAGAAAAGAATACAACTTACATCAGTAATAGGCGTAGGTTTCTTCAACGGTTTAAAAGTGACATCGTCCAGTTTATAAAGAGCCCTCTCGGTGACCAATATGCATCGCGCGGCGGCCTTGTTATACCGGTTGAACTTGTGAACTCGACACGAGAACAACGGCTTGCCGCATTGTTGGGTCTTTTGTAGGTTTTGTAGTGCTGAGCGGTAGGTTGCTGGAAATAGGGTAAAGAAATAAGTGTATTATATAAATAAATGTTTTCTTTAATTTAAAACATATAAGATGTGTAAACAATATACAATGTACGAAAATAAGTCAATCAAGTGAGCCACTAGAAAGATAAAATGTTGCACCTCTACTGACGCTAATGGTGACGCTATTAATTCTTTTCGGGTTCTAACCTTGAAATACTAAAACCTCAGAAATGCGTAAATATACAACATTTTCTAGTCACGCATAATGCGGAATTAAGGGTTGCGACAACCCTACACGTACTCCCTGGGTGGTGCTAAAGAGTAATCAACGTCGAGTATCGGGCGACGGTTAACTTACCTGACAGAGCTGGTCTTCCCAGTCAGCTAACGTGACAGATAGGAAATGATCTTCACAACTCGTAACCAATTGTCACACCAGTGGCAGGAGGCCGAGAGTTTTGGCTTTACTGTCTAAACTACGAGGATGCAAAACCTCTATAAAACAATGACCCCAATCCTAAGGTGTGGACCGTGCCAAAAGGATGAATGGCTGAGGGCAATCAGTCGCTAGCGCCAACTTCGATGGACCAGGCAATCATCGTTGTATAAGTGCCTTCTCATAGGAAAGGGCGTGACCCTATGAGCGACCCTTTACATCGACCCGACTCGTGGGAACAAAAACATGAATGAAAACTTAAACCTAAATAAAAACCTCAAAACTCCACCACAACAATCCGCTCCGGCAGAAAGTAGCCGTAAAGTCTACACTCAACAAATTTTTCACAAAAGTCTATTTGATGCAAGACCTCGCAGTAATTCTGTTCCTGATATTACTTCGAATGACAAGAATACTCCTAAACAAACCCAAACAACTTCATCTGCCAATGAGACTGAAGCAGCCAACGATACTAACGACCTTTCTTTCCTAGAACCTCCGCCATGGCAACGAGTACCAGGCAGTAAGAAAAGAAAACTGGTAAATTCTCCACCATCCCCCACCACCTCTACTCACAATAGGTACGGCGGTCTACCTGTCGACCAAGAAGAAGAATCAGCCAACAAACCAAGACAAATCAACAAGCCTCCCCCAATTGTTCTGTATGGCGTAGATGACGTTAATCAGCTCACTAAACTTCTAACAGAGGCAGTAAACTCCGAATCATTCAAATACAGGATAGTCAACAAAAACTTGCTTCGAGTTATGGTAGACTCCTCAGAGAACTACAAGAAAGTAATTGATGTCATTCGGCAAAATGGACTAATTGGACATACCTTTGCAAGAAAAGAATCTAGATGCTACCGTATCGTTATCAAAAATCTTCACCATACAACACCCCACAGTGCCATCATTGAGGCAATGGAACAAACTGGGAATAGGGTGAGAGGCGAAATAGTGAATTCTCGACACGGTCCCGATAAAACTCCCACATCAACCTTCTTTGTTAACTTAGAACCAGGTGATAAAAACAAAGAAGTTAAAAGGATTGAATACATTTATCATCAGCGCATAAAAATTGAAGATCCTCGAAAGTCGAAAACTATAGTCCAGTGTCAAAGATGTCAACAATACGGCCATAGCAAAAATAACTGTATGAGGCCATATAGATGTGTTAAATGTGGATTAGGCCACAAAACTTCTGACTGTCCCAAGAAGGATAGGAACACCCCAGCTAAATGTGCTCTCTGCTCCTGTGACCACCCCGCGAACTATAAAGGCTGTCAAGTCTACAAAGAGATACTAGCCAGAAAATCGAACCCCCGACCTTCTAGACCGAATCAAAAGTTTACCCCGAACAGTGCACCTTTATCGGTACGTAGTAACAAGGTTAACCAAAAAACTTACGCTGAGGCTACGGCTAGTGCTCCCCATGAAAAAGAAAACGTCAATAATGATCCTACTGACAACACAGAAAAAACTATGATGCAACTAATTATTAAGCAGAACGAAAAAGTAGATCAGCTCATTCAACAAATAGGTACTCTCTTAAACCTATTGACAACAATGATAACAAAAATAGCTCCGTAATGGCTGCTTACATACGAATAGCTACCTGGAACATCAATGGGCTCTCGGCAAATATACTTGAGCTTGAAGCATTCATCAACACAAATAAACTGGATATTGTGCTCATATCTGAATCCCATACCACTGTAAATAAATCTTTTCTATTAAGAGGCTTTAACATTTATCACACCTCGCATCCTGATGGCAAGGCTCATGCTGGTGCAGCTATTGCAATTAGATCAACCCTCAAACACTCCTTGTTGGATCCTTTTATATCTACACATATCCAAGCCACTACTATAAAGCTAGAAGACCGTGCCGGCTCTGTTACTCTATCCGCTGTTTACTGCCCGCCGAAGCATAAAATAACAGAGGATATGTTTAGCCAATTCTTTGAAACGCTTGGTAATAAATTTGTAGCTGGAGGTGATTGGAATTCCAAGAACACATTTTGGGGCTCGCGACTTACTCTGGCTAGAGGCCGTGAACTAAAGAAATCCCTGGATAAAAACCAAATTTTGCCAATTTTATCCGGTGAGCCTACCTACTGGCCAACCGATCCGAACAAACTTCCAGATTTGCTAGACTTCTTCCTTACAAAAGGAATCAGCCAGCTCTACACCAAGGTTGAATCAAATTTGGACGGATCTTCTGACCATACCGCGGTTATACTAACCCTCAGCTCCACGGTACTTATAAGAGAGCCCAATGAGTCGCTTTACAATAGAAAAACCGATTGGGAGGGCTTCCGGGACTACGTAGGCGACAATCTGAACTTGAAAATTCCTTTAACACAGCCTAATGACATTGAGAATGCATTCATGCACGTGACCAACCTCATCCAGGTTGCAGCTTGGAAAAACACTCCTGCGCTTCTTCACAAAGTCGGGTCTATTCCGCAGCCACCCAACATTAAGAGCAGTATACTGGAAAAACGACGATTACGAAGAGTATGGCAAACATCACGTCACCCAAAAGACAAATCTGCCTATAATAAAGCAGCCAAACAGCTAAAGATCCTACTTGAAAACTCGGCTCAAGAGGAAATGAAGAAGTCTCTCAAACTTATCTCCTCAAAATAAAGGTGAACTTTCTCTTTGGAAGGCCACAAACATCTCGGGCAAACCTCAGGTATCTTTTCCACCACTGCGATCTGAATCTTCCTGGGCGAGAACAGACTCTGAAAAGGCTGAAGTCTTTGCAGCCCATCTCGCTACTGTATTCAAACCGAATCCCTCCAGTAGTCATGAAGAACCTGCTTCAATAGGTGAAATATTGAATCAAGATTTTCAACTATGCCCACCTCTCCGAACAATTTCACCTAAAGAAGTAGGTGAAGAAATACGTCGCATGGATGCAAATAAGGCACCGGGTTACGATCTTATAACACCCAGAGTCCTCAAAGAACTCCCACGGAAATGCTTAACGTACCTGGCCAGTGTGTTTAATGCAATACTACGTGAATTTTATATCCCTCGTGTATGGAAGATCTCACAAATAATTCTGATCCACAAGTATGGCAAACCTCTTTATGAACCTACGTCTTTTAGACCTATAAGTCTTACTCCAGTTCTTTCCAAACTGTGGGAGAAGCTATTCCTAACTAGATTATCCTGTGCTATGGAAGAGTGTCACATTGTACCATCGCATCAGTTTGGATTCAGGAAGTCGCACTCTACAGTGGAACAAATACATAGAGTGTACCACACCATTCGCCAATGCTTTGAAGTTAAGCTTTACTGCAGCGCAGCATTTTTGGATGTCCAACAAGCATTTGACAAAGTCTGGCATCGAGGTCTTCTAGTCAAGATTAAGGAACGGCTACCACATCCTTATTTTTGTATAATTCAATCCTACCTATCCGACCGTCAATTCTTCGTCAAACAGGGTGATGCAAGATCAAAGCTATACGACATAGAAGCAGGTGTTCCCCAAGGGTCCGTCTTGGGTCCCGTACTGTACAACATCTTCACCCATGATCTTCCAGTAACAGATGCTGTGACGGTGGCTACTTATGCCGATGACATTGCTCTGTTATCGTCTGACTCAAACCCAGCAAAAGCTAGTGCCAATCTGCAAAGTCATTTAAATAAGGTACACTCATGGATGTTAAATTGGCGAATACAGGCAAGTGCTTCGAAATCTGCTCATATCACCTTTACCCTGAAACAAGGTGACTGCCCATCGGTCAAACTAGGCACAGATATCTTGCCCCATAATGATTGCGTCAAATACCTTGGCTTCCACTTGGACAGAAGATTGACTTGGAAAAACCATATTAAAAAGAAAAGAGATGAGATCAATGCTAAGTTCAAATCACTCTATTGGCTATTAGGGAGAAATTCTGTTTTGTCAACAGACAATAAACTTCTAATATACAAAAGTATACTAAAGCCAATCTGGACATACGGTGCTCAGTTATGGAGTACAGCTAGCAATAGCAACATTCTTTGCCTGCAACGGGTCCAAAATGCTATCCTGCGAACAATTGCCAAAGCTCCCTGGTTTGCAAGAAACGATGAGATGCACAGTTACCTTAACGTACCCACAGTAGCTGAAGAAATAACAGAGTTAAAAGCTAAATATACTGACCGACTAGTCGCACACCCAAATATTCTAGCAAACCAACTACTGGACACTTCTCGCTCTGTACGGCGACTGAAGAGGAAAGAGGTTTTGTGATAAAGAGTTTCAGAGGCAATATTCTCTGCTACACTCTAAACGTCAAGAAAATTTCACTCAAATCATCCGCTTATGGTCCACCGACCGATTGCAGATACAAAACACAAAAAAAAAAAGGGTTGCGACATAAATGATTGAAGGGATGAAGATGAATTCTAGCCATTTAAACGCCAGGATCGTACAAAGTGGCGATCGATAGTCTCTGCGTACCCCGAATGGATCGAATGGCGTGAGAATATGTATGAGTTGTCCCAATCCACTTCCAAAAGTGGCTGATGAATCTCTAATTCTGAAACTCTAGCTATCCTTTTTGGAACCTCATAGAACAGAGTCCATTCTGACAATAGTGTTTTGTCTACAAGAAATATACCTGATTTACTATTATAGGTGTCAATCGCCAGATAATCGCCGTACCACTGTCGGTTGCAGCCCCATTCTGATCGCCGACCTTTGAGAACGCTCGCCGCACTGATCTTCATCTTTAGTTGTGGCCACTGTTGGATAAAAGTACTGAGTTAGTTTATTGATATTTACTTTATTGAATGGAAGAATAGCTTTAATAGTATGTAATGATAACATAGGCTTTGGCTTAGCCTAAGAAAATTCATTGATACAAATAGTTTACATTGTAAATTTAATCTCAATCCCACAAATGCGTAGGCAGATTTATTTACAAAATAAGTAGGAAAGGAAGAAAGACACCTAATATATAAAAAAAAGTCATCGCGTAGTTTTTAACGCCACATAAAATACCCAACTTAAATGCAGAAAATTTACTCAACTTTATTATACACTTTGGCGTTAAAAGAGATGTTTGATACGCAATCAGTGATTTAATGCAAAAAGCAAATATTCAATATTATTTATTCTTTTCCACACAGATTATCCAGATTAATATAAATTAGTCAGTGTAATAAAACAAAAAGTCATACCTGATCCCTAGGAATAGGCTTAAGCGTTTGATAGGCCTTCCACCGTCGATAGGCCCCCTGTATGAGTTGCTCATTAACCCTGCGAGGTGGTGGTGGCCATTTTCTTATCACGCCACGATTACGATGTAACTCTGACTGGATCTCGGCTATGTAGCGACGGCAGCGGTAGCGTCTGAATGAAATAATTAGTTTAGACGAATTGCGATTATAAACATTTATATAACGTTTATATAACAAATAAATAAATATATACGGACATATTATTCACAGATCAAGTAAGTCTTGTATTATGGGATACTAACTCAACGATATATTTAATATTATATAATACAAATATAAATAACACCCACGACTTAGATACAATCATTTATGCTCATCACATAAATGTTGCTCTCAGCGGGGATCGAACCCGCAATCTTCGGACCGAAAAGCTAGTCACCTATCCATTCGGCCACGGCTGTCGTCAAAAATAATCAAACGTCAAAAGAAGTATATATGTATACTTAAAAAGACAGGCGTACGAAGTCTGAAGAATAAAAGGGCATGTGTGAAAAGATTGATGAATGTACATAAAGCTCGAGAGGTTTGGCTGGATCGTTCAAAGGGGCGATCGATAGTCTCTGCCTACCCTAATGGAAACTAATGCCGTAAGTTAATGTATGTATGTAAGGGTATGTACTCTGGGCGGCGGCCATTTTGTGATAATACCGCGGTTGCAATGTAACTCTGACTGGATCTCGGATATGTAGCGACGGCAGAGGTAGCGTCAGACATTTGTATTTAGTTTAGATGTTTTCGATTATTAATTATGAAAATATATGTACTTCAATTAAGCAAACAAAAATTTTCGACACCAGCGGGACTCAAACCCACGACCCCCCCCCCCCGTCGCTCTGCCGACTGTTCTATGATTATGAAAATTTGTATTTGCTTGTTTCTTTACACCTTGCTGGTATTAGCGCCATCTATTGCCGAATTGTTACAACTCTGATAGCAACCGTGATAGCCCAGTGGGTAGAACACTCGGTTATCGTGCAAACGACTAGTGTTCAAATCCTGGGTTGGGCCTACACCAATTTGTCTTTTCTAAAGACATATGTGTGGTTAATTTATCATGGTTGTTAACGGTGAGGGAAAACATCGTGAGGAAACCCACATGGCTGAGTTATACTTAGTCAATTGACAGTGTATTCGTACAAAAAACGGCGATAGGCCTGCCCCCTATCACGTGAGTACACTGTCCATGCAAAACGTGGGTACTCTGAACACCAGGTGACAAAGTCACGTGATGTTCAGAAGTATTAGTACCTCTGCCAACCCCTTCGGGGATATTCGGCGTGAACGTTTATGTTATGTTATGTTACAACTCTGCAAGCTACTCGTTCATCTTTTCAGATAGAATGCGAGTGTTGAGAACTCCTTAGTATCACATAATAATGCATACATAATCATATGTACTTAAAGTTTGTTTTTATTATAATTTATATTTAAGCTGACAAAGCTCACTGATCAAATTAGCACCAAACGTAAAATTATGACTTGATTATGAATTTTGAATATTATATAATACTTATGTAAGTAATAATAATACTCATGTAAGTAATTGCTGTGTAGTGTCGGCTTAGAATAGCACTACCCCATTTCTTCCGGTGGGTGTACGTAAGAGGCGACTAACGGTATTGGGGCTTTTAAGGTATTTTTGGGTGAGTATATGTATGTATGTAAGTATTACCCGGGACTAAAAAAATACATACATACATACATATACTCACGGCTATAAATCCCTAGAAGGGGTAGCCAGAGCTAAGGAATTAGAAATTCCTCAGCCACTTTTGGAAAGTTGAGTGGGGAAAAGATGGTAAAATAAAGGTTGTTGGTGATGGGTCTCCAACCGCATTGCCCAATGTTCCCTTAAAAGCCCCAATGGGGGGAGATGGAAAGGGGAAATGGAAATGGGGTAGCGCTAAAAAAATGTAGTCATAATTATATGAATGTTTCAATTTAAGCTGGGACTCTCCGCAAAAGTATTCAACTTTGTACCCTTAACTTTTTCAACAAAAAAAAACAGTGACATACAAAGCAGTATTGGCATAAAGATACTAAATTACTTTTCTTTTTTTAAAACCCTGCTCTACTGAAATCATTTAACAACCAAATTTTTACTTCCAAGCATAATATGTATGTGTATATGTATGTATGTATGCACTTACTTCCAAGCATAATAGATGGTAAGAGCCGCCTTCATCTTCCTATATCTCATCCTGGCGATGGTTCCCCGCCACAGTTTCTGTAGAAGCACCACTATTGAGGGTAGTAGCGCCGCTCGAGATGCCTCTAGGCCATGGAGGGTTTTGGCACTCCTGTATAAGATTATTTGGGTTACTGAACTGGCGATCATAAATATGAACATCAAAGGCTCCTAAAGCTATGAAGATACAAAGGCTATAAATCCCTAAAAGGGGTAGTTCGAGCTTTAGAATCAAAAGTTAAGTTAGGAAAAGATTGTAATATAAACCATGGTTGGTGATAGGTCTCCAGCCACATCGCCCAAAAACACTTTTACCTAATCCACCTTTAAAGTGACTGAGTAGTCTTTGATTCTATATTTTGGCTCTAGGTTTAATATTCATATTTTTATCATTTTACTATCGTATCATAGTACGTTGACATTTCAAGAAGTTCACATTCTGTTGTGTCGTTCTCTATCGCTTATTACGCTCTTTTCAAGCAAACAAACAGTTCATGTATGTTTTGGATTGTTCTCTCTCGTTCGTTTCAGGTGGAACGTGACACATTGTCGAGCATGCAACAACATAAAAAAACATAATTACCTAATAAACAGCTTAGTATGTCCGAACTGCACATCGGTGACTTGTAAATCTCTCAGTAACACCATGACGGCTTCTTTGTCGCCGCCTCCACGGAAGTTGGGCCACGTGAACTGGGATAGCATTTTGTATCTGTAAATTTAGTGTTTTGTGGATAAAGTTTGGATTAGTTGCATGTACTGCAACAAAACTTGGTAGCTTCTTTCACAAAAAAAAAACGTATCTACTCAGAATACCGGGTGACAGAATATCCCGTATTGTTCAGAAGTTTTAGTACCTCTGCGATCCCTTCGGGGATTAAAGCGTAATGGTTGAGTTTTAGAATTCGAATATATATCAGCAAATGAATGCATTTACAAAACCAAGTATTAACAAAAAAAACAAAAGGCAGGCGTCCGAAGTATGTAGGACAATCAGTTCTTTGTATTTTCAGATCCTATATCGTGTAATTAAAGCTTTCCTTATTTAAATAATTTGGACAAAGAAAATACATTTCCGAATACAATAATGTACTTTTAGGGTTTCGAAAGTGAATTATCGAATGAAAAACACAAAGAAGCTTACAAATGGAGTGATGTTTCAGTAAAATATATCATCGTTACCTTTTCAAGAAGCGATCATATCTCTGCCGGGAAGCGAACCCGGCGCGTCGCACTCTGACGTTCTCCACCAAACCGAGGTAGGCTACTTGATGTCGGACCTACAATAAGGAACACGTTATTTAAAATATATAAGAGATTAATATAAAGAAAATATACGAAATTAACAAGAGAGTAAATAAGTGGATTTTTGGTAGTTTCTTCGTGTACCCTTGAACATGCGATTTCGCAATTTCACAAATATTTTTTTCATATTATTAGTCTTGGTATCCAGTGAAAATTACCCATTAATGTACTGGACTTGTTTATGCTATATTAAGTACATCTGTTTTTCAACCAAATTACAATAAACTTTAATAATTTATGTATTTTAATTTCGTACAAATTCCGAGTTTCACACTGTACTAAAATATTTTTACATAAAAAGAAGTTAAGAACCATGAAAAAATAAATGATGAATCTATTCACATAAATAAAAATTGGAGTATCCACGTATAAGTACCAACTTATAATTTGTACTTATACTTATCTAGAGAAATAATTAGATACCGCGATGTAGGATTATGACAGAGACTCTGGTATGTGCGAGTGAGTCCGCTGTAGTGTTCGTTATATCTGTATGACTGTGATAGTTCGTGTAAGTGAGAAAGGAAAGATGTACTCACAGTATACAAGCTATGTAGTAGTCACGGTTTACACATCAAACTCAAACTTTCACGCCGTATATCCCCGAAGGTATCGGCAAACGTACTAATACTTCTGAACATCACGTGACATTGTCACCTGGTGTTAAGAGTACCCACGTTTTACTTGGAAAGTGTAGTCAGGTGATAGTGGGCAGGCCTATCGCCGTTTACGAATATACTGTCACATGACTAAGTACAACTTAGCCATATGAGTTTCCTCAGGACGTTTGACACACATGATAGTATGGTATACTCACCAGGTCATCCTCCCGCACTTTAGGCGTCTGGTGCGCGTTGGGTTTGACGCAGCGCACGTAGAACGGCTCCTTGCACTGCAGCCCGGCGGACATATGTATGTATGTATGTATGTATGGTGTACTCACCAGCTCATCGTCCCACACGTTAGGCGTCTGGTGCGCGTTGGGTTTGACGCAGCGCACGTAGAACGGCTCCTTGCACTGCAGCCCGGCGGACATATGTATGTATGTATGTATGTATGGTGTACTCACCAGCTCATCGTCCCACACGTTAGGCGTCTGGTGCGCGTTGGGTTTGACGCAGCGCACGTAGAACGGCTCCTTGCACTGCAGCCCGGCGGAAAGCGCCGCCATGGACTGCCGGAACAAAGTGCCCGCGGATGGGGGGCGCTTTGATGTCTGGGGGGGATAAAACATTGTATTAGTTGTATAGGTAGTAAAAATATGATGACTTAAAGTATGAAAAAACCTTATAAGACATGAAGGGCGAGCTGCTGGATGAGCATAACAACCTCTTGAAATGCTATCATAGCTTGTTCTTATCTATTATGAATCCTGTTCTTTAGAGCCTTCAGTAACAATAACTTAATTTTCTATTGGTCTCAATGCCTTTAGGATAACTCCTCACCTTCTGTATATCCTGTGCGCCCTCCGGCCACATATCCGAGAGAGAGGCGTTGCTAGACGAATATAACAACCTCTTGAGATGCTGCCACAGCGAGTCTTTGTTCTTGTCCATGAAGCCTGTTACTGCATATGTCACGTCGCCCGCGTAATGTCTGAGGGAGATGTGATTATTATTGGTTGTTTGGTGGAGGATGGAGGTTTAAAACTAGAAAATATTCAGCACCCTTGTTATCAAATGAGTTGAAATGTTAATTTGTGCTACCGTGTCATTATAAATGTCCAAAATATTTTCATTTTGACATTCCAGTTTAATAAAACTTAAATTTACTGTAAACATGAGAGGCTAAGTTTATCAACGGTAGCGTGAAATTCGTGTGATGAAGATAAATTTAATGAGATAAATAATATATTTTATTTATGTATTAATTTTATAGTATTAAATAGAACGTTAAATTAGTATTCCAAACACAAGTCATAAAGTCGTTCTATAAAATACCCGCATATTTAAGAACTCAACACTATAATGTACAGTTCTCCAAAATTAATAATGCGCATGCAGATCTTCGGTTCTTCTTCTGATCTCGTATTCCGGAAAAACCCGAATAATTAAATCGTAAGCGCCCAAAACGATGCACTTAAATTTTGCAACTTGTTTTATAGTGATACGAGTCAATATCATGTGTTCTTAAACGAAAACAATTTGCACGGGCAGTGGCGGTCGCACGGCAGTCAAAGGTCCGTCAATGTCCTCTCTTTACATATTTTTGGGGACCGCACGTATTCTCTCTGCGTGGAATTTTGTAGAGCTGTTATCATACACCCTTCTTGGGTTTGTTTTTAATTTTAACTTTATCCATTTAACCCCGACTTTTGTATTAGGCTTGTCACAGAAAAGGACAAGGTTTTAAAAGTACTATACAATTTTCGAAGTAATTCAATCCAACAAAGATTGTAGCAAATTCGGAACCGTGTGGATATCCTCGCATTTTGGATTTATCAAACATTACGAAAACGACATGGAATCAATCATCAAATTCCGTTGCTGATAAATTATGACATGCACTTAACCACTCTATATACATATCGTCTCCCGACGCTCGGGGAACACGATCGTTGCCGAATAGTGACGAAGGTTTCTATGCGCATTATTAATTTTGGAGAACTGTATCCATGTTTTAAATAAAACACTCACGTGATTTTAAAATCAACTGCATGTTTCAACTTCTTGTCGGTGGGAGCGAGTTGCCGCGACGAGTAGTGTTTGTGACCTTTCAGTCGGCGGTCCATCGCTTCTAGGAGTTGCTCGTCGGAAATCTGTGTTATAAAATTTTATTGATACATTTTACTACTACTGTTTATTTTACCAGTCTTTGATTGGTGGAGTTTTTAATCTCTTTTAAAAGAGAGTATCTTTACGTAAGATGCTTATTTTAAAATGAGTTTGATTTTAAGAAAATTAATAGTTTCGAATGTTAAGATTAGAAAATAACATAACATAAACGTTCACGCCGAATATAGATTAGAAAATATATTGTCATAATCATAGAAGATAACCAGTGTTTTATTGTATGGTTATAATTTAAGCGTGTGCTACAGAAATCTCGAATAATTAAAAAAAACACTACCAATGCAAAGCCGGGCCCGACCATTAGCATTGATATATTTGTCCGCAAACCAACAAAATACAACTTTCCTTCAACCATCCTCACCTTAGTAGGATTCAAGCATGCCTCATCCATAATAGCAATAATTCCTTGATGCGGCGCGTCGATGAGCTCGCAAATAATGCGGTTGTTGAAGTACGCCACGGGAGCCCACTGGATGCCTTCGCGGGCGTACTCCTCTTGCTCCTGCTTGAGGACCAGCTCTGAGGATTACGTTATGGGTTAGTTGTTTGGTTTTCGGAATCGTGTGAGGTTTATTGAGTGAGGCATACGTTTGGTTTGTATAGATAAGGAATGTATCGGGTTAATTAGAAAGGATTGTTTTAACTATGCGGGCCGACTTCTTTTGCTTCTGTTTGAAGACCAGCTCCGAGGATTATATTATGGATAAGTTGGTTGGTCTTGGGTATTGATGGGGTGAGGTTCATTCGCTATTTAGACATATCTCTTTTACTAATAAATAAAAGATAAATAAAGGAAAATTTCGACACCGGCGGGGTTCGAACCCGCGATCTCGGGTATACGTATACGAGTATTTACAAATTCAGAGGTAGGGAACGCAAACACTACTAAAAAAAAGTGTAAAACAAACAAAGGATAGAATAATTTTTCACTGGAAGCCATTAACACTGTAGCTCAATTGGCAGAGCGATATACTATTTGTATATGTATATACTATGTATTTATTATTAAAAGATATATGCTCCTGCTTGAGGAACAGCTATGAGGACTACGTTATGTGTTAGTTAGTTGGCTGTGTGAGATATATTTGTTACTAAGGCATAGTGTTTGAATGGTAAATTTAAAGATACGGAAATTTCTGTGGAAATTAGTAAGAATTACTTATATTTTGCATATATACGTAGAATTGAAGAACACTTTGTTTGCGCGATGTCGGATCTGAGAGAGATGCCACAAGTGTCCGAATGAGTCCGCTATTGAGTGCGCGGTGCAATGGTTGTGGCTACATAGAGATCTAAAAGGTTGCTTCAAAATAATCGAAATTAACAAAATCGTGTTAAATATGTTAATGGCATTTTAAGAAATCAGCCAGGTAGGAACTTTTAAAATTTGATACGAAATAGTTTTAGAAAAGACGAGAAACAGAAATTAGAAGAATAAAAGAGCATATATGAGAATATTGATGAATGTGGAGATGGTGAATTATAATAAATACCATAGTGTTACTAAAGTGTCGCGTACTAAAGTAATTGCTGTGTAGTGTCGGCTTGCTGAGTAGTGTCGGCTTAGAATAGCACTACGCCATTTTTCCGGTGGGTGTACCTAAGAAGCGTCTAATGGTATTGGGGCACTGACCTCCATTATACTATATAAGTACGCTGGACTAATTATAGGCCGGGTGACAGTGAGGCGATTTGATTTTCGCCATTTTGGCGCTTACGGCAGCAGTGAGGGGGAAAGGAACTAATAAAAGAGATGGGACAGTAAGATAAAATACATCGATAAAATGTTTCTGCTTAAAGGAAATAAGTAAGGTTTTTTTTACGAAAATGAAACTTGAACTTCAGTTCGTAATGATCTGCTACGAGTTTCACTTGCCCGTGACAATACAATAAAATAAACATAATTATATTATTATAATAAATAATATACAAACAAAAGCACACTTTTTTCACTTTTTCAAAATAATGCATGACTTATGCTTAATAAAACAGGCGTCATAAAAGTGTTTTGAACATATGTAAATATTTTTTTTCGGATGCGAACTAGACTTATATTTTTCAGCCATAATTCCAGACTTATATTGTCAGTTGGAAACCTGTAAATTACATTGTAATCATTGTTTAACAATCTGTCTATTAAAAAATATTAAATATTTGAAAGGAAAAAAATATATCAATAAAATACATACATATACTCACGGCCACAAACTCTAAAAAGGGGTATCCAGAGCGTCAGAGCTAGATACTCCTCAGCCACATTTAGAATTTGGTAGGGGAGAGGATGATAGAAATAAATTATCGTTGGTGATGGGTCTCCAACCGCATCGTCCAAAAACCAATTACTTAATTAATAAAGCTAAATACCTTAGTCGCCTCTTATGACACCCGTGGGTAGAAAGGGTTAGTGACATTCTAAGCCGACACAAGACGGCCTATATCGATAAGTTTCATCGATACAAAACTTTACAGCACTTCTGATTTATATTTTTTTTTTTTAAAAACCATAGATATATTATGCTTTATGGTAAAAAAAACATTGGCCATTTTGCAGTTTACATCAGATTTAGTTCCTTTCCCCCTCATTGGGGGCGCTTCAAATTGGCACAATAAATAGCTGTCATTTTGATACGTATCATTAGTCCAGCGTACTTATATAGTATAATGGAAGGCAGTGTATTGGGGGCTTTTAAGGGATTTTTGGGCGATGCGGTTGGAGCCCATCACCAACAACCTTTATTTTACCATCTTTTCCCCACTAAACTTTCCAAAAGTGGCTGAGGAATTTCTAATTCCTTAGCTCTGGCTACCCCTTCCAGGGATTTATAGCCGTGAGTGTATGTATGTATGTATGTATGTTACTAAAGCGATAATGTCGAGATAATCAACTATACCTATAAATAGCTGCTGCAACTTCTCATTGCAGTAGTTGATACAGAATTGTTCGAAACTGTTGGTTTCGAATATCTCAAAGCCATATATGTCCAAAACACCGATCAACGAACTCTTGTAGGAGCCAGTTGGAGTTTCAATGGCTTTGTTTATCTGGAAAAAAAGACATGATGATAACAAATATTCTCAACTTATTAGTCTCGGTCTACACATAGAAAACTTACGGCTTTCATTTCCGTTGAGGTAGCTGAATACTATATTTTATTCCATATATTTTGATATGTATTTGGACTAAACACTCAATTTTAATTAAGCGTATAAGATTCAAAACATATACCTACGGACATTTAGGTATTTTTAATTTGTCCATGTATATGGACTAAAATGATTATGGCGATAAATTAAATAAACTCGTATAATTTTCGCAACCACGAAGTCTCTCCCCCACCACTCATCTGCTGCACAACTAGACCTGTGTCGATCGATCATTTTAGACGACCCGGGTCAATCATGACCCACAACAATGGCGATCGAGTCAAAAGATTCGATCGATCGATCGTTCGACTAGTTGGTATGACAGGTGATCGAAACCGTATAGGACATGTGTTGTTTATTAAAACAAATATAATATATTAAAATTTCGTGTTTACGAACGAGAGGTCTTTTTTAGAAATAAAGCATATTAATAAAACACTTCATTACATAAAATAATTTAAATATAAATAAAACACTGAAAATCTTTCGATACAACAACTACACAAAAATAATACTAGTAGTAAAGCAAAAGTGACAAGAAAGCGTAAATTTAGTTAAAATTATATTTGTATATCTTACCAATCAACGCTTATAATTTCTTATTAGTAAAACGATCGATCGAACGTGATTGATTGGTTTAATTATTTCTTTTTTATTCCGACCTTGATTATATGATCGACGTTACTTCGATCGATCGATTAATTTCTCAGCTCAATACAATAGAAGCGAGAAAGCTAATGATCATATTGCATTTTATGCGCGCGTGAAAGAGATAGCCATCATTTTGTTAGCTGCTTTGACCTGTGATCAAATGATCGAATCAATTCGTAAAATACAGGCGAAAACAAACTCTACCGTATATAGTTTAAGCACTATTACTGCTTGCTAATGTTACCATGACGTAATCTGCAACTCAAACGTTTCGTTCGGTCGGTCATTTGATCGAAGCTTTTAGAAATGCAAGACTCGATCAATCGAGAATGGTTAGTGTTCGAATCAAAACAGTTCGATCGATCGCGATCGACACAGTTCTAGCACAACACAATCCACGTAAACAGTCGATCATACGCCGCCTTGCCGAGCGCATCTCTCGTGTATCTCCTGTCCACGTCCCTCATTCCAGCGCGTACCACTTCCCCTCCTCCCCCCCAACTCACTATATCAACCTGCTACTCAATCCACGTAAACTGTCTATCGCAGGCCGCCCTCCCGAGCGGATTACATATTTACCGCCCCCACCCCCCACTCCACATACCTGATGTAAAACTGTTAGGCCATCTTGCTGAGTGCATACTACAGTGTCCCTTTCCCCTCTTTACCAACCTGCTGCACAATCCACGTGAACAGTCGATCATACGCCGCCTTGCCGAGCGCATCTCTTGTATATCTCCTGTCCGCGTCCCCCATTCCGGCGCGCACCACGTCCCCCCCCTACCTACTTCCTCTCACTCTACTAACCAGCCGGGGTAGCATGAGGCGTGTGAGAGCCTCTGAGATAGGGCTATGTCACCGTTCAAGGGCGAATTGGCCGCCATATTCGACCGTTTCTCGCACGCCCGAGCATGAGGCATCTGAGACGTGATAGCGCTAGTGACTCGCCTTTGACATCGCAACGCCGAGTCACATGTGCGAGCATGAGCGGCGTGACAGCGACATAAACTGAGATGTTTGTCATTTTATATCAAACTTATGTCGATGTCAAAATTGAGCGCGAGAGCCAGTGAGAAAGATTACTTTATCAAAATATGAGTGCTGTTTTGCAGCTTTTTTAACTGTTTTGTGTAGTTCTTAGTGTAAAAGTGTGATAGCAAAGCGACTACATCACTTAGACTTGTTTTGAATGGAAAAAAAACGAAAAATGGATATGATACTCATCCGGGTGAAAGTTTGCCGCAAACAAGTCCTATGAAACATATTTGTATGTCATGACGATTTCCGAGGACCTCTATGATAGCTTGTGACCTATGAAAAGCCTCAGGGTATAGTTTCACATAAGGTGACATACAGGATTTAATGATTCCACATGATATCAATTGAATTGTAAATTTTAACTAAATTAAATTAATGTACAACTAGTGCTTGTGTATTAAGTTTTAAATTCGTTAAAATACGTTTGGTTTTTATAACGAGCAATTCACTTCTGCAGCCTAAATATATAGCCAGCCATGTATACGTCCAATTTTTTGATGCAGTTGAGAAAATCAATGAATTTCATTGATCTTCTTTAGAATAACTGTTAAGAACAGTTTCTAAACTTATGGTATGTTTCAGAGGTCAAATATAATGCATGTAAAATAGATTTCTATTCATTATTGTTTGTTATGTAGGGTTTGTAGTCTTAAATTATCATTATCATCTTAAATGACACCCGAGCTCATAGCATATGCTTGCATCAACAGGCACAGGCAAAGTCTGGATAGTGTGAGTAGACAATAGTCTGCTTGCTGTCTTAGTGTGGCTAGGAATGTAAAGAATGGTGATGGCATAATTTTGTTACCTCTTTATCTACCGACACACTTAATGCTACAAAAGTTGTTTAAATGCAGGTGCAGGTACTTTGTGCAACATTATAAAACAAATTTAGTAGTCACCTTACTAACATATTGAAATGACTACAAATTAATATAATGCTCATGTTGTTTTCTTATTTTCAGTAAAACCTATTGATTTAATACAAAGATTCTGGAACAATTTAGTGACTTGGAAGGAGTCTAATGAAATTAAAAAAAATCAGCAAAATGTAACAGATTTTTAATTAATCATCAATAAAATTGTCTAAATATTAATGAAAACCAATTGTTTTAATCCCCTTCATTGCAAGTAAATCCAACATTTTCCAATACCCAACTCATAGCAGAACTCTTCAGACCATTTAGCATAAAATGATAATCATGGCATGTTTGCGCCTGGGGATAAATTGGATTTTTGTAATTCAAAGGCAATACTACACATGACATGGTTAAAACTGCAAACCTTGAATACATAGAAAAAGCAATGTTATTTTCGACGATATGTCTACAAAGTTAACCTCACTCGACAAAAAATCTATGGCTATGGAGAGGACCGTTAAGGAAATGGACAAAGCAGTAGACGAATTGAATCGAAAATCATTAATTAACACCATTGTAATTAGGAATATCCCGTACAATAAACAAGAAACCTCGGACGATCTTCTTAAAATAATTAATGCATTACTTGAGAAACTGGAAATTGATACCCACCCCCTCATAATCCAAGATGTAAGACGCCTACCCACTAAATCTGCAACCGAAAAGCCTATACTGCTCACCGTGGGAAGTACAATTTACAAAAATAAGATTCTAAGAAGCCTCCGTACCTACAACACTAAAAATTACAGCAATAAATTTAACACTAATTTAATTGGAATCGCTGGAAACCATCTTCCAATATTTATGTCTGAGCACCTTACCCCGTCCAATCGCATCCTGTTTTACAAAGGTCGTCAGATGGTCAAACAAGGCGTTTATAAATTCTGTTGGACCTCCGATGGAAGAGTTCTTCTTCGTAAAGAAGAAGGAAGCCCGGTGCTGGCCGCGGTCAATTGTATCACAATTGAGGATTGCCAACGTACATTGTGACTGATTTATAAATACTATGGAAAAAGTATACAACTTACCTCATTCTGTGCCATCAACATAATTCGTAATTTTAATTTTAGTATTAATTTCATTATTGTTTTTTCTTTATTTACATTTATAGACAAGTATTCAAAATCACTAGAACCATTGCCGCTTGATTACTATCTCACCCTATTTTTTTATAAAATTCCTATAATATATATTTTGCCTCAGCCAGTCCTTTCTGAATTCCATTTCGATATGATTATCAAAAAGTCAAATCCAATTCATTTTAACATCTGCTCAAGCCACCTGAAACCACAACCATTCCTCTAAATTCGATCATCAAAAAGACAACTTCCTACCTATTGACTCTATCTCCGTATCTGATTCATTCTGCTGTGAACCAGAACACTGTTCGTCTTTTACTAAAAACCAAAACAGGTCACTCAAAATTCTAACCCAAAATATAAGAAGTATCTCGGCTAATATTAACGGTCTCCATTCACTCCTGCACCGTATCGACGTTCTACCCGATATTATTGTCTTGTCTGAGTGCTGGCTGTACCACAATCCAACAATTCCAGAAATAGCTGACTTCGACTACCACGTCTCAAAAAAAGTTGTGAATAAAAGTGATGGAGTGGTTGTGTACATAAGCCAGGACTTAAACAGAAGAGCTGTAGTAGAGGAAGCCCCTTTGACAGAAGCTAGCGGATTAATAATCAAGCTCGGAAATGACACTGCAATCATAGCCATTTACCGTCCTTGGTGTTTTAAAGATTCTCAAGCATTTATTGAATCTCTAGATAAGATTCTATCTACTGTCAAATCTTTCAACTCGATAATAATAATGGGGGACATTAATATAGATATCGAATCCAATGCAATATTGTCGACTAGCGCTAATGACTACCTAAACACATTAGCATCCCATGGTCTACTTCCAGCTCACACACTCCCAACTCACGTTAAAACCTGTCTAGATCATGTGATGTTAAAATCAAAACATCCTGCTACAACTCTAGTCATCAATTCATCGATAACAGATCATGATGCAGTTTTATTGTCTCTGTCATCCTCATTCAGTCTTCCACCTCCTAAATCTTATACAATAATTTCAACCAAAGAACTATGCAAAGCTATTAACTCCCTAGATTTTAGCCCTGTTCATTTATCAAATGATATAAATGTAGCAACCTCTCTGTTAGTCGATCCAATTATAAAGCTCATCGCAGATCATACTAAAACAATATCTCTTAAGCGCAAAATTCGTCCGATCAAACCATGGATCACGCCAGGCCTCCTCAAGTGTATAAGACATAGGGATAACTTGCATAGAAAGCTAAAAACAGACCCCAACAACCATTTACTTAAAATCACCTTCAAGAGGTATAGAAATTTCTGTAATAAGCTGCTAAAAAAAGTAAAAAACTCATTTGAAAAAGCTGAATTAACAGCTGCAAAATCTAACAATAAAAAATTATGGTCTGTAATACGTAATATAACAAATACCAGCATAAAAAAATCATCTTCGATAGAACTTTTAAAGTGCGCTCCCTCTCCGCTCGAGTCCGCAAACAAAGTAAACTCTTTTTTCGCAACCATAGGCCAGAGACTTGCTGAGTCTATTCCATCTAAATCTACTTCTACTAATAATTTTGTACACATTTCTTCCCCTCCCGTATACCAACCCTCATCTTCCTTTGTCCTACTCGAAACGGACGCCGACGAAGTAGATCGTTTAATAAACACACTCAAAATAGACTGCGCTGTAGGTTGGGACGGAATTTCTGCTGCCCTGATTAAGTCATCAAAAAAAGTTCTCATCCCACCACTTACTCATATATTCAATCTCAGTATTAGCTCAGGCACATTCCCCAAGTACTTCAAAAAAGCCATAGTACACCCCGTCCACAAATCAGGAGACAAAACCGACGTCAACAACTATCGCCCTATTTCAGTTTTGCCCACTTTTTCCAAGTTTCTTGAAAAACTTATTAATAATAGGCTAGTAAAGTATCTGGAGGATAAACATTTATTATCGGACAATCAATTCGGCTTTCGAAACGGAAGATCTTGCTCGGACGCTGTCCATAAACTAACTAACTCACTGGCTATAAATCTAGATAAGGGGAAAAAGTGCCTTAGTATATTCATAGATATAACAAAAGCCTTTGACACAACCTGGTCCCCTCTTCTAATTGATAAGATGGAAAAATTGGGTGTTCGTGACTTACAGCTTAAGTTATTTTCAAATTACTTGTCTGAACGTACCCAATGCGTCAAAATTGATGGCTTAGTCGGCTCCGAACAGGGTATACATTATGGTGTACCCCAAGGTAGTCTACTGGGCCCTATATTATTCCTCGTTTACATAAACGAGTTGTGTAATCTGTCCATACCAAATGGAAATATTATCTCCTTTGCTGACGACACGGTTCTTTCTTTCGTGGGTAATACCTGGAAAGAGGTCTTTGATAGTGCAAGGGATGGGTTTGACCGCGTAAACTCATGGTTGTGTAACAACCGCTTATCCCTTAACACTTCCAAAACCAACTACATTACTTTCGCAATATCAAATAGAGCAATGCCTTTGCCCAATAAATTTTCTATACGAGTGAATTGCCCACATCCTTCGAATTCAAACGATTGCTCCTGCATATGTCTAAAAAAAGTTGAGACGGTTAAATATTTGGGAGTTATCCTTGACCACAGACTAAGCTTTATATATCATTTAGAGTACCTCACAAAGCGAGTCCGGAAACTAATATATATATTTAGAAATATACGACCTGCTGCTGACCATGATCTCCTTAAATCTATTTATCTAGCCCTCTGTCAATCACTTTTAACGTATTGTATAACGTCCTGGGGTGGTGCTGCCAAATCTCACCTTATATGTCTTGAGAGGGCCCAGAGGGCGGTTTTGAAAGTTAGTTTACAAAAACCACGTTTTTACCCTACAAAAGATTTATACGTAGAGTGGGACGTACTCACAGTTAGGCAACTCTTCATTCTATACAATGTACTTAGGCAGCACACTGAAACCCCTCCCAACGAGATCCTAACAAAGCGCAATAGAATGATAGTGCCCTCCATACGACTGAAAACTAAATTCAGCAACCGTTTTTACTGCTTCTTGGGTCCTTTCCTGTTTAATATAGTAAATAAAGCTTTTCCTGTTGTCCACCTTAATCGTATGGAATGTAAAAGACTGATAGTATCCTGGCTAAAAAAATTTGATTATAATAGTACTGAATTACTCCTTCTCCCACAAAAATAACATGGGTTCTAATGGTTTTAGTTCATTGTTTTTTTGTTTTTTTCTATATTTGTAAGAGTAGATTTCTTCAAAATTTTTTTCTTTACTTTTTGTTTTATTTATTAGCATAGTTTATTTTAAATTAAAAAGATTATTGTGAGCCAAGAGCAATTTTTAAGAAACATTTGTAAGCTGGCACTGATTTAATGCAGTGTTTGAAGCCTATAGCACAGACTTACGTCTATTATAGGCATCAATGTATAATGTATAACCCCTCAAGCCAACCATATGTCCAATTTCACAATGTATTTTTCATATATTGTATATTAGCTGATTTGTATTAGGCTTAATTACTTAATAATAAACTTTACTTTACTTACTTTACTAATTTTATTTTGGGTAAATAGAGCAGATGGATACAAATTAAGTAACAAAAGAGATATATAGGTGGGACTAATGGTTGTAAGTATGAGTAAGTTTATTGATGAGGCAATTAATATTCTCTGCCTACTGCAATGGGAAATAATGTATAGTAGATTATATGCATGCACATTTGGCAACTGAAATCTCATCTCAAGTGTAAAAGTAAAAGCTGCCTATGAATGGGCTTTATTTGGTAGTAAAACACATTTTGTGGAGTTAACTTTATTTATTGAATAAATACTTTAAAACAACCGCTCAACATCATAGTTTCTGTTCTCAAACTCATCTGTACTTCACATTTTTATTCTATTAACATCACTTTTTCCTTATAGAAACACTACAGCTTGTTTATACACATTGCAGTCCTAAGAATGCTCTTTAAGTATGGATGCATACTCAAATTCTGAATAAACAGGAGCATTCAACAAGACTATTTCCATACATCAGAGCTTCACTAGCTTTTGGGAATATAGGATATTGTTGAAATTGAAATGTAGAGAAGGTTGTTAAGTTAAATAATGCCCATCTGCGCGATGGAACTGGCGAATGGGAATCTGGAAATGGACTGGCGATATGGAACTAAGATGTTATAGGCAATATGTGCCATAGGCTGCACAGCATTTCTTCAATTTTCTCATCAAACACTTATATAACTGTACTATATCTGCAAACAAAAGACAATACAAATCATTAAAAGTATGCTGCTCACTTTCTAGTTAAATAATAGATGTATAGAATAATAAAACTTAATTACTTACTTAATATTTTATGCTTCCCCCATCATTGTAAGGAAGTTTAGTCGGACATTCCCTACAAACTAAACTTGTAATATTAAAACTATTGATTCAAATTGAAAATTTGGAAACTTTTATTGAGAAATTAAATATTTAATTTATGTTTACGTTGTTTGTTTGGTTACAAAATGTCAATATTTGACGTAAAATGAGTGAAATATGACAGATTTAGCTACTATTTTGGTTCAAAAAGATCGAATGAAATAGAGAAAAAATATTTACAGACCAATGATGGCAACAATGCTCTATCGATTCGGTGACAGGGCTCTCAGATCTCATCCGTCTGTCATATGGACGCTCATGCTCGCAAAAATGACATAGGTTGGCTAACTGAGATGATTTCTGACATGGCTCTCACTTCTCAGATGACAACTCATGCTACCCGGGCAGCTGCACAATCCACGTAAACAGTCGATCATACGCCGCCTTGCCGAGCGCATCTCTCGTGTATATCCTATCCGCATCCCCCATTCCGGCGCGTACCTCTTTCCCTCCTCCCCTCAACTCACTATACCAACCTGCTACTCAATCCACGTAAACTGTCAATCGCAGGCCGCCCTCCCGAGCGGATTTCGCGTTTACCGTCCCCCTCCGCCATCCCCCCACTCCACATACTTGCTGTACTACTGTAGGCCGCCTTGTTGAGTGCATATCTAATATAAATATACAGTATATATATCCCCTCTTTACTAACCTGCTGCACAATCCACGTAAACAGTCGATCATACGCCGCCTTGCCGAGCGCATCTCTCGTGTACCGCCTATCCGCGTCCCCCATTCCGGCGCGCACCACGTCCCCGCCCGCACTGAGCACGCGCTCGGCCAACGCTGCCTCGAGCGCGGTGGGGGGGACGCCTAGGCTGCGCGCGCAGTTGGAAACGGGACCCCCGCATTTGATTGTGCCGTCTTCTGATTGGCTGAATGTTAGCTCGCCCTGGGGATGCGTAGTGTATAATATTAACACCAACTGCAGGCATGCGTAACGTTCTTGCACAACACGACTCTTTGACTAAATTTTATGGGCTGCATCTAATTTGCAAGTGCATCGCGTCTGTATCGCTAGCAGCACACTTTTAAGGCACGAAAAAGAGTCGTACTCTGCAAAAAACTAAATGTCACAACCCAGCAGAGCGTGCCACAATGCGAGGTATGGTTGGATTTAGAGAATTGCGAGTCATATATCTTTTTTTACTGCATCTGCTAATCACATTTACAAAAGAAATTACTTGACTTATTTTTGTAAGAATCTTTTAAAGTTTTTAACTCACATATACCAAAATAAGACATTAAGTGCATCATATTTTCATTTTCATAAATACAAGTAATACAGATAGTAGTCCAGTGGGTAGAACACCCGCCCGAAAAACAGAAGGGCGTGAGCTTTCTAAAGTCATATGTGTGGTTAATTTATCATGGTTGCTAACGGTGAGGGAAAACATCGTGAGGAAACCCACATGGCTGAGTTGTACTTAGTCATGTGACAGTGTATTCGTACAAAACGGCGATAGGCCTGCCCCCTATCACGTGAGTACACTGTCTAAGCAAAACGTGGGTACCTTCTCTGGAAACTAGATGGCGCTTGCCATGTGAGTTCAGGAGTATTGGTACCTCTGCCAACCCCTTCGGGGATAAACGGCGTGAACGTTTATGTTATGTTATGTTATGTTACAGATAATATAAATAAATTGTTACTTGCAGTGTTTCCGTATGATAAATATTCTTACCAACAAAATGACTCCCGCTACAATATTCCATATATCGTCAACGACGGACTGAGAGAAGCCGAGCGAGATGAACGCACTGTTAGTCAACGAGTACAACTTCGAATCTTGCGCAGTGATCTTCTCGTCGCCTAGTATTTTGTACTTGCTGTTTTGAGATATCCCCAACTTCTTTAGGTTTGGATTACTACTGCTCAGTAACTGAAAACAATACGGATTTTTTGTTATACTTGTATTGAAACTTATGGTGAGAGAATGTTTTTTTAATTAACCCTAAATATAGGGCAAACATGGAAAAAACGTTATTTACAGTGGTACCATCTAGCCCGTCATTTAATCATTATATTGCTGATTATAAAACAACCATCTCTTTCACGCTTAGATAATTTAGATTAAAAATATTTCAGTCTCACTAAAGTTCATGGTAAATAAGAAGTCTGTCAGTAACACATAAGTTGTTATGTAATTCAATTAGATTTAATTTAAGCAAATACGATATCTGACATCTTTGGCATGTAGCCATGGGCTGAGGTTAATGAATGATACACGACTTTCACATAAAAACACTACAATAACGGATTCACACCAACGAAAGGCAGAAAAGAAGTTCATGATATATTTGTCACTTTTCACCTCCCAATCAGGAATAATACTTCCTTTTATGGCTTCAACACATAAGTAATATCCATGTTGTTCATCAATTAACTATTTTACATAACATAACATACATAAACGTTCACGCCGAATATCCCCGAAGGGGTTGGCAGAGGTACTAATACTTCTGAACATCACGTGACTTTGTCACCTGGTGTTCAGAGTACCCACGTTTTGCATGGACAGTGTACTCACGTGATAGGGGGCAGGCCTATCGCCGTTTTGTACGAATACACTGTCACATGACTAAGTACAACTCAGCCATGTAGGTTTCCTCGCGATGTTTTCCCTCACCGTTAACAACCATGATAAATTAACCACACACCACACTCATTAACTATTTTATGACTTATTTTTATACGGATACAGACATGGGATACTTTCTTACTCAATTTCAAAACGATTCAATACACTAACATGCACTTAGTCAATCTACGAACCTGATAAAACGCATGAAAGTTCCTCTCTCCAGGCTGCAAACTGATCACCCTGCTTTTCTCCAGCAAATAGTTGTTAATGTGTCCTCCTACAGGATCGCCCTTGTAGTCGAAGTGGATATCCATGTATTTACCGAAACGAGACGAGTTGTCGTTTCTCGTCGTCTTCGCGTTCCCGAATGTTTCGAGAATCGAGTTTGACTGAATCAGGACGTTTTTTACTCTGCAATTAAAATTGTAAGTAAGAGATGATGCTGTATGATTTTTAAACCCAGGTGACATAATAGCATTTTATCTTCCGAGCCGAACCTTTCAGGAATATACAGCGTGAATGCAATTTGTTTACTTAATGTTATATTTTGTGTTATTTAATAAATTATTCATTTATTTACTCTCATAAAATTTGCGAGAAAAATGATGGCAAATAGTAATTGTAATTATTTCTTTGTGTTTAAAGCAATGTATTATATCCCTATGTATTATCTTTTGGTGAATATGTCTCGTATCATTTGCACTGTTAATCAATAAAGATAGCTTGAGGTGATAAAGTAGTATCACCGGGTCACTGTCAAATATTTTAGTGGTGAGTCAGCAAGGACTTTCAAAACTCTTATCATAAAAACCCGAATGAAGTCGTTTCTCTTTTAAAACAAAATAGGAATGGTAAGAAACTTTATAAGAAGATATTTAGAATAAGTTTGTAATTTAGCGCCTTAAAATTGACGGTTAAAATACCTCATTAAAAACACTCTATATCGATATGCATACATGATACATCTATGTTCTTCCCGTGGGACTCGTTAAAAGCGACTATATGTACAAGGGCTATTATTTAAGTGATTGTAAGTTGATTGGCCAAGATACCCATCACCAACCATTCTTCTTTTTACAATCTTTCCAGTTTAACTCTTGTCAGCCCCTTTGAGATTTATAGATATGAGTATATTTATGTGAATGTATATATAACTTATTATGTTTGGCTGGACAAAACTTACCGATCAATATAATCCCTGTGTACTTGTGTGGTGTTGGCTGCGATGTATCTCATGATGAACTTGGAAGCCTCAGTCTTGCCCGAGCCTGACTCGCCTGTGATCAATACGCACGTGTCGCGACCCTGAAACCACCAACACACTTATTAGGGTCCTTCGAATAAAGTATTCAAGCTCATTATGTGACAAACTTGGTAGCTCAAGTAGGATGACCATGGGGTCGAATGCAAAGAGATATGAGTGAGTCTGTGAATCTGAGAAGAAAATCATAGACTAAATTTATTATAGTGACAGTGTATTCGTACAAGCAAGCGTTTGGCCTCAGTATGAAGTCAAGTGTCATAATTCAATTACACGTGGTATTTAGTTTAGAACATACGGTATGATACATATATGTATAGTTATATTCACGTTATAGGGGATAGGGATAGCTTATCAGACTAAGTTCGTTAATACTTAATAAAAAGACGTAGTTTATTAGACGTTTAGTAGACGTAGTTAATAAGTTAAGTTGGTTTCTTCACGACCTTCACCCTAAAAATTAACCACTTTCATAAATTAACTGACCTTACTATCCGAAGGTTGTCTGGAAGATATTTCAGTTGTGTTATATTGTTTTTTAATATAAAATATAACGTTTTTATTCTGATTCCTCACCTGCTGCCTCAAAACCCTCTGACACGCATCCGCGATAGCATAGACGTGCGGGGGCACCTCGAACAGCTCCCGGCCCCGGTACTGCGCCATGTGGTTGGTGCCGTATATGTCCAGCGTCTTGTACGGGTTCACCGACACCAGCACCTCGCCGATGTATGTGTAGATTTTGTTGTGACGGAATCTGAAATGAGCATGTTTGTATTTAGTTCTGGAAAGTAAATATGTTTGCAGCAACTAGATCTTGGATGAGCATAAATGATGCTGTATTTTTGAGAGTCACTGTTTTATAAGTTGCGATGCTATTTTTAGTAAGGTTACATTGGCTTCAATTGATGAAGCGTTAAATACTATGTTTTAGGTTTATAGTTTATATAAGTATAGTATTAGCTTTGTCCGCGTTGACCGGGTAATTTGATTAGCTTAATTTTAATCCTTACTTAAAATACTGCTATAAGAATTTCTACCAATAATTTTCATCCAGTCTAAGTATTTATATGTAAGTTCTATTTACAGTGTCTTTTTGAAGCACAACTAATGAAAACATAATTGATATTAAGAAAATCAAAAATCATAACTAGCGTGTTTTATCGGGCTATAATGAAACTACTTCATTTCTCCTCGTAGAAATAATGGATTTGGGGCTGAATAGATTTCCAAGCGATTTTTGGCCAATTTCATTATCACCAATTCTACAATATTAATCCACTCAAGTTACTTCACCGGCTTTATCTTTTTTGCCGTACCTTTGCTAGCCTTCAATGGCATAACAAGAATGCATTGTTTCCAAACCCAACCGTAAATCTCTCAGCATCTAAAACCGTACAAATGTTAAGTTATCATTGCCTAGACCGCAGCATTGTTATCGTCAACAAATCATGGTCCATAGACTCCATAACAGTGATATAGTACTATCATCTTTTATGACGTATTGTTGACCAACAAGTTATCGTTGTCACTGGCCGTATACGTTACAGTTTGGTGGTCACACGCCGTCTGGTTAAGTCATAAGGATATGAGTATGAGTAGTATGTCGTTACGTAAACTAACTTGTCTCCTGAATGGATTCTGGGCCTAGCTCAATTACTGACAGGGTATTGGATGACCACAGAAATAGGCTATGGAAATAATCTGATTAGGAGAAACTAAATTAGAAATGCAGTTAAGAGTCGTTAATAACGGAAAACCTCTTGTGTTTATTTTCGATCAACAAATTTAATATTACTAAGATCCAGAGTTTATAGAAATCACATGATGACTGGCACTGACTATTACAATTATGAATGTCATACATTATTCTGGTTCTGTGATCCTTATTATCTTGGTTTCAAAATTACTTGGGAATAAAATATTGGTGTTTTATGAACATTACAAATTGAACTACAGATTCTACCATAGAAACATCACGGCTACTAAAAAAAAGCACGCGACTTCTTAGCGTACCAATATTCAAATTGTTTTTGGGCGCCAGCCATCCATCCTCACCTAAGATTTTTCACCAATGGGGTAGACAGAGTAAATTCATAAAGTTTCAAACCACGACTAAAACAGCGGGGTCAATGACACCGTAAAACCGAATCAGAGTCACACCAACGAAAATACTCACAGAAACTGTTCGTGTGTGGCCAATTCTCAATAACTCGAATGCATGTGCTCTCATGTGGTATAGCGATTACAGTGTTAGACTCAGAAACTGGACGTATCAGGTTCGTAATAGTTCGTACCCTAGGGGGAACACCTATAACATGGGTTGGTGTTTTTTTACACTAAACAGCAAGAGTGTATTCATATAACTATGATTACTCATTTTTACAAATATTGAATTGACCTTTAAGGGTGCAACTACAAATCGGTAAGCTGAGAATTGTAACTATTGTGAGTGATGGCAGTTACAAACGTATGTTGAAGTCATCGAAATCGCTGAAACCACTATGCTTCCTTCATTATTGCAAACGGATAAAATAAATCCTACAACTACAATACAATCCGGTAAACATTTCCACAACACCTCAGTGTTAAATAATCTTCAATTTCGAAACCAGACACTTAATTAACCTGTCGGTGTGTCGGTGTAATAACAAGTTTAGTGGACGTCTGCGGCGCGGGAGGACGGTGACGTCATCGGCCCACGCGGCTCTCTGGTTCAAGATCACGCACGAAATAAACACCATTACACTCCGCATTAGCATATCGATTATATGTTTTTGTTTGGTATTCAAATGGCAGTGTTATTGGTAAATATTTTATTTTCAATGAGTGGTGGGTAAGGCAAACTCAAGACTATACTATCATAAACCTTCCAAGTACTAAGAGCAAATAAGTAAACTTGAATATATAAAGCAAAATTAGAAAAGCGTGGAACTGTGGAGAATAAAACTACATCTGTAAAGATGGGTCAAAAGTGGAATTGTTATTATGTAAGCGCATTTGTAGTATAATCTGTAAATATTACAAGCTAGTCAACTAATACACTATAGTTAAGGACATGATATCAAACGAAGGTTTCACCTTAGCCAAGTACAATAGGCTAGCCAAGAAACGAGTTTCACAGCAAGGAAATTGAGTAAGGGCGGATGAGTCAGCGGGTGACATCATACCCCATACTACTTAATGCTAGGGAAATGGATTTTATCGAACAGTCTGTGAGACACACTTACTCTCTCTCACTCTTATATGCATGTGTATAATTTCCTTGATGGGTCGTCGATTTACCAAATATAAATAGCCGCGGCTATATAACGATAAAAGGGTGGCTTCAGCAATCAACGTCGCCTTTACCTAAAAATATCACGTAGAATGAACTAATCCATTATTATATTATAGATTTATGCCAAATACTTTAATGACAGATCCATAAAAACCACTCTATGTTAAGCCTTTCATAAATGCCCCGTTGAAAACTACACTAAGACCAGCAAGTGCTATTCTAAGCCGGCACTACACCTCATCTCAAGTGAGCACTTCTATTATGATATCTTAAGAGTTCCTCTACCTTCCCTGTCTAAGCTAAGATGTATAATAGGACATCTTGAGCTATAAATTCTCGCTTATAATAACTAATTCATCCGCGCATTAGTCATCAAATAGAAGACACAAGGACTGATGCTAACGTAACAAACAGAATGACTCATGTTTCAAGAAATACCAACAAATACTTTTATTCATAAAATAACTATACGTAGAAGACATTTATATTAGTTATGTTCAAATACAATATAGACAATGTGTTTAAATATGCAGGCTTCAGTCTGAAGAATAAACGAGCATGTATGAAAAGATTTAGGAATGTAGACGAAGCAAGATATCTTAATATGTAAGCTGTGTAGTGTCGGCTTAGAATAGCACTACCCCATTTCTTCCGGTGGGTGTACGTAAGAGGCGACTAACGGTATTGGGGCTTTTAAGGGATTTTTGGGCGATGCGGTTGGAGACCCATCACCAACAACCTTTATTTTTACTATCTTTTCCCTACTTAAATTTCCAAAAGTGGCTGAGGAATTCCAAATTCCTTAGCTCTGGCTTTATAGCCGTGAGTATATGTATGTATGTATGTACGAAGCTCGAGAGGTTTTCCAGGATCGTGCAAAGTAACGATCGATAGTTTCGCCTACCCAAATAAGTTTTAGTATGTGTTTATATATTTCACGTGGAAATTCCAGAAAGGTAGGGAGAGGCAAACTGATGTCGCCCTGTTGTGTAATGTGGTGATTCTAGCACTGGATAAACATAATCTACTAAATACCACGCGACTTGTATTGAGGAATTGATAAACTATTTTGATTATAATGATTTCTACCAATATGCATCGTCTATTAATCCAAAAAAAAAGGTAAATAATTTACTCATCAACTTTTGTGTACATTACTTCTGTATATTTTATTTAATCAAAATGGTATTCGCAATGAACACAGCTGACTAAAGGACACGTTAACCAGTTTTCTGTTGATATTTTCAGGGTGATCAGCTGTAGATGCGCTTATCCTTCACATTGCACACTATTTCTCATGTTGAAGTTAAACATAATTATAGTACCATATATGTTGTCATTAGCCACAGTTAGTAGCCGTAAATAAAAGCATTTGTAAGAAAATTTACAATGTCACGGCTTTTTCTTATCGTTACAATATAAAAATAAAATAAATAAATAAATATTATGTCTCCAATATATGTTGTGTTTCCACAGAGTAAGATGAATATATATACTCACGGCTATAAATCCATTGAAATCATAGCCAGAGCTTCGGAAGCCAATCTTAGCCACTTTTGTATATTGAGTGGGGAAAGATTGTAAAATAAAGGCTTTAAGTGATGGCTCTCTGGCTGAAATTGCACAAAAATCACTTAAAAAGCCCCGATGCTTTTAGGTACATCTTACAAACACCCAACACGGGAAGAAATAGAATTCTGCTATCCTAAGCCGACGCTACACAGCTTATATATTAAGATATCTTGATAATTAAGTTTCTTTCTGTGTACCGTACTCTAACACCACCGGTACTGAAATCTATACAACAAGAGAAGAGCGTAGTGTGCCCAAGTTATTTATTGTTTAGTAAACAGAATTACTAAATTTCTAACCGATACAACATAACAAAAATGATGTCATTACCAATAGTTTACAATACAGTACATTACTATTGTCATAACATTCGTACGAACAAACAAAAACAAATTTTAACACAGAGTCACTCCAAAGGGTTGGCGGAGGCACTACACATTTTTGTAAGATCAGTATGTATCAGTACATATTTTTGTAGCATTATTACCCAATTTGCCGTGTAGTGCCGGCTTTGCCGTGTAGTGCCGGCTTAGAATGTCGCTACCCCTTTCCACCCACGGATGTCGTAAGAGGCGACTAAGGGTATTGGGGCTTTTATTGGATCCTTGGGCGATGCGGTTGGAGACCCATCACCAAAAACCTTTATTCTTACCATCTTTTCCCCACTCAACTTCCAAAAGTGGCTGAGGAATTTATAATTCCTTAGCTCTGGTTACCCCTTCTAGGGAAATATAGCCGTGAGTATATGTATGTATGTATTACCCAATTTCTGCCAGCGCAGCAGTGCTAGCATGCTTGTTAAAAACCGTATGAGATATTAGCTGTAACCGTTTCTCTACATGACCTATACTCTGAAATATGATACATACGATAAATGTAACTTGAAAAACATATTTATGTTGCCTTGCTGTGTTGGCTTAGAATGCCACTATCCCATTTCTTTGCTTTGGTGTGTAGTGGCGACTTAAGATACCGAATTGATTGGGTAAATGTTTATCAATATAACCACAGATTGTTTATTTAATGTACGTATGTCTATACCCTCTTCCATACATACACATAACTGTATGAGCATCACATACAACCTCCCATACAACAATAGCTGCAATGCCACTCGTTGCCGACGTGTCCTTTGCAGGCCTCGGCACACATTAAACACGTGACCAGCGTATACTATCTACTACACCAGCGTTTGGTATTGATGTCATTAACATTCCTAAGATTACGTCACCTATCTATGTATTGATACGTGAAATAAAAACTTTGCATCCCTTTTTACAATTGCGCGGACGGCATAGTTTTAGTTTATAAAGAGAAGAAGGGACGCTAATATATTTATTAAGATTAAATCTATAATCTATATAAAAAAACATTACACACACATTAAATCTATATAAAAAAACATTACACACACTACCAAACCACGTATTTTACATACTAAAGTCTAAGTCATATTCACATACATACATATACTCACGGCTATAAATCGCAAAAAGGGGTAGCCAGAGCTTCAGAGCTAGAAACTCCTCAGGCATATTTGGGAGTTGATAGGGGAGAACACATAAAGTGTCATTGGTGATGGGTCTCCAGCCACATCGCCCAAATACCAATTTAAAAGCCCCATACCCTTAGTAGCCTCTTACGACACCCGTGGGTAGAAAGGGGTAGTGACATTCTAAGCCAGCACTACACGGCAATACACATTCGCATTCACAATAGCTTCGTTTTAGCAGATTCTTATTACTTGTGCATAGCAAGGAACTTATACAATATCACTGAAATAATGATATAATTTCGATCCCTAGACAACTTTTACCATATTTAAAGATGCGAAATATCTTATTGTTACGTGATCTTTTGTCCCGTGGTGTTTCGAGTATCCACTTCTTGACTAGACAGTGCATTAACCTGATAGGGGCATTGCTATACCCGCCTTGTAATGCTACTTTACTTGTATTACTCTCTTCCCTCATACACTCAAGTAAATCAATCAAATCGGATGCATGTGTCTGGCTGGTGTCGGCTTCAAATAGCACTACCCTATATCCTACCCTATATATTATAAAGAGCAAGGTTTTATTATTCACAACCTTTCGTTGTTTGTTAGTACTTGTTGCTTTTGTAGATCAGAGTTTATGTCTATGGGCTTATACTCGTATGTCAAGAAAAATCTGCTGTATGCTCATGTAGCTTAAAGGCTCCGGCAGCGATCTATTCTAAATAAATGTGGTGGACTTGTAGCACTAAATGTGTGACAGCGAATACGTCACGATTTTTACGAGAATCAGACTTTTTTAATAATGGCGGCTTATCTCACTTAAGACGTAACATTCGCTCTCACACTCCCCATACTACGAAAGCTAACAGAAACCTGCCATCGCCAGAAGATGATGGTGTCTACATTTCTTTATCAATCAAAGAAAATAATCAACAGTTTAACCTGTACAACGGTTACTGCATCTCACACTCGTTAAAAACAGTTATCCAATGTTGTCACACATGTTACTCGTAAACGTCGTTTGCCGGTCCAGCGAACCACGACACCAACACTTCCACTGAATGGGTTATGACGCGGTTCTTACTTACCATCATGATACATATAGTACCTAAGATATAATACGACTTGACTGCTTATCAACTATTTATGGTTAGCTGAATTGTAAAATATGAGCTCGGAATAGCGCTACCGTATCTGCAAGAAAATTCTTTTCTTTTCGCTTAACGAAGATTACCGGTTATGACACAACTAACTGGACCTTCAGATATCTCACGGGTGCTGTAGGCTATCTGAGAACTCGCAATCTCTCAAAACGGGGGTTATTTAAAGAATAGAAAATAATAGTTCTGTATCATTCATCACTTACTCTCCTTCGCCACCCACCACCCTACTCTTAAACTAATACAGTGTCCTTTCCTGCAATAATTGTTGTACGGGGCGACTACCTATGAATCTGGAGGTAAAATTAATCACACTATGCCCATTTGATTTTGACCTATTTAGAATCTGTACTTTCACATTCCACTTGAATTGTGTAAACACGTTTTACTAGTGCAAAAATAACAATAAAACACCCATACTGGTGTGTGTACACATTGATTGGGACATTCCAATGGATCAGATTAGTTAGTGACGTAAATACGGGTAGACTCGGCCTCAACATTATTACTTCGTATTTCTAGTAAGTGATGGATAACGTACGTGCGAGAAACAGTACAGTGTCTTCTATCAGAGGTTACGAACTCAATGATTCAGCATAATTTGAATATCTCACGAGCGGCTCGCCCGCATACTACTTTCTAGCTACGGATGTTAACTTTATTGAATCAATAGAAAATAAGATATCGTTAAGACCAAACAAGAGTTTCTAATAGAACCTGCAAGCATTCAGGCTGTAATATTATTTGACTGCAAATATTGTTTAGGGGTTACGGAAAACAAACCTTAACTGAATTAAATTTATTCATTTTGATTCCAGAAAAAAACGCATTTTTTCTCTCCTAGGAGTATAAAGCATGAAGTCATATTAATTTGTTGTATTAATTAATACTCGAAAGAACAACAGCATGTTGAAATTAAGTTAATTGGTCTTGTGTCTATTTTCCTTTCGCTTCAGAATGTTATCTTCGTTCATAATCTAGTCGGTGTGTAACATATGGTTACATTGTAATTGATACTACATGATCTGCCAAACGTTTCTCTGCCATATAAATTTGCAAACTTCATTAAAAAAACACTGAAATCCCTATATAAAAAATAGGGGTAGATATCTACTAGATAGGAGAATTCAAACTATTTTAACGGCCAATTACATAACGATACAAAGATAAATAAAGTCTTTTTAACACGCTTTTATTAGGTCGACCTGTATGTATGTAACTATGTAATCAAATCTAAGAAAACTAATTTAACCATCTTCTAAAGGTCATAGCGTTATGAAAATTGGCAGTTGTATGTGATTTCGATGACAATACAATAATATGGTACTGTCGAGCTGATCTGATGATGGAGCCGGAAGATATGAACTGGAACTTCATGATGGATGATTGTACCATAGCCGTGTTTGGACTTGTTAAAAAGGTCTTGTAATGAACGTTGACCATGATTAGGTTTCAAGGTCTGATGATGAAGCCGTAAGATAGGCACTAGCATTCCATGCTGAAATATCGTATCATAGCCGTGTTTGGACTTGTTAGAAAGGTCTTGTAATGAACCTTGAAAACGATTAGGTTTCAAGGTCTGAATACAATAATATGGTACTGTCGAGCTCATCTGATGATGGAGCCGGAATATATTAACTGGAACTTAATGATGGATGATCGTATTATAGCCGTATTTGGACTTGTTAGAAAGGTCTTGTAATAAACTTTGACAACGAAATGAACTTTGACCACGATTAGGTTTCAAGGTCTGAATACAATAATATGGTACTATCGAACTGATCTGATGATGGAGCCGGAAGATTTGAACTGGAACTTCATTGTGAATATGAGCATACGATGTATCGTTACCAACCCATAACAGGTGAGACACCATGCAATACAGACGCACTGGCGGAGATGGAGAGGATGCGGGCTCATTCGTCTATTTGAATTAAATGTTTAAATATGCCATTAGCAAAGACTTAAAAGCATAAAATAAATTAATAGTTTAAAAAACACTAAAAAACACGCTTTTATAAGTGCACTTAAAAGTCAAAAATAAATTACGGGTCGTTCAAGCTGTCTCTATTTCTGGGCTGAAGTGTAAACTATGTGCTTTTAATTATAATATTTGATTGTAAAAGCGTGGGGCGCTGGAGCAGGAAAAACTTTCTTGTAAACAAATACACGAACAAGAACTCTACATTTTGCCAATGTTGACTAGTACTTTGAATAGACTGTTTAATATAGAGCCTCCAACTAGTGGTGCTGCAACTCTAGTTAGAGTGCCGATCTCTGTAACCTGCTTCCCGAAACATCGCTTAACTTGATTTCTTAGCAAGGTAAACAAAAAATCTTTCCTTTTCCAGCGCCCCACGCTTTTACAATCAAATATTATAATTAAAAGCACATAGTTTACACTTCAGCCCAGAAATAGAGACAACTTGAACGACCCGTAATTTATTTTTGACTTTTAAGTGCACTTATAAAAGCGTGTTTTTTAGTGTTTTTTAAACTATTAATTTATTTTTCTACAGACCCATGATCCAATCCAAGATTATAATATACATATTAATATAAGCAGGAGGATACTTCTGCGTTCGATGTAACGGATGTAAGCAAATAAGATATGTATGACTGTTTGTTTGTAGGCGTATTATTTGTCTAGTTAGTCAAGTTAAATTAATTAGTTCCTTTTCCGGGCAAACTAATTATGTCTATAATATCTTGAATTATTAATTTAGGTAATTCATGAAAAACAAGAATATTCATGAGAACCATATAAATAAAATTTAAAGCATTTTCGAGTTGTAATCACTGAGAGTGGGAGAAGCAATAATTTGGGATTTCGTCACCCTCGTATTTAAATGGGGCTGTGGCGGGCGTGATTGCAAAATCGCTCCCTAAAAGCTCGGTTAATGGTGTGTATATCTGAGGAAACGGAGCTATAAATTTATTGGCAACACAGGATAGTAAGAAACGCAAAATGTAAATATCAATCAACAAAGAAATTAAAACACATATTGCATTCAGCACGTTCGAACCGACCCTGCCGGACTAATCAAATAGTCATTAATCAATGGAATTATTACACCGAAACTACGACTAAGATAAATTTGTTATTTCTTGTTCAGTAAATTTATAAATAAATAATCTCATTAAGTTTCAATAAATAATAATTGTTGTGTAGTGTCGGATTAGGATAGGGCCGATTTTGGTTTTTTTTTTGTTTTCACAAAAGCGGCTGAGGATTTTCTGAGGCCCTGGCTACACCTTCTTAGGGATTGCTAGCCGTGGGTATAAGCATGAAAATAAATAAATAATCCAATCCAGATTCACAAAATAATTCGACTGAATCAATGATACCAATAAAAATAGTTAGAACGTAAGAAAAATAGTGCGCAAATGCAATCGGAGTAAGAATGACGGTACGGTGATTCACATCGCCGAAAGATGAGGTAATCACCAGCCACTGAAGGTTGCTGCAACGCAGTTTTCCTGTTTGGATATGTCATTGCATCGTTGAGAAGGAGACAATGACAACTTACTTTCAACAGACAATACGCGAAAGATCACTTTTATCTAGATTGTGCTTGAAAATTTGCCAATTTCCGTGAACTGGTGGTATAAGAGATTTCGATTTAGAATCTGGCTTGATTTTGGTTCAAATAAATTAATAAAATCTATATAAATCGAAGACATATGAATATATATATCTACATTTTATTTAAATAATAGATTTTAGTATTCCCAAAACACTGTACCATCTTTCGACAGGTTAGTATAGTCCAAGATCCCGGTGCCCCCAGACGTTACTTATTTTCTCATAAGAAATATAAATGGGATAAAGTAGTGTTAGTACGTAATTTGAGTGTGTGCATACCTGCTACCTTGGGTCGACGGCCAATTCATAGGTACCAGGTGCTAAAGGTAGATAAATACAGTGCTGATTTTTCTTAAATTCTCAGTGCTGTTTTTTACATATGTTTTAGATATTGTTGTTAAAAATTAATAATCATTATTGCTAGACACTTTCCATCGGCGCTTACCCTTACCAGACGCTTTAAAGTTTCAAAAAAAATAACATATTCTTACTTACAATCTCATTCTTGATTTTTATGTATGATAATTGGGGAAATATTTGAACACGCCTGGTCAGCAGCCAGACCAATTAGAGGGGTCTAACATCCCCCCAGACACACATAAAAGTGTCGCTAAAATTCTGCTCTGTTCGATATAATCAAGAGAGATTAAAGATTCGTTACATACAAAATGGAATCGAACCTGAAGATTACAAGGTATTTTAAAGTGATCTGGGTTGAGAAAATTTTATAAATAATAAATATAAGTTTCTTTAACCTATGTTTCACATCTTATCATCGAGTTAAATTGAATACTACTATTTAAAAAATTAATGTTTATTAAATCTTAAAATTATACAAAGATATACATGTCTTTCTTCTTTCTTCTTTCGGATTTTATTTTTATTATTTGTAGTTTGAACATTCAGCGTGATCTTTACTGTCATCATCGTCTAAGTTTGATAAGTCATTATCAACCCAATGTTGGCATTGACTATCTTCATTATCATCCATATTACTTTCATTTTTCTTTATTTATTTTTATTAGGAACATCAACAGCGACATAAGTAATAATACACAGTTATTAATAGAAATCAAGTAAGGCCAATAACAGATGTTCACAGATGTACAGAAAACATATCTAACAATAATCTTGTTTTTACGTTACATTTGATTTTAACACATGTTTTTTTTTTATAGCAAGTAACTCTAACAAATACATACAATTTTAAGAGGAAATAAAATATATATTAACAACAACATTTAAAGCAAAATTGCTTTGATCCACGATATCTCAAGGGTGTGTGTATGTGCATGTGTGTGTATATGTGTGCGAGTGTGTGTGTGTGTAAAACAAATAAAATCTGTGGCATACTTAAAGGCATATAAGAATGTATGTGTTATTAAAATTATACTGATAATGTAATATGTATTTTGAGAATTAAAAAGTACGTCCATTACAGCTTTCCTTAATGCGCATCCACTTAGATTAAATAGATCTAAATCATGGAAGTTTTTATTGTATTCGGATAAAATACGACTAAAAGGAGCGTTCTGTGAGTAGTTAGTTCTGGAAATTGGTACGGAGAACAAACTATTTATGGTATGGCGAGTCCTATATGATGGCGTGTTAAGTCCAACCTGTGCAAGTAAGTTTGGGTTATCCAAACGACCATGTATTATATCATGTAGAACGGTTAGGTCAGTTAAAATACGGTGATCCTCTAATCTTAACATTTTATGAAATTTACAACTCATTTCGTAACACTTATGGAAGTTTCTGTAACAAAAATAACATAGTTAAGAATCAAAGAGTTATACAGTTATGTCAATTATTCAAATTTAAAGTATAATACCTGATTCTTCTTGAAGCGATTCACTGACAAAGCTCGGCAATTGGTCCCCATCGAACCAGTTAAAATGATATTTATTATCTTTCAACGTCCACCCATTATTGTCAGGACTAAAAATACTAATTTTCTTCATATGAGCTGTTTTCCAGAGACTAGTGATATAATTAGCTCGTCGAAACTGCTGTGAAAGCTCACTTTTGCATGGTAGTAAGTTACTAGCATCAAAGTTTTTCATATATTTACGATTGAACTCTTCATTTACGTCCCAAACCATATAAGTGTTGATGAAGAGTTGGAGTCGGGCAGCATCTAAATCTCTCTCACACTCAAGCGTACAAATAATGACCTCACGCTTATACACATAGCGACACTTTATGTGTGTCTGGGAGGATGTTAAACCCCTCCAATTGGTCTGGCTGCTGACCAGGGGTGTTCAAATAGTTCCCCAAGTATCATACATAAAAATCAAGAATGAGATTGTAAGTAAGAATATGTTATTTTTTTGAAACTTTAAAGCGTCTGGTAAGGGTAAGCGCCGATGGAAAGTGTCTGGCAATAATGATTATAATATTTTAACAACAATATCTAAAACATATGTAAAAATCAGCACTGAGAATTTAAGAAAAAACAGCACTGTATTTATCTACCTTTAGCACCTGGTACCTATGAATTGGCCGTCGACCCAAGGTAGCAGGTATGCACACACTCAAAGTACGTACTAACACTACTTTATCCCATTTATATTTCTTATGAGAAAATAATTAACGTCTGGGGGCACCGGGATCTTACTCTATTATAATCACGTTAAAATTATCATATTTATAATTACGAATTAGTTTAGTCGCTAAAACAAATTTACTAAACTTACTCAAAGAATTATAACTAACAAAAATTCATCTACTTCAAAGCATAAGAAGTACAAAATAGATTTTAATCACAGGTGATACTCCATCTCAAGTTTTTAAAATATGTTTAATAGCTTAATTACTATTTTATCAAAAGTAAATGAATTTTGGATAACTGAGCAGCATTTGTATATAAATTTACGAGAAGGATCTATAATTCTATTATCTATGGACCACTTATGGCTAATTCTAATGACACACAAGGACTGACGGCATTTGTTCCCATTTTGATTAGGCAGAGAGATCCAGGCAATGCTACTTCACCAACTTGCATCAATATTTTCAGGCCCATCAGTAACTCAATTTTCGCATTTTACTCTTAGGACGCTATATAATTAATCTAAAAAATTGGTGCGGTCGCCCTCCATTCAGATTATATTGAACATACTCTTCTATTGACTAAGATTGCATTGTTTATTAACTTTATCATCATCATTTCAGGCAATAGACTTCTGGAAATAAGCATCAAAATCTCCTTCGAGCTTTGTCCTGAGTTACCCTCATCAATCGGCCCCCCTACTTTTATACGTTACATTTATGTATAATAATATTATAAAAAGGTAGATTTGGTATTTTTTTTGTCTGTTTGTTTATAATGGCTAATTTTTAATACTGAACCGAATATGAAAATTGTTTTATAATCAGAATATAGCTACACTATTCAGGATCGCTATACATCCTTAAGATAAATTTCACAAGGGGTGAGTAAATAATGTGGAAACCCTAGATATTTTATAAATAAAACTACCCGTGCGAAACTGAGGCGGTCTTCTACTATAATAATATAAAAACGTGTAGAGGATCAAAATAGTCTTTTAATTACTTCCAATTTTATTATTCATGCCCTTAATGCGCCTTTACGACCTAAACGATACGATAGCAGCTGACACATTTATATCCCGAATCGAACATGGTTTTAGTGATTAATCAAATAAGCGTTCCAAGTAGTTAATTATGGATTAAAATACATACATATACTCACGGCCATAAATCCCAAAATGGGGTAGCCAGAGCTACATAGCTGGAAACTCCTCACCACATTTGGATGTTGATAGGGGACAAGATGATAGAAATAAAGTATCGTAGGCGATGGGTCTGCAACCGCATCGCCCTAAAAACCACTTTAAAAAGCCCCATTCCCTTAGCCGCCTCTTACGACACCCATGGGTAGAAAGGGATAATGATATTCTAAACCGGCACTACACGGCACAAATCCATTTAAACAATCCGGTGGGAATCTTTAACATATATTACATTAATATTAATACTCGCTCGGCTATAAATCCTGAAAAAAGGGCTAGCCAGAACAGAACTTCAAAATTAGACATTCCTCAGCCACCTTAGTAAGTTGAGTGGGGTGTTATTATTCGAGAATATAAGGTAAATAAATACACAGACATAGCACAGACAGAACGTAGCCCCATTAATATTTTATACTTAGAAGTAATAATAAGGTAAATTTACCTATAGTTTTAAGTTCAATTATTATAGATGCGATGTTGAAAATATTTCTCGTTTTTTTTAATATTTCATATTATACCACAGTTATGCCCTGGGGCCATAAATAAATATTCTTCTTTTCTGTAATGTTTAATTAAGAATTCTGAGAGTTCTATCATTATATCACTATCAGGGAACATCTTGAGGATCCTTCACTTACTTACTTATGAGACAGCATGTTAGTGACATGTTCTAAGTATCGTCTTTACTGAGTTTTGATGTTTTTGGTTAGAAACTCTGCCACTTGAAAGCGTCCGTAGTATTTGTTGTTAGTATTGTTACTTAAGGGAGAAGGTTAACAATAAAATGCCATTATAGCAGAACTAGTGCGAGTATGTCATATAAATAATGGGTGTGACGAAACATGCATCATTCATTTCATTAACCGACTTTCAGACGACCCAGTTTGTTGACCCTATCTGACTATTACAAACGATAATGCTGGCCGCTCATATTTTACTATTTCAAACTTCTATAAAAGCTATAATTGCTAAATGGTGTAGACAGAAATCGATCGTTGCCGATTGCTCAAGAAGTAACACAAATACATGCATAAATAACATCCCTGACTGAGAAACATATATCCGTAATATAAACGTTGCCCTGAGGCAGAATCGAACCCACGACCTCTGGACTCAGCAGCTAGCCTACTTTCTCGCACATATGACCTAAGAAACTTCTTTGCCTCTGTAAGTTTGACGTCGGGTCGCTGCCGCCGCCATCGAACTAATTTTTACTTGTGTACGAACCCCGCACAATTGGCCTAGCCCTCGTTTTTAAAATGTACCCTTTCTATGTTTTAAATTGATATAAGACATCAAACTAAACCACTTTGCCTACGGAATGCTTATCTTAAATATTGTAATTTTCAAAATAATTAATACATAAAAAGTGTCGTACCTAGATCAAAATGATAAAATTATAGTGAGGTTCTTAGCCTCAGTTAAAATAAAAAAAAAACCTGTGATCTGACAATATGTTTTTTTATTTTTATATTAGTTTAGGCTAAGAGACTCACCATACTTTCTCAGTTTGATCTAGGAAGTGACACTTTTTAATTATTAATTATTTTGAAAATTGCAATATTTTAGATAAGCATTCCATAGGCAAAGTTAGTTTGATGATTTAGTTTGATGTCTTTAATCGATTTAAAATGTAAAAAGGGTATGTTTTAAAAACGAGGTCTAGGCCAATTGCTTATAAGTTTATCATTTAAGTTCGTGATTAGCAACCGTGATAGCCCAGTGGGTAGAACACTCGGTTATCGTGTAAACGGCTAGTGTTCAAATCCTGGGTCGGGCCTACACCAATTTGTCTTTTCTAAAGACATATGTGTGGTTAATTTATCATGGTTGTTAGCGGTGAGGGAAAACATCGTGAGGAAACCCACATGGCTGAATTGTACTTAGTCATGTGACAGTGTATTCGTACAAAACGGTGATAGGCCTGCCCCCTATCACGTGAGTACACTGTCTAAGCAAAACGTGGGTACCTTCTCTGGACACTAGATGGCGCTTGCCATGTGAGTTCAGAAGTATTGGTACCTCTGCCAACCCCTTCGGGGATAAACGGCGTGAACGTTTATGTTTATGTTATGTCATGTTATGATTAGCAAAAGAACATGTAAGGTAAAAACAGCGTCGTATTCAAAGAAATTGTGGAAAGTTGAATATTTCCTTTTAATAAAGTCAAAATGTAAATATTATGATTTATGATGACTTTGATTGGTTTTTCATGAAACCATACTTTTCATAACACCATAGTATAACATAGGAATGGTAAACTTTAACTGTTTATTTTGCAAATTATTTCAAAGTAATGGAATTAACTGCTATGTGAGCCATTGTCTTCGTCTATTCACATATTGTATAATGCATTAAACAATTGTAGGTACTAGCATAGCAGATGATTAACGTAACACACATTATTCACTTTTTATTAAGTCATTGATTTTCTGGCGATTTATTGCCTTACATGCAGTAAATAAACCACAAATACATCTTAGAAAAGACTCGGAGTTTGGACAAGAATTTGGACTGATTATGCGTGTTTTACCACGCCAAAGTTATATATTTATAGACAACATATATATTCTCACGGCTATAAGTACCTAGAAGGGGTAAAATTCCTCAGCCACTTTTGGAACTTGTGTGGGGAAACACCTAAAAACCCCAATCCCCTTCCTCCCGGTCGCCTCTTACAATCACCCATGGGAGAAAATGGGGTGATGCTATTCTAAGCCGAGACTTCACAGCACAATAGACAAGAATAATATAAATATGTTTCCTAAACGAATGGTACACATTTTAGCCAACCTTGATTCTATCAAACCTAGTTAGGTCAAGGTAGACATTAGCAATGAATCTAATTAAGCCTAATCAGAGAAGCAGACTTCAATTGGCTTCATTGAAACATTAAAACGATTACCATTTACAATAACATTATCTGCTCACTGATTTGGTATCAATCGACGTGACTATTCGAGTGGAAAACCAACCGTGGCGGTGTAAAATGTTACGCTTGTGTTTCCATTTTGAATAATTACGGAAAATTGGAAACAACGCGAAACTTATGACGGTTGGAAGCATTCCATTACCCCTCTCTACCCACGGGTGTCGTAAGAGATTTATGGCCGTGATAAATAAATTCGAGTCGCAGCTAAGGTACAAGCTATTTTGTGAAATATAATAATAAAATGTCCTTTATATCTCAGCCAATATCCGCCCATTGCCGGTCAAGGGCCTTTCCCAAAGATGTCCACAACGACTGGTCTAATACCAATCCGACCAAACCAAATAGACCGGGAAATAATGCTACCCTCATTCATCGGTTTCCCAAGACCCTTACAAAATCGTTGGATCAATATATAACTGGTGTATAAACACAAATATACATTACACAATTGTGTAAGGATTTTTCGTATATAATCTAAAAATGTAAATTCATGTTTACAAATACTATATATATTTCAATAAAGCACATTAGAATTGAGGAGTGGGAGCTGAGTCATATCTCTATGAAAATAATATTAGGCGTGATGTCGATGTCACATGACTATTTATGGTTTTGTCGTGTTATCTTTATGAAACAAAAGAAAAAATATGTTTCTTGTTTATTTCGGCAATCTTAACAATGGATTAAATGTATTTGAAGTCCACATGTCTCTTGTATTTTTGTTAGTGTTGCACCGAATGTGGTTTCTTTCGAATGTCGAATTCGGCCGAATGTTCGGTATGAATATATGCCGAAGCCAAATTTCGGCCGAAGTTCGGTAAAATTTCGCGCGTTATTGATCATGATCAATGAAGAATTATAAGTATTTGACAGTATTTTGTTGCTTTGTTACATAAATAAAGACTTAAAATAAGCTTAAAAGAAATATAAGATAAGTACATACAATACAAACATACATATACTCACGGCCATAAATCCCAAAAAGGGGTAGCCAGAACTTCACAGCTACAAACTCTTCATTCACATTTAGAAGTCGATAGGGGGAAGATGATTGAAATAAAGTATCCTTGGTTATGGGTCTCCAACCGCAACGCCCAAAAACCACCTAAAAAGCCCCACACCCTTAGTCGCCTGTTACGACACCCGTGGGCAGAAAGGGGTAGTAACATTCTATGCCGGCACTACACGGCCACGTATGAGATAAGTATTTGATTTATAAAAGTTTTTTTATATACATTATATAACAACACTACTAGAGATTTTTGGGCGATGCGGTTGGAGACCCATCACCAACAACCTTTTCCCCACTCACATTTCCAAAAGTGGCTAAGGAATTTCTAATTCCTTTGCTCTGGCTACCCATTATAGGGATTTATAGCCGTGAGCATCATTCATGTTTTATATTTAAAACAAACACCAAAACTAAACTCACACACCTATTTATTTACATTTTATTGTTTATTTATTATCTACCGAATTTTGGCCGAACTTCGGTTAAATCTGCTAAATCTAACCGAAATTCGGCCGAATACGAACTTCGGTAAATCTGCCGATCGAATGTTTAGCGAATTTCTGTGCATCTCTAATTTTTATAAACAAACTTAGTCGGAAAACGAATAAATTTTTCTATTTTTATTCTCATAAAGAAACTGGCTCTAAAATTTAGGCCCATCTGTGATTAGTTGCACTTAAGGAATCAAACGAGAAATGTAGTATTGCAATCCAACTTTATAAAATAAAACATATGGTATCATTGACAGAACACTTGTGTATGGATAAGATAAAGTGATAAACACTCTAGCATTAAGCAAGATAAAGGTCTTCAATTCAATATTATTAATACAATGAAAACAACTTTTTACATACATACATATACTCACGGCTATAAGTCCCTAGAAGGGGTAGCCAGAGCTAAGGAATTAGAAATTCCTCAACCACTTTTGGAAAGTTAAGTGGGGAAAAGATGGTAAAATAAAGGTTGTTGGTGATGGGTCTCCACTCCAACCGCATCGCCCAATGTTCCCTAAAAAGCCCCAATACTGTTAGTCACCTCTTACGTACACCCACTGGAAGAAACGGGGTAGCGCTATTCTGAGCCGGCACTACACAGCAAGTTTTTATGTAACATCTATATTTTTTTATTCCTGAATAGATAATACAATGGGTTTGGTTCTAAAGTTCTAAAACTTTAAAAAACTACTGGTATATTTTCGGGCTTTATGCTGGCATCTGCTACATTTTTATTTTGTTTCTTGTACTAGACATTTTATTATATATAGATTTGTACAAGTCGTAATACAAATATATAATAAAATAATAAATATAAATATATATATATATATATCACGTGAGAACACTGTCTAAGCAAAACGTGGGTAGCTTCTCTGGTAACTAGATGGCGCTTGCCATGTGAGTTCAGGAGTAATGGTTCCTCTGCCAACCCCTTCGGGGATAAACGGCGTGAACGTTTATGTTATGTTTAATAAATATATATAAATATTTTATTAAATAAATCAACATATTTCATTGGTGAGTTAAACTTTATTACTTGATCCAATCTATTTGGGGATTCAGGCGATACATATCCTTGATAGTCAAATAGTTATCTGATGTCTTCTGAAGAACATGACTAGATTTTGAGAACATGATAGTTTTTTCCAAAAACTATAGCATTTTAATTTCAAATAAACATCCAAATGAAGATGATTAAATAATGCATAAATAGATACAAACTTAATGTCTATTTAGTGCTAGTAGAGCCTTTGCAGCTTTTATGCAATATAGCATGTTGGACTGTGTTTTTTCATCATTAAAATATTTTATGTAAGTCATATCAACTTTATAACAAATAACATAGAGTTTGGAAACATCCAAAATGAACACATTTTCATAGGAATGGACTCAGCTACCAGCTACTAAAATTTTTGTGAGATCTTCAATTCAATAAACATTCCAACCACAACAGTATGTTCAATGACATGTGATAAAACACATATGTTTATGGTTTAAACAGGTGCCTTCTTTCAAGGTGAACATAGCTACTTTAAAAACATTACACTTTTTGAATCTGAAATGTGGCTGGACACCCATAATCAACAATTCTTCATTTCAACTTCCAAAAGCGGCTGAGGATTAATCAATTCTGAAACTATGGCTACCCCTTTTTGATTGATTTTGATTTATAGCTGTGAGTGCATGTATGTATCAAAGTGGAAGTAATCATGACTCAAATTAAAATCCTAATGAATTCCAGCATGTGATAAGAGAAGAGGATCTTAGGCAGGATCTTATGTATTCTGTGTCAAACATGAAATAATAAGGCAGTATTAAATAAAATGTGAAAATGCTGTGTAAATACTTAATTATTTATTTGATACCAAAAAAAACATAGTCATAAAGAGTAAGTTATTTTGATCTAAAAAAGGAACAGTTGATGAAGTTTCAAGAATTTTAAGCTTTGTGGCCTTGAGCACACTTTAAAAATTGTGTGCAACGTACTTAATTTAAATATGTATTTTTTAGCTACATTATGGCTAGACGACCCGAATGGGAATTACATATAGATATCGTCATACCATTTAGTGTACGAGATTTATGAAACATTACGTAGTCTACAGCAATTCGTAACATTAATGTGGTTACCTACATCTGCATAACTGGATAACGATAACACAATCACAATTTTTTCAATAATCTTATCTGAAGTGGCTGTAATACGAAGAAATATATGGTTTTATTAATTACAACCAGATTGCGAGTTTTTTTTTAAATTAATTATTTACAAACAAAATGATAATATTACCTTAGCTGCAAGTTTTCCATAAATGTATCAGTGGTGAGATTGTCCAAGAGAACAAAATCGGCGACGCCGATTTCCGGCTGCGTCGCCATCCTGAATCAAAATCGGGAAACCCCACTTCTAAACACAGAATTTGGCACAACTTTGTTTTCCGCTGCGCTGAATGTCTCTTCTTCGAATTTATTAACAAACCGTTATAAAATTTCATTAGGCGAGCGACCTCCGCCCGTGATAGCAATTTCAAAACTGACAACAACCACAGATTAACATAAATAATAAAGAGCTGACACTGCTGATATGACTACATGACATTACAGACAAGACAAGTGACATGAAATCCAAAGAAGCTTGACATGCCAATGAAGACGAATTTAAATACAGATCCACAATCTTTTCTTGGCCGGCGGCGACTACGGTACTACCGTCGCCATTTTGAAATTTCGGCCTGTCATTGTCAGTTAGTCCTCAACTAAATAAAAATTATAGGGTGACCTACGTATATAATAAATTATCACTTTCATTAATATTTTTGTAGTGGAAACTTTTTTTTAAAGACATTTATTTTTATTATGTATCTTTGCTTATTAATAAACGCCTTTATTTCCAGTATTCAATATAAAAAAATATGAAATTTTTTATTTATTTTGTTAAATTTTATCTAAGTAAGCTAACACCGTCCGAAAAGTTGTGCGCGCATGACTATAGCAGTGCGAGTTACGGGAAGTGGGGATATGCTCCCGAATAAGATTTCACTTCGTATACACTGATGTGTGGGTTCTAATCCAAATGCGGGGATGTACCAATGTGTCATTTCTTAAGTCATAACTGTCTGACATATATATAAACATACAAGGCAAATGCGTGATAGCTTAATGGGTACAACACCGGTTAACGTGCAAGCGACTAGTGTTCAAATCCCGGATCGAGCCTACACCAATTTATCTTTTCTAAAGACATATGTGTGGTTAATTAATCACGGTTGTTAACGGTGAGGGAAAACATCGTGAGGAAACCCACATTGCTGAGTTGTACTTAGTCGTGTGACAGTGTATTCGTACGAAATGGCGATAGGCCCGCCCCCTATCACGTGAGTACACTGTCCATGCAAAACGTGGGTACTCTGAACATCAGGTGACAAAGTCACGTGATGTTCAGAAGTATTAGTACCTCTGCCAAACCCCTTCGGGGGTATTCGGCGTGAACGTTTATGTTATGTTATATGTTACAAGGCTGTTAACAGGAATGAAAAAGGCCCATAAATTCACTGACCCAGCAAAATGACCCAAACGATATCTGATGTTTAGAATTATTTTTTCTATGTCACCTTTTCAGGGGATCTATGTGTGAATATGAAATGTAAAAGACAGTACACGACAAGGTAAGCCTCTGATTTACAGGATTAAAAAATGATTTTATGTAGTTACCCACTTATTAACTCTGAGTGTCACAAATAACAAATCCTTGAGTATAAAATAATGAAACAGTTTGCAGAGAAGTACAATTGGCAGTGTTATCGCTAAAAGCGATCTCTTCCAGACAACATTTGGGAGGTAAGATCAGCAAATTTAGGATACACAGTCATTCGGGTAGACATACCAGACAAGGGCAAAAATAAATAAATATAATTAGCTTACATTAAAACGAACTTGTTTACTTACAATAATAGTTATTACATACATACATATACTCACGGCTGTAAATCCCTAGAAGGGGTAGCCAGAGCTAAGGAATTAGAAACTCCCAGGCACTTTTGGAAAGTTGAGTGGGGTAAAGATGGTAAAATAAAGTTTATCACCAATAAACTTTATGTCTCCAACCGCATCGCCCAAAAATCTCTTAAAAGCCCCAATACCGTTAGTCGCCTCTAACGTACACCCACCGGCAGAAATGGGGTAGTGCTATTCTAAGCCGACACTACACAGCAACTAGTTATTAATTAAATGAATATTATATAAATTGTTTTATTAAGACATTTCAATACATCAATAAATTAGCCTGTATGATGTAAAATTATTTCCCTTATAATGGTAAATTTTTATTTACTGGCAATACTAATATCGATGACAGCGACGCCCTTACCGGCCAAGAAATGTATGTGGATCTGTATATAGAGACTTGACATGATCACATGATCTCCTTTTTATTGATTCTTTAGAATCAGACCATAATTGTATTAATTATGTATTTTAGAGCTTAAAAGGACCATAAAATCATTATCATCAGACAATTTAAGTCTACTGCTGGACATAGACCACCCCCAAAGATCTCCACAACGACCGGTCTTGTGCTGCTCTCATAGTCAGATATTAAAATGCCATCTATTATTAGGGTTCTATCATAAATTTCAGTTATGAAATCCGCAACTGCAACTGCATCGCTTTAGGATATTATTGGCAGTGCCTAGCCTAGCTCATGTTGCGAATAAACAAATTACAATGGGGATAGGAAGGCGCTGAATTATGCTGAAATGTTTTTTATTGAACATCCCCATGTAGTGCGCATAACAGTTATGGTCTTAACAATCTGCTAATTGCCTATTTTCTTCAAATGATTGATATAAGATTCGTTCCACTTATCCACTAGTGTAACTGTTACAGCGGTGCATTTTTTTCCTAACCATTACACTAACGCTCTCTTAACATTTAACTATGCAAAGGTATTTTCATGCAGAAAAATAATATCGTCGTGAAGAATCCAACATACTATAAGTTCCTATAAGGAGTAACGTGAGCAAATTGTTCACTAGTACACTTTGTTTAATGACCGACTTGCAGAACCTTGAATAACAATTATTCCCCAATGTGTAGTGTGAATGGAGTGCCATCGCTATCCTAAAAAAGCAATTGAATTATATTGACCTTTCCTAACGATTCTTGCTGATATTTAAACATCTTTTAGTGCGGTTTATACTTCTCTGTAAAGTTATGCTTATGAGCTTAAGTAAGAGACATGAATGTGTATTGATTTTACTCTGATGTATTATGATAATCGATCATTTTGAATGTAGAAACCATGATTGCACTCCGCCTGCTGAGCAATGTTAGGTATTTGGTTGGCTAAATATCTAACATTGCTCAAGTTATATTCATATTCACATATCAATCATAGTATCGTACATACATAACTCAGCACTAATCATTTAAAGCATGTACAAAAAAAAACATAAAGTGTAAACTAGCAGGTGAGAGTGTAGTATGTTAACCTAACTTAGATTTATTTTGCTTACCACACTAATGGGTACTATTCACCTGCTGCCGTATCGTATACTTTGTTTGTTCTTGAAATGTATCGTCTATAGCCGCAAGTCTTAAAGTCACAGCCTAACGATTTTTTATGTAGTAGTGACATCTACCGGGAAAATGGCTCTCAAAAATGCAATTTTATGTTTTTCAGTATCTGGCAACACCCAAACATACCTCATGCAGCATGATCTGATGCCGCCATTTTACTTGGTGCATCAATCAAATGTCATAATAATTTTGTGAAAATTTATTTTAATTTTACACTGTTTTAATTTTACAATTACAACTGTAAATACATTCCTACTATGATACTTATACTTTATTAGTGTTTTTGTAGTTTGAGCTTCATTTTTCATTAGTTTAATATTACAATAAGTGTTAATTACGATGAAGGAGGACAATAGTGTTGAAAAGTGTTATCTTTAATCCAAAGCATCAAAATGTTATAGAAAATACAGTATTCGCATTATAACTTTTGGTACTACTTACGAAATGTAATTTTATCAAGTTATATCAAGGCTTTGAAGATGAGTGACTCTCCAGAAGTCGAATGGCTTCCAGCGTATAGCCCTGGTCCTCCTCGTCACAATCCCCTCGGGCCAATACCGAGGTTTCTGTACGAAGATGTGCAGCCACTTGGCTTGCAGCAAGAAAACAATAACAAAGAATTGGACTCAAAAGAGAATGTAAATAAAGTGATACATGCAAAGCCAGCCTACAGGTATGGTGAAAATATTTTGAAAATAAATACCATAGATATCATAAATACATATTTCCATTTAATACAAGGCATGAAGTTTAAGTTTATTGCTTTTGCATTGCTGCAGTAGTAGTGCTCCTATAAAATATTTTTTTACCCATTCAAGCATCTTTTAATATTGTATTTTGGGCAATAAACAGCCAAGCTAGCTGAAAGCTATATTATAGGGTAAATTGTCAAACAGTATTTGTATGGGATTTGATTCAATTCATAACTAAACAATTAGCCTTATCTAAGAGAGATTATTGATAAAGATAGATGGCCAAATTGTTAAAACCTGGCCCGTATCACTTACCTTACAACTAAACATTATGCATTTTAGACTACCTGATGTTTGGTTGATAAAATGTGTGTAGCTCACACTGAGCTATTGAATTAAATACTGTTCAAACTACAAAATGCTCTAGTTTTTGTGGTATTTCATTCAAATGTAATTTTCAAGTTTCAGAAATGTTTTATTATTGTTTTCCTACTGTACCCAATTTGCTCATTCCAAAACCTGTAGTTTAGATGTGTACAAATTGTTATAACACTTGTGATATTGATGTTTCTACTCTTATTTGATATCTCAGTGGGTGAACACCACTTATAATGCAGATTATGAGGGTTCAAATCCTGGGTTGGGCCTGCACCAGTTTTTCTTTTCTAAAGGCATATGTATTGTTAATTTATCATGGTCATTAAGGGAAAGTGAGGGAAAACATTGTGCGGAAACCCACATGGCTAAGGCATACTTATTCATTTGACAGTGAATTTGCACAAAATGGCAATAGGCCTGCCTCCCATCACTTGAGGAAACTATCAAAGCAAAAATTGGTTACACTGAACACCAGGTGACAATGACAATGTTGGGGATATATGGAGTAAACTTTTAAGGTTTTATTTGTCTATTATGTTAAGTTATACAATTTGATCTGGTGAATATTTGTCAAAAAATTTAGCATATCTTTTAAAATTAGTTTAATTTAAGTCTATAAGGGTATTTGAAATTATGAATGTTATATCGGTACTGCTAAGGCCTACCTTATTGTTAATGCCAAATACGTACATATGCTCACGGCTATAAATCCCTTGAAGGGGTAGCCAGAGCTAAGGAATTAGAAATTCCTCAGCCACTTTTGGAAGTTGCATAGAAAAAGATGGTGAAATAAAGTTTGTTGGTAATAGGTCTCCAACTGCATTGCCTAAACATCCCTTTAAACCCCCAATACCATTAGTCGCCTCTCACATACACCCACCAGAAGAAATGGGGTAGTGCTATTCTAACATGACACTACACAGCTTAATGTCAAATACTTAAATAGTATTAATTAAATAGTGATACCAAAAAATATATTTCATTTGTCAGACTTATGATAAAACTCCCATACTCCATCTCACTATGTTTACACCATACATCCTCCAAATAGTGTCAGAGGTACTAATACTTCTGTATGCTTAATTTGTGCTACCTGCCCCCGTAGCATGAGGCGTGTGAGGGTGAGTATGTCATGTGAGAAGTGAGATACTAACAGATTTTGTATGAGCAATCTGTCAGTTTCTCACATCTCATGTGTCAAACACACTCTCACAAGCCTCATGCTACCAGTGTTGGTGTTAAGTGTTCAAATTTTGCTTAGACAGTGATATGTTCACATCCCAAGGAAGGGCACTTTATATGAATTCACTGTCACATGACTAAGCACTTGCATGAAAAAATGAATCTGACTAAACTAATCCTATATTTTAAATATTAGTTTGAAAACCCCTTCAACTAATTTAAGAGGGACATTTCCATATTTTCATACTTAGGGATTTTTGAAATAAACCTTTTATGTACCATGAATCTTACTTGGGTTTGTTTGTTCCAGCTATGCCAGTATGATAAGACTAGCTATTAGCAGCTCCGCTAATGGCAAGATGACGTTGAATGAAATATACAACTATATTTGCAATGCATTCCCCTATTACAAATATGCTGGAAAAGGATGGATGGTGAGTGGTGTGACTTAGAATCAAAATGATTTAATTGTTTATTAAGTAATTAGGCTGAAATTGCTTTTCTTCAATAATTCTCGATATTGTTTTCAATTTACGAATACTGAAAAGAAGCCAAATATTTATGGCACTTATACTCTATACAGAAATAAATTGCTTGTAGAAAGATTTTCAGTTTTAAAATATATTTGGCTGCATCCCAATGCATGTCACAATATTTTTCATGCTGATATTAAATTTGGACATATGATGGTATCTTTAATTATGTTTTCCATATTATGAGTTGTAAAATGAATAAATAATTATTTAATATATGCCATAGCATATTATGATTTGACGTTTTTACTTAAATATTTGCTGGTTCACATATCATTGGCATGTTAATCCTATTAATTAGAATATTAAATCAAATTTTCAAAGAACCTGTTTAGTTACACTCACACCCTTTGTTCATGTTAGGGTAGAGAGAGACTATTGATTGCCAGTTTACACAATATTGAGAAATTTCCCTTGCTTCCGTGACATTTGTAGTCCATCTCATTCATTCTTCGGCTAGCTAACACAAATAAAATTAATTATGGTATCAGATAAAGTATGGATATATGGATGTTTGCATTACAAGAAAACACAGGGAGTGCTAATCTTTCAATTATAATTTATAAAATAAATATATTTTCAGAATTCAATAAGGCATAACCTATCACTGAATAAGTGCTTCACCAAGGTGGCACGCAGTAAAGACGACCCTGGCAAAGGATCCTACTGGGCTATGGACTCCAGCTACAAGATGGCTGAAGTCACACCTCGGAGGCGCAGGAGTTTGAGAGTGAGTACATAAAGTTCAAGCAAACTTAGCTATGTTGAACATGTTGTTCTTTCATTGTTAAAATACAAAAACAAAAACATAATTAATTGGCCAAAAATATGACTTTTAAAAATGCACATAAGTATAGGCCTGAGTCAGTATTTTAACCCACGCGTCTCTGCATGCTAGGTGGTGGTTCTCCCTTAAGTTAACAGGTTGAACCTCATGATAAATATGTCATTTTTAGGAAGATTAACCGATTGACAAATCCTTAGTGTTAAGATAATGTTAATGTTTTAATACTTTAAAAATAATACCATAAATGGCGAAATAATAGAAAGATCAATCAAAGAATTTGTTGAGAGTAGATGACAAACAAGGTTAATGTGACAATGAATTTAAAAACAACCACTTTTAGGTGATTAACTTTCGCTACAAAATTGTGAATAATTATAACCACCATCCTGATAGGCATATCTGGCATTGGAAATTTAGGTGATGGCAGCCCCATCAATCATTGTACCAAGTTTGTCCACCGTCACTTGCACAGTCTAAACATTTAAACGCAAACCAAAATTCTTCCACTAAAAACAACTATACCAAACTAACCAAACATTTTCATCCACAGATGTCCCCATACAGTCCAGAGTGCAGTTCGAACAGCAGCGGCGAGGCAGCGGCGGCGGAGGCGGCGGCGGCGGATGGTGACGTCACGGCGCCCCCGCCCGCACCGCCCACCCCTCCAGACACGCCTACCACGCCTACGCCGCCCACCACCGCCGCGAGTGATATTGGTATGAAATACTATAACCTATCATGTATTGATGTCTGCTTTTTGGGTTCCAATCTAATCTAATCATATCGCGATGTAAAATTCAAGTAATGTCATCTAGTGCCAAGAAAAGCTACAGGAATTCGAATTTTATTTAAATTCATACAAGTATCAGAGCCATTTTAGCATTTGTAATTGTAGCAGCGACAGAAATAAATCATCTGGGTCTGGACAGACAAACAGACAGCAAAGTTTTAGTAATTGTATCCCGTTTTAATTCTAAAAACTCCTGCCCTTATTATAAACTAAATTTTGTTATAATTATCTTTTAAGTAATTGACAATCACAATTTTGTTGATAAATCCTTTGTTTAGTTAAAGAAGCAAACTTCTTGTGATGAGTAAGAAAGCTCAGTACGGAAAATTTGTATATGACTAACAGTCTATATATCTACAACATTTCCATTAACATAATAAATAATAAGGGAAAATATTCTTCTCAAAATCAGGTGACAATTCTCACCAAATTGTATTATGGATTATGGATTTACATGGTCTAAAATATTTATTGATATGACTTGCTCGAAGCTGTACTTGTATTACAATTTCAGCAAAATGATTAAATAAATAAATAGGTGGTTAATTTTTTCAATAATATTTATTTCAGAATCAAAACACACAGATGATGCACTCAGAGCACTCATGAATGAAGAATTAATGGCTGATGTCGACATTAGCTCAGGTATTTGTTTATTCCACATTTTAACAAAGCTGTCTCATTTCCACATGCGAAGGAATTACAGATTTATATCTGGTATGCTTCATGTCCATGTAAGACACGGTTTGCAAATGGAAACCATGCTAGTAAATAATTAACACTGCTAATCTAATACTCTAAATAATAACTTTAGATTAAGTGACTAATCCTCATCACTAATGATCCTATAATCTATTAAGATATGCAGACACACGCCGTGTAGTGTCGGCTTAGAATAGCACTACCCCTTTTCTACCGATGGGTGTACGTAAGAGGCGACTAACGGTATTGGGGCTTTTAAGGGATTTTTGGGCGATGCGGTTGGAAACCCATCACCAACAACCTTTACTTTACCATCTTTTCCCCACTCAATTTTCCAAAAGTGGCCGTGGATTTTTTAATTCCTTAGCTCTGGCTACCCCTTCTAGGGATTTATAGCCGTGAGTATATGTATGTATATGCAGACAGTTCATTATTTTGGTCCTTAAAACTGTTTTGCTTTCTCAGAAATAATATGCAATATTTCTCATCTGGTGCTAAAAGCATACAGGTCTGAGCTTGCAAAATGTATCTACATAATAGGAGAGTAAATTTTTGCGCACAAAGCAACAAATAATATATATTTTTTTCTTTTTACAATAACAACCCAACGCGTTTACGTAAGAAACCCACAGTCTGAAAAATCTCACGTGTGTTTGGGGATAAGGTTGAACTAAATCTCGCGACATCTCACCAAGGGGGAGGGAGGGACAGAAAATTCAAAAAACACCTTGCCTAATTTATGGAAGCCCCCTTAGGCTGAGATTATTTGATAGAACAAATTTTATTTGCGCTTTAATATTAGCCAATGCTCAATACACTCGTCCATCAGCAATTCACTTGGCGCTCGGTCAAACAATCTTCTTTTCTGAGTGTAGGATAACTATATAGGATAAATAATGTATATTTTTAAATTTGTTTTATGGCCCTGGTTTCCAGACATAATAAGAATAACAATGTTCCCCAGACCTATCGTACGTGGTCCGGCGCCACGTGTGCGGTGCGCTCAGACACTCGGCGCTGACGGACGAGTACGGCAACTTCGTGGTGGCGCGCGTGGACTGCGACTGCCCGCTCGACACCGACCTGCCGCCGCCGCCGCCGCTCTTATAACAACAGCTAGTACGACAGCGACCAGCCGCCGCTCTTATAACAACTAGTACGGCATCTTCGTGGTAGCATGTATCCATTAATACTGGTGAGGAATGTTGGTATTAACATCGGCACGAATATTCTGCCTGCAACGCAGGACGACAAACAGTATTTTTTATGTAGAGGGCGCCACTTTTCCAAACCAGAGTCAGCCTTTTTTTGAGCTAGGAGATTACTAATCATGACTCGATAGCTGCGGCATGCAATGTGCGCAAAGATAAAAAGTGAATTTTATGTAGAGGGCGCCACTAGTAGTTAATAACTTTTAACTTATCCTTAATATGCACACACTAAATGGCTGGGCGACATGATAGTCCAGTGGGTAGAACACCCGCCCGAAAAACAGAAGGGTGTGAGTTCCAATCCTGGGACGGGCCTACACCAATTTGTCTTTTCTAAAGTCATATGTGTGGTTAATTTATCATGGTTGCTAACGGTGAGGGAAACATCGTGAGGAAACCCACATGGCTGAGTTGTACTTAGTCATGTGACAGTGTATTCGTACAAAAACGGCGATAGGCCTGCCCCCTATCACGTGAGTACACTGTCTAAGCAAAACGTGGGTACCTTCTCTGGAAACTAGATGGCGCTTGCCATGTGAGTTCAGGAGTATTGGTACCTCTGCCAACCCCTTCGGGGATAAACGGCGTGAACGTTTATGTTATGTTACGTTTACTAAATGACTGATGTAAAAATAAGTGAGGACGCCACTAATAAAAAAAATTAATTCACATGACTGCTCCTATAACAATAAATGCAGTTGTTGGTCATGAAGATACATTATGAAAGTGTTACTAAAGTAAAGCCCCTTTATATAAAAAACTGGAACTTTTTACTGCTTCGAATGTTAAGTGCATTCAATGTTATAATAACGATAAATCAACATACAGCATACCACTTGCTGTTAACGACAACTATATAGGAATTTGAAATGTCTGTTGCTTACGAACCGAAAGTTCATGTTTAGATAGGTTAACACTAAAGTGTAAATTTTTTTTAAGTGTTTGGAAATAAATATAATTTTAATGTCCTGCCACCACTCTTATAGTGTAAAAAAGTGATTGGAAAGAAGAGTAATTTAAACGTCCTGCTACCTCTCATATAACGACAAATACAACCACTTGCCCTTTAGCCACTCTGGTTTCTGCATTCAAAAATCTTGATGTAGATTGGCAATTAAAGTGTTTGACATAGAGGGCACCACTAAAAGGAAACTATTGCTGATTGTCGTTTCTGTTTTTATATACTGTATGTTTCATATACAGTAAGTTATTCAATTAAATAAGATACGACAAAATTGACTTTAAAACAATAAAAATGCATTAAACAATCATTATGTATGTGAAATACACGATCATGTAATTTTACATAAAAACATGAGAGAATCAATGATGAGAAATTTCCCGGAAATATCAACAATCAAAAAACTAACACTAAACATATCTTCAAATGTAATAATAGATAAACGGTATTTAGTAATAGTGATGTTTAATGTAGTACAATATAATATAATATTGAAGTTGATATAAAAATAATTGTCAAATGGACCATAGCGGTAAAAATGAGTTGTTATGAAGTAGTGAAGATGATTATTGCAATTGATTGGGACATTGATGTGTGTTATTTCATAACAAGGTATAAAATAATAATAAAATCATTTTTGATTGACTAACCAGAGATGACAAATAAACCTCGATAATAACACACAACATGTAAGGAATGTATCTTTGATGTAAACAGGGTCCCCTATTGGCCTTTCTAAGTAAGAGTTTTACAGTTATTACAGTTACAGTACATTCATTATATTTCCATAGCAAATCTATCTCATTCTTTGTCCAGAATTTTATTTAACTTGATTTTTTATTTTCTTTTATTTATTTTATGTTTAATTGATTTGACGAATTGGGATTTAGTATCGGGCTAGCCGTTTTTTTAATTTTATAAAATCTGGTGTTATCTTGTTAAATTGCACCCTTAGTTGCCTGACTAAGTATTCCCAAAAAATAAAAAACATTGAATTTCCGAAACTATAATTATTTACTCAATTATAATAAAAGGTACTTAATTTGGGCAACGAATGAGGATTAACAGTCATTTACAGATTCTTTGAGCATATTTATTTTTACATTATTTATGAATAACAATTTCAAGTTAATTTTATTTCAAATTAGTTTTTGGAAAAAGGCTTAGATGGGGGGATTATTGAAAGTTTGGAGCCAGAAAGAGTTGAAAGGATCTCAGATTGACCAGTATAATATAAATGTAATAAATAACTGATAATTAATGCTGTTCATAAAATTATATTGTAATTATAGCTACTAGCGTGTAGGTACGACCTTAGTTTTTGACTTATAGTATTGTATATGCGAAAAATTTACTTTTTACGAAATTTTTAGGCGTTTTGCCGCTTAACTTATGCTTGTATCGTGGACGTAAAAACGACTTTAGTGTTAGTTTAGGTGTAATAATTGGTGTATTTTATTATTTTCATTTCGAACATACCGAGTAATTAATAAATGAAGAACAAATAAAGGAAAGAAAAATTTCGACACAGGCGGGGATCGAACCCGCGACCTCGGGTAAACGCCCCGGACGCTCTGCCAACTGAGCTACCGTGTCAGTTGGCTGCCAGTGCGAAATTCTTCTATCCTTTATTTCGTTTACACGTTTAAGTAGTGTTTGCGTTTCCTACCTCCGAATTTTTTACTAATTCGGAAGGCCACTTGTCTACCTTTTCAGATAGAATGCAAATGTTGAAAACGCCTAACTATCACATAATTCAAATCTTTTTGTTCATGAAAACCTCATGTGGGGATTATAACTAATAAATGAAGAACAAATAAAGGAAAGAAAAATTTCGACACAGGCGGGGATCGAACCCGCGACCTCGGGTAAACGCCCCGGACGCTTCTGCCAACTGAGCTACCGTGTCAGTTGGCTGCCAGTGCGAAATTCTTCTATCCTTTATTTCGTTTACACGTTTAAGTAGTGTTTGCGTTTCCTACCTCCGAATTTTTTACTAATTCGGAAGGCCACTTGTCTACCTTTTCAGATAGAATGCAAATGTTGAAAACGCCTAACTATCACATAATTCAAATCTTTTTGTTCATGAAAACCTCATGTGGGGATTATAACTAATAAATGAAGAACAAATAAAGGAAAGAAAAATTTCGACACAGGCGGGGATCGAACCCGCGACCTCGGGTAAACGCCCCGGACGCTCTGCCAACTGAGCTACCGTGTCAGTTGGCTGCCAGTGCGAAATTCTTCTATCCTTTATTTCGTTTACACGTTTAAGTAGTGTTTGCGTTTCCTACCTCCGAATTTTTTACTAATTCGGAAGGCCACTTGTCTACCTTTTCAGATAGAATGCAAATGTTGAAAACGCCTAACTATCACATAATTCAAATCTTTTTGTTCATGAAAACCTCATGTGGGGATTATAACTAATAAATGAAGAACAAATAAAGGAAAGAAAAATTTCGACACAGGCGGGGATCGAACCCGCGACCTCGGGTAAACGCCCCGGACGCTCTGCCAACTGAGCTACCGTGTCAGTTGGCTGCCAGTGCGAAATTCTTCTATCCTTTATTTCGTTTACACGTTTAAGTAGTGTTTGCGTTTCCTACCTCCGAATTTTTTACTAATTCGGAAGGCCACTTGTCTACCTTTTCAGATAGAATGCAAATGTTGAAAACGCCTAACTATCACATAATTCAAATCTTTTTGTTCATGAAAACCTCATGTGGCACCTCTGTGTTCGCACTGGCAGCCAACTGACACGGTAGCTCAGTTGGCAGAGCGTCCGGGGCGTTTACCCGAGG